>CM076609.1:48847209-49545568 GCA_038502775.1 Hippodamia convergens
ACGATATTTGGTCACCCGTACTCACACTGAAGGATACGAGTTAAGTGCTGAAAATCATTGTCTTTGGGAGTGCGAGAATTAGCTCTCGAAAACAACTTGATCCCTGTTTGCCAACATGGATTCAAGGAAGCTCAATCATCATCAATATTCTGGCTACACCACAGAAGTCTCTTTACTACAGAAGTTCGAACATTTTCAGATTGCGGCGAGTTTTATTGCTCTGGATAGAGGCGTTTTTTCTTCGCGAAGTTTGGGTGATACGAGTCAGTCAATCATTTTCCTAGGCAAGGAATATAATTAGTGGAACCTAGCATTTCGAATCCTTTTGTTTCTCTTATACAAATATGATCTCAGTAATGTGAGTTCATGGCCCTTCTTGTTTGCTGCCGACGCAAACATTTTTAAACAAAGCTGTGGACTGAGGGCAAGTTCTGCGAGATGATTAGAAAACCTTGATTCTCTGGTCCAGAAAGTTGACTCTCACCCATCAACATCGAAAAGTGTGTGGTTCTCCACATCGGCAACATCAACTTACGTCGTGAACACTTCCTGGCTAGCCAACTTGTTGATTCCACAAGAAGCCACGATGACTTTGGTGTTGCTGATCTGGGCACATTACGAATACCCATGCACCACCCAATCTGAATGGTTCACATGTTGCAGAAGTCATTCCAAAGATATGACCCTCAACAAGATCATAAAAACATGCTTGAGGGTAATTTCGAAGTTTGCGGGGCCCGTGTGCTGTGCGGACTTTGTACGCGAGGAGGTACTTCTCGAAGGTGTTCAGCGAAGCATCCCCTTTACCGCATACTCCCTTTACAGTGAAAGACTTTATATTCTAGGACTTACCATGGTCACAGATAGGCGAAAACATGGCGCAATGATTATCGCTTCAGAGCTTTGAACGGTCTTTTTCCCTTGAACCTGTTGACTCTTTACTGCTCCACAACCATTTGTTTTTTTGAGGCAACGATACAAGAAGAAATTTCCTCTCTAATAGAATTTTCGAGATGGAATCGCATCAATCATTGTGTTCGTTAGCGATGAGTACTTTCACGAATAAAATGGACGTACCATGTGAAATTATTGTCACCCCGCAGAGGGTTCTCCCGGAAACACATGCATATAACAATCAGGGAACATTAAAATCCACTGCTGAAACAAAGGCCATTTTCTCCTCAGTAGGAGTATGCAGAAAAGCTCTTCATGAGCTGGGTTCCCTTAACTTATCTAGTATCCGGCCTACCTGAAGCAACCTTAATGAGATAAGGACAACACACAGGGTAGATCCAACACCCAATATTTTGTATTTTGAGAAGGATCCCTTCCTGTCCACTCGCGGTCTGGCTTACTGTCCGAATCTCTTATTCCACATGCGGATGAATAATGAGCCACTAGGCCCCAGTTCAGCCTGAAGAAGGCACCGCAGAAAGAAGCAGAAGAACTGGACGTACTCCCTCAGTATAACAAACAATTTGTTCTGTTATTTTGTCGAGTTTCGTTCAGTGAAGCAGGTCTTTTTGCCATTTCTTTCAATAGATTTGATGAATTCTTTAAGACTGAGTGTATGTAATTATCAAAAATAATTTTTTTCTACTACCGTGCGTTTTTACCCACCTTTCCGTACTCATTTTAGTTCAGAAAGTGTCACATTCGTGCATGTTAAAAATTGAGCATTGCCGCCTCAGACCTCATCTTCGGCTACGCCTATGGTTCGAACGCACCGAAACGTCAACTCCCTCTCACAACTCTATGAACAGCTGATTGACGTCAAATAAAGCCATTTTTTATGTGCTAATCAGCTGAAAGATTAACTCATGCTCATTAATTGCATCAATTAATCTCCCCTTTTCTGTATCCAGCTCTGACTGTGAATAGACCTCCTCGTGTACTACTCTTGTAAATTAGAATTTTCAAAAAGTCACCTCGCTAAATAATTGATCATCTCATAAATTTTTTTTAAGTAACCAAGTTTCAACAGGTGAGTGCTTCTCAAACTCCTTCATTATTGCATATTCCTTGTTATTTTTCTGATTTTTATAAAGTTTGAAAATATGTCCACGTTTCAGATCATGAAAATCTATAAAAATATTGGTAATCCTCTCCCACTTTATTCCCATAAAACATTTATTACATTAAACTAATGTATTTGCCTCCTCAAAGATATATATATATATATATATATATATATATATATATATATATATATATATATATATATATATATATATATATATATATGGATTCGTAGTGCGTTGTGACCTCCGTTCAGTTCAGTGGGCGACCTGACCTCCGGGTGAAGGAGTGGTGTGATGGAAATTTTTTTTGTCAATAGATTTAGAGGGGAAGGCAAAAAATATAGGGACCTTGAGAGGGGAAAAGATTTTGCTCGAAAAAATTTTTTTCATATGAGACAGACCTTGCTACCTCCGCTTATATTTTGTATGGGTCGTGCGCTGTGTCCTCCTGCAACGATGCCAGATTTTCGGAGGACAGAAGGTAAATTAGTTCGGAATAATCATATATGGAATGCAGCAGTTCTTTCAACACATGTTTGGAAAGATAAGTGCTTTACGCTGCTCATTCCGGAGCATCGGAATAAATAAAGAAACATCGTCTTGTGCCTGACAAAGGCTTCGTGAACTAATGGTCCCTATACACGGCTATGAAATAGAACGAGAGGTTTCTCAAAGTTTCAAGCATTATAAATCGAGATACTTTTTACAGAAAAAAGAAATTCAATTGAATTGGGAAACATGCAACTGAATGCTGAAAAGATTCCAAAGTTTATTTGTTTCATCTATCAATTCTGCACTGAGGGAAAAATTATTATGAAGCTGTTCGTTGATTAAATTTTTAACTTCTGTATGAGGTATTGATGGGAATAACTTTACTACATCGAACGAAATTAACCTAGCATTCGGAGGGATTTTCAGTGACTTTAATTCATCTGTAAGTTGGATTGTGTTTTTGATGGAGTAAATTGGTTCATGTTGAATCATTTTTGGTAAAATAGAATTCAGATATCTACAGAGTTTTGAAGCTGGTGCATGAGTATAGGAAACAATGGGTCTCATAGGACAATTCTCTTTATGGATTTTAGGTAGAGCATATAATTGCGGTATTCTTGGATTCATTATCGTCAAAGGAAAAGTTATTTCAGATAATACGTTTGGGCAATTTTTGATATACTTTTTGAGTGAATTTTGGAATTTCGATGTTGGGTCAACTTTCAGTTCTCGGAAGTTATCACAGTTCAACAATAATTCGGTTTTTTGTAAATAATCAGTCTTGTTCAAAATTGTAACTGTATTGCCTTTGTCAGCTTTTGTAATTATCAGATCATTCTCAGAGGCTTTCTTTTTGATTTGTTTCAAAACGGCAACTTCGATTTTATCCTGTCTAAAACGAGCATTGGATATCATTCTCGCACAAAGAGATTTTTCAAAGTTTTGTATCTCAGGAGATTCGATCTTATTTAAAGCTAATTCTACATTCACTGCTAAATGTTTGAGGTCCTTATTATTAAACATATTCGGACAGTGTTTCAAACCTTTTTCCAATAATCTTAATTCAGCTTCTTCGAAATGTACTTCTGTAAAATTCTTCACTTTTTCATAAAACTTCACTGCACTTAATATTATTGGAAAAAGGTTTGATAACTTCCGAGAACTGAAAGTTGACCCAACATCGAAATTCCAAAATTCACTCAAAAAGTATATCAAAAATTGCCCAAACGTATTATCTGAAATAACTTTTCCTTTGACGATAATGAATTCAAGAATACCGCAATTATATGCTCTACCTAAAATCCATAAAGAGAATTGTCCTATGAGACCCATTGTTTCCTATACTCATGCACCAGCTTCAAAACTCTGTAGATATCTGAATTCTATTTTACCAAAAATGATTCAACATGAACCAATTTACTCCATCAAAAACACAATCCAACTTACAGATGAATTAAAGTCACTGAAAATCCCTCCGAATGCTAGGTTAATTTCGTTCGATGTAGTAAAGTTATTCCCATCAATACCTCATACAGAAGTTAAAAATTTAATCAACGAACAGCTTCATAATAATTTTTCCCTCAGTGCAGAATTGATTTTTATTTATTTATTTATTCATTTATTCGGAAATAGGGATACAAACAGGAATAACTCCCACAAAAGATCCACATATACATTTACATTATTTGAAATTGAAAATCATGGTGAACAATGAATAGATCAACTACAATAACAAAATCAAAAACAATGACCCTCTACCCCTTTTATGTATTTAACACAGTTGAAAAATATTCCCAATAGATTTTTTAAACGTAGCTAGGTTGCCGATGAAGATGTCGACCCCCCCACAGTATTTATTAAAAGATTCACACATTCTGCGAACAGGTGAATTCCTACCGAGATTGGTGTTGGAAGTACTCTCTGATAATAAGGCTCGACTACGAGTTGGCCTCGAAGGGACATGAAATGGGATCATTCCAACCAGCTCTGGGGAATCGACGTAACCTCTCAGGATTTTGTAGGCAAAAATGATATCGTTTTTTATTCTTCGATGTTCGAGAAGTTCGATCCTATGCTGGGAACGTACCCTACCTATGCCAAGAGTTACGTACACGTTTGACACCTTGAAATGAAGAAACCTGACGAACTTATTTTGGAGATGAAGAGGAAACAAATAAACTTTTGCAGTTTTGTCTTGAACAAAGTTATTTCAAGTTCAATGGAAAATTCTATCTACAGTTGGATGGTCTACCAATGGGTTCTCCTTTATCTCCTCTTTTAAGCGAAGTATTCATGACACATTTGCAAAAGAAAATATTCTCGTCAATTAATAACAATGTGACTGAATTTGTACTATACTGGAGACGATATGTAGATGACGTGTTTTGTATTTGGACTGGCTGAGATTTTGAGCTTGAATTGTTTTTCCAACCGATTAACTCTTTGTTTGTATCGGTCCAGTTCACATTGGAAATGGAAAATGAAAATAGGTCGTTAAACTTTTTGGACATTCAGATAAAAATAGTAGAAGATCATATGGAATTTGATGTGTATAGAAAACCTACTTTTTCAGACATCCTCATCCATAATAGTAGTTCACATCCATATAAAATAAAAATGTCAGCTCTTCATTCCCTGGTACACCGTCTAATATCAATACCACTTTCAACAGCTGATTTCGAAAAAGAAGTGGAAGTGTTAAGGACATTGGCATTGAACAATGGCTTCTCTCCCGATATTATAGATAAATTAATTGACAGAAAACAATATCAAAAACTATTATCAAGTATATACCCCACCCAAATTAATAACTGTATTGATAAATTTGCTTATATAAACTATATCCCACAAATAAGCGACAATATTTGTAGTAGATTAAGACGAAATAAAATTGACATTGTATGTAGCAACTAGAAAAACTTAAAATCAATGTTTTGTAATGGAAAGGATAGTTAAACAACTTTTGAAAAAAGTGGTGTCTATAAAATTTTTTGTGACGAATGCCCAGCTTTTTACATGGGTCAGACTGGTCGTTCTCTTAAGATAAAGGTTGATGAACATAAAAAGTCAATTCTTCAAAACAAATTAACAACTGGTTTTTCTGATCATTGTACCCATTTCATAGATTTTAACCCTTAAATGCACGATTTTTTATTTTTGAGTCCCGAATAGCGGATTCTCATCGTGAATCAGTGGGAAATAACAGAAAAATAATAAAAAAATTCCAACTATAAAATTTCATTTACTATGTGAAGAAGTTCGGTTTGCTGCCAGATGGCTACATTGCACAAATTTGGTTTGAATAAAACATGAACATGAAAACATAGGGATCAGTGGTTATCGAAATTTTTGAAACAATTATTGTTTTTACTCAGGCAAAGAGCAACACCACATTTTTCGCACTTTCAAATAACTACGAATTACTCAAACTTCAACGCATGCGTGAATGTCTTCACAGTTTTCGCGATTTTCAAGTCGCAGAACACTAGAGACAAGCCGCGGCTATAATTACAGGCCAGCACTGTGTTGCCATACGACAACATAGCGAAAAAACGAATAAATAGTTTTCTGTATTGAAGGTACAAGCTGAAAATTGGTATGTTGCCAAATGGCAACATAGTGCATTTAAGGGTTAATAAAACAAGAATATTGCATGAAGGGGAAAAAAGCAGACGCCTAGATCTTTTAGAAATTTTGGAAATATTTTCTGCTTCCAAATATAAACAACCAATTGTGAACGATCAATTAGATTTCCGCTTATCTCCGGTTTTAACATCTGTTGTTCGATTTTTATTTCTTTGACTTATGCGTTTACTTTTCAGTCTTGAGAATGGGATATAACCCGAAACATGTCGACTTATTAGATGTTTAATTTTTTAAAATATTGTGAACGTAGTCTTGTGTTTTTATTTTTTCAATTGACCAAAGGTGTTTCACCAAGTGTTGAGCGAGGAAACAATTTGGTTAATCAAGGGGCATTTCTCATCAAGAATAAATGTCGCAGATAACAATCACATTCATTTTTATAAGAATTCATTCCATGCCAGTCGGGAGTCCTCTTCAAATTGAACATTATTCTGAATTGAATTGAAAATGTAAAAAATGGTTATCGTTGGTTGTCCTCAGCATTTGGACATATGCCGTCGTGGTCTTTCATATAGAATTTTTCGAACATTACAAAATTGTCTCTGACTATGTTTCTCTATCCCTTATAGTTTACACAGCGTCGGCCGTGAAAGCCTGATAAAAACCACTTTTTCATGAAAGCTCAATATTTTTTCTCATTTCTTTGTGACGTAGGAATGTGAAACCTACATGAAAACCCCCAAAATATATTTTCTACATTATAGTGAAAGTTTCATCAACGGACATTCACATTTATATTAGTAAATGGATAGATTTTCTTCAAATCATACTGGGTAGTTTAAAATTTATTCCAGTAAACTAGTTTTTCAGTGGCGTCATTTGGGAGGCCGTATATCCGTAGGGGGATCCGCTAGGAGGAAAAAATTATGGGAATATGTCATATTATTTTTTCAAACTATACATGATAGGAATGATGTAAAAAAAAGAATAACGTTAGCAAACAAAAATTTTTCCGGCGAAGTGTTGAATTTCAATATTCACAAAAATGAGCTGCGACATTCAAACAATGGGAAATCCGAGGGGAAATCACTCCTTCCCATACAACCGTTCACAAAATACATTGGGACTTCTTCCATATTCCCGAAATTCGAATGTCACCGCAATGACATCTCGATGACCTTGGCTGTTCCAACGGGCCAAAATTCAAAATCTGTTATAACGTGCATTCAAAAAAATTCGGTGTCAAGTAGGCTACTTGGAAAAAATGGCACGTTGGGATATTTTACTTGACAGTTATTGTTCAGAATGTAGGTGCCACCGATAATATTGCATAAAGATACTCCAGTATTTTCTGACGAAATGCACAGGGTATTTTTTAAGGGAGAAGTTTTTTTTTGACAGGTAGTAGAACTCATCAAAATCAATCATTCAAACTTCCATATTGCTCACCTGTTATGAATCAATGCCGCGTTTTTAGGAAGTTTAACATCAAATAAAATACTCACTCGACTTTTTTGCGATCTGTTCGACGCACTTAAATTTTTAGTAAACATGTAGAATTATTTTTCAACTTCTATCTGGCCATTTTTTCTGAGAGAAATAGTTAATTCCAAAGTGGGGACAGAAAAATTTCTTTGTTAAACAAAAATTCACAAATCCAGCTATAAAACTCGTCTAAATTGTTTTCACGAATTGGTCGTAATGATCATTGTTCGATCAAATTGAATTCATCATCGAATTCGATCAATTTGAATAATATCAATAGGTCACTATTGGAATAAATCTGCAGCATATTTCAAAACTGATGTTCGAACATAATAAATATAGAAGAAGTTTCAATACGTTCAAGTCAGATTTGGACTTGGCATTTCTCACATTTGCGGGTAACTCTGGTTCAAATAAATTGGGAAGAGTGAATATTCAAAATGTTTTCATGTTGATGAGGTCTATTACCTGTCAATACAAAGCGTTACATTTGAAGACACCGTATGTATTCAGATTGATTAGAGAAAAGGATTGTATCTAATTTAATAATTTAGATTTCATCAAACAAATGTTCATATTTTACATCTATATTGGGGACAAGCTATATTCCCCGTATAGATACGTAAAAAGCTTTCATTCTCTTTCAGTTATGCGTGGATGGTACAAAATGAATACGTTGGACGATGGAAAACAAGCATATATGAATTCCCTCATAGGACGAAGTTAAAGCTTGTCTTCCTAATGCATCACACCATTCCACTTGAAAAAGCGATAAAATAACCTTTGAGATATGCCAGCTGTTGACATCTGCTCTGAGGGTGTACCAATACACATTGTTGCCATTTACGGAGGAGAATACGTCTTTCGAGTCTCTCAGAGTTATTCATCCATATATGGCGCAGCACACTAGCGCCCGTGATATATACCCGAACTAAAAGATTGTTCAGTACATAAACAGGGTGCCTTGTGACCTCAAAACGATTTTTTGATATGTTGATCCTTGAGTCATCCTGATTCCAACAAGCTAAAAAACAGGGCGATACGTTGTCACCTCCGAAATCGGAGGTGACAGCGTTATATATGAGGTCAGAGCGTAAAACGAGTTTCTGTTTTGGAGGTGAAAATGACCCTTTATAACTATATATATATATATATATATATATATATATATATATATATATATATATATATATATATAATCCTGATTTATTATATTCTCATGTGCACCTCATTATCTTCATGAATTCATCTCATTTCTCAACTATTCACTTCTCATAACACTTGCTAATTATTGTTCTCGAGTTTCAGATGAATGAAAATCCCCAAACGCAAAGGTGAATCATGGAATCATTCTTCTCTTTCAATAAAACCAATTAAACTTCTCTGAAGTATTTGAACGATCAAGTAACTCAAACATTGAACCTGATTGACAGTCTCAGTCCCTGCTTCACCTTGGGCGGTCTCCTCAATTTTTAATAAAACCATTGAACTGGTATGATCTTCTCATTATAAATAAGCACTTAGCAAGTAAGATCTCAAGCTTTCAGCTTGCAACGAATCAATTGGGTTAGCGATTCTACTATCAAACAGAGTCCACTTATATTGTAATTCTCATAATTCTCAATTGTAGCTTCTATTTTTCTGACGAACACTCACCCTGCTTACTAAAAGTAGTTTGTCACTTTAAATGTCGTCTCAATTGATCAATGAGCCTTCTCTTCACAGACCAACGGTATAGATCATAAATATTTATTTCTCAATCATGATATTCTCACATTTATAATAATTTCAATGAAGAACAGACTTAGACTACTAAGCTTTCAATCACATAATTCTATACCTATAATTTGATCCTTGAAATAATTGGTGAAGCTTCGAGTGAGCTGCGTCTAGCTCCCGTGATACTAAGTGCGCATGCGCGAATAAGGGGAAATGTCAGGGAGTAGGATTTCAACGAAACTGGGGGAAATTTGAAATTGACAGCGGTTTTACGTACGTCGATTTTAGGTTAAGTTTTGAAGGTAAATAACGAAGTATTTAGTAATATTCAATTGGAAATATATATTCTAATATGATAGTTAGTGCTACCTATTATGTTATGTTCATATATGAACTACCAGATGCTTGAATTTACATAATTACGAAAAGGTTGGAGTGGAACTTGAAAGTATATACATGGAAAAATATTGGCCCAAGAAAAACCAGGTAAGTAGTTTGTCATTCAATTTCGAGTTGCTTTTTCGAGAATCATGAGTTGTGAACAGCAAACATAATGTGGCGAGATGACTAGAAGAGAAAGTTAATGTTCAAGTTGCTTTCAAAACTAGAAATTTGTTTTGGTGCTATCGTTCAATTCGCACAGCTGCACAAAGATGTTTTTTCTGTATCATGTTTTCAAATGTGCAGCCTCTCGTTATTTGATCTTTTCCTTGGTGAAATTAAGTAGCGTTTGTATTACTGATTGAGTTATTTAGAATACAACTTGTTTTGAGAAAACAATTAATCACTTAGGTATATTTCTACATTTTATCTCGTTTCATTGAATATGTTTGAAATATATCAAATCTGTCCTCAACAAATACTTTAACTGTGTCCTAATACTTTTATTCATCCAAACTTCTTCATAATTTCAGATCGTGGATACCACATGATGATATTATGTTCAATGGATTATAGCAGTTCATGGTGGTGGTAATGAAATAGTAGTATAAATAATTCAGCTTGTTGAATGTACTTATGTCTGGTTGATGAACTTATGAAATCAGGGAGAATGGATGTACCATGTGTACCAATTGTATAAAGGGAGGCAATATAAATTGACTGAATGTCTTCATATGAACATGAATGTGTTATTCGGCTAATAGGGTGTGTTACAAAAAAGGAAAACTTCCTAGTGCATTACAGTGAAAAGAAGTTTGTGGAAGCCTTACCCTAGAGTGGTCAATATGTACTGACATATCTCTTGAGCATGTAATAAGTTAATTTTATGAATACCTTGCATGGTTTGATCTGGATTTTGTAGAAACATCTTAGATTTTTATTGTTATGTATGAATATAATTTCAAAGAGTACTTTGCATTTATTTCGAATTACGGTACAATAACTATCAATAAAATTATAACATCTATACATAAAAGTATACATACTTGGTACTTGTCCAATTAATTTTCAATTAATATTCGGTATCTGCTGTGCCTACTTTTTAAAGCTGTAATATTTTAATCTAAAATTGATTGATAAAACACTTCTGTCTAAGTTTTGCTAAAAATACTTTTCTCGTGCTCCATGTTGTAGAAACCATAAAGAAATTAACAATTGTATCTGAAGAAATTTCTCCCTTCACATATTTGAGTTTCAAGAAGTTCACTACGAATGAATTGACAAAGACAAAAAAAGGGGTTCAGGTGATAGAGAGGGATCAGTGCATATCATTAAACTATGAATATATTTGAGAGTTATTTGAAATTTTCCAGAATCATTTTATGATATAATGAATCATTGTAAATAAACAATGTGTATCGTTCTGTCAGTGCTTCAGTTCCAGATTCCAACCAGGTCAAAATATTAACAATAAACCCTTGGTGCAAATCAAAATTTTTGACACATCATCTACTTCTCTGACAATATGCTCTGCATCGAAACAAAACTTCTTTCTTTCACCATTAGTGGAATCTTTAGGAAACCTGAAAAATTATTGAATTAGTTCAAAGGAATTCAGTAAACGCTAACTTACCTATGAAGAATCACATTGTTTTATGTTTGTTTTATTGCATACAAATCATCGTATTGTATTACCCATTTTCTGAAAAATATATATATACGAAGTGAAATAAAAACTTTCAGGAATTCGTCAAGAATATTACTAATTCAGTTTCTTTTACTTACTTGGTGACTCGGTGATCTCAAATAGAATTTAAGTACCGGAATGAACTCGATTAAAACCAAGATAAACTAATCCAGTTCAATTCCTTGTGGATGTCAGCAATAAGAAATAATTCAACTGAAGGAAATCTGTTATTTGTATTATGCCATATACAGTAACCATGGTTACACAATGACAGGCCCCTTCTTATTGCCACAAAAGTTCACGACGCATGCGCATAGCGCCAGCGGGCGCTAGTTCGGAGGATTCATTTTTGCATACTTTTTATCATTACGCTCAAATTCTATATTTAATAGTTCTATGCTTTCAATACACGTATCTCCTCTAAGGCCTGATCTCACTATTATTACAACTCAGTCTACTCTAATCATTCATTATTCAACCTTCTGTTTTTCTGATGGAATAAAGAGGCTCTCGCAATCAATTTCGATTGCTTCTATCACTGTAAACGCTGTGTTTAATTTTGAATTAATGAAACCATCTCAAAGTCTAAGTCTGACTTCATCTGGCCTCTCATTTTGAACATCTCTAAATTACCTCTGTTTTTAGTTGAATAATCACTCTGAGTTTAATAGATGACTTTAATATTGTATTTTTCATTGTATTATCTTCATGCGGGTGACTTATTCATTTTATGATTGTGAATGATGTCAATAATTGTTTTTACAATACCATCTCTAACTCAATTATCTGGATACAGTCCTGAACAGTATTTTTCAAAATCAGATCAACCCCGATTTTGAACACTGCACTAGTGCGGAAAAGGATTAGCAGGGGTTTTTTCCGCACACCTCTATTAAAGAATAAACTGAATTATGATATTATTATGTCCCTATGCATCGAACGTCAACGATGAGAGTACCATGGTAACGACATGTTGAATTCATGTTGTGTATTATGGATTTTCATGGAATGTTTTGTATGTTGAAATGAAATATATATTTTCAATGTGGAGTCGTAGAAAAAATAATGTTCCAGTCTTGTGCGGGAAGTATCTTTCCCGTACTCGATTGCTTGCCCGAATGCAACAGCAATCTCGTACGGGAAAGTAAAACTTTCTGCACTTGATACGAAAATAACTATTATGACCTAACCAAGGCTCAATAGAACGAACAAAACTCCTTCAAGAGCTAGGTGGATGAGGCATTGTTTATTTATCTCTGACCGTTCGTTTGAAAAACTGAGGGACTATATTCGGTTGATATAATCTTGTTTATAATGTCCGTTGTGGTATAATGTCCATTTTTCTCATTCATGCGCTACAGAGTAAAAATTACCTCCAAAGAAAAAATTCTGCGAAGAACTCTATTTTGAACATGATACCTCTATTCAGGGTGGGGTATAGCCCAATCTAAGTGCCATAAAGCGTTTTCGGAAACTTACACAAGGTTACTAACTCGATCCATCGAGGTCACGTGATGGATCACGGACCCGGTTCTGAGTTTACGGACATGTCAGGTTTGGAAATGTCCGTCGTAACACTAACATAACCAAGTAATATCAGATTGTCTCTGATAATGTGATATTATTTACAAGAATCCTAGTTAAACAGGATTGATAGGACTGATGATGATTGAAAGTGTTAAACTAGAATACTTATTTACATGAAGGGAGTGAAAAATCTGACTTAATTTTATTTAAAATTAATTTTTGGATTGTCTCTAGCTTTGCTTGAATTCATTGACACTTTATGTTTTGTCGAACATTAGATTCTTGGCAAATGAAACCACATATTTTACATTGAGCCCAATTCTCACCGCTCTCCATAATTATCAAGAATAGAGTATATTAAATTATCAAGAATAGAGTAGAAACCTCATTCCCGCGTTTCAAAATTCAAAACTAAACTTCAGTGCGCATGCGATGACCGAACGACCCTGCTTTTGTGTAGGGTTACGGTGACTCAACCCGAGTCAGTCATCGAGTCAACAGCACCGTACCCACTTTCCGAACACGGGTTAGCGGGTTGGATGTTCGGAATAGGGATCGCGTGAACCCGGGGAAGTTTCCAAAAACTCTTATATTAACGATATGAATTGATTCTCTAATGCGGCCCATCCACTATGCGATTGCCTGCATTCCGTCGCCTCAATAGGAGAACGTAAGACCAATATCGCACAGCAACATACACTATCAGTTAACCGCCTGCGGGCGGCCGTACAAAACTGCATATTCTGGCCTGATGTTGGTACACACTATTCGTCCAGTGCTTGCAGGCGGAATGCCGATGGCAAAACGGGACTGCAGGCGAACTTCAGTTATCTCACACAGTTCAGTCCACCATGCTTCGTCCGAAACGCTGTGCTATTTACCTCCTTTCAATTTTTGAAGGTGGTTTTAGGTGGAAGAGTGCCTCCAAGCTAGAGACACAATATGACATTGCTCCGCGAACTGAGACGATTATTTGATTATTTGATTGATAATTTGAAAATGAGTGAAAAAGATTTCCGAAAACTCGTAGATTTGGTATCATCGGTAGAGTGGACACCCATTTAAGCCAAGCAATCAGTGCTGAACAAAGGTTGACTGCGTCATCTCCCGATGATCCCGACTTACTGTTTCTTACTTTTTCTGATTCTTTTCGAAAATCACATAAAAAATTTTTTTATTCACCGCATCGACTGTAGCTAATGGCACAGTCTTCTTATGAAATTCTAATAGCACGTTGTACGCTTCATCATGTAGCCGTTTATTTGCATACGCGTCATCTTTAATTCTCCATAAACAGGGATAGGCTCGGTAAAATTCAATAAATCCGGAAATAAAACCTGGTTTACTGTCCAGCTCTATCCGTCAGTCCAATAAGGCACTATCACTGCAGGAATGAAAATGACCTATCGAAAAACTGACGACAACAACAGAATCGGAGATAAGACGATCACGAGCCTTCAGGCCAACTGACAGTGTGTGGCGGAGGGCACCTGAGATCACCGTCCGACAGATCTGGGCCGGTCGGCGATCTCTCTTCCGAACCTCGCCTGTAGAGTGCCCACAGACCTTCAGTCCGCGCCAACTGCAGTCCGAGATCTTAAGATTAACTGATCAATGTGTGGGCGACCCAGATCGTGGGCCTTACGATTAACTTCAGTTAAACTGATAGTGGATGGGACCCATAAGGAATGGATCATAAGGAAATGAAGTTAGTTAATGGTGAAGATAAGATTCTTGCTTGGAAGCAAATTCATTTGAAATTTTCTAAGAATAAGAAACATGTGATGTCGTATTATTTTCAATATCTATTATCACACTATTCATTATTATTGAGCACAGATATTACAGTCATAAAAACATTATTATAATTTTTCCGAAGAATAGATATAGGTACGTCGAAATCATGGTTATATTGATGAATTGTATAAGTTACGGTCTTTGTTGTTACGAGTAAAGTAGTTACATATGTTTGAAGAGTTCTCAATCTGACAATTAACAAATATATATGTATTCTGCTTTTATCACCTCATTTATATTATATTTCAATTCTCAATTATTTATGGTCTTTCATTGCGATTCGAATTTGGAATATGTTTCGTGATTTCAATAGTTGAATCGCAAGCAGTCAGAAAATAATATAAGCTATAACGTGATCCACAAAAGGCAATTAGATCTTCTCGTGAGAAAGGCATAAACCAATCTATATTCTCGAAGTGGAAAGGTTTCTTTTGGAACGACAAAAACAATTTTCATAACAAGGATCGCACCAACATTTCTGGAAACTTCGCACATTTATATGAACAGGAAAAATTCGTATCCCCCAGGAAGTGGAATAAAAAGCCACAAACATAAAAAGCAGTGAATCATTAGCATTCGCGTCTTAAGGTGCTATAAATTTGACCTACCTCGGGTGGCTTCCCTACCAGGTCGCCGGATGAGGATGGGCTGTCCGTCTTCTCTTCTCCACGCGATACGTGGCTCGGGATGTCCGGTTGCCTTACACCAAAGAGTAGCATTCTCTCCTTCCGATACCGACAAATCTCCACTAGTGTCATCGTTTATTATATCCGGCGGTACTGAAATAAGATGGGAAATTGAAATGAAGTGTAGATAATATATAATTCGTGTTGAAAAGAACGAGAGCAGTTGATAGAGCCATGGTTGAGGTCCGGAGTTCCTTCCTGATTATTGAATAGACTTATAAGTACGGAAATGGAATTCAGCAATCAAAATGAGCTTTTTCGAAATGTTACGAAATTAGTTGGGTAACATATTATTTTTCGAAACGAGTTTCACCATGTGGAGAAATGAATTACAGTTCAAAATATAAGAATTTGAACAATGCTATGACCTGGAAATATTTCTGTTGTGAAAACCTGAAATTTCTTCAATGAAAATTTCATAGCAGAATATTATCATGGATATGTTGGATTAAAGATGTCCATTATACCAAATTGAGATTTGTTGTTGGTCGAATTTTAATGTCAAAATTAAGTTGGGAAATTTAAATTGTATATAAAAGAAATTAAGGTTATATAATATGGAAAGTGAAGATGCATTTTTTACTTGAAGAGTGTTTATATTTTGTGAGATGCAGTTGGCAGCGACGGTTTATTGCGATGACCTGAAACTATGAAAAATAGTAGATTCGCTCTTCGGTTCATCCACAAACAGCCCTCAGAGTACATATTGGAATTTCAGTACATTCTTCACTTTTCACCCTCTTGAGTTCACTAATGTTTTGTAACCCTGAGATTCTCAATATCTCAGGAAAAACAAATGCATTGGATTTGAATTTGCTGATTGGGGTAGGTGTCAAGATCAAAAAAAATTAATTGCCATTTTGTGGCAGGAGGAACTCGTTTCTGAATGAAATATTGCGCGAAAATCTCAATAATACGTATGCACCAGGTCAACGTATTCGGCTCCGGCGGTTTTTATTTCTACCTACATTTTCATTTTGCAGGTTAGCTTTTGTCGCTTATTCCATTGAATATATATCTATTTTGGCGATCCTGAGGATTTGCAATACTTCAGTATAGCACGTTCTACCAAATAGTCCGATCAACCTGGATCCAAATTTTTGTGACGAGCTAGAGTTCACTATCACGAATAAAGTGTGAAAAGATCTTGTGGAACCTATGTGTGCGTTATTTGGGGTGAAAAGTATATATTTTTCGTTTCTTGAATTTTCATCATAAACCGTAAGCCTAATCAGAAAACGGTTCGAACAACAGTTGTAGAACTATCTGTGACAAATATTCTTTGATTTTTCGAAAGAATGTCACTTCCTGAAATATCACGATTCTTAGAGTCACAATATGTCATTATGATATGCACACATTTCCACGCCACCGTTTTTTACCGTGCTTTCCCCTATAGGCCTACTTTATTAACTGTCATGACAATTTTATAAATATTCTAGGGGAACAAGGCAAAATACACGCAAGTTCTAGATCTTATTGGGTTAACTATCATTTTGATTTATGTATTCGAATATTTCAATCAGATTAATACTCTTGAAAGTCTATTTCAACCGTCATATCTTCTTCAATTTCTTCTTCTTTTTCTTCGTCTTCTTCTCGGTGAATGTTCAGATGTGGTTGAGTCATTGATCTCTTCATTAAAATTACAGGAGTCTTCCTGTATTTTTTTTATTCATTTGACGGCATCGACAGCTGGGGTCATTAGCCGTTTTTCTCAGGCGAGGGAGCAGAAAAACATCAGACATGTTACGAGGAATGAACAAACCTCGATGCATAGAATGTAACGAAATACTCACTGTGAAACATATAATTGTAGATTACATCAAATACCGAAACACTCGTATAGGACTAAATATGAAAACAAACATTGAGGAAATATTGGAATACAATCCACAATCTGAAAAAAAAGTGTTTGAGTTTTTGGAAAAGATTGGACTCCGGGGTAAAATATAATGCACACCATTCGTTCATAGAAATTGCATATTTATTTATATATTTAATTTATTCATTTATTTTATTTATTAATTTATATATTTATTTAATTTGTTCATTTAATTGGTTAAACACTTTATGTCTGTTTATCGTTCACACATTCGTCTCTCTGTTCGTTTGATTGTTGACACGTTTATCTATCTATTTGCTTCGTTGTTTGCACATATGTTTGGCTACATACTCCATCATTTAAACATTTTAATATTTATTGAATGCCGTTATTTCGTCTATTTACTTGTTCAATAGTTCACTCAGTTGTGAACTTATTGTGAGTCTTCCTGTATTGTACTCAACTGAAAATTTGAGCAAGACTGACCTTGGCAATTGGTATACGCTGGAGAACACAGCAACCTGACTTTTTTACACCCACATTTTTTGCACAAAATGGGTTCAGATGGCCATGTTTAAATTCGATAATACACATATATATACATATATATATATATATATATATATATATATATATATATATATATATATATATATATATATATATATATATAGATGATTCCAATTATGAGGCTTGTTTTTCAAAATGACTTCTTCCAGAAAATATGACAATGATTCGGGACTATCGTCATTTATATTCAACATGGTGGGGCGTTCTACATAGAATTATCGAAAACGCAAGATTGAATATCATCACCAACAATTGATGCCGCAGCTTTCAAAGCTTTTAACCGCTTGTCATTGTAATCCAAGTATTTTTGTCAGACAAGAACTTGACTTCAAATATCTGAGTATATTATATATTTTTTCTTGATTTGGAGAGCTAAAATAGGTACAAAAAGGTACCCAGCTGAGGTTGATGCAATTGTCAATGAAACAAACAAATGTTAATTTTCAAGGTTTCTCTGTAATAACAATTCTACTGCGTGTTTTTATAGTCCTGCCATCTCAATCTCCATCTTCACGAAGATTCGTCAAATCATATAACGAAAACTGGCAATCATAACTCGTTCTGGGTTAACAAACATAGGCACACTCAAAAAAGCTCAAGAGAGCTTGTCATCAAGAAGTTCCTATTTATTGCTCTCCACTATTCTTGAATCTGTTATCTTGTATAACATGACTCTAAAGGTGCGTACAGAATGGCGTACCTCACCACGTCGCGTACATCGACGCGATCAACAAAAGTTCGCCAATATCTACACCGTGATCGCGGCGAGGTGCGATACGCTGTTGCACCCCGCCGTCCAGACTTAGGTACGCGACGTGATGCGGTACGGCATTCGGAGCATGTCTGTATGCACCTTTAGAATCGCGATATCTTAGGGAGGTTAGCTATTCGGAAAAAATCATTGTAACTATTTCTGTAGAAAATTCAAGGATCTACAACTTTCATTCTATTTTTTTTGATAACACTCAATTTTTTAGAGAAAAATCCAAGAAACCGAAAATATTATCCTTTGACCCCGAATATCTTTCGATGCACAGATAGGATCGATTGGGAATTTTCACACTTTATTCCTTATGGGTAAACCTTAGCTCTCTGAGAAGATTTGGCTCCTTGGCAATTTTTGTATTTGAGCACTATTTTCATTTATTCATTTATTAACTTGAACGGACTATCTGGATAGATCCATGCAAGAAGGTACTCAGTCTGCGAAACCATTATGATCAAAATTTACGGGATTTGCATTATGCCATCTTGAATTTTTCAAAAAATGTATTCGGTCACACACGAGCTCGAGCTCAAGTGATGATCAAAATTTAATTCCAGAATTCCGATGTTGAATGATTCGATTGTTTGAGTTTCTCATTGAAATATAAATGAATAAATTAAAAAAAATAATCAAAATTCCTTTGTTTTCAGAAACACTTCGACTATATCAATATTCAGTAATCCTGAATAAAGGCTTCTGATAAATTATTGTATCACTCCATTATGGCTTTAGATTATTGTTTATTTCTATAAGAATACATTTTAGTTAAATATCTTGTGGTCCACATTCATTCGATTCATTTAGTAAAATATTTCAACGTAAAAAAAAATGCTGATATAAATACATTGCTTATGAAATTGTGAACTGAAAACAACCAAAGCTCACTATGATGTTCAAATCATTTATAACGAACCGCGGCACTTCTTGCCTATAGAGTGTTTTGGAGTGCCGAAACAACTTCAGGTCCACTTGTTAAGATTTTATTAGCGAAAGATAAAAAATGTATTTGAAAAATTTTGGGTTTATTTTATCTTCATATTTCGTATTGAGTTTTAGAAAAAGGTAATATGATAGCTTTTCTATTGAATTTACCCGTCCAGTATTTCAAATTGGAAAAAACTATCGCCTGAAAGTAAAAATGGATACCGTTCTCTATCTTCACATGGCAAAACTCTACGATATCAATGGTCCACCTAAGCTTGTTAAGTTTTCTATGCAATGATAGATAATAGTTAAAATATTGGACTTCTGTATTGATATGGCATATTCTGGCTTTTAAAGATGCGAGAGATGAAAATACTGATCCGATTTTTTCGATGAGAGTGAAAGTACTTTGAAACTCCGATTGAATATGGAGTCCTAGACATTCTAGCAGACTATTCTTCTCTTGTACGTCTGTTCGAAATCTCATCTAATAATCATTAAATATCAAACTGATGAGCTGAACATCAATTAAAACTCAATATGAAGAATGCCTCCATAAATATGCAACACCCACCACCTCTACCTTTTTTTGTGAAAGCAATGATGAATAACAATTCATTCTCTCTAAGTTGAAGAATGCTTTCCAAATAAATACCCTTTACTCTAGGAAAACAGATGCCAATGGGTTCTACTAATTGATTCCTATAAATCTGTTAATTAATTTTTCTATCGAAGCAGATTCAGTTGTCATCATTTTGACAAGGATCACGACTCAGTTCATATACACAAAGATCTTCTATCTCCTAACAGGAATAACACGTAGATGTATCCTGTTTACATGATGGCGTAGCATTTCACACCCTCCTGTATGAGGAACAGGTACGGGAGAATATCTAATTGAAAACCTCAACCACTTCTGTGTTACAACCAATCCCACTGTTGAATTTCAACGAGCTTAATAATCAAATTACCTTCATTTCATTTCGACTCCATGCTCTGAAACAGAACAAAGTTGTTCTGGATATAGTTGTAGGCTGCATTTGGAAGGGAGAGTTTATTCTCTTGGCCATAGAGAAGAAAGTCGGAAGGTCCTACCGAGGGTCTTTAATTAACTGATTTATGGTCTAACTCATCCTTTGCGTCGTTATACGTCGCGGCCAAACCTTTTAATTACTCGAGGATACTCATAAAGGTACCTCTGGATTGAACCGGCATCATTGTCAGGAACTCAGAGGTGGAGTTACAATATCAGACTAAGAATCCTCTGAAGATGCCTGCCGCATATGTAGGCAGAACGTTAAGTGAAATAATTCCTAATAGACCTAGGTCAATAAGCCCGGAAGCCTCTCTCAAGGTTATTGATTAGTTCATTATTCAAAAATCTGACTACCTCCAGTTTATGGTAATTATAAAGTAACAAATATAAATACTTTCATTATAAAGAAAAGCTTCACACTAAGAATGAATACGTGTAATAAATCCATACAAACAAATTTGATCGCTACTGAATACTGAAATTTGAAATAGCTTTTATATTACGAGTGCAGAAGGTACTGATATTTTTGCATGAGTTTAAAATTCGAAAACGAGCAACTAAGTGCCGAGTTGTTGAATGAAGGAATGGTATAACAAGCTTTCTGTATGAGTATTGTACATTATTTTCATTAATTCATCTAATTTATGTTGAAATTAATGAAATATTTCCATGAAATATTGTTAAGTGAACTTTCAACTGGAAAATGTTGATTGGAAGATCTGTTTTCGCCCTCATAATTTTGTAAATTCTGTATTTATGTATAAAAATGAATTGCTGTGCGTTAGGTACGCTAAAACTTGAAAACATCTGGTCCAATTTGGTTAATTTTGGTCTTGACTTATTCATGGAATTCCAGGGAAGGTTTGAAGGGTGAGAAAATATAAAAATGCAGAGTATTCAATATGGTTCTTTCTTAGAAATAGAGGTGGTCGATTACCATTGATTTCCGACGATCATCGATTTTTGACTACAGACCCATGCAACAGAGGCAGAAATAACGCAGGAGATTGATTAACAACCCGAAAAGATTGAAAAAGGGGCCCGATCCCGAAACGTATCTTTTATATTTAATGACTGAATGAATTAGGTTAAAACAATTCCATATGATGAATTAATGCAACACGACATAAGAAAGTAGTGGAATAAGTGAATCAACAAACAAAAATAATAACAATGTTTTGAATATTCAAATTGGTTATGACTACACACCTACCATTCATTGTTATGATTAATTCAAGACTTCTTTGGTGCCAATTTGGTTGGTTAATTTTAATAGATTTCTTCGCATCTTTCTCATACTTAAATAAAAAAATTAATCGAAGTATTTAGGTTTCTAAAAAAAATTTTTTTCAAACAAACATGGTCCGCGATCATCAGCAGCCCAATGTTCTTCAATTTTCGTGATGATCTTCTTTCTAATGCCACAGAAGGTCTAGAGATTCATGCTATTTTCAGTTTTCCACTTCTGGAGATTGCACAGAACTATACCCTTTCAACTTCAAATTGAGATAAATCACATTCAAATTAGGATTGATGATCATTGATATTTTTTTCTTGTAGGGTACAAAGTATTTTATCATAAAGATTAATTTCGGAAAAATGTTAGCAGACTTGCTCGACTCCTGCTCGTTATATTCATAGCCCCATCCTTACAATATATCTTCTTTCTAGTCTTTCTCAAATTTCTCTAGTTTTCAGTCTCATCCATTTCGTCAATATAACAACTTCGTGTTTTATTATTAAGCCTTTTTTATGAATCTTATCGTTTTCATTCACTTCCAGATACTCCAATTCATTTATCGGACGATATTGTTAAGATTTTCATCTTTGTTTGTCACATACGATGCATCTATCCTTTACTATCTAGTGGCCACAACTGGGTTTGTACGCTCCGTTTCTGGCCACTAAGTGGCCACAAGTAGCGAATCGTACTTTTTTGTGGTCCAGTTGTGGCCAGCACTATATTATTTAGTTAGAATCAGAAATTTTCAATTTTTTATGAAAAATATAGAAGAACATGATATAAGAATGGTATAAAACATTTACTATTTGTAACGCATATGTTTAAATAAAAAAAAAATTGGAAACACACCCTGTGTTTCTTAATCGTACTTCTAAGCATTCGCCTACTACCCCGTCATGTCAAGAACTAAATGAAAAAGCAACGAATTTCGTTATTCCTTTTAAGAAGTGAGCTTGCCAATTGGTGCAGGAATAATGGAGGATGGCAAAGAAGACAAATTTCAATGGCTAATTCGAATGTACTACGTTTTATTCAAGAAAATGATCTCGAGTGGCCACAACTGGAACGATGGCCACAACTGGAACGATGGCCACAACCGGTGCCCTTACCCTACTTAAATAGGGGCGAAATTCGAATTATACTTCTCATAAATTTCGAATGAATTCTTTGTCAAGCTTTCAAACAAACATCCTGATCGACAAAACAAAATCAGGGCACCGCTTTTTAATCAGGCTGATATTTTCCATCTACACATTGTTTTGAATCAAATCAAATACGCTTCTGTATTCTTTATATTTTTATTTGAAATGATTGTGTAAAATCAATGACAATACAATGATTATGAAATTGAGAACATTTCAAGAATTTGTTCACATATTGGAGAATTATTATAACAATTTCAAGAACCTCATGCAGTGAACTCTCGATAAAATGGACCCGATTCATACATATCTTACCCAGTGTTTTTTCACCTCAATGAGTTTAGAGGGTCAGGTAGATGAGTCGAACTGCTGGAAGGGTCGTCAAGAGAACCTCCACCTCTATAAGTCGTTCTTCTGACCATCATTGCCTCTATAAGTGGAACTTTTTGATCTAATGAATGAGACCGAAGAAGATTCGGTTCGCAAACAAATCACCACAAATCACCATATGATGAATATCATCCGATTTTTCGACCTCTAAGGACATGTTTCCAGTGCTCAGATGCTCGTTTCTCATTGATGATGAGTTTTTTCTCTCAATGAAGTGAAGTCTCCTTGAATAACTCGAATGTTTGGTGAGCCGAACAATAGATAAGTCGAACAGTTCTTTTCGTCCCTAGGAGTTCGACTTAACGAGAGTCCACTGTATATTGATTACAGAATGTTTGAACAACAATAAAAAAATATCAGAGGTGTACAACAAGACCTGTAGGTCAGTCCAGCAAGAGTTATTCATGCGTTATCCAGAACAATATATTTTTGCCCCGAAAACTCTATCCATTTGACAGCACTGAAAATGAAAAGCAATGAACAAGACAGTTACATGATACGAATTTCATAGCTCACATTTCCATTCAATCATTCAGCAAAAATATTTATTCAAGTATTTCTTCCAAAATTGACAACAGCCTATTGATATCTCTATAATCCTGCCAAATGGACCCTAATTAAATATTTTAACCATAACCCGTTTACTTTTGAAACTGCAGATGTCGCTCACATCACTATAGTCGCTTCGTTTCCCAACGACCTATTTGTTGGTTGTCAAATTTCAAATATTATGTTTGCGTTCAGACATGAATTTGTGACAAAACATAATATTCATCAATCTGAATAGAAATAACTTGCTTTTCCATTAATCAATTGAGGCAGTACGAAGTCTGCCGGGTCAGCTAGTAATATATAAATCCGTGTGAGGAGGACAATATACAGGGTGTACCCAGTTCGACGGCCTATTAGGCGTTTCTGGAGAACTAGACTTATTTGAAATCTGAAAAATGAGATTATGATATTGTTTGACATTATCTACCGAGCTAAAATACTCTTGGAGCCTGACCACTTTTAGTTATACAGGGGTAGAAAAAAAAATTTTCAAAATTTTATTTTTCTGTTTTTTTCTTTTTGAATTTGATAGAGTATGCAATTCTGAATACATTCGTACTCGAATCGTTGCATTCGTCGAAATACTTTCAAAAATATCGAGAAAAACCTGACGAAAAAGAGAGAAAAGAGTATTCTGGTATTAGGTTTGTTATTCCTAATCTAGATATCTTAAGCATAAACCGTTTTCACATTTTTGAAGTCGAAGAATGTGGAAATATTGTACATTTCTAGAATTTTGAAAAACTCATCACAGGGTGTTCCAAATATTGGGTCAAAAATTGGGATCAAGATTGGCCTATAACTTTCGTTTTTCAAATTAGAACCCTATTTTTTTATGACAGCGTTGGATTGTACAAAGAAAAATTATGATAATGTTTTAACATGTTCATGCTCCTAAAATTGATAATTCTTAAGTTATTTAGGATTTTCTGATTTTATGTCGTATGTAGCGTCAAATTCATTAAATCTGTTTCATATCAACTATGACCTTGGTCATAGAAGATAAATTATTTCAATAACTCACTAGTGACACACCTTTTAGTTCAATTCATTCATCATTGTTCTTATGGAACAGATTTTATGAATTTGACGCAATGTACGACATGGAATCAGAAAATACTAAATAACTCAAGAAATATTAATTTTAGAAGTATCAACATGATAGAACATTATCATCATCTTTCTTCGCAGAATCCAACGCAATAAAAAACAAATAGGGTTCTGATTTGTAAAACGAAAGTTATGGGCCAATCTTGATCCCAATTTTTGACCGAACATTTAGAACACCCTGTGACGAGTTTTTCAAAATTCTAAATATATAAAATATTTCCATTGTCTTCGACTACAAAAACGTGAAAACGGTTTGTGGTCAAGATATCTAGATTAGAAATACCAAACATTATACCGAATACTCTTATCTACCTTTTTTGTTCAGTTTTTTTTTTATATTTCGGAAAGTATTTTGACGAATGCAACGATTTCTGTACGGATTTATTCAAGTGTATATCATTAGTGGAATAATTCATCTTCTATGACCCAGGTCATAGTTGAAATGAAACAGATTAAATGAATTTGACGCTACGTACCACATAAATTCAGAAAATCCTAAATAACTCAAGAATTATCAATTTTAGGAGCATATACATATTTGAACACTATCATCATTTTTCTTCATACAATCCAACGCAATCATAAAAAAATAGGGTTCTAATTTGAAAAACGAAAGTTATGGGCCAATCTTGATCCCAATTTTTGACCCAACATTTGGAACACCCTGTGATGAGTTTTTCAAAATTTTAAAAATGTACAATATTTCCACAGTCTTTGACTTCAAAAATGTGAAAACGGTTTGTGCTCAAGATATGTAGATTAGGAATAACAAACATAATACCTAATACCCTTTTCTTTCTTTTTCTTCAGATTTTTCTCGATATTTTTGAAAGTATTTCGACGAATGCAACGATTCGAATACGAATGTATTCAGAATTGCATACTCTATCAAATTCAAAAAGAAAAAAACAGAAAAATAAAATTTTGAAAATTTTTTTTTCGCTTCCCGTATAACTGAAAGTGGTCAGGCTCCAAGAATATTTTAGCTCGGTAGATTATCTCAAACAATATCATAATCCCAATTTTCAGATTTCAAATAAGTCTAGTTCTCCAGAAACGCCTAATAGGCCGTCGAACTAGGTACACCCTGTATAATAAGTAAATGTTACCATGAAAATTTTGCGAAACTGATATATTTTCGCACGATTTTGATATACAAGATGTGAAAAAAATAACGTATTCGACATAGAAATAGAGAGTAATACTTCTTGGAGGGCAAATATAATAGTTCAATAACGGATCATTCATTTGTGAGATTTAAACCGATTTCAAGCGAATAACCTGGTCCTCATTGGTAATTACCAACTAGGACCAACTGCATTCAAGCGACTTCGGTCATTGTCGGTTATAATCATTTTACAAGGAATATCGCTGAAGGCTATAACCATAGATAACCGCAGGCAGGACCGTAGATAACCGCGGTCATTACTGGTTATTCGCTTGAAATCGGTTTATATTCGTCTCATAGTTTTCGCAAAAATCTGAATTGGCCTTAAATATTGCATTGAATAAGATTCTCGATTAGATGTGAGTACCTAATAGCTTGAAAATTCACTTCAACATGGTGATTAACCCATAAACCAAAATTGGTTTATTATATATGTGAACACTCAATCACTCTTCAGTTATACGATAATAGTTATAATATACAATATTGTGTTTTTCAGTTAGAATTGCAACGCTAGACTTTGCCACATGATTTTTATTACAACGTTCAAATGTTTTTCTGTTGATACATTTCGTATTCTGTACTGAATAAAGGCGATTTATTTTTTTTATAATTATATTATAATAATAAATCTCTCTTACTCAGAACAAGAAAACATTTCTCAAATGTAGACTGGCATTTCATAAATGGTTTTTTTTAGTTCGATGAACTCATTGGTATTGCCCTATTTACATCATGGGTCGAATATCTAGAAACTTCGAAAAGATGGCTTTCGCGTTTGCAGATCAACCTAAACTGCCTGTGCAGAATTTAGTTTACCTGTCCATAATAAGATCACCAAGAACTTTTGCTGGAATATTTTTTACTTTTCGCCAACTTTTTATCGTCTACAGCGCAAGTTTAATACTGATAAAGTCTAACAAATCTGCTTTTGGAGAATCTTTTAGACCGGATTGGGAACTATCTACCCCAGCGCTTTATATTAGTTGGGCATGCTGGTTTTTCTTCATGTAAGTAGTTACCAGAGAAAAATTGCCACATTGGTGTTTTGCTGGGATTTGTCTTTTACCGTTCATATTGTTGAAGGTATACAGTTTTGATGATGCATCACTGGCGATGAAGGCTTTGAATGAGGAAGGAATTGACTGCATTTTTATTTAGTTCTTTATTCAAAGGCTGACGGCTTCTAGTCACCAGGATATACAAGCGCTGTGAAATAAACTCTTTTCAGCCTTCACCTTGATTTGGGGCCTGCTCACTAACTGTTATCGTACGGAAAAATCAAGTGATCAAGTTTCAGATATGTGATTCTGGTCAGATTTCTCCATCATGTCTTTAATGGGTGTGCAGGTGACCTTGACTCCACTGATCATGCGAGGTTCCGAGATCTATTGGTTGACAAAAATTTCAGCTACCTTATGCAAGTGATAAGGCATACTCTCACGACTTGCACGATTCAAGACCTCTATTCTGCCAGACGCTTTGATTGATATTTATAAAGGCCTCAATTATTGCCATCTCAGTTGAAACGTGGTTCTCGACGTCTTAAAGTGGACGGGGTCACCAAGGAAAACATAATGTGGTTAAACTTTCCTTCAGAACTCTTGCAGGGAAATATTCAATTCATAAATAGTTTCAGGCTTTCACGACCGGATATATTGACATTAAGAGAGTCTTCCGGGCTTATTGACCGTGGTCTATTAGGAATTATTTCACCTAACCTTTCGCCCACAACTGCGGTAGGCATTTTCAGAGGATTCTTGGTCTTAGGTTGTAACTCGACCGCTGAATTTCTGCTGAATTCCGCTGAATTTCCACTTTCGGAAATTCAGCGGTCGAGTTACAACCTAAGACCAAGAATCCTCTGAAGATGCCTACCGCGATTGTGGGCGAAACACAAATAATTAGGAATTATTTCACCTAACGTTTCGCCCACAACTGCGGTAGGCATCTTCAGAGGATTCTTGGTCTTAGATTGTAACTTGACCGCTGAATTTCCGCTGAATTTCGCTGAATTTCAACTTTCGGAAATTCAGCGGTCGAGTTACAGCCTAAGACCAAGAATCCTCTGAAGATGCCTACCGCAGTTGTGGGCGAAACGTTAGGTGAAATAATTCCTCATAGACTACGGCCAATAAACCCGGAAAATTCTCTTAATGTCATTCAATTCATATAAGAACATCAATCAAAAATATTTAGATCCAGCCTTATTGTAAGTTTTCGTTTTTGTTCAAGATTCAGTGAGTCGTAATAGTACTTCAGAGAATATGAAGTATAGAAATAAGCTCGAAGAACTGAAATATTTTCTCATCGATATCAATGAGAGCTAGTCGTTTATCAATGTTTCAGGGATAGAGCAGAACTCAATGTAGGAGAAAAATATCAGAAGCTAAAGCAAGGCATTTCCTCATTGCGTCACAACATGTCGTCCGATTTGATTGCTTCGTATATGGGGATCGAAGACATTCTTAGCTGAGGCTATAACCGGGAACATAGTTTATTGAGTCCGGACGAATGGTAGTGTTACGAAGATGGGTAGATAAGAGGCCTGATAACTGTCCACTACTCTTATATCCGAGAACAGGGCTTTATTTTCTCGACAGAAATTGATTTTCGATTTGGGAGCTATATATTTCAAGACGAAAACTAATTGAAATATTTGATGCAGATAAAAATGTTTGTCTCATCAGATGTGAAAATTTCAATTCGGACAAGAGAAGAGGTACTTCAGTATAAAAGTCTCTTGTTCTAGGCGTTTAATACAATTATGCTGTGTTTATGTTTAAACCTGAACGGCAGTTCAAATGTGTTGAAGTACTCTGAATGATAAAACAAATGATAGCAATGAGTCAACTTGTGATGAAAAATCTCGTGAATAATTACAACACTGCGTATCAAGATTAACCTTTGCCATGGGAATAATTCGCCTCTGAAAAGTAAAATGATTTTTTGTAATCCATCCTGAGAATGATCGAAATCTGCGAATCGAAAAAAACTCGTAGGTACATCAATTCAAAATGAAATTAGAGGTACACATATACACTTATTTGTGCCAATGAAAAAATACTACATGTATGTGTACTAGTCAAACGATTTTTCAGAGGAAATCCATTCTATAAAAATTTACAGCATACCTTTGATCCTTATAACATACCTATAATATAACAAGTGATAAATTTTATCCTGAAAGTTTTATTAGGGTTTTCTCTCCCAGTCACTGGAAAAAAACGATTAAAAAAAATAAAAAAAAAATAGAAAAAGGCCTGCGTGAAACTTGAGAATCGTCAGAATATTTTTCTCAGTTGAAAAGTCAAAATATGTCTAACGATTCTGCAGAGTAAAATTAAATATAGAAATTGTCAGACGAAAGAATCTGATTTAGACTCCAAAAGGTTTCGATTTAGGGTTCGAAGTATTTTTTCTTTGTTCATTGTTAGACAACCATTGTTTATCTGATTTAGACTCCGGAAGGTTGCGCTTTAGAGTTCGAAGTGTTTTCTTTTTGTTCATTGTCAGGAAATCATTTGACCCCTGACACATTAGTGCTAAAGTTTTACGCAGGGGCCTTTTTACTATTATTAAATTTTTTTTATTATTCCTATTTTCAGAGACTGAAGAGGAAACCCTTGTAATGAAACTTTCAGGATAATGCTTAGACCTCCCAGAAAAAATTTCAATAGAGTCACATTTTATTACGATATAAGTTTAATTGTGAATCTGATTGGACTGCATCCTAATATGCAACCAAGCTTTATACAGAATTTCGATCTCAATCTTGTTCAAAGTAGTTTCTAGGTTATATAAAATAGCGCACAACTCAAGGCTCGATTACACAAGGCCCGTGGGCGGTCCAGATAATATTATATAGCTTCACGAACTGTCGCCAGTACCTTATAGCCTCGTAAAAACACCATTGGCGCCCAGTGACATAACAGTCAAGTCGAAGTTGGCTCTCTTAATGAGTAGACTCAAGGCCAGTTCAGTTGCTTCCCCAATTGGAGTTCCTAATGCCCTCGTGTAGTTTCGTCTATCCTGGTATTGTCAATTCAGCGTCTCACCTCCTGAAGCTGATTCACGCTTACCTAAAGTTTTATACTATAATAAGTAGCGATTCCATTGTCGAACAATGAGAAGAAAGGAGGTTTTATTTTTTTGTATTTGTATTCTACTATTTTTGATATGCTTGCTGTATTTTTGCGAAACCCTTCGGAACTGATATAAACGCAACCTTACGTACAGTATTTTCATACATTCATCCCATTATTAGTTCAGCCAGTTCCCCATTTCACAATATCAAACCACGACCTGATTGGTAGGAGTCGTCGCCCTTAATCGCTGGCGTTTTTTCTCGTATTTCCATAACCTGATTCTCCTCAATGATGTTCATCATATTGTGACCTTAGACAACATGGCATCAGAGGAATAACATTGAAGTTGATAGGGAGCTATCTGAAAGATAGACATCATGAAGTTATCATAGGCGAGATGAGTTCAAAGAGGAAGTACGCGGAGTATGGGGTTCCTCATGGATCCATAAATAAACCAATATTATTTTTAGTCTACATCAACGACTTACCAGCAACTGTCCAGTCGGACGGTGCAGTATTCTTTGGATGACACCTCCTTTTCTCAGAGGGGCCAAATAATGATTTGATGAGGCGCAGGCGAAATCAGTATTCGGTTTTGCTCGAAAACAAGAAGCAGATCAAAATCTCAGGGGGGGCACGGCCCCCCTGGCCTCCCCCTGCAGGCGCCCATGCTCCTTCCTAATAGTTAGTTAGGATGAAGAGGAGCTCTCGAATGAATCATCATATACCGGAGGAAGAATGGTTTCGAGCTAAAAACTTCAAAATGAATAAGGAGAAGACTCGGTGAATAACATATGACACGTGTCCAAACAAAGATTCGAATATGAAGGTTTTAGGTATCTACATCACAATAAACCTGAGTTTTCGAGTACGCATAGATGAACTCGTACAAAAATAATTCTTCCACAGCCTTATAAAGTATGGAGTGTTATTCTGGGGCGGAGCTCAAGGAAAAAAAAGAGAGCCATACGTGTTATCTGTGATCTGAAATACAATTTAAGCTGTAAACTATTTCAAATACGAAAACATTCTGAATCTTAAATCGCTCTATACACATGCATGTATTTTAAATGTGCACAACACAGATGAAGATACAAAAAGAAAAATAGTGAAAACCATAACTATATTACAAGAGATGAACACAAGTTCAGCAGACCATATCATAAACTATCAGCTGCCCAACTCGGTGTTAACCATAACGCCAATAAACATATATACATAATAAAGTTCCAGATTATTCAAGTTCAAGCACTCACAGGATGAAAAAAGAAAAAAAAATTACTAATCAATGAAATAATTTTGCAATGAATGTCTTTATTAGTTTGTATGTTGTATGATATAGTATACAATCGTCATATACTCAATTGTTTATTTTAACTTAGCGACACCTCATGTAAAAAATTTATAGGTGAAATATTATTCACATTCCGCATGTCTATAAATACATTTTGTATTAAGTACTTCTGAATAATAATATATAAATAAACAAATAGTGCATCATGAGAAGTTACATTCACAAATAAATATAGAATACTTATAAAGGTAGGAGTTACAAAACGCAAATTGAAATGGTCAAATCATATTGAAAATTTGATGTTGTTGTAAAATCTCAATTATTGAAAAAAAATTGTATATTTTATAAAAATAAGGAAAATAAGTTACTTAAAATTCTAACCTGGAAACAAAAAAAATTTATGCAAACTAAAAAACTACATTGAGAAATGATGAAGATGTCATGTGCTAGCCACGATTATTAATAAAGGCTCTATGCCTTCTTTGAATACTTTGAATCGAATGGTCGAAGTATGCTTGAAGTATCTTGTAAGAAAACAAAGATTTCTTTGCTCAAAATTATTCCTTGCAGTAGTATTCCTCTAATAGTATGTTGTACCAGATTTGAATCCGGATATTGGGCTTGTCCGGGTCACACTTCAAAAGGATTTTCATTTGAAAATGTGCAAACCGTCCTTGCAGGATGATTATTCCATATTGGAAACAACACACGAAAAAATTCTGTGTTACTCCGAATGTTAGGTTTAGTTTATTTTGTTCTTTACCTTTAGAGTAACTTACACAAGAACTTAATACTGATGTTTCATGTGATTCGCGGAATCTGTTGAATTCTACAAAACTCTGCATTTATATTGATCTCTTTCAAAAAAGACCTTCGCATATCGTTCCACATTTTGGAGCTGAACCTTGAAAAAAAAATTGAATTGAATATTAAGATATAATTATTGAAAAAAAATCAAATTTCTTGGAAACTTGTCTTTGAAATATAATAGAACATTATTTCGGATACTCAAAGCATCACTTTTATGAAAGATATTGAAGTTTGAAATTGACTTGAAAATTTCAATACGCTAGTACCTAGCATTTGCGTGTCTATATTTCCGAATTAGAATTGATTAATGCGGAAATGATCCTTCCGTTTTAATGGTCCTTTGATTGTAATGTCGCCATTGATCCGAGTAGGTACAGAATTGGATTTCTCTCCGACTACTCCTAATGTTCAATACTAACGATAGTTTTCATGAAATAAATAGAGACATTTATTCAACTTCCACATTCCATTGGCCACCTTGTGAAATTTACGATATTCTCCGTAATTCTGTTGTCCCGCAGGGACAATTCAGAACAGAAACTGCCCAAATCGAAGACCCAATTAAATTACATTACCTGTGAGCAACAGAATTTGAATTTTTTCCACAGTTCAGCAATTATTTTTGTGTGTACCAAAAAACTAACGCAGCAGTTTTATTGAGCGTAATTTTGTCACCATAAACAAGAGGCAATGGCGAATTCACGAAACAGAGCAATAAAATTGAAGCCTGCAACTTAATTTACAATACGGACCATTACATAGCTGGTTCTACATGTTCGGGCGGATATTACCAACGCGTACGATGTCGTATGAAGAAACGAATGTGTTACATCCACTAGAAGAGGCTTATTCATAATTCCAGTTGTTTGTCGATCGTATTTCATCAATGAAATGATAATATTGGTCGTGGGATTGAAATAAATAATTCAGACGAACAAGCTAGTTTTTCTATGGGCGACGTTTCGCATCTTTATTGTTGGTTTTACAAGTTCTAGAATTCAACAGTTTTCCCCTAATTCATAATGAAAAAATCGCAACATGTATATTAGGTGACACATTCCTTTCCGTCATCAAATTCAGGAATTAACTATATCCGAAAAAAGTCCAAAATATACGTGCAGTAGGCTCCACCATGGAACCTGATGATTTGGAAAATATTCCACAAACTAGCAAAGAAGCAGCTTCGTACATTAAATGTCGAGGAAACGTATGAAGTGAAATGATATTTTTGAAGAGGGTTACTGTTTTTGGTTGTTTTTTTTTCCTTGTTTTATCATTTTCATTGAATGATGAGCTGTTTCTCTTTTTACACCTTTTATATAGTGTGGTTTACAATAAGTTAATGAAATTAGATCAATTTCCTGACAGATCGAAAATAGATATTCATTCATGAATCAATTTACAAGAGAGGCCAAACAGAAGATATATCGAGAATTATCAGCTGATAAGTAAAATCCCTCTATGTGTTAGCTAAGATCCTCGAGTAACTTGTGTATGGGCATTTATCATTAAGTCAAGAATATCATAGTTACTTCAGGGGACGTAAGCATAATACTTAGATACCTCTTTGTCCTGTCTTTGTCACCAAGTATCTGCATATTACCATGGATGAGACAATTCAGGTTGACCCATCTACACCGCCTTTATTGAAGAATATTGTTTTTAAACTAGGTACCAGGAGTTTGATTTTAACGCTAATCTAGCACTCAAAACGTGTTGCATTTTACAGGATTTTTTTACCAGAATGTCATTGGTCTTTTTAAAAAATGGTTTTTTTTTTTAAATGAAGTAAAAGAGTTCGGCCACCGCGTCGGAGTCATGCGGCCACTGTTGCCAACTCACTATCTCAGAACTAGAAAAATGAAGGTAGACAGGCACTCACGCTCAGCATTTTCTTGCTCGATCATTTAAAGACTTGCTGGCTGGCTAGGCTATGCTATAATTTACGACGTGTAAAGCCCTACCCCACACACTGTAGTTGAGAAGAGAAGACGAACCATGTTAATTATGTTATGTTGAAGTATCGTCTACATTTGTTGTTTTTGTAATTGACCTGCTTTTTGTGAGTTTGGGGGGCCAGCTCCATACTCGAAAGTAAAGTGTCTTTTTCCGTGAGAAGCCTACTTTACAAATGAAACGTGTTCCATGAACCAATTTTTAGGTTAAAGCAAAATTTTAAGATTCCTTTTATCAAATGCTTTTCTATATTTCAGTGATCCATAACATATATGAAAGAACATTACAGAATTAAAATATTTCAAGATCCTACGGCAAGAATCGTCAGGCCATCTCAGAATCAATATTTCAATAACCAATATCGTTAGATTATTAATGCATTTTTTGAAGAAAAACAGAACTTCATATATCGCAGCCATGCTTCAAAGGTGACCTAACGCAGAAGTCTGTCTGGAATAAAAGCAATTTGAATTTTTTTTAAGTATAGAAGAAAGGAACCTGTGTAAACTTTTGCACTGATTTGTCAAGAGTAAAACAAAAACAACATTTCGAACTATTAAACTCATTGATAATTTTTTTCTTCAAGTCTGAAACTTGTAATGCCATCAATTGAATTTTGATTTCACGTTCCTGTCTTCATTTATCATCTCTTTACATCACTTCTTTTCTTCTTCTTCTTCTTGAAATAGGACAGAGTCGTGTCATTTCTGTCATGTGCCTTCTTGTGACATTAATGTCCAGCTGTCATTCCAACGTTTTGGTGGCCTACCTACTGGTCTTTTCGTTCCTGGATTTTGCGTTTTGGCCCACTTCGCAAGTCGCTCTGGCCCATCCGATCTACGTGATCCCTCCAATAGCAGCGCCTTGTTCTCACCCATCGAATAACGTCCTGCACTCCTAACTCTAGCAGAGTGTCTGTATTGCGTATTCTATCTCTCAGTGTTATTCCTTTTATTGTTTTCAATATTTTCATTTCCGTTGTTCACATTTTTCTTTTTGTTTCTGATGACTCTGCTTTCGTTTCAGCAGCGTAAGTCAATATGGTTGTTGTTTCTTTGTGCTCGAAACAACACTTGAAGATTGAAGGGCAAACTGAACAACCAGACTCAGAAGTTCAAGGGAAGTCTTAACTCCACAGTTTGCCGTAAGGTGTATTGATCAAACGTTTGGTGAATGATAATTTTATTCGTTACAAGCTAAGCTTATATACTAATCTAAATTAAACAACATTCGTCACAGGTAACCCACTTACTACCTTGGAGTCAGCGTTTTCCGCTCGATTGCACGAGAATTTAGCGTTGAATTTATTGGAATTTTCCATCGATAATTATTCGAGGAATATAAATATGAATAATTTGAAAAAATGTTCGAATTTCGAACATTACTCCAAGGACCAAATGCTGTGAATTTTTGTTGTAGCGTCGTGGGGGGACTGTGACCCAATGTTGTTATGAGTTCATGATTCCTAATTGTAGTGGCAACATAATTCATGTGAGCCTGGTCAGGAACTGTTGAGGTTGAGTTTTCGAAACTCGAGTTGACTATTTGTTGGGTCATTGCCTGGATTTCCGTCGAATGCTTCCGACTTTGCGTCGAATATGATACGAAGTTTTGTTGTCTTTCTGTCCTCTTTCATCACCGCTTGATGCGGAATAAAGAACCTTGTTTTGTTGGTCATTTGATCTGCTGGTATCATATGATTTAGTTGAATATACTCCCACATGAAATATTCGTACATTGTTTTCAATTGTTCGTTCTTTTTGAACTGCAAAAGTCGAGCGATGGCGTTCTTTTTTGGTTTGACCTTTTTCCTTGAATGGTAGTCGTGCAATATATGTACCATCACGATTTCGTACGTAGGTTTTCTCGATGAAGTCTTCACAGATGCTGTCCTGGGTACTTTTTATTTTTGAGGAGTTCGCCTTTTCTATTTCCCAGAATTTAGTTATTTGTTTTTCCTCTTCGACAGTGGCAATCATACTGGATATTTGAAGTTGTGGACCAGCTGATGTGCTACCAGAGAGAATCCATCCGAATTCCGTATTTCGTGCAAGGAGGCCACTTCTTGACTTCTTAACACCTTCCAGTAGTATTTCCGTGTATAAATCGATTCCAAGGAGAATGTCGATTTTTCCGGGTTTGTTATAAGTCGGATCTGCGAGGATTACATTGTTCCAATTTTCGTCAGTTTTGATTGACTGCTGAGGCATAGAGCTGGTCAATGTTGGTAGGATATATAACTCGGATTGTAATACGAAGTCGCTTGAGAATCTTCGCTTCATCATGGTGTGAATTTTCCATTTCGAAGTGCCAGCATTACATGATCCTAATCCTGTTATATTTGCATGTTGCTTTTCCTTGGGAATTCCTAGAGTATTGGCGGCTCTTTCAGTTATGAATGAAACTTGTAAGCCTGGGTCAATGAGAACCCGCATGAGTTCATTGTACCCATTATTGTTTCTGACGTTGACGAACGCTGTGGCCAAGAGGGGAATGGCTAGTCCATCAGTTTTTCCTAGATGGGATCCGACATCATTTCCTTGCTCTCTTGAACGTTGAGTTTCAGAAGTATCGTTCTTCGTCTCAGGCTGTGCTTGTGGGCCATTTTTAGGGTTCCGATGATTGTCCCAATGTAACATTGTATGATGCTGTTTCTTGCATTTGAAGCAGAGTTTCTTGTTCAGGCATTTTGTGTTGTTTGAATGTCTCAAACAATTCTTGCAGATTCGTTGCTTTTTTATTAGGTCGTTTCGTTCCTGTACATGCATCTCTTTGAATTTTTGGCAATGATAAATCTCATGGCTACTGCCACACAATTTGCAGGAACGGAAGTCAGCATGGTAATTTTGAAACCTTTGCCTATGACTTGTCGATTGATGATCTGACTTTTTGATTGTGCCTCTGAGTGCTTCGAGCGATTGGAATCGGTTTTCCAGAAATTCTAAGAGATCCTCCAGCTCTTGAATGTCCTTGTGTGATGAGGTCGATTGTTCGTAAAGTTTTCTTGAATCACCATCTAATTTCTTAAGCAACATATGTACTATTATCTTACTGCCCAATTTTTCGGCCGTGATTCCCATATTTTCAATGGCTCGGAGATTTTCTTGAACTGTGTCGTGAAGTCTCTTGATTGATGATGCTGATTCTTGTTGAAGGGTTGGTAGGTTCAAAATGTTGTCTGCGTATTTGATGAAGAGGAGTCGGTTGTTGTTGTACCTTTTTGTAATTAATTCCCATGCGGCACTGTAGTTTTTTTATGACACCTCTAAATGTTGGATGAGTTTCGCTGCCTCACCGCGGGTTTGTCCCTTGAGGCATTGCATCTTTTCAGCGTCCCCTAGCTCTTGATTTTGGTGGATAGTCTGGAGAAATATGTCTCGAAAGGTAATCCAAGTCTCATAATCACCACTGAAGATTGGGATGCTGATTCGTGGTAGACTTATAGACGTGTTCTTGGGTTGATGTTGGTTGGTTTCGGCAGGGGAGGCTGTGATTATGCTTTCTATGATATTTTCATATCTACTTCTGAATTCCTTGTAAACTCCGCTCTTGGTATATTTGATGGTTTCTTCGGAATTGATAACCAGAATCTGCTCACGGAGTGCTTCCATGTCCCGCCATCTCATGGTTAGGTTTTCTTCTAAGAGTTTGTAGATTCTGGGATGTAGCTGCATCTTCACTCTTTCCCGGCTCTCATCATTTCTTCATCGAATAAATTGAATTTTGTTTGAATTTGAAGGATGCAGGGGTTCATTGTGGTTTGATGAATTTGGGATCTCAGGCGTCTGTTCTGTAGATAAGTTTCGGAATGGTAGTTTGCAGGCTTGTTTTCGGCGCTGTATTTCTTCTTCACGATGTTGGTGGCGGCTTTGGAGGGTTTCTTCCCGGGTTCTGGCTTAGACTCCGGAAGATTGCCGCTGGGCTGTTGGTAGATTTGGAGGGCTTCTTCTTTAGGTGCTGGCGTTGACCCCGGAAGATTGCCGCTTGGAATTTGTTGGTGGCTCAGGAGGGCTTCTTTTCGAGCGCAGCCGTTGGCTCTGGAAGGCTTCCTCACTGATGCTTATGGTGCCTCCGGAGGGCTTCTTTTCAAGCGCAGGTGTAGGCTCTGGAAGGCTTCCTCGCGGATGCTAGTGTTGGCTCTGGAGGACTTCTTCTCGGGCACTGGCGTTGACTCCGGAAGGCTTCTCTCAGATGCTTGTAGTGGTTCTGGAGGGCTTCTCGCAGATGCTGGTATTGGCTCTGGAGGGCTTCTCGCAGGTTCTAGTATTGGTTGTGGAGGGCTTCTCGCAGATGGTGGTAGAGGCTCTGGAGGGCTTCTCGCAGATTCTAGTATTGGTTCTGGAGTGCTTCTCGCAGATGCTGGTATTGGCTCTGGAGGGCTTCTCGCAGAATCTAGTATTGGTTGTGGAGGGCTTCTCGCAGATGCTGGTAGAGGCTTCTTCTCGGGTGCTGGCGTTGACTCCGGAAGGCCTTTTCGCAGATGTTCGTAGTGGGTCTGGATGGCTTCTTCTCGGGTGCTGGCGTTGACTCCGGAAGACTTCTTCCCCAGTGCTATCGGTGTGGTCGAGATAAGGGTTGTAAATCCTTTTTCTCGATCCGGCTCGAAGGACCAAAAAATGTTGTTTCTTTGTGCTCGAAACAACACTTGAAGATTGAAGGGCAAGCTGAACAACCAGACTCAGAAGTTCAAGGGAAGTCTCAACTCCACAGTTTGCCGTAAGGTGTATTGATCAAACGTTTGGTGAATGATAATTTTATTCGTTACAAGCTGAGCTTATATACTAATCTAAATTAAACAACATTCGTCACAGGTAACCCACTTACTACCTTGGAGTCAGCGTTTTCCGCTCGATTGCACGAGAATTTAGCGTTGAATTTATTGGAATTTTCCATCGATAATTATTCGAGGAATATAAATATGAATAATTTGAAAAAATGTTCGAATTTCGAACAATGGTTCTTATATAAGTTTTATAAATTCGAGTCTTACTTTCACTGGTCATATATCTGTTTTTCCATATTACATCTCGTAAACACCCTGATATTCTTGCGGCCTTCCTCACCCGAATGTCCACCTCCTTCGCTATGCATCTGTTGCTTGACGTTACTACACCCAAATAGCTGATATTCATAACCTGATCTATAGTTTTGGTATTACTACTAATTTGCATCGTATCGGTTCTTTGGATATTACCATACTTTGCGTTTTTTCGCACGAAATTTCCATATTGGGTTTCTTAGCCGTCAAGTTGAACCTATCCTATGTAGGAGGCGCTGTAAGTCGTCCTCATTTTCAGACGTCAGAAATGCGTAATCCGCATAGCAGAGTATTCTCGGACGACGATCGCCCATTTTGAAACCGCCGTTAATTTCATTTACACTTTCAATTATCTGGTGCTTTATTGTGTTGAAAAGGCACGGACTAATACTATCTCCCTGTCTGATCCCAGATAAAACCTTAAGTTCTCTCGTGAGGCCATGTTCTGTTCTTGTCCTCGTTTTGTTGTTAGTATTGAGTTGCCTCACTAGGTTAATATGATGTTATTCACGCGTTTTTGTTTCAATCGATCAATAACATTCCGGAGTTTCACTCTGTCAAATGCTTGCTTCATATTACTCCTAGTCTGCCAATGACAGAGGGTTCCGCACTTCAAGCAATAGATCACCACTTCTCAGGATAGCCAACCGAAGAAATCTTGACAGTTCATAATAAAAGAAAGCTTTATCTAAAGATCGGTTGGATTTCGTTTATCGAACCAGAGATACTCTGAAGCTCCTGTTGAAGGCAGTTTTTTCGAAAAGCGGACTTTTCTAAAAGGAGCCTTTGCGTATGGATTATGGAATTGGGCGTAAGTGTGAATCTTTTCATCTTTGACGTTCACAAAAATTCCAATGTCATACTGCGGACATTTTGTTTACGGACAAGCCGCTAACATTTTCAAGTTCTATCAAAGACTTGAGAGTGACATTGGACAACAAACAAATTTTTTATCTCCATGTCGAATCTGTAGTGAAGGCGTCCTTCCGAATGTTGGGATACATAACTATAAAATGTAGAGCGTTCGAAATTGTCAAACCAATTAGGGTTGATTGAGATATTGTGTGGAACCCTATAGTACGAAAGCTAGTGAACGTTTTGAGTAACGGTTTGTCTGTAAGGCTAGAAATTTTTATAGCGATAGTTCCTAGAATGCTGAGGACGAAAACCATGACCTGGCACCCCTCACCCCTGCACATCATCAACCCCTATATCTTTGAAAGTGTAAAAAAAAAATGAAAAAAAACTTGTCGCTGTAAGGTTGAAACTTTCATGCGATTTTGTTTATCCATTGTTAAGTTCGAAAAAAAATTGACAGGCGATTTCGATGAGCAGAAGTACCTGACAGGCGACTCGGAAAGGGTGTAAAATACGAATAAGAATGACCTTTTTTCTGTGAGGCTGAAATTTATATATGTGTTCGTCTGAGGGAATGAAAAAATAAGTTTTATCATTAATCTTCATCATCATCTGATATGTTATCATTAAATTCTCCATCGTATAGTACAGTCGTTTCAAGCGTAGTACACTGTGTCCTAAATTGGTTGAGAGTGCATTGTATCTCAGGTATTATTGAAAATAGAGTCATGCGGTTTTCGCGACCCTGTGTCGCTTTTTTGTAAAACTTTTAAATTCACTAGAATCTCCAATATTTAGGAAGAATAATTCCAGAAATTTGTGACGCAATATATCAAATATTGATGAAGGATTATTAGAACTTAAGTTATCGCTTCAGGAAAAAATTGATTCTTTTCATTAACCTCAAAATTGAATACTTGGTCTGCATTAAAGCACCACCCGAATTTACTGGGCTACATGCACCCACAGCTGGTTGTGAAACTTGAAATACAAATATGCCGGTTTGTTTATTCACTTCTGATCTACCAAATAAAAAATAGTTTTGCTTTTATAATCGACATTGAAAATTGATAAGTGTAAACATTTTTATTTGCTAAATAGAATACCTATATGAACATGTAAAGTTAATTCAAGTCAGTTTAGCTTGTTTGACGCGTACCTGCCATATCGAGGACGTGAAGAACTGGTGCGTCAAGTCCCAGTGTTTCAAGCATTCGACTTGAAAGCAATAAATATTGATCATCTTGAAAGTATTCAAAATAGACTCAAATGACTTTTGGCGTTCAAGATGGAATATGTCTTACTTGATAGATATTATAGTTCAACGCGTGATCATTTGGGATTGTATTCATTGTCGATGGTACGTATGGTCTCCGAGGTGTTGTTTAGATTGAAGTTCAAGATCTTAAACAAAATAATTCGGAGCCTAGATATTCTTAGTAGTACCGCATGTCGCAAGCTCGAGATCTCTGAGGGCAGGTGGACATTTTAAAATTCTGTTTCGGTTTGTAACGAAGTATGAATTTTCTGTGAGAAAAAGTCAGACTTCATTTTAATTTTTTTCATATTAGAGTAATCTCTTTCTTTCCATATCAGAATAATTATTTCCTTTTTATATTTAAACAAGTAAATCATTTTCATTTCCGAATTTCTCCGTCCGCATATTTATTTAAATATTTCCGTTTTCCAGTAATTCATTTCACAAAATCAGAAATAAACCGTTAAGGTGAAAAAGTATCGGACGATATTATGTTAGCGTTTTTCATAGTGCAGACAGATATGAAAAACGCTGTTTATTTCTGATTATCGGGTTTTTTGTCTCAAATCTTCGATAAGTCGAAACCGGAGAGATTTTTACCGCCTGGAATATTCGAGAAGTTTGACGATTTTTCACAGATGTTTTCTGCCCCCTCCCCGAAGGTTATAAAAGGGAGATACTCGCCGATGAGGACTCACTTCCCGTTGATTCTTTGAGACTTTTCAGTTTATTCCTCGTTTGACTTTGAGTAGAATTTTCAGTTGAATTACGATTTGATTTTCGAAGCATTAGTGTGCGATATTAGGGTTTCATTCTTGGTAGTAACGTACTTTCATTTCCCTTTTCTTCGTATTTACCGTTCCGCGAGAGTGAAAGTGAGTTCCCTGAGGTAAGAATCATCTCCCGTTTTATTACGATCTAGTGTTTCGATGCAAGTGGTTTTGCACGTTTGTACTAAACCCCTTTTTCTTGCCGTCCGTCTGGAATCCTGAGCCACACATCAGAGGCGGAGTGCACGCTCACCTCGGTGGATGACTGAGGATTATCCAAAACCTTCAGTAGGGGTCCGAAGCAGACAAACACTGGGTCTGTTCATTATTCGATATCCCCTGACCGGGTCATGGAAGTCAAATTGTGATTCCAGAGGTAACAGACATCTCCCGTTTTATTAGAACCTAACGTTTTGATGCAATTGCTGCTATCAGTTTTTACTGAACCCTTTTTTCTTGCCGTCCGTCTGGAATCCTGAGCCACACATCAGAGGCGGAATGCACGCTCACCTCGGTGGATGACTGAGGATTACCAAAACCTTCAGTAGGGGTCCGAAGCAGTGAAACACTGGGTTCGATCATTGTTCAATACCTCCTGATTGGGTTCTAATGCTGGTAGCCAACTCATTCGTAAACTAATTACCGTCCGAAGTCACCATAATAAGTCTACCTGATCATATTTACTTTTCATTTCATTGTATCATATGTATTGCTATTCGCCTTTTAATATCATTTTGAAATACTCAGTCTGGCAGTTTGACCGTACCTATATATATATATATATATATTGTACATAAATTTATCTCATTGTGTTTCAATAAATGTTAAAACCTCAGTCTTATGAATCACTGGTTGTCGCTACTACCTTAGACAACACCGAACCCTTCTTCGACTAGTAGATGCCTAGGTGGGTTTGCTGTTTCCCCTTTAGGAAAAAATACCTGGCGCCCCTAAAATATTATAGAGTATAAAGATAGGAAACGGCAATGTATCAGGAGAGTTGAGAGCCGACTCCGATTTTTCGTTGTCAGGACTTCTGAAAGTTTAGATGGAGCTTGAATAATGTTTACCAAAATTGAATTTCCAATTTATGCAGGTCAGAAAATAACATACTGTATGACAAAACCAATCCCGGAATCGACCTCTGTACCTCGCGGTCTTGTGTAAATCGCTCTAACCACTGAGCTATAGACACTCTAAGTTTCTTAATTATCATATTTTTCATATTAATATCTATGGCCTTCTTCAGGATTATGAAAAGATTTTGTCCGTTTTCTACTTTTATGTCTTAGCTAGAATCAATGGACTATAGCAACTTCAGAAAAAGAAGTATCAGTACAGCTATTTCGATAATAATAATAATAGTAATAATAATACCATGAGTTATGGCTTTTCAGTTAAATCCACAAAAAGAAATATTTTTATTTTTTAATTATCCAGTTCTTCAGAGGTCCAACAATAACAGTAACCGGTAACCGGTCTACAAGCTGAGGTTGAATTTCAAATCTCGGTTGAAACTTTCATAAAACCGGCCGAAAACACCATTTCATAACAGGGGAAAAATTCATTAACTGTCCACTTGTCGCGTTACCACGAGATATCTGAGGTGCCTCTTCAAAACTTGGAATACATAATGAAAATTGTGACTTCTGGGTTTTCCATCTCGAAAGGTTGACGACCTTTCAGCTTAACTATGCTATGGGCTATGAATTGGTCAATTATGTAGCTGTTTTATGAAGTGACTCTTCGAGAATTAAAACCGCACTTATCTACGTCTATCTCAATGACTTACCTGATTATATGGTTTTATTTTGGCAATATTAAAAATGAAAACTTCTGAAACAAAAGCATTTCGACAAAAAACGCCTCAATCAATATCTGAAATTTTATTCTTATGAACAAATGCGTGTCAAAATTTCTATAATAAAAAAAACTTCATGTAGAGCTCTTTCAATTTAATCTACAAACGAAATAAAAATTATGAAATTGACCCCATCAAAAATTTCTCAAGGATAATCAGTACCCAGCAAATTTAATAGAAAGAACAATATGAAATGTAGAGATGAAAATTTCTGAACAAAATCAAAAAGATCTGTCCAGAACAACAAAATTTTCAAATGCGAACCCTACAGGATTGAAACTTGAACTTTAAAATTAATTGAGTTTTATTTTTCTATTCGTATTGATTGTATAGGCGGATCAACCTGCTGCGAACTCACTCAGTTAAGAATGGGAATATTATATTCGCAAATACAATACTTCATACAATCAATCCTATTTAAATGCAAATATAGTAGGATTATCTCGTCGATATCCATCATATCTCGCTAATTTTACGATATTCTGCCATACATATAGTGGGAAAGAATTGACTTATTCATAGAAGTTTCTCATACTATCCTCCTATAACGATATTTATACTCTGCCTCTGTTTAGTCTAAATGGATAAGCTGTGTTTTCCCGGCAGTGTTGCAAACACTAAACAGACTTTCTACAGAACAGACAAAGGACAATTGAGTGCCCCTGGCTGATCACTAGAAGGGTTTCCCCTATATCAATTAAGTAAGGGTATATTGGGTTTGTCGTTCCCTCCTAATAGAGTTTGAAGGGAGTTAACGACTTCTAACTGTTAGGCAAGTGCTTGACAACAATACCCCTGATTTGAGACGGAATTTCCTATGAGAAAGAAAGATACCGGAAAAAGCGATAAAATAGACATATACTTATATTAATACTATAATACCTCATCTCTTCTTTGGTTTCGATTCCAAATCAATTACTGCCTGAAATCAAAGCGAATATGTCATTCCGGTTAATTATTTGTTTGATATATAATTTCTAGTCCCAATAAGAAACACTCAGTAAGGAACGTAAAGTCTAAATATAAAAAGTGCTAATTTTGGTAACATTGGAAGTGTAAATCCTTTGAAGATTAATTTTTCACATTGAACTTGCAACGCGAGAAACTTCAATGATGGTCGGCAATGCTAACATTTTGCTTCAAAAGTTCTTTCAAATACAATATAACATCCTCAGTCTGAAGCTGTCCGATAATTAGGAAACAAAGTTTTTCCAGAAACACAACAAAAAGTAGCTAATTGTCTTCAAGATATTATTCTTGTATCGATGAAAACTAAATAACGAACAAATATCAAATCATTTAACTTGCATTGTTTTGATGTTCATTAATCAAAAATCATCTGCGATGCAGATGTGTTCGGATATTAGAGGAGTTAATAAGTTATCTCAGATCGAAAATAATTTGAGACTCATGTATGCCCCTCCAAGTTCCCTGATATGAATGAAAATGCACACTTGTCAGTCAATATAAAAGATTAGTTGCAATTTTCTGTAGAAAAAGTGCTCATTCATTCTGAAGAAATGCGAAAAAAATATTGAATTGAGCGAATTCCAGAAAAATTCTGAAAAATATGTCTCTGAATTCTCAATGAACTTCTCGAAGTTTTAACTTCGACTTGTAGTTCAGATCCTAAATTACCCTATGACCTTTGCCTTTAAAGTACAACCCTTTTTTTAATTCAGAGATCCGTACGAGATAATTAGATGGTTTCGATAAAGAAACAGTTTGATAATTTTCGATTCTTTGTTCAGATTCGTGTTAGGTATGAGAAAATGTGCACACGTGAAAAATTGCTTGAATTTTTTTTTGGCATATCTATTGAAGCATTTTATGGGTGATCTTTGAATTTTTGGGAAAGTTTTCTTAAGGTTTCCTCTCCCAGTCTCTGAAACAAGAAACAATTTTTTCTAGTTTCATTTGGAAAACTTCGAAAATGTATCTCAAGTGGCCAGACCAAAATCAAGGCCAAACTTTTTGCAGTCAACAGAGCTCTCTGTTGCTACCAAGGAAGCAAAGTAAGAAAAAACAAAGCTCATCAGACAATGATATCCCAAGAACATGGAATACAAAAGTACAACCCTGCAGGATTAAACCGTTATATCAGAACCGATTTGGAATTCGCCATCATGTTTTTTCAAGAAATTCATAATTTGTTAATTTTTAGTCGTAAATTATGTCTGCCTGCTTTTGCAGACCTTAAACACACACGAGAATCTGGCCCCCCCTGTTGTTTTGCCGTGCCTTAAAATATTCCGACACAAAAAGTTCAGCAGCTTTTTCAGCAATGATATGAAGATCAGTAGATATATGAAATAGCTAACATGCTTGGAGTCTCAGCTATGATAATTAATCCAACAGAATTCAAAATTTCAAAATGTTTGACGTCTTTATTGTTTCTCTGTGGTAAAGTAACATTGAGAAAATACCAGTTATAGAACGTTTTGTTTCAGTCTTCAGAATTTATTTTTTGAAGCAAGTTAATTCAAACTGTTTGTTCCTTCCCAAGAAATTATTGTACCTACAATGATTTTCATTCGCTGCGCTGAGATACCGATGGAAGAATTTAAATTCTTCGTCTTATTCCAGACGCATTTATTATACAGGATGTTTCTCGAGTCGTTGTCCATAGCCTAATGGTGAATGCAGGACATCTAGGCCTTCCAGAAAAATTGGTTGTTTTATATCCTATATTAGTTTAGATTAGAAAATACGGGGTGTTTCATGTTCATTGTCCTTATTTTGCAAAATCTGTAACTCTGGAACGAAACGTCTGATTTCGATCGAATTTCATGGGTTTGTTCACTTCAGGAAACTCTTTCAAACTGTTCATGAATTATTCATAATTTCAGAGGTGTACTAAAAATATTAAAATTTTTTCTTTCAAGCCCAAAAATCTATATTTCAAACATTCGTCACAAAAATTTCGTCATGAGAAATTAAATTTACTAATTCAAAGTTTGGCAAAGCAACAGCACTGAACAAGTATAAATGATAGTCAAGATGAATATAAAATAAAGTATATCTAACATAAAAATTAAAAAATCAAGACAATCATAAGTAAAAAGGTAGTTAAAGATGTGATCAAAACTTCAAATTAAAGCTCCACATCCAGAGAACGTAGCCAGTCCAGTGCAGAAGGTGTCGCATCAATAATGTCTCTGAATGGTCCCAGGTACTTCCTTAAAGGGCATTCCCGGACAATATGCTCTACAGTTTGTTGATCAGCTCCGCAGTCGCAGGCTGGAGATTGGCAAAGTCCCCACTTGAACATCATAGCATTACATTGAGAAACTAAATGAGCTATTCTGAAGAATTCAATTTTCACTTTGCATGACACTTTTGTCACAAGAGAATAAGAACCGGATTCATATTTTTTATCCCTTTGGTGATGATACTTATCATCTGCCAAGATTTTGAATTGTCTTGAATTCTGTTCCTTTTTATTTTGAAACCCCATTTCCCATTAGGTACGTGAAAAAGTGATTGAAAATATACAAAACTGAGCTCTCAAATGTTTTTAAATGACATATTGAATTTTGATATAAATTATGTGAACCTTCTTTTAAAATGTAGTCCGTAAGTGTGTTGGTTTCACTACAGAAATGAGTATTAAATTTAAGTATTTGACACCTTGGTGGTCATGTCAAAGGTCAGCCATTTCCTTTCCATCTGTGAATTAGAGAATGTGTCAAATGTTGTCAACTTTTCCTCAGATCTTCATCTCCTTGTTCTGATTTTTGCACATCTTGGTAACAAAGAAAATTTAATTTTTCTTGTTTTAATGTTCTTTGGTATGGGTGTAGCTCAGAGAGTTTCTTAATGGTAGGTACTTGTCGGAGCTTTTGGAGCCTGCGTATCCAAAATTTCTTGTTTTTCAACTCGTTAATTTACTGGACGCTCATAACGTGTGACAACGTGAGGGAAACTTTGATGTTGTCACAGGTAATTGCTCACATTGGCGAACGTTCTCCTATTAGAAAATCTCTGACAATATTCTCGCACCGCTGCTCTGGAATTTATTTATTTATTTATTTATTCATTTATTTCAACATACAGAGAATGTTTAGATGAAAATAGAATTGTAATGAGAAAAATACATATTCTAGCATAACTAAGCGAAAACAAAATAACAGTAACAAAAAAGTACACAATATGGTCATTCTATTGCTAGCCATAATTCCCTCTTGAATGCATATATCGAACAAAAAAAGGTGATCTCATTGGCAGATATCACAAATCGGTTTCATTTAGGCTATATTTAGTTATATGCCCATAAGTATTGAACAAGGGCCTTTGTCTGGTAGAACGACTAGGAACTTTAAAATGAACTAACTCAAGTAGTCTAGGGCAATCCACACGGCTATGCAGAATTTTATAGAGCATTAATAAATCAGCCACACGTCTCCTTGCTGACAAGGATTTCATGTCAAAAATCATGATCAGATAATTCGAACTTCTGGCAAATTGCCGTTGTAAAAACCATACACAAATATCGTATCGAAATATTCACAATTCTTGTAAATCTGAGTCATAGTTCTAATTTTTAATGAAAATTAGGCAACCTCTGATTTTGACAGCGATACCTTTTGAGAAGCATAGAACATCTTCTCTTGAGTTCAATTAACACAAATATTCAATAATCGAATGAAGCAATTTTTTTGCGAAGTGAATTTTTTGTATTTTGGAAAGAATTTACACACGTATTACCTTTTCTGAGAGGGTTAACTCCATTTGAACCTCAATTCAAAATGTAATTAAAAAAATTCTTACCTTGATACTGCTTGTTTTAATCACTTTTTCAGGCACACTCAGTGCAAACTGAGGTTCCAAAATGGAAAAAACAATGAATAATATCACCAAAGGGATAAAAACAGAACCGCATTTTGAAAAACTCACATAAGTAAAACATGAATTTGTCTGGTTCCTGTTGTGACAAGTGTGCCATACAAAGTCAAAATTGAATTCTTTAGAATAATTCATGTAGTCTCTTATGGAAATAACGAAATTTCTGTGAGTAATGTAAAAATATATAGATATTGGGGCTTGAAAGGAAAATGAATATATCATTCAGTATTGCCCTGAAATTATGGATAATTTATGAACTGCTTTAAAGAGCCTCCTGAAGTGAACAAACCATGAAATTTGATCAAAATTGGACGTTGCAATCCGGAGTTAAAGCTATCGCAAATTTTGGCCAATGTTCATGACACCCCCGTTTTTCTGAAAGTAATGATCTAAGGACATTTTTTCGGAAAAGCCTAGAGGTTCCGCTTTCACCATTAGGCTATGGCCAACTACTAGTGAAATACCCTGTATATCGTGCTCATCGAACAATACCTAAACTTTTCAACCAAATCTTATATTCGAGTACAAAATTATTTTGTATCGCTTGATCAAGGTTAGAAATAAATTTTTTGGTGGGGTGGGGTTGATAACCATTAAAAACCAAAGAATCAGGTACAAAACACCTAAGCTGAGGTAAAAAAAGAATGGGGTACCATAACATCCTTCGTATGATACTATAGTATCATACGAATATTATCATCACTAGTATCACACGATACTATAGAGCCAGGGGAAAAAACCACAGCCGAAAAAAAAACGGTCTCCCCGTAAAAAAAATTAAATAAAATGGTTGTATCTGAATATTTTATGTTGAAGGACATCACGATTATCGAAACGGCTTTTCAGAGGAAGAATATGTTTTTGATGTATCTTGTTATTGAATGACTTTATTTGCCCTTGTGTATCACTGCACAGTACTTGTGGCTAAAAAAACACCTCTTTGAGTAGTGGACTGTATTTGAATATTACAAAGATATTTTCACAACACTTTTTTCATGTCTGACGCTTGTCACTGCATAATAATTTCTTCTCTTTTGTCGATGTTTTTGGTTTCTCGTTTTTGAGGTGCTGCGTTTTTGAGTGTTGCTGTCCCTCTTTTCTTCCTCATCTCGTATTTGTTGTTGTTGCTTGTTTCCTCCCTTTTCATGTTGTAGGTGGGCACGGATTTCGCGTTGTATCCGGTGGAGTGAAGTTTGTTGTGGATCTTGTCGAGGAATTCAGCTTTGGCAGCTTCCAGTTCGGCCATTCTTATCGCGTCCTCGTTTCTCGTGAATCTGGCCAAAGGGTACATCAGGTTTATGTAGGTTTGCTGTTGGTCTATGTTGGATCTGCCGCCGTCTAGGAAATATACGTGCTCCTCTTTGATCGGCATGAACTCGAACGATCCTTGGTAAGGCTGCAAGATACCAATGGGTTTTCCACCGCTGTAAATGATGCCTGTCTGTCTCTATCTGGAGCAATGTTTCCCCAACGACCTCTTCATCACCTCGGTCCTATAATTCGACATGTCGTACAATGGTCCCTCTTTTGAGTAACCGTTTGGCTCGAGTTCTCGAATACAGGCTCCTGACTGGCAATTTCATCCTGCTGGATTTCCCTTTCATTTTTCATTCCGTCAAGAAGAGACTTAGCTTGGATACCACAGTTGAATAGAAAGAAGGTAAATTGAAAAAGAACACTATTTTTCATTATTGAGGAGTGTGTAATATAAAATTGTATAAAAAATTCATAGTTGAATATCAATTGAGTTAATTGAATAAGCACCTTAAAACTACTTCTCATTGAATAACTTGTATTATATAAACAAAGATAGAATGTTATATCCTCACCAAAGTTTCTTAAGAGGATTCGTATGAATGAAGCTGGTTTCTCTTTATTCAAAAATAATGATCCAATATCAGGAGTAAAGGAATTGTCTATAAAAAGTTGGATTTCACGACAATATTTCGGTTTTATACCTAAAATTTTTAATCGTTTTGCGAGGTTGTATTTCGCGGGATCTTTGAAAACTTTCAGAGTATTTTTTTTTTTAGTTTCATGTTGAACCAATAATTTGTGAATTGATTTCTAAATTAGCAAAAAATTGCACTATAACATCATATCCACTCACGAATCATGCATACACCATTGTGAAAACCGAAGATGTCGCCATCTCTGAATTAACGTCTACACTGAAACGTCATATTTACCCTTCTTCCGGACAAATACCGATACTGTATGTCCGAACATCAAGAAACTCATACTTCTTCCATGGGCGCCCGCAGGGGCAGGCCAGGAGGGGCCGTGGCCCCCCCCTGAGATTTTGATCTGCTCCTTATTTTCGAGCAAAACCGAATACTGATTTCGCCTGCGCCTCATCAAATCATTATTTGGCCAAACCTGAGAAAAAATTCTGCGGGCCCCTATGACTTCTTCTCATAATTGTCTGAGGGTGAGTTTGTCACTTTGATAAGAATAGAATCAGATTTTTCTTTGTCTTAAACTAATGGGTCCTCTCGATAAATATCATTCAAGTTGAATCAGTATATAATCCTAGTGCTTTAAAAAAGTACACTCACTACTTATTGCTCTCCATCGAAAAGTTGACTTTCGCACGGTAATTTCTTGAATTTCTTTGGAATTTGATAATCCAGTGAAAGTTGCGTTACAGAACATGATAATGAACACCTATCTCCGGCGAATGTATACAGTTCATTAAGAACTTGAAGAAGTTATCTTCTGTTGTTGTATAAGTTATATACCGTATCCATTTTAAATCTCAGATGCCTGATGTTATAAAGTTCTCTGGTTATTTTCAAAATAAAGGAATCTCACAGAACGCAGCTTATGCTTATGAATTATAGGACGAAGACCACACAATACTACCGCAGTTGAAATAACTGAAAATGAGTGATTAATGTGAAGACTTCATAGATGCATTGTCCTTGAATTCTTGGCTTAGTCTACATAGGAAACTCATGGACTCTTTGAAAGATTTTGGGGGGTTAACTAAAATGAGCATGAAAATTCCGTTATGAGACAAAATCTAGATTTTAAGTTTGATTCACCCTGATTATGATATTCTCACATTATTTTATTGAAAATTGACCCTAAACTTCTTCTCAAATAAAAAGAAAAATAGTAAAAAAAATTAAGGCACACTTTGAGTTGAGATTGAGTTTATTCTGGCATTATTAACCCAAAAATAATTTCGTATATGACAATATGGAATTGAAATTATCTTCCTTGATTATCTTAACTCTCTTGGCATGTAAGATGACACCCCAGTGCTTCAAGCATTTCCCGATTATATTGGGGGAAATCCAAAAACCCCAGGATCCAAGATGTGAACTCTGGGAGACACTGGTAGTAACTAAGAATGCTGAAGACATTTAGACAGCCATCTAAAATCTTTCTGAACTCCGCCTATTTCGTCAATATAATATTACCGTCTGTCAAAAAATCAACGGGAATTTGTGAATGAAACACAATTTATATTGGATCATCCACAATTATATTGTCACCTTCAAAGTATTTCCCATTAGAGGCTATACACATATGCCATAGTTTTTTCCATTCTACAAATTATCATTGATAAGCGCTTTCTGAGACATCATTAACACTTAACACGGAACGTCCGCCTGAGTGGCAGATATCATTTACATTTGTGTCGTTGGTGGAGCTCCAATCTGCCCTTGGTTTTCATCGAGCTAAAATATCACTTGGAATCTACTCTCGATGTAGGAAAAGTATCCAGACTAGTTGAGCTTTTATTCCCTAGCCAAAAAATAATTTTATTGAAAAAACAAACCGCTTCCCAGAAGGATATTCCATATGAGTGCAACTATAGACCCGCCTGTCAGGCTGATCTTCCTGATCTCACACTTGATTGCCTACATATCTGACTTTGAAATGCATAAAAAAAAGTTTTTTTTATTTAGACATCATTTTTTTGTAGTAGTTACTCAGAAGAAGGATTGAGTTCCGAGAAATAAATTATGAAAATTATTTATCATTTATATTATTTAATTGTGCGCATTTTACGAGAGAGTATTCAATAAAGAAGAATTGAAATTGAAAGATTTCCTTGGGGGGTGAACCTCTTTCCCTTCTGCTCAACTGTAGTTTTAATTCATATTTCATCCCATTTCGTCCCATTCTACAGGTTCTGGAGAGTTATCTATCAGACACGAAACAAGCTGTTGTTGTTGAAGGAAAACAGAGTCAACTAAGAGATATTAAATTTGGAGTTCCACAGGGAACTGTGATGGGGCCGGTTCTATTCGGTATATATGTCAACAACTTATTCTATCAAGGAAGTGAAGGTACGATTATAAGCTTCGCAGACGACACGGCTTTCTTATATTCGGATGAGACCTGGGAGTCACTTTTCCTGAAAGCTCAAGCAGATATAAACAATATAAGTGACTGGTTTGCTTCACGTCTCTTGACTCTCAACATAGAAAAAACGAAGTATATGTCATTTTCGCAAAAGCAGTTGCAACCCACGCCAAGCCTGGTAATTTCAAGAGAAAAATCTGAGATCAGATCTGTACAGGAAATAAAATACCTCGAAGTGACAATTGATGTCCCCACTTGAACATCATAGCATTACATTGAGAAACTAAATGAGTTATTCTGAAGAATTCAATTTTCACTTTGCATGACACTTTTGTCACAAGAGAATAAGAACCGGATTCATATTTTTTATCCCTTTGGTGATGATATTTATCGTCTGCCAAGATTTTGAATTGTCTTGAATTCTGTTCCTTTTTATTTTGAAACCCCATTTACCATTAGGTACGTGAAAAAGTGATTGAAAATATACAAAACTGAGCTCTCAAATGTTTACGATTATAAGCTTCGCAGACGACACGGCTTTCTTATATTCGGATGAGACCTGGGAGTCACTTTTCCTGAAAGCTCAAGCAGATATAAACAATATAAGTGACTGGTTTGCTTCAGGTCTCTTGACTCTCAACATAGAAAAAACGAAGTATATGTCATTTTCGCAAAAGCAGTTGCAACCCACGCCAAGCCTCAGGGACGGGCCGAAGCCAAATTTTTGGGGGGGGAAATCCATCGAAAATTTTCCAACTGGACATTGAATTTACAGGAAACCGTTATACATTTTGTGGTATAATATTTGTTTCGGTAAAAAAAATTCAAAATGATGAATTTCAACAGAGTGAGGTGTAATTAATTTTTTTTTCATCTACCGAACATTCAATTAAGTAGATTTTATGGAGTTTGTTTTTTTCATGAAGAGTATCTTGATGTTGCTTGAAACTTTGAAAAACACTACTTGTTTGTTTCTTCAGTTTTGTTGCTTTTCTTTATTTCATGGAATTTGGAAGCGAGGGCATGGCTCATTTTCATCAGAGAAAGTATTTTTTCGGAAAAATCTATTCTTTTTATTCACTCCCGTGAAAGGAGTGAATATTCGGAATCAAAGTTATGAGAAATTAACGTTAATTTTCCAATTACCCAATATCCAATAATGTGAGTTTCTTTATTTTATGAAATCGTTTTTTTTTGTGAGGAATATCTTGAAGTATGTTTGAAACTTCGGGACACACTTTTTGTTTCATTCTCTAATTTAGTTCAGTTTCATTCTTTGGTGTTTCTCAAAATTTCAAGCATCACATAACAAGATATTTTTCACGAAAAAAGCAGATTCCATAAAATAAGAAAATATACATGATTGAATGTTGGGTAGATGAAAAATCAAAGTTAATTACTGAACACTTTGATGAGATTCATATTGAAACTGCTCATGCCTAACATAGGTCCATTTCAAAGAATAAAAGAAACAAAATTTTCAGAAAATATATTTCGTTTGATAAAAAATGAGCCTCACTTTTGCATACAGATTCCATGTAATAAAGAAAAGCAACATAACCAGGGAATAAAACAGAAAATCTATGTCAAAGTGTGTGTCATAAATCAAGATACTTCTTACAAAAAACATATTCCCAATTTAGTAGAGAAACGGTTTTGACCTAAATCAGTCATATTGAAGAAACAATATTGAACAAAATTTCCCAATTTGAGTTGGCAATTTCGAACTCTTTGCAGCGTTTACTGCAATTAGTGTTTGGAATTTAGGATGTATTTAGTGTTTTGAATGATTTTTGTTGTGACTTCCGATATTCTATGGTCTTCTTCTTCTTCATCTGCGGTTTTTATAAGGCACCACATAACTCAAACTTCACTTTGAATCTTTTTTGGTTAATATTTTATATTCGTAAAACTAAAACACAAACTGGACCTATTTGAAATCTGAAAATTGGGATTATGTTATTGTTTGACATCATCTACTGAGCTAAAATATTATTGGAGCCTGACCACTTCCAGTTATACAGGGAGTGAAAAAAAAATTTCAAAATTTTTTTTTCTGTTTTTTTTGTATTCAATTCTGAATACATTCGTACTCGTATAGTTGCATTCGTCAAAATAGTTTCCAAAATATCAAGAAAAAACTGAAGAAAAAAAGAGATAAGAGTATTCGGTATCATATTTGTTATTCCTATTCTAAATATCTCGAGCACAAACCGTTTTCACATTTTTGAAGTCGAAGATTGTAGAAATATTGTACATTTGCTGAATATTGAAAAATTCGTCACAGGGTGTTCCATATGTTGGGTCAAAAATTGGGATCAAGATTGACCCATAACTTTCTATTTTCAAATTGGAACCCTATTCTTTAATGATTGCGTTGGAGTGTGGGAAGAAAAATTATGATAATGTTCTATCATGTTGATGCTCCTAAATTTAATAATTCTCGTGTTATTTAGGAATTCTGATTTTATGTCGTACGTAGCGTCAAATTCATTAAATCTGTTCCATATCAACAATAATAAATGAATTGAGAAAAGAGGTGTGTAACTAGTGAGTTATTGGAATAATTCATCTTCTATGACCAAAATCATTGTTGATATGAAACAGATTCTATGAATTTGACGCTATGTAAGACATGAAATCAGGAAATCCTGAATACCACAAGAATTATTAATTTTAGAAGCATTAACATGTTGGAATATTATCTTAATTTTTTTCGCACAATCCAACGCAATCATAAAAAAATTGGGTTCCAATTTGAAAAACGACAATTATGGGCCAATTTTGATCCCAATTTTTGACCCAACATTTGGAACACTCTGTGACGAGTGTTTCAGTCTCCGACTTCAAAAATGTGAAAACGGTTTGTGCTTAAGATATCTGGATTAGGAAAAACAAACATAATACCGAATACTTTCATCTCCCTTTTTTCTTCAGTTTTTTCTGAATATTCTGGAAATTATTATGACAAATGCAACGATTTGAATACGAATGTATTCACGATTGAATACTCTATCAAAATGGAAAACAAAAAATAGAAAAAAAATTTTGAAATTTTAAATTTCATCCCCTGTATAACTGAAAGTGGTCAGGCTGCAAGAATATTCTAGCTCGGTAGATGGTATCGAACAATATCAAAATCCCCATTTTCAAAATTGAAATAGGTCAAGTTCTCCAGAAACGCCTAATATAATAGGCCGTCGAAGTTGGTACATCTGAAAGATAACAACTTAATTTATGATACCAGATCGTTTTTTATGACACAGTCCATGCGACGTAACTGAAAAATTTACAATTAGGTACCTACTTCTTGAGGCCGCATCTCTCCCAACACTTGATAGTAAAAATATTGGGTTAAATACCATTTATTGCCTGTTATTCATATATTGCCAAGTACTGATTGCAAACTCGTTTTTTCTAATTCAGATTCCTTCGTATTTCATTACTCTCTCGGAATTATGTTTTTCAACTGCTTTGAAATTTTACCAACTGCTTTGAACTTTTTCCAACTGCTTCGGAATTTTTTTCAACTGCTTTGAAATTTTGCCAACTGCTTTGAAATTTTTTCGCACTGCTTCGAAATTTTTCCAACCGCTTTGAAATTTTTCCAATTGCTTTGAAATTTTTCCAACTCCTTTGAAAATCTTCCGACTGCTTTGAAAATTTGCCAACCTCGTTCAACATTGGGGGGGGATCATCCCCCCCCATCCCCCCCCTTGGGCCCGTCCCTGCCAAGCCTGGTAATTTCAAGAGAAAAAGCTGAGATCAGATCTGTATAGGAAATAAAATACCTCGGAGTGACAATTGATGCTAAATTCAAATAGAATGTTCATATTCAAAAACTTACTCATAACATCCGAAGTTTACTGTCAAAATTCAAATATCTTAGACGATTTCTCGAAGTTAAACACCTCATGACAGTCTATTATGCTCTCGTTGAATCGCAACTCCGATATGGTGTTATAGCTTGGGGTGCCGCGTACAATCATCATTTGAAAAATTTTGAAACTGTTCAGAAGTGGATTTCGAAAATTATACTGAAAAAGGAAAAAACTTACCCTTTCGATTTATTGTACCAAAATGCAAACGTGCTGGACATCCCGCAAATTTATTGCCTCTCCATACTCTTAGAACAAAAAAAAAGTAGGAGTAAAATATTTAACAGTCATGAATATAGAACCAGATCAGGTGAGAATTGTTTGTTGATACCGAGAGTTAATACAACACTGGCTCAGCAATGTTTCACATATCTGGCTCCGCGAACATACAACAAGCTGCCAACTGAAATAAAGAGGATAAATTCATTGAATATGTTCAGTAAATATGTCAAGAGGTGGATGTTGAACTTACCCCGAACCGAAACTCATGCATTCATCGATTTGAAAAACCATTGAAGTCGCACCACCGGCTAACCCGACACTACAACTTCGTTATGTTTGTGATCTTTTCCGTAGTCTTTATTGTGGCGAATATCCTAGCGCGATTCTTTTTTTTACCATGTTAATTGTGTACTGCTCCGTGATGTAAAATTTGCATGGAAGATGATCTCGCAGACAAGTTTTTACTTAAGCGATTTTGTCTTAAGGTGAATTTATACTTTCGCAAATCTTACATTTTGTACAATGCTATTATCTGTCAAAAAAGTTATTATTATTATAACATATATATCAGAATTATACGAGACTTCCTAGTTCATGTATCATCGTTGACATAATTCTTAACGCTCTCAAAGCTTGTTGTCCATCAATAAAGAACACTGATAGCACTTACCAGAGAAAGAAATTGATACCTCCTGAAATCGTCAGGGCAAAGCATCACCTGAGGAATTTATATTGATTGTTTGTCAATTTGAAATGTCAGCACACCTATGACTTATACAAGAAAATCAAAATAGATTGGTTCGGAGTCTAGTAAATGAGGTAACTGGTCAGAAAAGTAAAAAACATCAGACTCTTGAAATTGTTGTCGATTGTTTGTTGAATTGTTTCTTATAGAGAGACTAGTAGTCCAGTCAATCTAGACATTAAAAGGGGTGTTTACCTACAAAAGGTCGGATGTTATATTTCTAATTTTTAATTGGTGTCTTGATACCCCAGTAATGAGAAACTATGCGAATCCAACAAAATTTTCCTCGGGAAAACTTTTTGGGGCCTGAAAACCTCAAAATTCTCGAACTTTTTCGAAATTTTTGCTTATATCTCATTAAGGAAGCCTCGCACAGAAAAAGTTAATGTAAATTGAAGTGCATTGAATGTTTTCAACATTTTTCGAAAAACTCATTTTGGCACTTTGAAGAACTCTAACTACAAAAACGGTGACTTCAATCAGAAAAGGTCATAGCGTGAACATTGGAGAGCACAAAATTTTGCGTTCAGGAGGCACCAAGAATTCAAAATTGTACCAAAGTTAAGGTAGATACCGTCAATTGTTTCGTCTCCCTCGAAAAAGTCAATAGGCTTATATCAAATATTCAAACGATTCTACGATTTTACTTAACTTTTTAAAACTCTTACTAGGTTCAACAACAACTTTTCTTGATATGGTACATTTCTAGAAAGCATCTTTTCGTGTAATTATGTTCGATCTCTAGGATATTTGTTTCGCAGAATTCCATATTATGACCGTTGGATCTGCAATGTTGAGTGAGGGTACAAGCTCTATCGGTGCTTTTAATGTAATTTTTATGTTGGCTAATTCTTTTCTACAGATTTTGTGAAGTTTGAGCTATATATACTTCCCATTGTGAGAACTCAAAAAAGGCTGTTCAGAACGAATTCATCAGTATCTGAATTGATAATCTCTCGAAATCTCCAAGGATCTCTGATCATAATAATTCACACAATCAGAGTTTAAAAGAAGAAAAGAATGTCGATGTGTTCAGAGAGATACAAGTACAGATTATTCGATAAAAAAATACCAGAGAAATTTCAGAGGCACTTAAGACCATCTATTCACCAGGCATTTCCAGACAGCATCCCAGACGGCACCCTATATTCCCGGAATATTCCTCCAATCTGTCATTGAGCCAAAAGATATTGCAATATGCGAGGCATATGCCAGATATATATATATATATATATCAAATATATCTGCTCTCAAAGGAATATTCCAAATATATGCCATCCCAGATATGTCTGGTACATGCTATGGGAATATCTATATGATATGCGTTTAAAATATTATTCAATAGTATTTATTGGTATATATACATGAATCTTCATGGAATATTACAAACGTTACAAAACCCCTTTTGAACGATAATTTTTTAAAGTGTAGGTACTACCACTATCTCGATTTTGCTTTTGTTCCGAACTCATCAATAATTGATGAGTTTGCTATTTTCCAGTAAACTGTTAAAGAACTACAAACTTTCTATATAGATTATATTTTCGAGGAATCGCAGTTATCATCAAGTTAATTATAGTTCGATTCAAGTTAAAAAATAACACTTTCATTCGCTTAATAATTTGATCTTATTTATTAAACTGAGTAAACAATGGAATCAATGATTTGTAATTTATTTATATGATTGATACAATGAAATGAAAGAGCAGGCAACAAATTAAACGTTTTTATTTGTGAAAAATGGACATGCTATACTATATCGTATATCGACTGAGAGTCGAGTGACTTTTTAAATAATTGAAATGTTCGATGAAACAGAAAAAGAGGTCCATTTTGATTTTGATCCTATAGGAAAGAGATCAAATATATATTTTCAATAAATGGAAAAACAATATATGATATTCGAGCAGATATGTGAAAAGGTCGTAGACAAGTTGTCAAAAATCATATATGATAATCAAATATTAGTCAGCAGAAAGAAAATGTTAATTTTTACTTATTCTTAGTTCATATGCCTTGTATTGTTTTGTAAAATACCTAGTTGATTTATATTTATAATTTTACTTTATGTTCATTTTTATGATTTAATGTGATAACTTTGTTAATTATTGTTATTGTACAAAATATTCTTAAAACTGTAATAAATTTTTTTGAAACAATCTAATCAATGCATTATTATTCAGTACCACTACAAAAATTTACATATATTTAAATATATACAAAGATATTACCAGGATAAGGCATGGACAAATCAGGAGATAAAAAGATATTGCCAGCATATATGTAAGGGAGATATTCATAGATGAATCTGTATGGCATATGCCATGGATATATTTTTGAAGATCATGGGATATTCCTGGCAGATGTTTCATGGTGACCTTGGATATTCCTGCTATCTGCCAGGCTTATGCCCTGGGAGATTTGGAATATGTTTGGAGTATCTCAATATGCAAGCGGTATATTCATTGAATATGCATGGAATATTTCTGTGCCGTCTGGGATATGACAAGCTGCGTGATAACAGGAAAATGGCGTTTTAAAACTTACGCATTTTAGTTAATTTCTTCCACTCCAAACAAATAAATCGATAATAAAATCAGAATAACACTTGTCTGATCACCATGTCAGGTACTTATCGATTTTATCAATCGCATGGAAGTTTGAAGAACTGAAAACTGAACGCTTTCTAATGTTAAGGCTCAGCTCGGATGATCGCACGTTTATGCGAGATTCTTTAACCTCTCAGTTTTATCGAATGATATTTTTGTTCGAAAATTTGATCGGAGAGCGTTGCGGCCTGGATGGCAATGCGTCGATATCATTCTAGAAACTCCTGGCTTCGAAAATTGCGGTCATCTAAAATTTTTCAGGCCGTATAAGTCCTTCGACAAACTTCTTTTTCGTCCCGTGTAATTCCTTTTCATTCTTTGTCTTCAACAAATAATCGATTCGATACGTCGCAATCAGAAAATATTCAGTGATAGTTTGATTTTTACTGAATGAAAGTAGGAAATATCTTCACTTCATTTTAATGTCAATATTGTTAATTAATCATCATATGCCAAACTCTAACAAACTATCTCGATTCTAGGTACCTACAAGTTATGTCCCAATTTCAACTTTTCAATGTAATCTGAATTATATAAGGAATTCCGTGATTCGAATAATAACACTCAATCAATTTTTAGTTGTGAGACAGAATAATCATTCTAAATCTAAAAAGATACCTTGATAGTATATTCAAAAACAAGTTGCAGAATGAGCTCCTATTCCAACACGTATGCGAAATTCGAAAACGTGCGACGAAAGAGCGAGTTTTCGAAAGCATCAGTGTTGGAATTTTCTTCTGCAACGAGTATTAGACGATATTTCAGTCATGTTTTGTGAAGTACTTTCGAAATTCAAATGAAAATTCGGATTATTGACTTTTGTATTGTATTTTGGCAGTTGGTGTGACATACGAAATTTGACAGATCACTGAATCAGAATTGATTTGATTCGAAACTTGATTGGATATAGGTTGGTACTGACAACCAAAAAAACGAAAAATACAACTGAAAACAATGCTGTAATGAGTTTCATTACAGCACTTCTCTTAGCACTGTAATGAACCTATTACGATACTGAAATAGAGAAACTATAATCTTTCTGATATGAGTCATATAAATTATTTCGTTCAGAAGTTTCCAAATAACAGATCCCCTGAAGACGCCTTGGTATGGCGAAACTAAGAGAACGAATGTCCAAATGGGACCATCCATTCATGTACAATACCTTTTCTTATTATAGAAATATGTTCATTTAAAATTACGAATTTCTGGAGCCATCATCACCAGATTTGCTTGAGACCAAATAGCGGAAAAAAACTGCTGCTGCTGGATTGATTGAAAGAATTAATTCAACGAAATCCAGATACAAGCATGACTCACAGATAGAAGTAGCTGATTATTTCCCGAAAAAGTGAAACAGGAAAGTGAGCTAATCCCGCCTCGTTTTATTGCAAGCTCAAGAGCTTCACGGAAACTTTTCGACGTTCTTCTGTCACGAAATCCATTAATAATTCTTCAAACTTTATGGAGGCTGGGAGGAAATGGTTTGCGAAACTCATCTCCCAGGTTGAGTTTCTTCATTTTCTCCTATATGTTCGTCATAAAGTATTTTCTAGTTGAGATTATATCGTTGGTGCTGTAAATGTGGATTTCATGCACTGTTATATTGTTGATATTTGAGAGTAACGAATATATGCCTAATGACAGAAATAATTTGCTTTGAGACAATTTCAGTATAATCTTCTCTTCCAGAATAGAACGATAAAATACTATGAAAAAAAGATATCTGTATTCATATATTTTGAAATCGTAAGGAAGTCGATTCTGTAAAACACTATGATGGGTGCGTCATATTCATTCGTCGCGGCTCCGTTCACTCGAGGGTTACGAGATTTCAAGATGAGTTTGTGGTCCCCAGATATAGAACAGCTTTATTTCAGAGAAGTTTCATTTTTAAACCAATAAAGTTTTATAATTCCATCCCAAATGAATTCAAATTGTTAAATATAAATAAGTTCAAGTATAAACTTAGAGAGTATTTGCTGTGTGAGCAATAATTATGTTGGTTGTTCCAAATTAATGTATACATGCTTGTTTCATTTTATGCTGTGTGATTCGAGTGCTCATTGGGTATATATTATTGTTTCTCAGATATATTTCAGTACTGACATATTGTTATTAGAGAGTATTTGTTGAATAACAGCTCATTGCTGGTGTGTGTGAGGTTGAGTTTGAATAGCATTGTGCTAGACTTCGCCTTTCGCTGCTAGGTTGTGGGTTGATGTATTTCACCATTTTGTTTTCTTTTTTTCTCCTAATAAAGACGTCATTTATTTATTTATTTATATACAGACGTCATTTGGAGCAAATTACGTCGAGAGAAGCATTTTCCGAAAATTTATGGTTACGAAGATAGAGCGATTTTTCAACTCTCTTGAAATTTTCTGCTTGGTCATAGGAAATAATTAATTTTATGAAAACTACTTGACTCCTAATATTCAATAAATATTTATTCGAAAGAGATGGTCATCTTTTCTTGAAAATATAATGTGTTGAAAATTGAGACGACCCGAGATATAAAGGGTCATAAATGGCTGCAACTGCTTCAGTCATAAAATTTCGATGAAAGAATTGAGTATTACTAGAAAAAATTATTATGGACTTGGTTGGCTTAAAAATTTGTATGTATATCAAATACTCTCCTTCATTTTGATAACAGATTCACCCTTTACATCCCCCGCGCAACTTCGTCTGCCAAATGGGCTATTAAAATTATTGTTATTATTATTTATAATTATTCTACTATCATCTTCGAACAGGAAAAACGAAACCTGTCAATGGTTTCAACAACATGAACTTGATTGTTTTTTTTCGTTTTCTCAGAGCATCGCAGTGCGCGCCTCTCAGTTTGGAAAACGCTGCTCTATTCTATGGCTTAGGACAGCTCATACTCCGTATCCACTAGCATCTGCTGTTACATAAATGGGCAGTGTAGGGTTGGAATGTGGGAGGATATGATTTGAGGTCACTAACTCCTTACTTGCTTGAAAAACTTTTTCGCACTCTTCCGTCCACATTAATTATGAATTTACTTTACAAAGGTCATATAAGAGTTTTAATTTGGAAGATAACATCGGAATGAATTTTTCGTAATAATTAAAAAGACCCAGAAATGATTTAAGCTGAGTGATATTCTTAGGCGACGGTGCATTCTAAATACTTTTTATTTTCTCTTCTGTAGGGTGTATACCCTCCTTGTCCATAACATTACCTAGGAACTCACTTATTTTCATTTATCTTGAAATTATATTCTTCTAATCTAGAGAGAATTTCAATCACTTCACAGGGACGGGCCGAAGCCAAATTTTTGGGGGGGAAATCCATCGAAAATTTTCCAACTGGACATTGAATTAACAGGACACCGTTATACATATTATGGTATAATATTTGTTTCGGTAAAAAAATTCAAAATAATGAATTTCAACAGAGTGGGGAGTAATTAACTTTTTTTCCATATACCGGACATTTAATTAAGTAGATTTTATGGAGTTTGTTTTTTCATGAAGAGTATCTTGATGTTGCTTGAAACTTTGAGAAACACTACTTGTTTGTTTCTTCAGTTTTGTAGCCCTTCTTTAATTATTTATTTCATGAAATCTAAAAGCGAGGGCAAGGCTCATTTTCATCAGAGAAATTTTTTTTTTCAAATCTATTCTTTTTATTACGAGAAAGGAGTAAATATTGGGAATCAAAGTTATGAGAAATTAACGTTAATTTTCCAATAACCCAATATTCAATAATGTGAGTTTCTTTATTTTATGGAATCTTTTTTTTTTATGAGGAATACCTTGAAGTATGTTTGAATCTTTGAGACACACTTTTTGTTTCATTCTTTAATTTAGTTCAGTTTCATTCTTTGGTGTATCTCAAAATTTCAAGCATCATTATAAAACAAGATATTTTTCACGAAAAAAGCAGATTCCATAAAATAAAGAAATATACATGATTGAATGTTGGGTTACTGAATACTTTGATGAGATTCATAATATTGAAACTGCTCATACGTAACATGGGTCCATTTTACAGAATATAAGGAACAAATTTTCAGAAAATATATTTCGTTTGATAAAAAATGAGCCTTACTTCTGCTTACACATTCCATGAAATAAAGAAAAGCAACATAACTAGGGAATAAAACAGAAAATGTATGTCAAAGTGTCTAATGAATCAAGAAAATTCCTTAAAAAAACAGATTCCCAATTTAGCAGGGGAACGATTTTGACCTAAATCAGTTATATTGAAGAAACAGTTTTGAACAAAATTTGCTAATTTGAGTTGGCGATTTCGATCTCTTTGCAGCGTTTATTTCAATTAGTGTTTGGAATTGGGGATGTATTTAGTGTTTCGAACGATTTTTGTTGTGACTTAGGGTATTCTGTGGTTACTACCCATAATTTTCTCTCATACTTGTTGTCCTTCAGGCATTTTCTATTCATAAAATTTTTTTTTGGAATTTTTATAAGGCACCACATAACTCAAACTTCACTTTGAATCTTTTTTGGTTCATTATTCAAATTTATTTATACATATTGTTTATTCGCAAAACTCTAACACAATGTACGAAGAGCGTACATAAAGATGATTCCATTTATGATATCAGATGGTTTTTTTATGACACAGTCTATGCGACGTAACTGAAAAATTTACAACTAGGTACCTACGTCGTGGGGCCGCATCTCTCCCACTACTTGATAGTAAAAATATTGGGTTGAATACCATTTATTGCCGGCTATAAATATATTGTCAAGTACTGATTGCAAACTTGTTTTTTCTAATTCAGATTCCTTCGAATTGAGTCAAGCAATAATAACCAGCAATTTATTCAACATATTTGACAAAGCAAAGTTCTTTAAACTTTGCCTAACATTCCACTTCTTTCAGTGGAAAGGCGAGTTTTATGAACAGATAGACGGTGTCGCCATGGGAAACCCTCTAAGTCCTGCAATTGCGAATTTCTTCATGGAAAAATTCGTTCAAAAAGTTATCGAATCTGCACCAAAGAAACCATCCACTTGGCTATATTATGTGGACGATACTTTTGTCGTTTGGAGTCACGGAGATGGAGAATTGCAAGGCCTCTCAACCCATCTTAACAGTAGGCACCCAAATATTTAATTCACTATGGAAATTCAAAAGGATGATGCACTACCATTTCTAGACATCTGAATAACTAAAAAGCCTAATGGGAAACTAGGGCACAGGGTTTTAAGAAAACCAACCCACACTGAGAGATATCTACACAAGAGGTCCAATCATCGCCCCCAAAGAGAAACGAGGAGTTATCAAAACACGGCGTTTATGCGATCCGGACTTTCTAGGGGATGCACTTGAACATTTACAGCATGCATTCATCGCGAATGGATATAATGCCAAAGAAAATCAGGGACCGATAAGACCAAAAATTTCCACACGTGATGATAACACATCACAAATCAACCCTAAGGGAACAGCCATCTTACCATACATCCCCAAGGTAACAGAAAGAATTGGTAGAATACTGGAAATTCACAACATCGAGAGCGTTTATAAGCCGACACAAAAACTTGGACAAATGATCAGAAGTACCAAAGACAAAGTCGACCCTCTTTCACAAGCCGGTATATACAGGATATCTTGAGACTGCGGCAAAGTCTATATTGGTACAACAAAACGGAGTATCAATACTAAAACTAAACTAAAAACTAAGGAACACGAATGATGCTGTTGACTGAATCAGACAGAAAATTCCGCACTAGCGGAACATGCTCTAACAGATGCACACAACATAGATTTCTCGAAGGCAGAGATTATTTCAATGATCAAAATTTACTTTTCCAGGCTGAACACGGAAGCCATTGAAATTTATAAACACAAAAACAACATGAATATAAAAGGAGAGACCCCATTTTACATAGCTCCTGGTTACCGACCGACCTTAAAAAATCAAAGATCAAGCCGATACGAAGCGGGAGCTATGGGTCAATCAACATCGCGCACGCAAATTCACCACCATCAACAGCGGTGAAGACAACACTTCCGGTGTTGGAAATTCAGCGTTCGAGGTACAATCTTAGAGCAAGAATCCTCTGAAGATGCCTACCGCAGTTGTTGGCGAAATGTTTGGTAAAATTTTTCCTAATGAACCACGGCCAATAAGCTCAGAAGGCCATTTCAATATCAGTACATCTGGTCGTGAAAGCCTCAAACTGTTTAATAAATTTTTATTCTCTCGAAGAAGAACACTTACTAGCTACGTTGTGTAAAAAGTGGAATTGTCCTTCATTTCATCTCTGCTGGACTCCATTAATTTATCATTGATAAGTGAAGGAAAAGGAATCCATGAGGAGAACTGAAAGTAACAAGTTGGTAGAACAGGAGCCGGAAGGTGACCCCTATAATATCGAGAGGCCACAACGAGTGAACTTTCTGAAATTCCGAACAATCTGGTGTCGTTAGGTATTTAGGAATCCGGTTCAAGAACTTTCCTCATTACCTTCATTAAGTTGTTTTATGCTGAATTTCCCAGTGAATAACAACGCTGCTTGAAGCTACCGAAAACATCTTCTGCTGTAGTTGGTGAAACGTATTCGCAAACTGTGAATACAAATATTGATTGATGGAACTTGAGGATAATACAATCTATTTTTCTTCATCGAACAAACCAGAAACAAGAAATTGAGGATCAATATATATGGGTTTTCTAGTATATTCTAGAACAAGTTGCAGAATGGGCTCCTATCCCAACACGAATGCGAAAGCATGTTGGAATTGCCTCTGACACGAGTTTAAGACGAGAATTTCTCTATTTCAGTCAAGTTTCATGAAGGACTCTAAAAAATCATATAAAAATTCAGATTAGTGACTTTTGTATTGTATCTTGGCAGTTGGTGTGACTTACGAAATTTGAGAGATTATGGAATTTGAATTGATTTCATTTGACAATTATTATTGATAGGATCGGAGGTCAGTACTGACAACCAAAAAACCAAAAATATAACTAAAAACAATGCTGTAATGAATTCATTACAGCACTGCTTTTAGTACTGTAATGAACTCATTACGATACTGAAGTAGAGAACTAAATTTTAATGAACATAGAATGGTCAGGATATATGAAAGTATCAATAAAGTAGTTAGTGTTGTGATCAGTAACAAGTTGTGTATATAGGCTGTTCAGGAATTATGGTCACCGAGGGAGGATGTGAAAAATTCAAATGAAGCTGGTAATATAATAATAATAATAATATTTTATTTTACATAAACATAAATCGATATCAGCAAGTTTTGACTTGAAGGATTTAGGTTGGTGTTGATGAAGAAAACTGACTCATGATATTTTAAAAATTTAATCAGCGATGAATGTCTGTCAAAAATTTTCACATTCCCACAAAATTTGTCTTGATAAAACATTCGCATTGATTTGAACAAGAATCATTGTCGAGTCAACACTTCCAAACTGGTATGTTTTGAAAAAATAATAAATACTTTCCTAGGTAATATCTATTTCTTTCTCCTGATGGTCGCATTGACATTTTTATTTACTTTTTGAAACTAGGAATTAAGCAGGGCTGGAGTTTCAAGGCCAGCTCAGATGAGAAGAATTCTTGAACGGAGTATAAAATATGTCGAACTTCTCGATTACAGAACAAAATAGAGATCCCTCTTTCGACCTGTATAGTCATGAAAAGTTTTTAGTAGGCTTGCTGAGAAAATATTCGAACTCAGTAAGGAATATCGATCGAGCATCATTCATATTTCACTAGTAACTTGGTAGTGTATTTTGAGCTGTGATAAAATTGTACAGCTGAAGTTCAAGAGAAGAGAAGAGATTAAGTTTTTTTTCTATAATTATGATGAAGTACATCACGAATCTTCAGAGATGCTAATTACCATCTGATTAAAATTTATACGAATCTTAAAAAACCACACAGATATAAGTAGGGAATAAGCACATTTCCTCTAAAAACTAATTAATTCAGTCGAGCTATCACTTGGATCACTTCCTATACATATATCATCCTCATTCATTGAGAACACGGAATGGCGATGCTTCCCTGCATAGATGCCACAAGGCGTGAAAAACTAATAGTTTCGAAAATTCTTTTTTCGTGTCCAGAATAATTAAACATTTGTGACTTCTTCAAACCTTTTGGCGTTCATGTTGGTCAATTAGGAAAAGATACTATGCCCCCTTGCAGGGACACTCAACTAGTTTCGTTTAGAATATAGTTGAAATATCACAATTTTCAGCTGCCGAGTAACAAGAGACTTCAACTGGAAGAAAAAATACGTGAAATAAATTTAAGATGTAAATTTCAAAAAGAGAGAATCCAACGGACGATACATCAGTCTTATTATCGCGTTTTCCAACTGAGGCAGTGGCGTAGCAGAGGGCCCCGCAGACCCCGCAGTGCGGGGGGGCCCCGGCGCTAATGGGGCCCCCAAGCCAAACGAAAAGCTCTGAATGGGGCCCCAATTTATATTGAACTTGCCGATTCACGATATTTTTCTGATGATATAACGAACAAAACCTAAATAATGGAGATAGGTACAGTTATTATTCTCGAAAAATAGAGAAATACTCCTGAATTTTATTCAGAACATATAAGGTTTACAGTAATTCCATTCGACATATCACTCAATCACACCCTGTGCTACCTTATTTTCAGAGTTTTTTATATAGCGTCGTCATATGATAGTTTTATTGGGGATTCGGCAACTTATTTGACGTTTTGTTCTTCAGGCGTCTTGTTATTGTTATAATTGTTATTGCATAAATTATTGCCAATACTCCAATCAGGATATTTTCATGAAGAAGGGGAAAATATTATGAAATCATTTTATTTTCATTTCCATTCTGGTAGTAAGAGAAACACGTGTAACAAGTGCTTGAATACGAAACCACGATGTCAGTTTGTTTGCAATCAAAGGCAAAGTTTTCAATATTCTCTCTTTTTTTTCAGGCTTACAAATTAAAATTTCATTAAAGGTTAGTTCTAGAATTGGTTGCGTAGCTTATTTACCCGTTAAGAAACGTCTCAAGTATTTTTTCATTTCCAATATTGAAAAAAAGAATAGTTATTGAATGCGGGAATTAGATACAGCAATTTGAATATCTTATAATTTTTCAGATATCAAAAAATGTCAGAGCGGAAAAAAAATATTTGAGCGGAGCTTTCAGAACAAAACTTCAGGGAGAAAAAAAAGCATTTTTTAAGCAACGGAGGGTTTTTTATTATAATAAGCCAATGCTTGAGTCACAATAAATTATTCAGCACAATAGCTTATCAGAGGGCCCCGGCACTAAAGGGGCCCCCAAGTCATACGAAAAGCTTCAAATGGGGCCCCAATAATTTCATTCCATTGAACAAGCCGATTCGCTCTATTTTTCCGTTGGTATAATGAACAAAACTAAAACAATGGAGATACAATAATAACTCCCGAAAAATAGAGGAATATTCCTAAATGGAATATAAGGTTTCCAATAATTCTATTTTAAATTCGAATTTTCACTCAAATATTCCCTGTACAACCCTGTTTTCAACAGTTTTTTTTTAATATACCGTCAAGATTTTCGGGACTCTCTTTGAACAATACCAAGTGATCGTTTTATTGGGCTTAAGATAATCAAGAATTATCTTAGGAATTCAATGTTGTGAACACGTCTATCAGACTTTTGAGCCTACTTCAGCTTTGAACAAGCAGTAGCCTGAAGCTTGGACATCGACAAGTTGATAGATATGTTTGAACAAAAAAATTAGAGAGATAAATGCATGTTTAATGAATAATTTTTCAAGTTTTTTATAACATTAATTTCTTTCTAATTCTTTTTATATCAGAATCTATATTATTTTTTTTAGAAATTCTTGTTATTCAATATATATATATATATATATATATATATATATATATATATATATATATATATAATTTTTATCACTTTTTCTTGAATATTCTTCTTTGAAAAAGAAGGGGAAACTTATCATAAATTTATAACATAGATCTATGGAGGGGGCCCCCGACTAAATTCTTGCGGGGGGCCCCCGAATTTTGCGCTACGCCACTGAACTGAGGAGAAAAATCGATCATCAGAAATCATCCTCAACATATAAAATCTTGAATTAACAGAATTTTCTTTGAAAAACTTTTCAGGTGAGACGAATATAAATAAACATCCAAGACAGATGCGGAGGATGGTCCACAGTCTGCCAGCTAATAGGCACCGCAAAAGGATGAAAAAGATGGAAGTTAACAGTTTTGAAAAAACCCAATCCCAATGCTCACCTGACGCCATTTCCTACACAACCGGCTCTCTTTAAAGCCCATCAAAGAGGCGGGGAAAAGCGTAGGTGAACAAAGAACCAAAGATTAGTCATTGATATGGCAGGAAATTTCCATTTCCTCCTGTCTCGGGATAATTTTGGCATTCTTTTCAGGATCGAAAGAATGGTTTTTGAATCTTAAATGCTTGCCAAATTTTGACTTGTCACAGATGCTTTTTCTCTGGCTTCGGTGATGTCAATTTATTCGTTGATGAAGAGGGCTACCAGTTACCCGTTCTACCAATGTGAACTACGTTACCGTTCGGGTCTCCCCATGTTTATTCATAAATTCTACCTTGTTGTTACAGTGGTACGTTATCTGTGTTGGGTACCAGTTAGTGAATTAGTAAACCAGTATAAAAGTGCCTTCTGCACTTGTATTATAAATAACAACGTATTGTCTGATTCTGTGACAAATAGGTTCATTTTGCCCCATCTTGTAGAACAAATTAGCTCGGGAACATCTGAGTTTTCATGGTTATGTTGAATCATTTTATTTAAGCCTCCTATTACGGATTAATTGATAATCTATCAAATTTCTGAAACAGCAAACACTTTCGCGAACCATCATTTTTCAATGCGAAGATCACTTATCGATATTAATGTAAATATTACATTTCAATCAAAATTCAGTGAATTAGAGAAAATGTATACAACACTCATTCAGAAGGCTCATTTTGACCCTCGTTCATTTCGTAGTTGTTTTTTTAATTTTAAACTTGTAGGTGATTATCAAATCCTTCTGCACTTGTGTCATAAATAACTTTTAATTCACTAAAATCACTTCTCCGACGAACTATCACGTCGTCGTCGTATATGTACAAAAAATATATATTTTTTCCCTGTGAGCCATATATATTCCCAGGAAGACATAAAAATGTTGTCATAGTCCATGAAAGTTTAGGTAGGTATCTTTTATTGATTGTTTCGTCTATTCGAGCATCGAAAATAAACATATCAGTTTTTTGTTGATACTGAAACAAATTATATGTAGAATGAGAGATACCCACATGGGCGCCCGCAAGGGGGGCAGGGGGGTCTGTGGCCCCCCTGAGATTTTGATCCAATATAACTTTTCTTATCGAAAGAACAAGGAAAAAGGGAATGTGTTGAAATCACAACATTTATGTAATCGGCAGAAGTATTTCATGAATTGATAACCTTCTGAGGCACGATGAGTTTTGGTGAACAAAAATGTTTTTGGAGAATATGAATCCCATGAATTTTGTTCACCAAGAGTGTATGCTCAACACGCCCCTGAAGAAGTCATAAATTCATAAATCTGCAATAAGTCCAGGATAAATAATTTAATAAAATTCACTTGCTCCTTTGTTAGTGAGGACAGCCATCACCCTATGATTGAGTTTTCATTAGATTTGGGACTGATTCGCTTCTCTAAAAATTTTTCTGAACAGTACTGTTATAATTTCGAATCAGCTGATTATATTGTTATTAATAATAGAATATCAGATGTTGATTGGCCTCAACTATTGTGTAATAATGTTGATGTTGATGTTGAAAATTTGCATAATACTTTAAACTTGATAATATCTGAAAACGTTCCAAAAGCCAGAGTTAACAAAAAATATCCGTCATATTTTTCTTATCAGGCGATTAAACTCATCAAGAAAAATAATATATTCCACGATAAATGGAAATTGTACGGGTGTATGGGAGATTTCAATCAGTTCAGAGTTTTGCGGTCTTTGTCGAAGCAATCAATGAGATATGATTACAACAAATACATTGAAAAAATTTAAAACGAGATTCCATCAAATACTAAAGCTCTTTTAAAATTGGTGAATTCGAGAAAAAAGCATGGTCGATACTCCGTTCGCATGATATATGAATCAAGAGAAGCAACAACTGTGGGAGACTAGCCAATCTATTCTGGTCTGCTGGTAACTTAGCTAATGTTGATCATATATCCAATAAATTTAACTCTTGCTATCTGGCCTCGATGTCGATAGACAGAGATGAGATTTTAAGATCATTGAAAACACTTAGTACTTCTAATGGACCCGGTTCAGACGGTTTACCTCCCATTTGCGGAGTGCGTGAGTGTACCTTTGACTTTGATTTTTAATAAATCCCTACGTACGGCTACTTTTCCATCGGAGTGGAAAATTGCAAAGGTCATACCGGTTTTCAAGTCTGGACCTAAAGAGTTGGTAGCGGATTATCGGCCTATTTGTATTCTTTCGGTTGCGGCAAAGATTTTTGAATCATTGGTGTCTGGTTGGCTTGCCAAATATGTCAAAAATATAATTATAGGGAACCAGCACGGCTTCATGAAGGGAAGAAATGTGGAGACCAACTTGATATGTTTCCTGGAATATTTGAGTGGGGGACTTGATTCACGCGCACAGATAGACGTTGTGTATACGGACTTTCGTAAGGCCTTTGACAAAATTAACCATTCCATATTAGTTCGAAAACTTGCGGAGGTTGGTGTATGCGGCATCCTGCTCAGATGGCTCGAATCTTACATTTTTAACAGATCTCAATTCGTGTCAATAAACGGCTTCAGATCATATAACTACATCAATACTTCTGGAGTGCCGCAGGGGTCCCACATAGGACCTTTATTATTCATAATTTACCTCAACCATATTGGCCTTTGTTTCCGGCATTCTGAGTTCCTTTTATACGCCGATGATTTGAAGTTTTTTAGAATGGTTGAGAGCATTGAGGATTGTTACTTGCTTCAGAGCGATGTGGAGCGATTACTCAAGTACTGTAGAGATAATTTTCTTTTTTTGAATCTCGAGCAATGTAATAAAATCACGTTCACTCGTAAGACGAAGCCTATAAGATCGAGCTATTCTGTGGAAAATAAGCAACTTGAGGAGGTCTGTTACATATCTGATTTGGGAGTTACTTTCGACTCTAAACTCATTTTTGACAGACACATTGATAAGGTTATCAGCTCATCAAATAAAATGCTCGGTTTCATTCTGCTAAACACTGTTTCCTTGAGGGATAGCAAATAATTGATGATTCTGTTTCATTCTTTTGTGTCAAGTAGACTAAGCTTTGCCTCAACCGTGTGGAGTCCCCGTTATGACTGCTATATTCGTAAACTGGAAAGTGTTTTTGAGACGCTTTGCTTTCCGGAGTGGTATGGTGATAGAAAACCATAATTACACAGAGGCTAGGAATCATATACGCAGGCTCAGTTTGGTCGATAGACGTAGGTTGGCGGATATTCTGTTCATCTTTAAAATAATTAATGGTATCTTCGTGGTGCCCACCATTTTGAACGTTCTATCATTCAGAATTCCCCGTCTAGAAATGAGATCGCAGGATATGTTTTATGTTCCTTTTAAACGAACAAATTTGTCTCAAAATTCACCTGTGACTAGAATGGTGATTGCTATAAACACTGTTTGTTCAGAGTTGGAATTGGATGTTTTCAGTATATCTTTGTTGACGCTGAGGAAAAGATTAATGAGGGATTTATTTTGGAGATTGGCCTTGTATAGTTGATAGTATATTTTGGGTAAAATTGTTATATATATATTTTCAGTTTTGGCTTGTACGAATTTTATAAATTTGTGATTACATTTAATTGGGCAATTTGCCTGTTTGTAGTCCTATGATAAATAAATAAATAAATAAATAAAAAATTACCCCATGCGTATCGGCAATCCTTAGCAGATGATCGTTTTATTGGCGGTTTTTTTGATGTGCATCTACTCTCATATTTCAATAATTATTGTCCATTCTACAATCAGGAATATTTTTTCCAGGAAGGGGAAAAATATACAAAAAAGTAATTTGTGAATTGTATCGTAGAGCTTCGACCTATTAGTGAGATTTTTATTTCTGAATAATTTCTGATTTGTAATCAATGACCAATTTTTCCTTGCTCCTTGATCTTAACAATTCTTTGTAAGCCAAAAATAATTTCGAAAATAATAATTGAATGCTTCGACGATACAATTCACAAGTTACTTAGATTTCACTTCCATCGGCAGACCTAAAAGTCTGTCCGTTTTTTTTTTTTTTGTTGAGAGTCACTTTTTCTTATGTTTATATTTTTATGATAGATTCACATTTTTGGAAATTACGGATATTCGAAAACTTTTCAGAAGCAAATCAACTGACAATGGCGATTGCAATCAGTCCCCCAAAAAACTCAAGCCTTGTTCACAAAATCAGATTCATTCCTAGTGTACTGATGGTGTAACAATACCTACAAGAAGAATATAGCGAACTGGTAGATATACTGGGAGTCTCAGTATAACTGTTCAAATAAATTTTCTCAGCCGTTTCGGAAGACAAAAATTTTAAAATTTCAGGTTCTTCAATTCGTTCATTTGAGATGAACACGAATTGAAAATAGCTTCCGGTTTCAAGGCAAGTGACCCTGACATTTTTATATCAAATAGCAACCTGTATATTTTTCGCAATTATTGATTTCTACTCGAAAATGAATTTTCAACCACACTGTAGTTTTATTATATGTTACATTTGATTTGATGAAGAAAACAACAATTGAAAGGGCATAGCCGGATTTATATGGAATATCTGCCCCTGTGGCCTCTTAGATTTGAACTAAAAGGGGTCGATTGACATCCAATAAAAAAAATTCACCCTCATTTTCATATTTCGAAGGTTTTCCGAATTCTTAATGATCAAAATTCGAAATTTATTGGTAATTTTTTTCATCGTTTTCAGTCGTATAAGTAAGAAGAAAACCATTTCATGATGAATCCTGGTTGAAAATGTGATTGTTTCAAATCTTTCAAATTAATAGGAGAAATCTGATATACACAATCTTTCAAATCTAGCAGTGTTAAATCTATCTTATCGTTTTCATGAATTATCAATTATTTTTGAAGCCAAAATCTAGAATATACAAAATAACGTATCTCACTGCAATTTCTTCACTTTCAAATTTCTATTTTCGTCTTTTCAAGGTCCATTATAATTCATATATTATTTTTATGAATATAATTTATCCACACCCTATATGTATATTCTTTTTCATTTCGTTATTACTCCTTGATTTGTTTTTATTTGCTAGCAATTACAATATTTATTTCATTCCTTTCTCAATATTATTTATATCTTATTTTTCTGTAAATATCGTTTCATGAAATGTGATTTGTTTTGAAAACAGATGTCGTATTATTTTATACGTATCACCTAATGTTGTGGACGTTAAAAAAATTTGAGATCTTCATCAAATTCAGCAAGCGTCCATGCCAGTGCCTCATTGTTTTTTGAAAAAAGTGTTCTTTTTTCGACGTTTATCTCACATGTCAGAGACATTGATTTACGTAATTCACAATTGTGGGATGTCAACTCCTTCGTCAACAAATCTATTCATATACGATCCCTTCCTACCAGATTACGAAATTTGTGTAAGACTAGGTCCCCGGAGAGGAGTTTAATATTCAACATCCTGACTGTTTTTTTTTTGCTCGGGCAATCATTACCTGATTTGAAGAGTTTTGATGTATAAGGCGTGAAAGCATCCCTCGTGCCCTCAGAGACATTAGATCATTTTTCCTGTGATTAATTACATGAATACTCCACATGTTTTGAATTATAAATGAATCCCTTGTTATAGAATTTTTGATTAGGGGTAGAAAAAAAACGACAGTATTCTAGGGTGGGCTGCTGAACTTCTTGTTAAAAAATCAGATTGATATTACAGTTTCATGTTCTAAATAACTACAAAATTTAAGTTAAGGATCCAAATAATAGTATTGGAGAGTTGGAGAGATGAAATCTGTTTCAAGTAAACTATGGGCGAGTCCATAGTGTTAGACGTATATCTTCAATGATTTGGGATGACTCATGAGAGGTCTTTAGGTTGACTTTTCTATAGTGTTAATCGCATACTGAACTCATAGACTTGACATATTGAATGGTTTAGTTCTCGGTCGCGTGAGGTTCAGTTAGAAAGATTCGGTTCGCTTTGCTGAGAAAAAAAACCAACATTGAAACTTCAAGCAAGGTCCGCAAACCTCATCTAAATCTATCTGAAACGTTCGATTCTCTCGATTTTTTCAAATTATGTTATTGTTTTATATTGAAAGAATATAAACAATTCAATCGAGACTATTCCTTCAAATCAAATGAGAGAACTTGCTGTAAATATCATATCATGATATTTTTTCTATTTGAATATGTATAATGTACAGCGTAATTAGAAAATTATCCTCTAGTTCTGCGATAAATGCGTAAACAAAGCAAGTCGGGCAAGCCTAAACCCTTCCTCGTGCACCGCCATCACGGTCCGTACGACGAAGGAGATAGCACGCGCTGAAGATATTTTTTCGTCACTATTCATAATTTTTCGGGTACTTTCGGGAAGATATAAGTAATACCATTGAGTATTAATATAACTAGAGCCGCAACCCAGTTCAAGAAATTGAAGCTACTTTCAGATGAAGTTCCTTCTTTGCTTCATAGAGGCGCTTGTGTGTTTCAAGGAAAGCAAATTTCACCCCCTAACATCTGGTGGTGGGTAGATGAACTATTAGGTTCGATTTCATACCCTAGCTGAACTCCAAGCTGTTGATAATCAGGACCGTCATAGGATATTCAGTATACTATCGCAATAAAGGTCGTCGTTTATGGATAGTCGTGAGAAGATTTTACCTAATCTATTTCAATTCAACTTGATATAACCATTGAGTATTAATATATTATATATTTATACTCTATTGTCGAAATAAATTAGGATATGTGAAACTGAATCTAAAGCGTGGAACACAAGAAATTTGTTATGTGACCTCACTCGATATTTGGTTGATCAAATTAATCGGAATATCGAAATATTCAAATCTAATATGAAGGACTAAGACTCGAACAAAAATGAAAATCCTGTTGAAGAAAAGAATAAGGTATATATCACAATAGGTATATCACATTCAATTCAGGTAACGTTGAGTAGCATATTTTCTGTAGTAATGTAGAATGTTAATCTTTATCCGGTGCTATATAAATAATGACATTTTCGGTAAATTTAGGAGGAGTTTGAATTCCTTCGAATATAAAAATACATAACTTCATCAAGGAGTTAAACAACTCAAACTTCTACAAAATTAACGATCTTCTCACATCGGAATCATTATCTGACCTTTTTTTAATAAATCCGTTGAATGCAGAACTTTCAAACTAAAACTGCTCTGTTTAGAGCAGAATATTTCTTTTGAATTTTTCCAAAAATTACTATTTTTTTTATTACAGTGTTAAGCTTGGTGAAAATTAAAAAAAAATTTCATCTTGTACAATGAGCTTCTTGGACTCACAACATATTTCTGAAAAATTCTTGAGGGTGTGCCATCAACAATTTTTCTTTCATTTCCTTTATTTTCAAAATTCCAAATGACAGATATTCTTGCATGGAATGCTAACATCTGATTACCCGGTCACATCGGATCAAAAAAATCAGGTGTAAAATCACAAGAGAAACAAATATAAGTGCAGTTTTCGGGCATATTTGAAAGAAAATGCTGCTTAACGAAAGCTGTCTTCATTCTTGAACTCTCATAGTATAGCATTGGGTAAGGGTGCTGGCATTTCGCCCTGCAGTTCATAAACATATACATCATAAAAGGGAATAATAAAACCCTCGGTAAAACCACAAGCTCTCTTGGAGCGTCTTCGGCTCGGTCTTCGGCTATCCGAACGTAATGAAGTTAGCAACTGACGCCATTACATAAATGCACCTCTAATTAGTCAATATCAACACCACGAGAATGCGTGAAGCCATAATGTTTACTAGAATTTTCAGCTATACAACTTCTGTTTGAAACTTTTTACCAAAAACCTTCTAGTTTCCGAGAAAACGTGACTTTTTCGAAATTTTCACGAATTTTTCAAGGTTCCTGAAAATTTGGGAACTTGCATTTTTGACCATGAGTTCCTACTCTAGTGACAATCATTATATCAAAGATGCAGCTCTTTCCGCAAAAAAGTGATTTCAGACCTTCGTTTACTGGACTAAAATTCGGAACCCGAATACTAAATACCTCGGCAAAACGTTTGTCATAAAATTGCTGGTCCCCTTTCCCTTGTATTTCATTGCCTGCAGTTTCGTCGAGTCAAAAGAGGTAATATTTGTCGGATTTTAAGGAAGCACTCAACAAGATGTTGAACAAATTACCGTGGATCCTGAAAGATTCTATTTCGATTTATAAAAGTAGGTGAATCTCAACATTCCTTAATATTAAAAAAAACGGAATTTTAATAGTCAAAAATAATACATGTAGGGTCGGTTTTTAAAAAACTTTGACTGTGCGATTGAAAAAAACGAGTAACGCACTTGAAAAACAGGTAGAATTTGTGTTCCAATATTCTCCTTATCGCAAAGTTGACTTTATTGGGTTATAGAGCAATAAAATTATTCACTCTTTTGCAAGTTTTCTTCTTCATCAGGTGTAAACTTACGAGAATCTCGAGAGGGAATAGTCTGGAAATAGCTGCCTTCCCACCTATTACAATTTTGAACTAATATGTTTTTGAGAATTTCACTAGTGTCCATTATATTCAGTTGAGAACTTTTCCTTTCGTCATGTGTCTTCACAATATTATATTCAAAAAATCCAAAATCCAATCAACCAACGAAAAAGCGGTGAAGACAGTACAAGATATGAGGGCCCGCAGAATTACGACCTATTAGCGCCGGGGCTTCAAGCTTCAACCACGAAAATATAATGAACATTTCATCCACATCAATTTCATTCAAGAGGGAAACAAAGAAATTATCTTTTACGTTCAAATAATAGTATATTCTAAAAAAGGTTGCTGAATGAGCGCCTATTCCAACACGAATGTGAAATTCAAAAAATTCAATGTTTCCAGCTGGAACTCGGATTTTTGCTCATAAATTTCTGACCATTGTCACAATTCTACTGATATTTTATCCTAACTCAGATATTATTACTGTGAGAAGATAAACAAGGTGGCCAAACAATCAAGTGGGTGGTTTCAAAATTACTGAGTGTTCAAGATAGATGCTGAGTCAGAGTCCGCTCGCCAGCCGCGAAAGGTTAAGGGTTTGTGGTTTGCAGAATTATCCATAAATATTTTTCATCATGGTAATTACGTGTTGTGTAGAATTGAAACTTTTAAAATACATTCATACAGAGAGTTTGTCAGAAACAGTGAACTAAACGAGTATAAGATTTCGTATTCTAAAAATTGAAATCTGAAAGCAAAAAATCAATTTGTCTATTTCAGTAGGTCACTGGCTTCACTTGAATTATTCCTCGTGAACGAATGTGGGAATTTCACTCGCAAAAACTAATAGTTTGAGGAAGCAAAAACAATCAATGTAACTCAAAGTCTCTTTTCAAAAACAGAGCCTTCTTGAATTTGAGTTCTCATGAGGTTTTCAAACTTCTATTTTCACATATAGAATATGTCTATCATTGATTGATCAATCACGAACAAAAATGAAAGCAATTTACTTTGTGAAAATTGATAATTTTTTTCGGATATATAAATTCAAACTTCAAATGGTATTGCTTTAAAAATTAAATAAGTCTCAATTCCTTGGTTTGTTTGGTACTTCTGACAAGCAATAGGGATAGTTTCTTGGTTTACTAGGTCCTGACAAACTCCTCTGCGTCCGTTCCTCGGCGTTCGTAACGAACCGCAACAAATCCGACCCTGCTTTTGTATCGTAGTACCCGAGGGTAGTAAATATTACTACAGATTGCTGTAAAGGAATAGCTACCAAAATGGGCATGACTGAGCAGCCAGATTGTAGTTCCTATTTCAGATGCTATGTACCGCCACTTGACGGGCAAAAAATTCGGCTTCAAATTGTATAAGGACGTTACGCCTCTTGTTATATTTATACTCAATGGTAATACTGTATTTATATTGTGATACTTTGATACTATATAATTTCAATACTTTTGTAGTGTAGAATTAATGCCAGGATATATTAGCGTGATTTGTTTCTCCATTTTAATCGTATTCTCTGTTATTTGACTTTTGAATGAAGATGATCTCGCAGACAAGTTTTCACCTAAGCGATATTGTCTTCAAGTGATTGAATAATTTTGTACCATTTGAATTGTAAAATGCTTCTATATGTCAATAAGGATATTATTATTATTATTTTTTTTTTTTTTTTTTTTTTTTAATCACACTTTCGTGGGGTGGTTTCCAACTAAGCTGGGATTCGCATGAATCAACAGCTCAATCGTTCGTTAACACACGCCAGACAGTTCTACACGTTCCCAGGATTGCAGCCTTCTGTGCCGTAAGTATGGTCTTCTCTACTTCATTCAATCCTATTTTTGTCAGTTCTTTTTTCAGATTCAGTTCAACGAGTCCATTTGCCGAGATTATCAGAGGATGAACGGAAACTTGTTTCAGCTGATAAATGGCCTTTATTTCATGTGCGAGGTCTATATACTTGGTGAGTTTCGTTGTTCTTGCCTCTCCTATGTTATGATCATTTGGAATAGTGATGTCTATAATCTGCGCCTCCTTCTTCAGCTTTTGAATTAATAGTATATCTGGTCTGTTATGCAAAACCTGCTTGTCTGTGATGATCGTTTTGTCCCAGTATACTCTGACTTCATCGTTTTCGAATTGATCTTTCGGTTGGTATTTATAATATGGCATTTTTTCTGTAAGTTTTCCATATTTGATCATAATTTCTTGATGAAAGACCTTTGCGACATCGTCGTGCCTATTCTTATGATCCTTTGGGGCGAGATAGGAGCATCCAGATGTAAGGTGTTGGATCGATTCCGGTCTTTCATGACACATTCTACATAGGTCAGTTGGTATTTCCTGATGTAGAATGTAGCGCCTATAGTTGCGTGTTGCAATCACTTGATCCTGAATAGCTGACAAGAAGCCCTCCGTCTCCATCATTAGAACACCGCGGCTTAAGTATAGAGTTGACATTTTCGCGTCGGTGTTATTCGCGTGTAGCATTGCATAGAAGCGGCCATGTAGTTCCCTCCCCTTCCACGTTTCTTCCAGCTCTGCAGTGTAATTTTTCTTTTCTGTTACAGGTGGATTTTCCCTTGCAAGATTCAGAGGAGTGAGGTTCTCATCCAATCTTGCAAGTGCTATGTAAATTGGGTGTTCGATGGATTTGAGGTAAGTGAACAATTTTTCGCATTCTTTGTTGTGTGCCTGTTTTAGATTTTTCATTCCTCTGCCCCCCCTGTCTCTTGGAACATATAGTCTACTCACTGATGAATTCGGATGGTGTTGCCGGTTTTTTGTGAGTGTTGTTCGAATAAGCCTATCCAGATTATCTAGATCTGTTGGACTCCATTTCACAATACCGAAGCTATACTTAACAATTGGCATTACCCATGTATTGATTGCTGTTGTTGTTGCTGAAGAGTAAAGGTAAGATTTCAAAATGAGGTTGAGTCTTCGCTTCAAGTGGTCCTCAAACAATTTTTTCGTCTCCTTGTGGTCTATGTTGAGTGTCTGTTGTATCCCCAAATATTTATATTTGTCCAACAAGGGCAAAGGCGTAAAGCTACTCGAGTCCAGAAGAGTTATATTACTCGAGTTCTGTATTTTTCCTCCCTTTATGTGCACAAATGCACACTTTTCCAATCCAAACTCCATCGAGATTGACCGGCTGAATTTAGAGACGAGTTCGAGTTGTCCCTTTAGCTGTTCTGGGTTGGCTGCGTAAACCTTCAGGTCGTCCATAAATAAGAGGTGGCTCATTTTTAACGCGGGTCTTCGTGATATGATATAGCCATATGTACTAGATTCCAGCATGGTACTCAAGGGGTTTACAGCCATGCAGAACCACAGTGGGCTAAGGCTGTCTCCCTGGAATATACCTCTCTTTATTTGCACTTCACTAGTTTTGTAATGCACTTGACCTATATCTAAAGTTAAACTGGTTTTCCAGCTGCTCATCAGGTGTTTGAGCACTCCAACCACTCCTTCATCAATCTTGTAGACTTCAAGCACCTGAATCAACCACGAATGGGGTACGGAATCAAATGCCTTCCTGTAATCTATCCAGGCAACCGAGAGGTTTCTCTTCTTTACTCTTGCGTGATTTGCCACCACAGAATCCAGAATCAACCATTCCTTGCTGCCCTTCGCTTTGGCCTTGCAGCCATTTTGTTGCCATGCCATTATATTATTGTTGGTTAAATGGTCATTTATTTTCCCTGCAATAATGGATGTAAAGATCTTATAGCCAACCGGTAGCCACGTAATAGGTCTGAAATTCTGGGGGTTGTCAACGTCTTTGTTTTTTGGAAGAAGGTAAGTTATTCCTTCGGTGAAAAATGGTGGTATTTTCGAAGGATTTTCGAGAGCCTCATTGAATTGTTTACTGAGGATGCTGTGAACGCAGTTGAAGTGTTTCCACCAGTATGCCTGAATGTTGTCACATCCTGGTGATCTCCAATTGGCCAATTTGTTTATTGCTACCGTGGTATCTTCTACGGATATTTGAATGTGTGGCATTTCTCGTATCAATTCCATCCTTTCTCTTTCCTCTTCTATCCAATACGCTGCTCTATCGTGGACTTTCGAATTTCCCCATAGCCGCTCCCAGTACTCATACATTTGATCTTTGCCTACAATCTTTTTTTCAGAATTCTGTTGCCTTTCTTCTAACGACCGGTAGTATAGCCTCTGGTTCCGTTGAAATGATAGATTCTGGGTGTAACGAGCTACTCGCTCAGTGTATCTCCGCAGACGATTAGCTAAAGCTCTTATTCTCTGTTTCAGGTTCTCCAAATGTGATTCCAGCGCCTTTGTTGCCTCAGGTAAGTAATGCTTAGTTTTTAGCTTTTTACAGATGTTAACTATAACTCTCTTTATCTTAGAGGAGGGGTTCGTAGTATTGAAGAATGCATGAATTCTTCCGACTTCTTTCCTCAACGTGCTTATTTTGAATTTTAGTCGCCTTACCCAAGGTGGTTCTTGATTATCACATATTATTCTCTTTTTTGTTCTTTTAGGTGGAGTTCCCAGCATTTCCAGCACAGAATACGCAGCACAGTAAACTAAATGGCAGGTGTCTTCAATAGTTGTACATGTGGCAAGTACTTTTTCCATAGCCTTATTCACTGCAATGACTGTCTCTTTAGCAGTTTTTGAATATTTTATTTTTTGCAGCCTCGGTCTGTTTTCCAATGGAATACCGGCATAGCTCATAAGGTTGGACTCTAGGGCACTACTCAGTTCCGCAGGTATTTCCTCAGGGCGAATTTCATAGACTGTAGATCTTCTGTGGCTACGAGTTGGTTCTTGATGTTCTTCGCCTGTATCTCCGCTCACTAATAAAATGGCCTCTGTTTTCAGTTCTTGAAGCTCAGCCTCTGATAGGACTTTCCGCCTGATAACTGATCTTATTTGGTCAGAAAGCTGCTGTGGATCTCGATTAAAGTCGGGCCTATGTGTTTGCCAGTATTCGTGTAGTCTGTTCCTGTAATTCGTTCTGTCCTGTTCAGCGTTGGTCACAAGATAGTATGCGCGCATAAGATCAATATTATCTTGTCTACTCCAGCGCATACGCCTAATTCGGACCATCGGAGATCTGGCGGGAATATCCTGTATGGGATTATCCAAGCCTGGAACTCCAATACCAATTTCGGTGTCCCTAATTCTTGGCCTTGTGGATCCAATTCGCGGGCGCGTGCCACTCGCTCCACACGTTACCGCTAGTGACTGTTCGGTCCCGCTAGCTGGCGCAGTCGCACCGCCAGTAGCATCCGAGGCTTGCTTCCTAGTGATAACAGGAGCGATTATGAAGTCACAGTGATGGGGTTGCTAGCCCCATCACCGGTACAGCTCGGGTACCTCGGGATCGCTAAACCCGTACTCCGGGATATTTCCAGAGTCCCTGAGGATTTATTATTATTATTATTATTATTATTATTATTATTATTATTATTATTATTATTATTATTATTATTATTATTATTATTATTATTTTTTTTAATCACACTTTCGTGGGGTGGTTTCCAACTAAGCTGGGATTCGCATGAATCAACAGCTCAATCGTTCGTTAACACACGCCGGACAGTTCTACACGTTCCCAGGATTGCAGCCTTCTGTGCCGTAAGTATGGTCTTCTCTACTTCATTCAATCCTATTTTTGTCAGTTCTTTTTTCAGATTCAGTTCAACGAGTCCATTTGCCGAGATTATCAGAGGATGAACGGAAACTTGTTTCAGCTGATAAATGGCCTTTATTTCATGTGTTTTATTATTATTATTATTATTATTATTATTATTATTATTATTATTATTATTATTATTATTATTATTATTATTATTATTATTATTATTATTATTATTATTATTATTATTATTATTATATGAACCAACAACTCCTTAATTACGTTGTCTAAAGTTGAGCCTTTATGACCGAACAGAGACGTATCGAATAGAGCGCATGCTTGTGAGTGTTTTGAAGTACGAGATTAAAGGTGGACTTTCGAGCCGGGCGTCTATCTTGACAGCCGAATAAACACAGGAACGTTCTAAGAACGTTGTATTTTTTAGGTAACGTCACTTATTTTCATCGTTGAGAAAACTGGAAAATGTCGTTAGGAAATACGTTTCTTTTTCGTTTCATGATAACGTTTTTTGAAGGTGAATTCAACGTTGCGAGACCATGGGCGCCCGCAGGGGGGGGCCAGGGGGGGCCGTGGCCCCCCCTGAGATTTTGGTCCTCTATCGAATTGATAACTCCCTGAGGCGTGTTGAGCACTTTTTGGGTGAAAAAAAATCATGGAAAGTTTTCGAAGACGATGAATTTCATGTTCTTGTTTACCATAACGAAGTAATAAATTCATAAACTACCCCATGCTTATCGGCATTCTCTTCAATCACTACCAGATGTTCGTTTTATGACCGGTTTTTTTAGGCGGCTTCTTTGATGGGGGATTCTTCATGCGACTAGTGGGACTACTCTCATATTTCAATAATTATTGTCGATTCTCCAATCAGAATATTTTTTCCCGAGAAGGAGGAAATATAGAATCTTTTCATTAGTATTTTCATTCTAGAGAAAGATGTACCTATTCGAATTCGAAACAATCCTATTCAGAGAGTATTCTTCGTTTTTAGTGTCTTTGACTGCAAATTGCGTTATCGAGGGTAACTTCTTTGATTATTTACGTAGATGATTTTTTCGTTCGGCGCCTCTCAATGTGAAATTTCTACTATTATAATTGTAGAAGAACTGTAACACGTGAATTGTATCGTAAAGCGTCGACCCATTAGATTATTATTTGCGAATAATTTTTGATTTGTAAGGAAGTATTAATGATCAATTTGAACTTCCTTGATCCCTGATCATAAACACTCCTTTGTAAACCAAAATTACTTCAAAAATGATAACCAAATAGTTCGACGATACAGTTTACAAGTTGCTCAGATTTCACTTCTATCTATATGGTTTTTAGTCACTTAAGCTATAACGTAGTTCTATGGGGCTCCTCCGTAGGGTCTTATCGAGTGTTCGTTTCTCAAAAACGGATTATACGACTTATTTTCAAGCTTCGGCCATGCGATTCGTGTCGTCCGACATTTAGTCAATTCCGTATTCTTCCCTTCCCTTGCATTTTCATTTTTAATTGCCTCATTCATATTCACGTGAATATCAATAAATACAAGAAATGTTCTGATTTCCATAAGTATGAAACACGTCACACTGACACTTTAGCCTTTCCCAGACATCATACAGCTAAATATGAGTCCTCACCAAGCTATATAGGTATTTAATTATACAATCATCTACCGAGTAGACTAAAGTCAATGAATGGGAGGTCTTTTAAAAGGGAGGTAAGGATCATATTAATCAGAGGATGTTACTACAGTGTAGAGGAGTTCATTGCGGACTCCATTAATTGAATTTGTGTATATTTTTTTTTTTATTTTTCTCTCTTGTGTTTCTATTTAGATGACTTGTCCTATACATTTCTTAAATGTCTGAAAGGATCAATAAAGAATATTATTATCGGCAGTCCCAGAAGACTGTTTTTTTCGTGTTTCTTGAGAGATATTTTACTTATGTTTCTTTATATATATTTCATATATTTTTATAATATGATGAATTTACCTTTGGAAAATATGGATATTCTAAAATTTTTCCAAAGGAGATCGAATGCCGATGACGATCACTATAAGACATCCAAAAAATAAACCTTTATACATCAATGCAGACTCATTCCCCGTGTACTGATAAAGAAACAATCTAAGAAAAATAAGGAATTAACTTCCTATTGAATTTCTTGAGACTAACAGAAGGCTGGTTTTTAGTTCAGAATAAAATATGCGTGGTATTACGATTCCGGTATTTCATTTTCAGAATTATTATTATAATTTTTGTGTGTGTTATGTCTTTTTTATTTTTTTTTTATAATTAATTCATTTTGATAATATATTTATATTGTGTTATTTCGAATAATCTCTGAGTTTTTTGTTTTGAATTTATGGTTTGTTTCATTTAATTTATATTTCATATTTCATTATTATTCATGTATGGTTTTTATGAATATCCTTTTATCGAGCGTATATGTATATTTGTTTTTATTTCGTTGTTACTGGTTGATGTATCTGTAGTTATTAGCAATCCTACAATTTATTTCATTCCTTTCTTCATATTATTTATATTTAATTTTCCTGTTAATATTCTTTCATGGATTGTGATTTGTTCAGAAAACAATTACCGTATTATCTTATATATATCGCCTTATATTGTTGATGTTAAAAAAATGTTGAGGTGGAAAACTTAATAGTTTTTAACAAATTCTGCGGGCGCTCATGCATGAATATAAAAAACGAAATAGAAAGAAATGGAATACTGATGTCGCATGCGCCTTATCATTTTTCGACGATTTTTTTTTGCCCCACCTGAGAAAAAATTCTGCGGGCGCCCATGTGCGAGACTAATTATTATCATGAATAACATACCATTATAAAACGTTATTATCCAGTGTAAGCGTAACGATGTATTTTCGTTTGGAAAATAACGTTGCTGAGTAACGAGTTCTCAACGTTGATGTATATTTCAGACTGTCACATATATAGCACGTTTATTTTGTGCATTGAGGTAACGTTGATTTCAGATATCGAATAAACCATTATACGAAATATTTCTGAATCGATATTATTTATATTTCAATGTAATCCTGCATTGGAAAATAATAATGCTGGCAATTAAACACAGTTTTCCTGATATTTTGTATTAACTTACAAGTATCATCTATCAAAAAATAAACATCAAAATAGACAAAACAATATACAGTAGAATCTGGATATAACGACTCCGCTTACAACGAACAACCGCTTTTAGTGACGTGAACGCTAACTGAAGTTTGGTTTCATAGATATTTCTATGCTTTTATATCCGTCTATTACGACTTCGGATTTTGCGACCATCCGCTTCTAACGACCATTTTTGATGATCAATCGTGCGGTTAAAACGACGTGTCGTGATTTTATTATAACAAGCAGGCCCCTCTTTACCCTAGGGCACTTTGGGCAAGTGCCCAGGGCCCCGCGTTCAATAGGGGCCCCGCTCAGTTCAAGTGTTCCGAACCGAAAGGATCGAAGATTTCCTCAATGACGTTTGGAAATTCCCTATTTCATAAAAAATTCCCTTATATGTATTTTCATCAAACAGATTTTTTCGAAAAGACCTAAACCCTTTCTTCTTTCGAAATTCCCTTTCGCGTACTGAAATTCCCTTCAGGTAAAAAAGCGAAAGTTTCCATTTATAATAATGGATTGGAATTACCAGTTTCTCATCTACAAGTTCTCGAAGGTTGCAATTTTTATGACCCTTGCCGCATACTGGCATAGACTAGATAAGAGCAATTATTAGCTTGTGTTATTTGTTAGGGTGGTCGTGGTCGGCCATAAAACATCTGTTCGAATCGTGTTGTTGATCACATTCTTGCATTATTGTATTCATTCGGAATCTTCAAAGGAAATCTCCATTCAACTACAAGAAACCAGTGGCGTATCAGAGGTCCCCGCAGAACTCGCGGTGAAGGAGGCCTGCCACCAAAGGGGAGATAAACTAAAAGCTTCAAATGGGGCCCCAATAATTTCAGTCCATTGAACAAAACTTATACAAAGAAGGTACAATTATTATTCCTGAAAAATAGAGAAATACTCCTAAATTATGAAAAAAAAAACTTGAAATGAGGTTTCCAGTAGTTCCAGTAATTCCATTTGAAATTTGAGGTATCAATCAATTATTCCATGTGCTACCCTGTTTTACCCTCCTGAAACGTGTCGCAAACATGTCTATCAAACTTTTGAGCTTACTCAGCTATGAACAAGAAGTGCCCAGATGCTTGGACATCGACAAGTTGATAGAAATGTTTGCACAATTAAAAAAGACTAATGCATTTCAGTTGAATAATTTCTCAACTTTTGAATCACATTATATGTTTCTAGTTATTTTAATATCAGAATTTACATTATTTTGTTTAGAATTTTTTGTTATTCAATATATAAATTATTTTTATAACTAATTTGCATTGTCTTTCTTTGAAAAACTTCAGAGGAAACTCATCATGAATAACATAAATCAATAAAGGGGGGCCCCGACTAAAATCTTGACGGAAGTCTCGAATTTTGCGCTACGCCACTGCTAGAAATTTCAGACGATTTCAGACAAAAAATCCCTACTTCTTTTTGAGTACCAAAATTCCCTAAATCGGCAAAATTCCCTCGAGTTGTCATTAGCATACCGTGTCTGTGTATCGTGAATAAACCTACTAGGCGGTAGGGAATTCCCCTGTATTTCTTGTGTTTTGTATGTGATATTGTGGCTTTTTTTTGTGTCTAGTTGTTATTGATTGTGTTCCGTGGTATTATCTAATTAAATCATCTTTTACTTTTTTCTTTTTGTGTAAGCTACTATTTTCGGTGTAAAAATAAATATCAGCTGAATTATAATATAATGTAATTATTTACTTTCTTTCCCTTTTCTAACAAAATAGTGTTGTGTTCACTGGCGGATACAAAAAAAAACTCAAGAGGAAGGCGCGAAAGAGATCTTGAACTATTTTTACTCTTATCGTAATAAAAATGTAATAAATTCCTCAATGTGAGATCAGCAAGAGGGTCGCGAGTCCCCTGCGCCCCCATATGTCTCCGCCACTGGTTATTTCTAAGTCATAGGGGCCCCATTATCCGAATGTGCCCAGGGCCTCCAAGAGGTTAAAGACGGCCCTGATAACAAGAACTTCGCACAAACTCGCTACCTTGTCACATCAACCCGACTCCAATGTCCTAATTATTATCGCGCGAAAATTTTAGTCAGTGTTTGTTTACATTTGCTTTGCGACATAACAGAAAGACTAGCTGTGCTGAAATCACATCCGCAAAGAGAAAAAGCTTCACCATCGAGGAGAAAAGCGTTATGTGTACTACATCGCCTCAATGCTGGTGAATGGTGAATCGAATGTCACTCTTGCAAAGGAATTCGGCGTTTCCCACTCTACAATTTCGACAATTAAGAAAAACGAAAATAATATTAGAGGTCTCATCAATGATAATGTTTTGAAATCTAAAAGAATAAGGAAATCCACTCAAGATCAGGTAGACAATAGGCAAAGCATTATTAGAATGTGACATGTTTTTTCGAGCATTTAGGCCGTCGTCGTAGATTAGTTCTCGACGTTTCGCCAGTTCGAGTGTCTGGCATCTTCAGGAGTTATATTTCAGATGGACTGAACTGCCTGAACTCAGGCAGTTCAGACCAGTGAGAACATCTCCTGAACGATGAACGATGGCCGCGAAAGCCTCAACAATGGTTTAAGTCCAAATTATTCCCCATTCGTTTAGTGCGTCGTCCGGTTAGTACGACCGAATATCGTCGGTCCCTTGACGGTCGTTATATCCGAATTGTACTGTACATATAAAAAATTGAAGATTTTCCAACAGCCAGAATATAATATGTATCACTTTTTTTCTTTCTTCTTTGGTTGCGTCTAGGTCTGTTATCTGCAGATCAATTACTGCCACATACTCTTTGTTTGCAGCCACTGAAACAACACATGAACTACATCAAAAATATAAGTGAAAATATGAGTATAGAAGATGGAATCTTACCATAAATAAGTTGCATTGTCTTTGTGTGTCTGTGTGTGTTCTTCCTGCTTTTCCAATTGGGTATAGAGGCAAACGGAATCATTTGTGAAGGACATCTAAATATTCTTCTCCTGTGGTCTTCTCCGATAGACTTCCATCGGGTGACTTTAAAATAAAGGTTAATATTATAGATTGTAACAGAGACGAAGCCATACACAATCTTCTAAATGCTTTCGGCTCGAAAAAATGTATATAAGTTTGCCACGAGATTTCTTGTTCTATTAGCTGTCATCGATAAAATAACTCAGTATGCTGAAATCAATAACAAATGTCCCATAAGAAATTGCAAAATTATATATTCATTGAAAACGGGACAACAAAGAACATCAAGATGGGTGGATTGGTAACTTCAGCTAACATAATCATATAATTATAGTCAATAATTTTTTGAAAAAGATACTGGCACTACTTATGAATATCTCATAGATAGGTCATGAAAGTTTAATAATCCATATGAAAGAAAGTTGGTAGAGTGATATGTAGCTACTTACCCAATTATTCTTCTCTCAAAGATTCACTCACAGTCAGTCATAAACTAATGCTGGTTTCACAATCGACGTAGCTTAACACGTAAAAATCAAAGTTGAAACGACAATAATTCATACGAAAATATCCACAATAGGTTCAATTTTGCGTTTGAAGCACATAAGTTGAATGTAAAGGTAGAAATTATGCAACATATTGTTAACACTTCTATTCTTATTGAATATGTTTTCTATCGTAAGTACGTCCTCTGTGAATCAAGCATAACACGAAAGAAAACAACTGGTTGCTCACACTGATCACCCAACTTGCAGAATGCCAGATTCGACACGATTAAAAGATCTCCAACACTATTCCAACCCCTCCCTGCCGATTACGTATGGTGCACCGTTGTCAAGCGAAATTTATCATTATCTTTTCGGATAACATAAGTTTCTATATAAATGATTGTATCAGATATGAAGTATGGTACAAAAATATACTTTTATTTATAATCATGTTATAAACGACTCAGAAATTCGAAATAAGGGATGTAGAAAAAAAATTCGGTAGATATGATATTGTTGATGATCAGAATTGGGGAAACGAAACACAATTTGGCAATCAGGTTTCATAAACGCACTATCACTACAAGTAATTCAACGTTAAATATGTACTGCGAAAATACGTTGAATATCTACTGCGGAAATACGTTGAAAATCTACTGCGGATATACGTTAAAATAAAGTGGGCATTCCATAAATGCAAATACCTAATAAGGAGTTCTCACCATTGCTTACGTATTCCGTTCGAAGCATAATACAGTCTTATCGAAACTCTGCAAAATTCAAATAATTTATCAACTTCATATTGATATTGAAAGTTCTTCATCGGATATGTAAACGTTGGAATTATGAAATATGAAATGTTAATATTAATGAATTTTATCGAAAAGAACGAGAAGAATGCCTTTTTATGAAAAAAACTTGTAAATGTGTAAAATAAGTGGATTTATAATGGTAAACTGATATTTAGTTCCAAAAAAAACTGTGACTCTTAAGTAGAATAAAGGCTGCTTGAATTCAAAGTTGATTAAAAGTGACCCCATTGAACGTTTATTTAATGTCGCTCATGTCTCTTTGAACAGACGTTTCGAAAATACAATAATGATACGTTTCATAATGGTTGCAGTAGGAACCGGTTGAACCGGGAACGTAAATTATATGTAGAGTCGACGTTTGGTTGAATTCAGGTTTCTGAGATAACGTTGAGAAATTCAACGTGTAACGTTGAATCAACTTCAGATACCACAAATGAACGTTTAGTGTACGTATGTGTGTTTATTAGGAGTGAAGCCACGACAGTACGACAGTAGAAGTACAATTAAATAGCGTAAGGTGGACTTTTGAGTTGAGAGTCAGTGACGCGTCTGTCAACTACGAAAACTTGACAGTAGAAGTTCAAGCTCGGCAGTATCGCTGCCGTTTAACGTTTGTCACTGTCACGGCGGGTCAGTAACGCTATGCTCGATTGATACTTTACTCAACTTCATTGTACTTCTATTGTCGCACTGTCGTGATAGACGCCCGACTCGAAAGTCCACCTGTAGAATAGCATTAGAGCATAGCTTTACTGACTCGCCGCGACAGTGATAAACGTCGAACGGTCATGTAAAAGGAACAAGGAGACGATGATCTTTTACAGGTATACTACCTTAATTTTGAAAGAAACTTTATTGGTTCACTATTTCCGAGTAGAAAAAAGGTGGTATATTTCGATCTTTCATTCGAAAGCCATTTGGATATCGACGATGACATGTTTAGAAAGTATTGTTGTTTCAATATGAAAAACACAATGTCCTGTTTTTCTTATAGCTTCATGATGATGTGCACTTGAGAGTACGAAAGAAACAATTTCTTGTTCGTTAAGTTTTCATAGTATTTTGCACTCAAGTGTATCAAACGCACAATGACATTTTCCGCTTATATTTTCATAATCTTGTGATCTCAATTCATTCAGTATTGGATGCTCCAACACCAAATTGATAATAAATAATCTTCATCTTACGTAAAATTTCTCATTGAGGTTAGTTTCAACCACTCAACTAGGAGAACACGAAGACAGTAGAAATTCGGGGGCGGCAGTGTCGCTGACGTGACAATCAGTGAACTGATTGAAATATTGCACTCATACGAACTTTTGACTGATTGGGAGTCAGTGGACCAGAAAGAAATGAAAACCAACGAGAAAGAAATGAGAGTGAAAAACAGGACAATAAAGTCAAAGTTAACCCAAATCTGAAATAACAGAGTGAAAAGGAAAAAATCGCCCAGTTTATAGTTCAAGATTGTTCCAAGAGTTAGAGAGTAAACAACACAATCCAACAGATGTACCTTAAGTGAAAAAAACTCGGAATCATCAGCAAGGACGGTCCTAGCCTTACATTTTGGGGGGGTGGCCGTTATGAGATTACAGTTTCCTGATCAGAAACAAAAGTATTTGCACAAAGAACTTACTATGAGCAATGTAATTTCACGATTTTAGAGGGGGTCAGAACCCCCTGACCCCCCTGAGTTTAACGCTCACGAACTCAAGAGCGAAAAAAAACTTTGCTGCTCCGCCGATTTATAACCAGAATAAAAAGCAGACCTAGCTGCAAGAGGCTACTCGGTAGCAAAAATCACCAGGAGAAAAAGAAAAAAAGGATACCAGCGCCTCTGATACTTTTCGAAATCGGCATGGCTTGTAAAGCAATATTCACTAAATTGCAATTCTGCTGCGGCATTTCTTTGTAACTAGGAAGCCTAAAGAAAAAATACAGAATTATCGATGTCCATTATTAGGGGGCATTCCCAGAAAAAATGTCATGCTTTATTCAAGTGCATGAAATTTGGAGATAGTCACAAGACAGGAGAATGCAAAAACCCGTCACAACGCCTCCCAAGTTCGATAATTGTGGGGGTTATCAATTGTCAAACTTCTTCAAGTGCAAACTGAGCCTAAATAACCTGGATAACCAGAAAAAAAATCAATTCGGACCCAATTCCGAGAAAGAGCATATATTTCAAACGGGCTGAGGCATTGAACAAAGCTAGAAAAGAATCTGAAAGTCTGAATCTGTTAGTACAATAGAGAAAAAATGAGAAACTGAAACCGATAATCCAGAGTATCAAAATAACAAAATGAGGCAAAACATGCCTGAGTTTTAGGAAGACTATGCGTCTATGCAGCAAAAAGTAATTTTCATGAAAGAGCAAACTGAATTAGTAGAAATTTTCAGACATGAATAAACATGTCAAATAAATGCAACAACAGAAGCAATCTTAATATTGAGTCCTGTACCGCGCATTCTGAATGGAATAAAAAACAAGAACTGACTTACTGATGAAGACGAAAATAATGAAAATAAGAAAAAAAGGAAGAGAGGCGGCGGAATATATGGAAGAGGAGACACTGCAGTTTTTATCGAGCAAGGAATAAAGCATCATAGACAACTAGCAGTAGTAGATACAAGAATCGAGAAAACAAAGGTCAGCATCAGAATACATATTCACATACATAGATTTTATGAATTTAACTACAAGTATGACATAAAATCTAAAATACCTGAATAACTCAAGAATTATTCATTTTAGGAGCATTCAGAATTAACATGTTAGAATAGAACATTCTCATCATTTTTATTCGCAGAATCCAACGCAATCATAAAAATAGGTTTCAAATTCAAAAAACGAAAGTTATGAGTTAATTCCAAGTTTTGACCAACCACCCTGTGACGACTTTTTCAAAGTTTTAGAAATGTTCAATATTTCCACAGTCATTGACTTCAAGAATGTGAAAACGATTTGTGCTTGAGATATTTAGAATAGGAATAACAAACATCATATCGAATACTCTCATTTCCCTGAAAAGTATTATTCTTTTTTCATTCCCTGAAAGTGGTCAGGTTTCAAGAATATTTCAGCTCGATAGATAATAACGTCGGACAATATGATAATCCCAATTTTCATAATTCGAATAGGTCCAGTTCTCCAAAGACGCCTAATAGGCCGTCGAACTAGGTACATCCTATATACATACTTGAAGAGTGGAAATTCAAAAGGGTCTAAGTGCCAAAAAAATCGAACTGAGATATTCCATAAAACATGTCTCAGGGTCAGTTTCACAAAACTTTGATTGTACCGACAAATTTATTGGAGCCATCCCGATTCGTTGAAATTTCAAAACGGGTGATTCGATTGATTCGAATTTAGGTAAGGTTTTTTTAATGTACAGTTAAAGCTTTGTAAAACCCGCCCTCAAACTGATGAAAGAAGTAAAAAAAAATTGTTTTTTTCATCAGAAATGATGACTGCCTGAAGCGGATGGCTCATGAACCGTTTCGTAGGCTATTGGCCTTGGCACATAGACCCCATAACAAATGAAATCTAAAATTTCGTGAAAGTGGCACTTAGACCCTTTTGAATTTCCACTCTTCACTTATGTGAGCCATTTCTGATCATCACTAGGTCAAAATTTTTCAATGCGCTCCGAATGAAGGGTATCTCGGTTCCAATTGTATTCGTCATGAGGAAGTAGTTTTAATGAAAGACTGTTTATGGTTCTTGAGTTGAGATCGATTTCCAAGAAAGTCGTTTCATCCAAAATGATGTGATCCCGATATAAGAGGATAAAATGTCTGAAGTTCGTTCAAAATTATGTGTCTAACGTATTTGTGAAAATAATGAATCTATTCATGAATACCTTCAAGTTTTCGTTCGCTCATCGATATTTCTCGTAATCAGATTTCGGAGAGAAAAGTATTCCGAAGTAATTAAATATACCATCGTGTTTTTCCTGGAAAAGTTTGAGTAGTCTTAATTTGGATTCAAGGACTCCTAGCAATATTCATGAAAATATGTCAATCAATGCCACTAACAGTACGTCAAATTCATTTTGCTGAAGTATTAACTATGAATAATTCATTATTCTCCATTTAATCAATCTAGTTAGACTGAACTCGAATTTAATTTTTCTTGAATGATTTCTTTCATCACCACTTTGCATCAAAACTCAGATTCAATTTCTTTTCATACTTGAACTTGTGTTATCATTTACGTGAGCCAATTCAAATTATTCGTTTCTACAAGAATGAAGATGAGATTTCCAGTTCTTTCGGGAAATATGTATGTTGACCTATGAAATAAAATATCATGTCTAATTTTTCAGAATAAATCAATTCGAACTGAAATCATACCTTCCCGACAACTGAATGATTCTACTACCGACTATAAATGATTTTAACATCCCAGTTGGGTTTGGATTATTGTTTATCTCTATTGAGAGTCTTTCTTCAATATTTTTTTAAATTATTTATTTATTATCCAACATAAGATAAAATGTTTTTTACACAACTATGTTTTCAATGAAACAAAAAAGAAAAAAAAATATAAAAAATAATTTAAACATTTCGATTCCATTTGAACCTGGGATGCAAATTAATTGCACACTCTAAAAATAAATACAAAAAAAATGATTCGAATTCATCACTTGAACTTTTGTTCGTGTGTGATCGAACTTCCCAGGTACAAATCTCTCGTGCAAAAACAGAAGAGAAAAAACAAAAAAAGCAAGATTAACGCTAGGACAAATTTAACCAATTTTTGAAGATAACAAAATAATTCAATCAAGACAACGAAAAAGACAGAGACCCAATATTAAGTGGTTTCATTTCTTTAGGTCGTCCAGGTAAATAATTCATATCCAAACAAAATTGCAACTGGAAAAAAACTTCCATTATATATGAAACTCTGATGTAACAATCATTAAAAAGGACTCTGTACTGATATGGTGTTATTCATTTTATCCTGAGGCAACGAATTTTTCATTAACTTTCATGTCTGCCTCATGAAGTATTCTGCCTGAAATTTGTGGAACATTCATGCCATTTCGTGAGTTTTTTCGATGATATTCAATGTTTCGAGACAAATTTGTCGTAATTGGGTATAGACGAAACATAAGTAATTCGATTTTTATTTTAACATTATTTGCTGAATAGTTTTCGTCCAATTTCTTGTTGCCTCAGTTTTTACTATGAAAAAATCTCGGTATCCAATAAACACAGGAACGTCCTAAGAACGTTGTATTTTCTAGGTAACATCACTCATTTGCATCGTTAAAAAACGGGAAAATGTCATTATGAATTACGTTTCTTTTTCGTTTCATAGTTTCTTCAAGATAAATTCAACGTTGCAAGACTCATTATTATCATGAATAACATATCCTTATGAAACGTTATCATTCAGTTTCAACGTAACGATGTATTTTCGTTTGGGAAATGATGTTGCTGAGTTCTCAACATTGATGTAAATATCAGAATATCACATATAAAACTTATTTTGAGTGTGAAGGTAGCGTTGATTTCAGAGATCGACTAAACCATTATTCGAAATATTTCCGAATCGTATTATTCATGTTTCAATATGAATCCTGAACTGATAAATAATGCTGCTGGCAATCAAACACAAATACCTCTATATTTTGTTCGAACATAAAAGTACCTTCTATGGGAGAATAAATAACACTACATGAACAACACATGAACTTCATTAAAAATTTCAAAATAAAGGTATAAAAGATGGACTCTTACCATAAAAGAGTTGAATTGTCTTTGTGTCTTGAAATTCTTCATCACCTGCTTTTCCAATTGGCTAAATAGGCAAGCTAAATCATTTGTGAAAGAAGAAACATCGATATTCTTCTCGTGTGATCAGGAGCTGAAAAAATGCCTCTTGCACCTCTTGGTGCTGGAATGATCCTTAAGGTAACAATTTCATATCAGCAACTGAGAGGTAAGGTATGTTATGCCACAAAATCCAAATTAGTCAGTAGGAGATTTTTCAGTTCAATTATTATTTTGAAGAATGTTTACCGCCACTTTTGGCGAATTGATGTACCTAGGGAGTTAAATCTGGTTTCCACTAGATACAACTTGATAATGTAAATCCAATAGTGTCGATAACTTGTGTCTGAAAAAAATATGACTTAGCACACCTTACCTCTGAGGTGCTGTTATTTGAAGGCCTTAGGGCAACAATGAATACATGCAACAGCACTCACATTCACAGAAGATAACGTTTTGAAGTTTAAATCAAATCTTGAACGACCAAGGAATAACAATAAATGGATCACAACGAATCATTTGTGGAAGGTGCAAATTTGTCTCTCGAAAAATTTCAATGAAATATTCCGTCCTTCCCAGAATTCTGCATTCTGCAGAAATAAACTGTGTCTTGAAAACCGAATGAATGAGGCACTATGAACTCTTGCCCCAATTTATGTATGAAAAGAAAATGGTTTTATTCCGTAGTTCAGAAGTTATATCTGTGAATGTCGAATATGTATATAATTCGTTTTCGGCAAAATTGTGGCTTGTATCGTAGTTGCTCTGAGGTCTTCATTCATTATTTACCTTAAATGATAGCCAGAACAAGATTTAGCAATTTGATTACCTTTATATCCTATTCTTGTTGGTACTATAAGGTGATAAGAACAAAATTTCGTCAAATTGTTGACTGCTGAGCAAATGCTCAGAAAAGTTTCTCTTGTAATTGCAATTGCTTCATTTTGAATGAAGTAGGTATGTACCTACATATGGTGATCAATTTGAATGCGATTGGAATCTTTGAAAATTGAAACTCACAGAAATTGTCAGTGATTACAGTGTGACAACATGAACACACATGAATACTACAGTTACCACGGTGAGAAATGAGAGATGATAACAGTAATCTTCTTACTACACGTTATCTACTTCTAGACCAGATATAGATGATGATAATATAACCTTCATCGCTACATGAGGGTCTATTACTGATTGTGCCCCATCCATTTCAGATATAATCTCCGATCGGACCTGAAGACTAAAGTACACTTTACCTTATCGGAACAGGAAATACATCTAGGAAAAGGACTCGCACTGGTCTGCAGCACAGGATTATTAATTACATCGTTAAGAGGATTTGCTACACAGGGTTTCTGTATGGTATACAGGCGCAATATTTTAAGCATCTTCCTGATCCTCGGTAGTTCAATGAAATGATAAACGATAACAAACTTCGAACATTAATTCACATGGATATTGGAAAGTTCGAACGAAATTCAATCTATTGTATTTGATGTTGAATGTTCATAATGAGATGTTTAACGAAGTGGCAATAAATTCATGAGTATTTCAGTACCTAAACAGTATCTCATGTGAAAGATTTCTGCTGAGAGTTTGATAATACTTTTCTTCATATATTTTGACCATGAAATCTAGATTTTCAAGGTTGTATAGTGGACAGATTGTTATAGATCATTGAATAAGAAACCAAGAGTTGTTTTGTTAAAAAATGGTTAATTTCCACTTTTTCTGTTATTATATAGCATTATTTTTAGTCATTCCGATATGATGAAAACCCTTTAATTGATTTTACTCTGATATTTGATTTTATCCGATGCGATATTCCATCTATCATTTCTCATGAAATCAACAGAAATCAACGAGGAATTCGATATGGATTGAATTTTCTGATTGATATATCATGGAGAAGCCTAGTTAGGGGAGACAACTCAGCCAAATTTCGCACTAAAAAACCAGAAAACACGACAGCATTCAAGGCATGAGTCCAAAGAATTTACTGCATATCAAAAAACCGACTACAGGAAGTAAAAACTGAAAAAATTTGACATATATAGCATGGTGTAAAGAAATGTTGTGATAGTTAATATTGCAAAAACATAATGATTCGTGTTCAACCTCAAAACTAGAATAGTTATTTCTCTATTTCAGTATCGTAATGAGTTCATTACAGTACTGAAAGTAGCATTGTTTTCAGTTATATTTTTCGTTTTGTGGTTGTTAGTACTGACCTCCGATCGAATCAATTTTCGAATCAAATCAATTCAAATTCCGTAATCTGTCAAATTTCGTTAGTGACACAAACTGCCAAGATACAATGCAAAAGTATGATTTCGGTTTGAATGTTTGGAGTTCTGGGTGTCAGTTCTCGAGATCACTCGTTCGATGGACGGATACGTTCATTTCGAACGAATGCTAAACTTGACATCAGGGTAAAATTCATCGTGTTTTCATCATGGAGCTCTCAATGATAATGAAATTTTGATATTATTCGGTCAATGCTTCTGATAATTCTGTCATACATATTTCATGGTTGAATTAGATTTCGAACAAAACGTCAAATTAGATTCTTCAGTTTTGGATCCGTTTTAATCAAACATAATTTTATTGTGAATAGCAGATCTATCGAAAAAAAGAGTGGAGAAAGGTATATAAAATAGATCTATGCTGCATCTATTTATAATTTATTCAATCCTAATGAAATTTTTCCCGAGTTGGTTTGACCTTCGATCGAGACCCAAAACTGAAAAGGCACAAATTATTAGTTATAAAGGGTTATCCATTTTACGCTTGGGAAAGTAAAGTTAAATGAACACATAAAATATTCAGATGTCAACGTAACTTTTTATTCAATATAAAGATTGTACCTTGCCATTATACGTGAAACACAACATCATTCAAATGTCCCCCACGGAACCTCTCACAGGCCTCAATCCTTTTGAGGTCATTTTCAATGACTTTTCGGCACATTTCTGGCAATATCTCGGCCATAACTTCACGAATATTGGTTCTCAATTGCTCGAGAGTTTGAGGATTGTTCGCGTAAAGACGATCTTACACATAGCCCCATAAAAAGAAATCCATAGGTGTTAAGTCGCAGGATCTTGGAGGCCAATTGACATCACTCAATCTCGAAATTACGCGTCCTGGAAATTTCTCGTGCAAAAGTGCTCGATTAGCCGTATGGCTTGTGGCTCCGTCCTGTTGGAACAAAATGTTCTACAGATCATAATCTTTAATTTCTCTTCAAAAATAATCCGTTAACATCCGTCCATAGCGATCAGAATTGACTGTAATGGCTCTTCCTTGATTGTTATCAAAAAATACGGGCCAATAACACCACGAGACCATAATGCACACCAAACTGTCACTTTTTCCGGATGTAAACGCCTTTCTGCGATCACCTGAAGATATTGAGAGCCCCATATGCGGCAATTTTGTTTATTTACGTAACCACAGAGCGAAAAATGAGCTTCATCGCTGAAGAAAATTTTGTTCGAAAAATCGTTATCAACGGTTTGTTGTTCAATCACCCAATTCGCGTATATTCTGCGTTGTCTATGGTCTTGAGGCTTAAGTTCTTGAGTAAGTTGGATTTTGTAGGGATGGAGATGCAAATCCAAATGCAAAATCCGCCACAATGAGCCGTAAGACAAGCCCAAATGTTGAGCACGTCGAGGAATCGACAAATTCGGGTCCTCCTCCACACTTTGAGCAACGACAGCGATATTTTCAGCAGAACGAATGTTGCGATGATGCACAGGCCTTGCACTATCAGTAACCGATCCAATCTCTTCAAATTTTCTCACTGTGTTCCAAATTGTTTGCTGTGTAGGTCGATTATGTCGACCGTAATCGGCTCGTAAAGCTCTAAATGTTGATACAGCAGAATCACTATTTTTATAGTAACATTAAATGATTTTAACGCGTTTTTCGAGTGTTAAACGATCCATATTTCTAAATGGCAAACCTTCAACTGAAAAATACACTCTTTGGATGACGTTTAACTTTGACAGATGTCAAATGTCACGGTTTTACTTTCCCAACCACGAAATGTGGTACATGTGTGTGAAGTTGGCCCAGCACTTCTGGATTTTCAAAATTTTTTTTGTTGTGCTGAATTGTGTTAGGTTTGTGCTGCTTTGTGCCGTTTACATTTTTTCTCAATTCCATGTGATTCTCGAGATATTTCAAAAACTAAAAAAATGGGCAATCCCAGCACTTTTCGAAAAATTTAATTTTAATGACTGGAAAAAATTGTGCTATACATGTACTGAGTTGTGCCGTTCGAATTTTTCTGGAACACCTCCTAGTTTTCTGAAAAATCGAAATTTAAAAAAAAAAGATAGCCCAGCACTTTCGTTTTTTCTTTTCACAAATGAATGGAAAAATTTGTGCAACATTTGTGCTGTTTTGTGCCGTAAATATTGTCACGAAAATTCATCAGATTTCTCGGAAAAATAGGAAAATCGAAAAGAAGTCAGCCCAGCACTTTGTTTTCTAAAAAAAAAACATGTTCAAAACATTGTGCTCAACTTCAGCAAAATTGTGCCGTTGTTATTTTCACGAATTTCCCGCTAATAAATCCAAAAATCCAAGAAACTAGAAAACAGTTAGTTCGCCATTTTCGTTTTTTTTTTCGACGAAATTTATTTTATACGATTGTGCCGCAATTGTGCCAATTTGTGCCGGTCAGATTCTCAGATGAAATTCACAATTTCCTTCTTAAATATAGAAAACAGGAAAAATCAGTAGAGTGTGGAAAAATTTGTAAACCTGACAACAGTGTGTGTGAAGTTGGCCCAGCACTTTTGGATTTTCGATAAAAATGTTGATGAACCTAATTGTACCTGACTTGTGCTGATTTGTGCAGTTGAAAATTTTCTTTTATTACATACGGTTCTCAAGATATTTCACAAAATGTGTTGTTCGAACCAGCCTAGAATTTTCCATAAAATTGATTTTTGACAGTTGAAATAGATTTTGGTATTCATGTTCTGTGTTGTGTACTGAGTTGTGCCGTTCGAATTTTTTCAAAAATATCTCTTATATCCAAGAAAATTGAAATAAAAAAAAATCGTATTTCAGCAATTATGATTTTTCCTCCCCCGAATTTGTAAAAAAATTTGTGCTATATTCGTAGTGACTGGTGCCGGTGAAATTTTCAGAAAAAACTTCAAATTTATTCTTCAAAAGGTGAAAATTGCATAAATCAGTATATTGTACGTAAATCCGTATACATGTCAACACACCGAACTACGAAATTCGTACAAACTGTGGCGTCCCGATCAGCCATCTGAATTTGCACCGTTGTCATGATTAATTGAAGAAGGTCATATAGATACATGACAATGTTGTTGATGAAAATATGCCCCTGAAATATTTTACTATAGTTTCTCGTGAAAATTAAGTTGTTACAATAAAATCGAGGTTGGTATTGCTGAATTTAGTCGCGTTTTACTAAATTCATGATTTTCCTGAAGAATAAATGGTAAATGCATAATCGTTAATGAATGTATTCTACGTATTACTTCAAAAATCTGATGCCAATTAGACATTGTTATCGAATCTTTATTGGTTAAATTTTCACCGGTTCATTCGAAAATCTAAAGAAAATTAGACATTGTTATCGAACCTCTATTGGTTCAATTTTTCCATTGGAAAATCATTTTTTGAATAACGCCCTCTCTGAAAATTGGAACAAAATAGCTTGGAGTGTCGGAAAAATTGGTTTTTGACAGCTGAAATAAATTGTGGTATACATGTACTCATTTATGCCGTTCGAATTTTCTCGAAAGTCTCTCTTATTTCAAAGAAAACCAGAATCAGAAGAAATTTTATTTTGTACGAAAAATTCAATATTTGAGAATTTTTAGAGAGGGTTATTCAAAAAATATTTATTATTATTATTATTATTTTTATAATAAGAGCCGAGAACAGAAAAAAAAAAGAAAAGTGATATAATATGAAATTAAAATTTAAATAAAACCACTAATTCAGATTCACTGAAACATCCATTTATGCAAGAGATGAACGAAATTAAACCAATAGAGGTTCTTAAACAATGTAAAATTTCCTTAAGATTTTCAATGAACAAGTAAAAATTTAACCAATGAACCAATGCGTTTTATTATATTATATTATATTTAGGGGTATGGATACATGAATGAATACAATATGATCTCTAAGACTACTCATAGCAGTATTCTCGTTCTTCCACTTCATACCTCTCGATCCGACGAATCTTCCATATTCATATCCATGTTCTTAGGCGTAGGAGGAAAATCTTAAGCATTTGAGGTTTTTTTTACTGATGAAAAAAAGATTCGATACCAACGTCTGATTCGCATTAGGTTTCTGAATAGATAGGTAGAATAAATTCAATAACGGTCATGCGTTTACCATTCATCCTGCAGGAAAATCATGCGATCATGAATTTAATTTAATTAAAAGCGACTAAATTTACCAATACCAACCTCGACATAATTGTACGAATGATCAATTTAATTTCCACGAGAAACTATAGTAAAATCTTTCGGGGGCATATTTTCATAAACAAAATTGTCTTGTACCTAAATGACCTCCTTCAATTAATTATGGCAACAGTGCAAATTCAGACGGCCGATCGGGATGCGACAGTTTGTACGAATTTCGTAGTTCTTACGGTGTGCCATGTGTACGAATTTACCTACAATATACTGATTTATGCAATTTTCACCTTTTGAAGAATAAATTTTTTCTGAAAATTTCACTGGCACCAGTCACTACGAATAAAGCACAAATTTTTTCACAAATTCGGGAGGGAAGAAATCATAATGGCTGACATATCATTTTTTTTATGTCAATTTTCTTGGAAATGAGAGATATTTTTTTTTTTTAATTCGAAGGGCACAACTCATTACACAACACAGAACATGAATACCAAAATCTATTTCAGATGTCAAAAATCAATTTTATGGAAAATTCTAGGTTGGTTTGAACAACACATTTTGTGAAATATCTTGAAAACCGTATGTAATAAAAAAAAATTCAACGGCACAAATCTAGTATAATTAGGTTCATAAACATTTTTTTCGAAAATCCAAAAGTGCTGGGTCAACTTCACATGCACTGTTGCCAGGTTTAAAAATTTTTCCACATTCTACTGATTTTTCCTGTTTTCTCCATTTAAGAAGGAAATTGTGGAATTTATCTGAGAATCTGACCGCCACAAATTGGCACAATTGCGGCATAATGGTATAAAACAATTTTCGTCGAAAAAACAAGAAAATACCGGACTGACTGTTTTCTAATTTCTAGGATTTTTGGATTTATTAGCGGGAAATTCGTGAAAATAACAACGGCACAATTGTGCTGAAGGTTAGCACAATTTTCTGAACATGTTTTTTTTGGAAAATAAGCAAAGTGCTGAGCTGACTTATTCTCGATTTTCTCATTTTCTCGAGAAATCTGAAAAATTTTCGTGAAAATATTTACGGCACAAGACAGCACAAATGTAGCATAAATTTTTCCATTCATTTGTGAAAAGAAAAAGCGAAAGTGCTAGGCTTTTTTTAAATTTAGATTTTTCAGAAAACTAGAAGGTATTTCGGAATAATTGGAACGGCACAACTCAGTACATGTATAGCACAATTTTTTCCCGTCATTTAAAATTAATTTTTCGAAAAGTGCTGAGCTGGCCCATTTTTTTGGTTTTTAAAATATCTCGAGAACCACATAGGATTGGAAAAAAATTTAAACGGCACAAAGCAGCACAAACCTAGCACAATTCAGCACAACAACAAAAATTTCGAAAATCCAAAAGTGCTGGACCAACTTCACACACATTAGTTATACTTTGAAAACCGGTAGCTCAAGAAATTCAGTTGCACGAAAAAATAATGGAATCAAGAGACACTGAATGAGCCTGCTTAAAAAGATATGGGGAGCAGTATATCTAATATTGTGAGAAATTAAGATGCCATTCACACAAAAAGAAGAAGAAAAAAACAAGAAATATTGCTGCACAACGGTTAGGAAAATATGTGTGTGTCGAAATGGAAAAGGAAACTATGAACAGAAACTATAGATTATGTAACGGAATGTTCAAACAAAAATAAGTTTATTGTCAGAAAAATTATTTCATAATCTTAGATGCTCTTGTCAGCTGAGTTTTGTTTCGTTTTTTTCATATTCCGTCATATATAAGGTCAATGTATTTGTGTAAGTGTCCTCTCCATGTGTAAAATTTTTAAAATACAATTTTTTTTATGAAATTATTTTTATCAAATGGATTTTGCATGAATTAGTCATATTATTGTCTTTCGTGATTTTGTTGCACAAACATTGCGGCTTCATACACAATATTATTCATTTTCTTTATCACAAGTTCATCCAAATTCATTTTTAAATGATTCACAATGCTCGATAAATTACCTAATGAATAATAAAACAGAAACTTCAAAATATATGCCTTCTCAACGAGCGTATATGACCACTCGTTGTCGAATGAACGTTTGAGCTATGATTTTGAACGAACGCTCATGGTGTCACTAGCGTGGAGTCAACATTTTCGGGATAACTCGTTCGATGAACGTATATTCTCGTGACTATGAGCGTAGATTTCTAGAAATTGCACGTCTCGTAGAACGACTCTATGAACTATTCATTTAAAATCATCGTTTTCCCACGCAACAAGTTTTGTTTTTTCATTTAACCCCACAGATTCATCTAAGCGACATGTTGCTAAGTTCATCATTCGTTCGAAATGAACGTATACGTTCATCCAACGAGTGATCCCGAGAATTGACAGGGTTTGGCAACGTGTATCTGTGAACGTTCACAGATAAATGTTTATTCATGTTATCATTGTATCTCATAGCTGTTGTAGGAAATGTTATAAACAACGATGATGATTGATTGAGTACATACTGAAGATGAATCTAAAAGCTGAGTGGTAGCAAGCTGAATTCTTCATAATCGAAAATGAAATGGTAATCAAGAGAAAAATATTCAACATTTGGCGCCAACGAAATTTGGATGAACGTATTCATTGCAGCTATATAAAGGTGCGTACAGACATGCTCCGAATGGCGTACCGCACCACGTCGCGTACATCAACGTGATCAACAAAAGTTCGCCAATATCTACACTGTGATCGCGGCGATGTGCGCTACGCTGTTGCATCCCGCCGTCCACACTTAGGTACGTGACGTGGTGCGGTACGGCATTCGGAGCATGTCTGTACTCACCTTTATATAAATTTGGTAATGGTTTAAAATTAAAAGAATCGTGCCTTATATTTCCTCGAATGGGATGGAAAAGTTGAGTGTGCGCCTGTTTTCAAACAGTTGCTTACTATTACCAAGGTTTGAATGGTAGGTATATTTATGATTTACAGGGTTAGCATGGCTCACTAGGAAAGTTTGAACGGTCTATATCTTTTTATCTAAGACGAATCGGGAAAGATGCTAAAAGGAAACAGTGTTTCTTCAGACCTCAGGAATCTACTGCTGAAAATATATGTAAAAGTCAAAGACTATCCCTCTATAGTACAAGAGATAGTAATGTTGAAAAAAAAACAATATTTTAGAAGATGGTTTCTTATAATATCATTTCCTATATTATTCTGAACATCCAGCATGGGGGCTGGCTGATCAGAAACAGCATTTCAGTACGATTCATTTTTATTGCATTGTGATCTCCAGAGTGTGCATACGCGTTTTGGTTGTCTCTTCGATTTCACCTAAGCCTATAGTGAAATAAAGGAGAAAACTACCGTTTTGTAGTTTTCCTAACTCAATTGAAAGTAGTGTAAGTTATCCAAAAGTTTCAAAAGTAATTAATTACAATTTTGAAGCCAGTGTTCAATTTCACCCTAAAGGTTACCATACATCAACATAAATATGTCTTGAATTTGCAAGTTGTGTAGCGACAACTTTATTGTTAATATAAAATCCATAAAGTGCAGTTCTTGTCCGCTTGATTTCCACAAGAAGTGTGTCCAAATAAAAGATGCGATGTTGAAGGCATTGTCTGAGTCTGAAAACATTCACTTTTTCTGTGATGATTGTCTGGAAGGAGGGAAGACTAAATTTAAATACAAATCTGACGATACTCACAACATAAGATCCGAAATGGACTTATTGGAGAATATGCTCGAGAAACAGACTAAAGTTATAATGAAAGACTGCCAGAGGAAGTTTAATATCATTAATGATGAAATCGTGGCATTAAAGGAAAGTAATAAGAATCTGATTAGATTGATGTCATCGGAAGAATTCAAGAGATCTGAGACATCTAGATCAAAGAAAACAACCACAGCTATAAATGAGTCATCAGCCAAACTGCCGTCAATACCATCAAACTTGAAACAAGGTGATAAAACCTCCGATAAAACAGCAAACCTTCAAGCAAATCCATCTGAGAGAATTGGGACTTCGGCTCCAACGAAAGAAGTCATGGAACATTCCAAGAAATTAAATTCAAGAAAGCCAACTACAAGAGATACAGCAGTCCATGGAAAAGAGAAACCTGATGTCAACATAAAACCAGCGCCAAAAGGTAGAAAATGGATATGGATTGGTGGTCTCTCGAAAGATACTTCATCGTCAAACATATAATCATATGCGACTGAAAAATGGCCGGACAGTGATCTTCTATGCTTTGATTTGAAATCGAAAAATAGTAAAAAAACCTTCAAGGTAGGAAGCCACAATTTGGACTTAGAGGTCCTACTCATCCCGAAGGCATGGCCTGAGGGTATATTACTCAGACCATTTCGGAGCCTATAATAGAGAGCGGATCAAACTAGATGAGGAAACTGAGGACCTGTATAGCTGTTGTGATGTCCCTTTTGATTCTGGTTCGGACTTGAGTAAAAATAAAAATAATCTTTTATATTGTTATTACCGAAATGACAGAGGTTTGCGTACTAAAATAACTAATCTCGCTTCATCAATATTAAGTTCAAATTATGATGTTATACATGGTGGCCATTTGAAAACGAAACAGACGAGATTACAGACGAAATTAATTTTTTCGATAGAAATGCTCGGACAGGTCGATTTCTGTTTCGAATGGGACAACTTAAGATGTTACGGACGCATAGCGCTTCAACCCTTGCTACTACAACCCTCACCCCCAATTTTTGAATAGGGAAGATGATCGTATGTTACGAATTTTGTACCCATTCAGTTTTCGAGATATTTCGAGTTTTCACTATGAGTCACCAACTTGACGCTGTGACTCATATATGGAATTCTGGAAATTATCTTTTTTCCATGAATTGTGTCTATTTTGTGCCATTTTGTGCAGTAAGTCACTAATTTTGTGCCCATTCAGTTTTTGAGATATTTCGAGTTATCACTGTGTCACTGATTTGGAATTTTGATGATTTTTTTTATGTTATGAATTGTGTGCTCCTCCAGTTTTCGGAATATTCCTAGTTTTTTTGTGGATGATAGATAAATACTCGTTTAGGAAATCATTTAGAAACGTTATTTGTATTTCTCAATGATTTACATAAAAAATATTAGTCTGATATCATAATATTCGGTTGAGGTACAGAAAACCAAGTTTCGAATATTCGACGTTTCAAATCTTCTTCATATTCAATATGAAATAGGATCTCCTCCGGCACGTCTTCAACGACGCACGTGTTTGGCAAAAGACGGGTAGCTACTGAATGCTGGGGTGAAATGAAATTGTATTTCTCCTTTACTAGGCTTTTATTCAGAACTCAACAAAAGTACCACTTGCAGTCGACTCGCTGTGGAATCCAACCACTATAATGTGAAATACAAAATTATTAAACTCGCTAAACTAAATGAGACTAAAACAAAAAACCATTTATGGATATTTTCTTACCTTCACCAAGAAAAACAAATTTATTTCGGTTTAGCGAACAATTTGCACAATCCAATACGGCTGAAGAGATCTTCATCAAGCGTCAATCAAACAATAATTTCAAGTGCGCAAACTGCCCGCTACCGAGTTCCGCGACACAATTCTGAAACAAGCCCCACTTATACTCCTCAAACAAAACACCTTCTGTGTTCTGCTTCAACTTGCCCCTGCTAAGTATAGATCGAATAAATGAGATCATATACTGAACAACTAATCAGATAGAAAAAATAGAATTAAATTATATTATCCCAAAAAAAAAACTATTTGAGTGGAGGGTAATATTCTTTCAGATGACTTATATGGAAAACTCCTCTCTCTTTGTTACCCTGAGCATTTACCAAAAGATAGGAACAGGTTCCAATTTTCCTTTTTATCTTATAAGGACCCTCAAAGAGCAGGAGGAACTTTTTTGTTTCGCCTTTCAGAAGAGATGACGCTGGGTTAGCTCGAAGCAACACTAGATCTCCTACTTCGAATCCCTTATGAGGGTTGATCGTCATTTTATGGCGTATGATTCTACGTGCTGCCTTGTTTTCAAGACTTTCCTTTGCCAAAATTAATTTTTCATCTACCGTCATACTTCTACAAGCATTGGCTTGCCCATATTCATCAGGTAAAAGTTTTAATGATTCTTTACCAAATTGTAATTCTTGTGGGCTGAAACCAGTACTTTCATGAACTAAGGAGTTGAAAAATAGCATAAAGGATTTCACTTCCGAAGCCCACTTAGATTGCTGTTCGTGACAATAGGTTCGAATTAGCCGGCCGACTTCTCTCATTACCCTTTCTGAGGGATTGGCTTGAGGATGACGAATGGAAGACAGAATGTGTTTTATACCTAAATATTCTAGCGTTTCCTTCCATTTTTTGGACGTAAATTGTGAGCCATGATCGGTTAGAATAGCGTCGACTTTACCCATTTTTGGACAGTAATCGCTCATAATGCGATTAAGTATAGCCACAGAAGTAGCCTTCTTCAAAGGGTACAAAGTTACGTATTTAGAGAATACATCTAGCATGACACATATATATTCGGTTCCACCACGACTTTTTGGGAGTGGTCCGTATAGGTCCAAAGCAACGAGAACATTTTTTGTAGATGGAATAATTGGATTCAACTCGGCTTTCGGCATTTTAGAACATTTGGCCTTTTGGCAAACCTCACAATGTTTTAGGATTCTCTTAATATCACGCGCCATATTATTCCACCAGACTTCATTTTTTAAAACTCTCCAAGTTTTGTAACTCCCGAAATGACCGATAGTCTCATGAAAAACTTGCACAAAATTTTGTACCCTTGACTGAGGAACACATAACCTATAAAAGCTATCGTTTTCATTACGGATGTATAAAATATCTTCGCGTATAATATCAAATTCCCTTTCACTACGAATATCCCCTAGTTTTGGATCGGACTTTTGCAGTTCAGGTAAATTTTTCAAAGAACTTAGGAAATTCTGGGGTAACCTGAGAATTGTTAAAACTCTGAACATTTTATCCATTGGTGTAGGAGGACGTACAGCCGAATACCTAGATAGTGCGTCAGCAACGATATTCTTTCTCCCAGGTATATGCTGGATATTGAAATCATACTCCTGGATGGCTAACGCATACCTAGCTATCCGAGATGACAACAATCTACAAGTTTTAAGGTATGTTACCGAGCTATTATCTGTAAATATGGTGAAATGCTTCCCTAACAGATAAATTCTAAACTTATCCAATGCCCATACGACAGCTAGCGCTTCCCTCTCGTTAATACTATATCTGCGCTCCCTATCCAACAATTGACGACTGGCCCATGCAACTGTATGATGCTTGCCATCAATGATTTGAAATAATTCAGCTCCAATACCCACATCAGAGCTATCAGTTGTGAGAGCAAATGGTACATCTTCCCTTGGATGATAAAGTAAGGTATGTTGGCTCAGAGATTCTTTCACCTTCTTGAAGGAATCCTCCTCTAGGTCCGTCCATTTCCATTTTGTTTTTTTACGTAGTAACATTGTTAAAGGACTTACCAATTCGGCCAAATTAGGAGAAAATGAGCGGTCAAAATTTATAAGGCCCAAAAATGCCTGTAGTTCCTTTTGATTTTTCGGTGTTTGATAGTCCGCAATGGCTTGAGTTCTATTGGGATCTGGGTGATAACCAGTGGAGTCTAAAATATAACCCAAAAAAGGCATACTTTCTCGGAAAAAAGAACATTTCTTTAACTTCAATGTGAAGCCACATTCTGTTAATCGTGAAAAAACCGCGTCCAAGTGATTGCAGTGTTGCTCGAAACTTTGGGAAGTTATAAGCAAATCGTCAACATATTGTGTAAGGAATGCATTGAATTCATTCCCAAATATGGCAGTTAAGCATCTTACGAAAGCGCTTACACTTGTGGTAAGCCCAAAAGGTAAAACACGAAAACAGTAGGTTTTCCCATTGAATTTGAATCCAGTGTATTTCTGTGACTCATCTGCGAGTGGTATTTGCCAGTAAGAATGAGTAAGGTCCAGAGATGACATATATTTCACCCCAGACATAGAATGCATTAATTCCTCCACTGGAGTCGGAGTTTCATTCTTTTTCCATCACCTGATTTAAATGTCGTGCATCTAAGCAAATTCGCACACTATTATCACGTTTCAACGTAGTCACAATAGGTGAGATGTAAGGAGTTGCCATTCTTTTGATGACACCCCAATTCTCCATATTGTCAAGTTGTTTCTGTACCGCATCTCTATGACCCACCGGAACCGGATATTGTTTTATGCAAAATTCTTTTGAATCGTTTAATTTGATATGATGCGTGTATTTATCTGTTCGCCCGGGGATCTCAGAGAATATTTTCCTATGTTTTTCCAATAAGTCGCGAAATATTTGTTTCTGTTCGAAGTTAAGATTGCACTTATTTACAGTAGAATCTATTTCCTCATCTGTTGCGAAAGTTGCCTGGCATATGTTAGACTGTACCTGCGCTACAGTAGCACCCTGTATACATTTTATCGAGGGAGATTCATCAGAAACTACTTGATGTTCAAAGTTAACCTCCTTCACAGATAACCAATTACCTCCATGAGAAAAAATTATCTCACCTAGTGCTAGATCTATTTTTGCGTTAATAACTCGTAATAAATCCGAACCGATTATTATTGGGTAAATGAGATCAGGAATAAGTAAGTACTCGTGAACTAGCTCGACCCCATCAATCATAAAAGGAATTAATGACTGCTGTAAAACTCGTCTCTGCTTGCTTTTGAAAGCTCCAGTAACTTTTACCCCAGTACAATTGAAAAAAACTATTTTATCATGAAAAGGCGTTAACTGTGACCATACATCCTGATTGAATGCGCAAACCTCGCTTCCAGTATCAATTAAAGCAGGGAATTCGAAATTAAAAATCTTAATTATTATAATAGGAGATCTAGTATTGATAGTGTCATGTTCAAACTCACAATCATCTGTTAGTAGGTCTTCTCGTGGGTTGTTTTGAAAAACTATGGTCCTCTTTAAAACTGCCTCTACATTAGGACCTAAACGAGAGGCGATTCCTCGTTTCCCGAAGGTTGTGGTTCTTCTATAGTCTCAGTGGTCATGAATGAGATTCTCTTATTTTTTGAATCGTAATTGTCTCTTCGGAAGGGTACTCTATTATCCTTCTGAAGAGCATGAGGATGACCAGTATTAGAAACAAACGAACTTTTATTCGTACTTGCAATACGGTTCATATAATAATCCGCCTGTCTTAAGCGTTCCATAGCTTCGGCCGAACATTGTGCACCCATCAGAGTTGCTGAAATATGAGGCGGAAAGTGCCTTGCTATTGTTCTTATTAGCAGTAATTCACAATATGGTGGGCTCAAATATCTGGCCATAGCTACATTTTTCATGAAATAATTCACTAATGAACCTTGACCTTCTTTATAATATTGCGATTGAAGATCTAGTTTTATTTGTAACTGTTTCGTTTCTGACCAAAATTGGTCCATAAAGGCCAGTTTGAAAGACTCAAAGTCTGTAAAATTATGAAGAAAAGCTTGCGACCACAAAGATGCTGTTCCTTTAAATTGATTCCTGATGATAAACTTGAAAATTTCAAACGGAATATTTTCAGATATCATAGAATACTCTAAAACTTCAAGGAATTCCATAGGATGGAGAGTGCCTGTGTCATCGAAAACTGGGAGTTTTTTGCTTGTTTCAAAATTGTTTACATTATTACGTGAAATATTGTAACTATCCTGTGGATTATTTCTGTTAACATTCAGATTAATTTGATTCATTGTCGACATAACCTGATTTAACAATTGTTCTAAATTATTGTCCTTATGTATTAAATTTTCTACATTATTCTTAAATTGATCATTTTTATTTGGTGAGTGAATAACAAAATCTTTTCTCCTTTGATTGAAAATATTTCTATTATCGTGGACTGAATTATCAACTGATTGACGTTGTGATGGAACTTTGGGTATATTATAAAGTGTATAATTAAATATTTTATCGCCATCAATACCTGTTTTCGCATTCAAATTCAGACCATTCATTTCATTATAATTCTGTCTCATATCATTATCCTGAATAAAGAATTCGTTAGATACTGGTTTATCTCGCGCAGTGTATGCTGACAACCTGTTTGGAAAATTTAAATCTGCAGCAATACAATTCATCGGTTGAGATATTTGTTTATATTGATTATTATCATCATCACACACATATGCTAGAGATAAATCTGCATCGCGAATTTGTCTCGGGATCTTATCAACTAATGTATTAACTTCCACATCTTGTGAAACGGTGTTAATATTAGACAAAAATGGCATGTTCCTTCTTTGTCCTGCATATGGGGAAGAATTACCTTTCTCTTGTTCCAATGTGTTTTCTGGACTTACGTCGCTCCTCGATGATACTTCCCTTGTTTTCTTTACTACCCCTGTCCGATTTTCCTCCAAACTGTTGTTGAAACTTTTCGAACGATTTCTCAGATTGTATCCACCTTTTTGATCTTCCTTTTGCTGAGGTGTATGTTGAAGTGGCATCTTGTAAAGCAGCCTAGCCCCTAGTTGAGCGCCAAGTTGTACTGAAAACAGGGGTGAAATGAAATTGTATTTCTCCTTTACTAGGCTTTTATTCAGAACTCAACAAAAGTACCACTTGCAGTCGACTCGCTGTGGAATCCAACCACTATAATGTGAAATACAAAATTATTAAACTCGCTAAACTAAATGAGACTAAAACAAAAAACCATTTATGGATATTTTCTTACCTTCACCAAGAAAAACAAATTTATTTCGGTTTAGCGAACAATTTGCACAATCCAATACGGCTGAAGAGATCTTCATCAAGCGTCAATCAAACAATAATTTCAAGTGCGCAAACTGCCCGCTACCGAGTTCCGCGACACAATTCTGAAACAAGCCCCACTTATACTCCTCAAACAAAACACCTTCTGTGTTCTGCTTCACTATTGGTCCTCTGTGGGTGTGTTTTTTTTGTTGGATTAAGCATGGCCAGTGTTGCCATCTCAGGGAAAGCAAAATATGCTAGTTTTGCGTTCAGAAAATGCCAGAAACATGCTTTTTCATTTCGGAAAGTGCCAAGAAAATGCTAGTTTTTCATTGATATTTTTTTCTATAGTTATCTCGGAAACATACATTTTTTTTGACTCACAACACTTGAATGTGAATGAATATTGGGGTTCTAAGATATCAGATTTCAAAATATTCCTAGGTCCTGGCTTAAATTTTAATTTTTTCATTGTCAGAACTGTTTTCTTTGAATTGAAATATTATTGTTGTGGTATAGATATTAATAAAATATGTTATATCTTGATATTCCCAAAAGTATATGCAAATTACTGAAAACTTCTGAATATGTTTCCTAACTTGAATTTTAATCTCGGTGATTCAAGCTTTGATACTTTACAAAAACCAATGTTTGACATTCTTTATTTTATGGTTTCTCAGCTCCCAAAAAAATATACGATAAAAAGTTACGGTACATGGATTTTCCAAAGCATTTGAAATTTTGAATCTCGAAGACCAAGGGTGCTTGAACAGATGATGATACATGTAACGGGTGGGACATTGGATTTGAAAATATTTCGAATATTATCGACAGCCTCGCGTTTATACAGAGATAGGAATTCCCAAGAAAAAGAGCCAGATGTCCGGCCGGATCGACTAGAATTTTGTTTACATATTTACTGTTAATATATCGGTTGTTGCAAGCTCATAAATATTTAATGAGGCTATAAAATTCAGCGCGCTTCCTTCGTTCGTTTCATTGAAGAGGGTGACAGTGAAAGAAGTACCAACTCAGTGGGTTTTTGTGCATCTGTTGATTTTGAAATATAAGAAAAGTCCGTCAATAATTTGTTTCCTTTTTCCCTTCTGAAAATATGCTCAATTAATAAAAAAAAAACTTTTCACATGTGAGTCACATAAAGTTGATGATTAACATGGAAAACTGTAAATATCTCGAAAACTGTATGGACACAAAATTCATTATATACGGCACAAATTGGCACGAAATAGACACAATTCATCGAAAAACTAAAATTTCCAAAATTCCATATATGAGTCACAGCGTCAAGTTGGTGACGTCACAATGAAAACTCGAGATATCTCGAAAACTGAATGGGCACGAAATTCAAAACTTACTGCACAAATTGGCACAAAATAAACACAATATATCGAAAAAAAAAATTTCCAAAATTCCATATGTGACTCACCAACTTGACGCTTGACTCAAAGAAAACTCGAAATATCTCGAAAACTCAATGGGCACAAAATTCATAATATACGGCACAAATTGGCACAAAATAGACACAATTCATCGAAAAAAGAAAATTTCCAAAATTCCAAATATGAGTCACAGCGTCAAGCTGGTGACTCATAGTGAAAACTCGAAATATCTCGAAAACTTAAGGGGCACAAAATTCGTAACTTACGTTACAAATTGGCACAATATGAGCACAAAATTCCCAAAATATTTCCATATCGAAATTCCATTAGTGAGTCACCAAGTTGACTCACCTGAAGACATAGAGGATTTGTCTGATCGTTATTCTGACGCAAATCTTATATGCTGTGGAGACTTCAACCTTCCCGAGATATGTTGGAAAACTGAGCCTAATAAAAACTTGATAAACTTAACAAAAACTCAGATGGTAATCGTTCAATCGATTGCATTGTTAAATGTGGTACAATTAAATGAAATTTCAAATGTGATACTGGATTTGATATTTTCATCATTCAATAACATATATTGATTTCTCTGGCGTCGGATATCTTGCTTTCTTGTGATGCACATCATCCGGCATTATGGTTTCAAGTAGATTACGGATGTTCGAGGAAGGAGGAACAAAGTTACACATTCTCTGATTTTAAAAACGCCAATTATGATGAGTTGTCGCGGTTTTTCTCGACAATAAACTGGAAAGAAATTATCTTCGAGGAGGACGTTCAGAAATCAGTTGCAAATTTCTACTCTATTGTTGAGTTAGCTGTCGAGTCGTTTGTTCCCAAGAAAATATCAAAAAAAAGCGGCGATCAATTTGCTGGTTTGAGACAACAGTGCAGAATAGAATCCGAGAAATGTTATCGCGATTATATAAATTCAGTCGAAAACTCTATAGAAATCGACCCGAAGTATTTTTGAAAATATGTAAATGATTCTAAAATAAATAGGTGTCTGCCCAAAACAATGTATTTCAACGATGAAGTAGCAGATGATCCACAAGACATAGCAAATTTTTTTAGTTCTTATTTTTCCGAAGTTTACAAAGTGAGCAAACCGAAACACGTGATTCTACCGCAAGATCATTTGGTCGATATAGGAAATGTATATCTACCTCCGAATAAAGTGCAAGAGGAATTGTCTATTTTGAAAGAAACAAATGATTCGGGTGCTGATAATATTGGGGCAGTATTTTTGAAACGTTGCGCTGATATATTAGCTGAGCCTTTATGCTCTATATTTAATAACTCAATCAGATGCGGCTGTTATCCGAAGTTCTGGAAAAATAACTTCATAGTTCCTATACACAAATCTGGAAAAGAAAAAAATGTGAAAAACTATAGACCCGTACTGAAATATTCCCACATTCCCATAATTTTCGACAAGCTTATTAATATCAAGATTTCACCCTGCTTTACACGTATTTATTAGGCATAACAACATGGTTTTATTGGTAAAAGATCTGTGACAACAAATCTTGTTTCATATATTGATATTATCTCAAAAGCTATGGCAGAGAAACTTCAAGTCGATAGCATATATACCGATTTCCAAAAAGCTTTTGACATGGTACCACATTGGTTACTTGTCGAGAAGCTCAAAGGTATCGGGGTCTGCCCTCCGTTGTTATACTGGATGGCTGATCGTTAGCATGAATGTACTTTAAATTTTAAGGTCGGAAATGATGTATTCTCTGGTATAATTCATGTTCATTCTGGAGTTGGTCAGGGTTCACCACTGTCTACATTACTATTTCTATGTTTTATGAATGACATAGGAAAATACATCAAGGGAAGTTTATTTCTATTATTCGCGGACGATCTCAAATTGTTCAAAGTCATAAGAACTATTGAAGACTGTCTATCTTTACAAGAAGATCTTAATAATGTTGAAAGGTGGTGTGTAGACAACGAAATGCACTTCAACATCGGTAAATGTAGTGTTATGAGATTCTACAGAATTAGTTCTCCTATTCGGCACGATTGAATAATATCAAATTGAGCTCAAGCCTAGTAGTTAAAGATCTTGGAATACACCTCGATCACAAACTGAATTTTATTTAGCACATTTTCATTATAACTCAGAAAGCTATGAGGATGTTAGGTTTATTGAAAGAAAACTAAAAGACTTCAACAATGTCTCGGCTCTAAAAATTGTTTATTGCTCGAACGTAAGAAGTATATTGGAGTATTCTTCGGTAGTCTGGTCCCCATATTATGAAGTTCATAAAAACAGAATTGAACAAGTACAGAGAAAATTCTTGAGATGGGTTGCTTACAAACAAGGTATTCCCAAGGAGTCGATAAATTATGACCTTTTTCATAATTCTCTAGCTATGAAAACACTATCTATAAGGAGAAATAATTTTGACATAACGTTCGTTTTCAAATTACTCAATAATTTTATTGATTGTGAATATATACTATCTAAGATCAAACTGAACGCGAAAAATGTATTCCTTAGACACAGAGATCTTTTTAATGTTGAATATATGGCCACTAACTATGACATGAATAATTCTATTGATAGAGCGATAAAAGGGGCAAATGCAGCACAAATTGATTTATTCCAGGTGTCCCTTTTTACTCTCAAAAGATATTTTGAGACTATCTAAACTTGTTAATTGCTTTACGTTTTTTTTTAATTTTCTTAATTATGTTATATTTTGTTGTATTATGAAAATTGGCTATGCCGTTTGAAATAAATAAATAAATACATGAGAAAAGAGAAGTCAATTTACAGACCTCTCGCGTGGCGTGATCCAGCTGTCAGACCCTATTTTTGAAGGAAGATTTTCAAGAATAGTTATAAATTCACATGTAAACTAGCATAAATTTCATTTACTACATTGACGTGTAGCCTTTTCTAAATCAGTGCCAGGATTGACTTAAAGTTATAAAGGTCAGTAGGACAGATACAATGGTGATGAACGAACAATCATTTCAGTATGATTCATTTTTGTTGTATTAGTTCAATAAACTATCAAAAACAATTTCTTCAGATTGTCAGGCGTGGTGTGATTTACATCACAGGCTCCATTTCTGGTGAAAAAAATATTTAAGAATATTAATGAAAACAAATTGATATTTTATTGAAAATTCTGGCAAAGATGATGGGCGTAATAATAATATTCAATCATATCAATACTTAAATATTTCTTTGAATTGAACCTAAACTCAGATGCTTTCCATCTGTAAGTAGATGAAATATTTTCAATTGCGCCACAGAAAAGTGATGCATCTCCGAAGTCCTCATCATCGTCCGTGCTGTCATCGTTCTCCTACTTGTCATTATCATATGAGAATCATGAGGATATCTGAGTCGGAGAAGCTTCAACTAGTTGAGCGTCGAAATTGTTATGATAGTCGTATGTATATTACAAATTATCGGATTAGATAACAGCTTCTTCCAGAATACTCGTATTTAATGCTTCTTCAAATCTGAATCCAAAAAATATCACAAACTTAAGTTGTGTTTTGCCAAATTTTGTTTCCCATGAAAAGTGACGTTTTGCAGGATTGCACAAGATGAAGAATTTGGCAATCGGTTTAATTTGTTTTATATGAAAAGTTTCTAGAACGTCATGCAACAAACAGCGCTGGCGCGCAAAATTTTATGATTTTTTGCCAGTCTGTCACGGCTTTAGCACTGAGGTACTTTTCTGGCAAATTAATGCTATACTTCTTTATAAGTGAAGTCGATAATTTCAAAAAATTCAGCCATGCTGAAATAATGTTTCCTTGAATTTTTTTGCGTAAAAATGGCGTCTGGGAGAACATCTGAAATCAGATGAATTTGTTTTATATACTCTCTAGAACGTGATGCAACAACAAAAAAATCGTACTCAAATTCGTTTGTCCTACTCATACTTGTAACTTGTTTCCTATAGTTTCAAGATTATAATGCTATGAGAATGATTCCTACTAAAATACTATTTTTGATCTCAATTTTCACCTGTTAAGGTGCAATGAGCACTAATTAACGCACCACTCGCTAGCTGCCAGACGACTTGTGTGTTGATCGGGATATAATATACAATAGTAGAGCTCGGAATCTCAGAGATGAATTTATTCGAATATTCGTTTGTCGTCCTATTCGAATATTCGACTAAATTCGAATATTCGAATTTGATCGAATATTCGAATTTATTCGAATTCGTTCGAATATTCGAATTTATTCGAATTCGTTTGAATATTCGAATTTATTCGAATTCGTTCGAATATTCGGATATTTAGAAACCAAAAATTTTCTGAATTTCAATATGAAATGAAATATTGAAATAAATGACCATTGGAAAGTTCGTTCGACGAATTGAGCAAGTTGAATATTTGAATGAAATTTAATTTGTGATTCATATTACAATATTGAATTGAAATATCCACAACAATATATATCGAATAATGTCAGTACCTATTTTTGTGCCTTCTTCTGAATCTGTTCGTACCTAGATCTGGTAAATTTTTTCATTTGTTTCCAGTCCTACTTTCTATTCTATTCGAAGATTGCTGAGCACTTTTACTAATAGCAACCATCACAGCTGGGGGCATCCCTTTCGTTGCGCCTATTTTCTCTACATGTGTTACACAGTCGCACATTCTAACACAAGCTGACCATTGAAATAATACGAATATTCGAATGATTTCACTGATAAGAATATTCGAATAACTTTTGGATAATTTGTATATTCGAATAGTACTTCGAATAATTCGAATATTCGAATAATTCAACTATTCGAATTTATCTGATGACGGAGAATTCGAATTTTGAATAGTCGAATATTCGAATTATTCGAATAGGATTCCGAGCCCTACTGTATAGTGTTACAAAAAAAAAGGGATCCTGTTCCCGTCTCTAGGATAGATATAAAACTGAAAAATAATTGAGATTAGTCCAGTAAGAAAATTTCGTAACGACATCCGTATTCGAGATAAAGAGCGCTGAAGAAAAAAAATGTTACATATTTTTTACGTTTTGCCGATACTACTGACAACATTGTAATGAAATTTTATGAGCATATATTTTGGAAGCTGATACATCGAATGAATTTGTTTTCAATTCTGACTTTCATAGAGGAAATTAGTTACACGTTTCGTACGAAGTAGTATTGAACCTACCTTTTTAATATTAGATTCATTAATCAACATTTCTAGTGGACTCAAACATACCTAATTGATTCTACACAAAAAGGTACTCTTGATAAAACTCGACTCTGTGTACCGTTTAAGAGATATATCGATGTGAAAATTATGAAGTCCTGTTGTTAAGTATTGATACAGTTCTTAGTCATTGATATTACTAATAAATAATCATGATGGAGCTCCGCCGCACTTCGACAGAAGGTGTCGTAATTGGCTGAGTAAGCTTTTTTCGAATGGATGGATTGGTAGAGCTGCAGAAGCTCCGATTCATTTCCCTCCTAGGTCATGCGATTTTAATACTTTGGATCACACAGAGAGATCGTATTTTGCACTTTTTCAATTTTTCATGAGTACTTCGAATATGATGTTATTGAATTTTCTGATCCAGCCAAAAATATGGTTTCTATTTCATTATTGGACAATCAGTAGATAAGCGTTGCCATAGCCACTGATAAAAATGCATTATTATTAATGTGATATCAATAGAACTCAAACAGTAATCGATAACTCTGAAAAAAATATTCAACATTTATTCTAGAACTCATTTCAAACTCTTACGAATATATGTTTGAAAGAAGTTGTGTCTTAAAGAAAGCCGAGGTGATGAATGAAAAAGCTATATTCCGAATTGATCATGTGGTGATGAAACGATTTAATGGAAAACACTGAAAAAGGTAAATCTCGAGTCATGATAAAAAGGTTTTGGTTTTTACCCATGCATATTCTGTAGTATTCTTGACTTGAATATAATTGAAGATGTTACCAACGTTGATGGATCGCGCTGAACATTCAAGATCTGACATTTTAGTTTCTCTGAAACCATCCGTTTCAATCATTTGCCGCACAGCGAGATAATGATGTTGTATTCATCATGCGCTCAATAGAGCATGCGATGATTTCGAGTTTTATACACATTGCCTTTCATGTTTTGTTTCATAATTGTTGAGTTTTATGAATGGTAGGATTCCCGTAGCCGAGACTGACTATATATTCTCGAAAGAACTTCTCATACAAATATAATATACAGAGTGTGGATGAAGAATTCCTTTCAAGCTTTTTCAATACTTCGTGTGTCTTATGAATACTCATACTCATACTCATACTCATTTATTTCCTCAATGCTTTACAGGCACTGTCATAAAAGAAAATGTATAAATAAAACACCCTTTACAATACAATCAACAAATAGCTCACATCTGACAAATATATATAGATATATATATATATATATATAATATATATATATATATATATATATATATATATATATATATAAAATACAACATAATAACGATGTAACAAATAATTGGCTAAAACTTGTGTGACATGAATTCGTCAATCGTATAGAATACTTCCTTCACCAATATTTTTTTCATTTTATTCTTGAAGGCGGCACTAGATAGTGATTTAATGTGCTCAGGTAAGCAGTTGAACATTTTCAGTCCATTGAATATGTGCATATTTTGAGTGTTCTTCAGACGGTGGTAAGGTAGCACATATTTTTCTTTTCTTCTTGTGTGGTGGTTATGAACTTCTTGGTGCTTTTGAAATTTGTGTTTATTCTTGAAAATGTATATCAGACACCCGAGTATGTAACAGGATGCAACAGTAAGTATATTATAGTTTCTAAATAGTGGTCTACAACTCGTACTTTTGTCAACACCAGCGATTATTCGAACTGTTCTTTTGTTTTAGGAAGATACTGTCAGCCTGTGAAGATGCACCCCATAGGATGATGCTATAGGTCATTCTATCATGAAACTGTGCATGATATACAAGAAGTGCTTCGTTTTCGGTAAGTGAATTTTTTCTTTGCCTGATTGCAAACAATGCTGTAGAGAGCCTTTTCCCTAACTCTATTAAGTGATGTTCCCAGGTTAGGTTCGCCCTAATTGTTACTCCAAGTAAAGAGATACAGTCCGTATTGTGCCGTTTTGTGGTGATGACTAGATTTTGTGTCTTCTCGACGTTGATCTTCATTCCATTCTCTTCAAACCATTTCACTGCATCATTTATTGTTTTCTTCACTTTGTCATCCAATGCAGTATTTGTTTCAGCCTTGTTAAGGAATGTTGTATCATCGACAAACAATATTTGATCATCCGCATCAACGTTGTACATCAAGTCGTCAATATAAATAAGAAATAAGATAGGTCCTAGCACCGATCCTTGTGGCACACCTAAGGTGATTTTCCTTTGTATTGACCTTCTTTCTTCATACTCCACAATTTGGTGACGGTCTTGCAAATAAGACCTGAACAGGTTCAATGCTGCTCCTCTCATGCCAACATACTCCAACTTGTACAATAGCTTCTCATGATCGACACAATCAAATGCTTTGCTCAAGTCCATGCAGGTCAAGGTCACCTCCCCGGAATCATCCAGTGACTCCATGATGAATTCGACGATTTGCAGTAGGGCAGACGTTGTTGATTTTCCTCTCCTGAAACCGTGCTGACAATCATTCAGAAGGGCGTTTTTTTCCAGGAACGAGACCAATCTAGACTTCAGCAGAGATTCAAAGACCTTTGAGACCGTTGGCAGGATAGATATCGGTCGATAATTTTCATATAGATCTTGATCACCCTTCTTGTGTATTGGAATCACCCTAGCGAGTTTCAGTTCATCCGGAAAGACCCCCTCTTCAAAACATCAATTTATCAGAAATGAGAGTGGGTTGGCTAGATGATGAACAGAGTCTTTAAGCAATCTCACAGAGAAGCCGTAAATGTCCTGAGAGTCCTTGGTTTTTAACAGGGTAACTGCTTGCTTCACTTCCTCAGGTGTTGTTGGAAATAAAAATAATGATTTTGTGTTATCTACCTTTTTGTTCTTCAGAAGACACCTGCTCGCTTCTAAGTTATCAGTTCGTACCCGAAATTTTTCCGCTATGCTTGAAAAATATACGTTGAAATCCTCCTCTGATAGTGAAGTAGAGCTATTTTTATTAGGCGTACACTTAATTCTAGAATTTATGACTCTCCAGATATCGCGACTCTTATTTTCGGACTCATTTATCAACTTCATATCCCTTTTTCTAATAGTCTCATTGATCAAATTTTTCAGGTCTGTCTTCAAGGCTTTGTATAAGTTCCAAGAATATTCATCTCGCTTCACTTCGGAAATTGTGTGTGCAGCATCAACCTTATTTTTGAGGCCCACTACTTCAGGATTTGCCCAGCATTTCTTCGCTCTCTGACTTCCAAGTTTGTTTTCTTCTCCGGAAAGCTGTTGTAGAAAGTGGATAAAATAATTTTGTGAAATATTCCGTATGAATCACGAATGGAGTCAATATATAAACAACTCCAATCCACCCCATATAGTTCTTCGCAAAAGGAGTAGGTATTGTCTTCATTTATCAAACGAATCGTTTTATATTCTTTTTTTTCGGGGATTCCGCCTGTGCCTGTGATGATGATTGACTGTATACGCTTGATAGTCGGCACATTTTATGTTTGTGAAGTTATTGTCTATACACTTACTTGAGGATCGCGTTATGCGAGATGTTTGGTTAAGTATAACGTGTAAACCATGTGATATTAACAATTCTCGAATATTATTATTTAGTTTGGAGTTCTCGTTGAAATCAATATTGAAATCACCTGCAATCACGATCATGGAATATGAGTCGTTGGAAGTTGTATTGAGAGCTTCGTCCATTTTATCTAAAGAAATATCAAAATCGCCCCTTGGAGATCAGTAAATACATAAGAAATACGTATTCGTGGAAGCCTCGAATATTCCGCACATCTCAATATGTCCCTCCACCGACAATTCTCCCACTTTGTTTATTGGTTTCGTGACTACATCTTCCCTGGCAAGTATGATACTGCCACCGTGTATCATTTTTTCTCTTGTGAAAATACTCACTATCTTATAGCCTGAAATATTCAAACCCCTCAGTTCTTCTTTACTCATCCAATGTTCTGTCAAACAAGCCACTTTATAGTCAGAAGTAACCCACGCTAAATTCACCGTGTTCAATTCGTTTCTTGAAGGCATTGAATGTTCAAATTGAGAATTGAATCATATTTTTTATATTTCAGTCTTTCATTTTTCATAAACCCATCATCCCTAATTTGCGTCATTTCTCTCCCGAAAAAACCTGTATCTCTTTACCACCACATCGAGTGGCCAATTTTCGGGTCTGTAAAGATCCTCAAGTAGGGACATGTCAGCGCCAATCCTGAATGCTACACTGCGAGCGCCAATACGACTAGGAAGTTTTTCCACTGCAAAATTTTTGCCAGGGAACTTTTCCTCAAGATGATCCCTAACCTGTACTTCCTGCACACTCTCGCTCACTCGTCCAACATATACCCAAGCTCGCTTTGGTGCACCTGTAAAGGTTGACGAATTGACGTTCGTTCCTTTTATTAAAGGATCTTTTCTCTTAGTTATATTTTCGTTTTTCCTATGTGTTTTTGGATTTCTTCCTTTATTGTCACCTGTGAATCTACCACATTTTCCGGTTTTGTCATCATTTTTACTCACTGATAATCCACTTTCCTCCAGTGAAGTACTTTTCTCTTCTTGATCCAGAGTATCGTCACGTTTCGCGGTAGTTGGATCAATTTGGTCATGAATGAGTTCACTCCTTTTTGAAATTATAGATGGTGCGCTATGCGTATTCAGATTCGATTCAAGCTGCTAATGACGGTGGGCTTGTGGCACTTGGGGGTTACCAGATCCTTCGTTCTGAATTTTGTTGGTGCAGAACTAAATATAAATGCCTCGGATGATGGATTATTTCCTGGTGAGTCTGATGACAGATGTCAGGCTTCAAAGCATTCTCGAGTGGGACCGTAGGCCCCTGCAGCTTATTACCTGGGTGCCCTAAGCAACTCCAAAACATCAAGGGTAGGCGTGTGGATGAAAGGAGAGCACACCCCGATTTCTCCGACAGACTCAATGTTGCCGACACTTCAAGGGTTAAAGCACGATGGACAGACGAGGAGAGGTTGATATTTGCCAGAAAAGAAGCTCAAGTCATGTTCGACCGTGAGGGCGAGCGGTTCTTCATGAAGAGAGCTTCAAGTGCGGTTCTTCAAATATCTGGAGGCCGCGCGGCGGAATGCTGCATCTTCTCAGAACACGGTCGCAGTGAATGAGGTTAATAATGTCCAGAAAGCTATCCACTAAAACCTGCGCTCTCCGTTACATGATGACCTCTGGCAATACTCCTCGCGCCCTAATGAACTCTGCGCAGTCCGTCAGTCTAGCCCCCCTGATCGCGCTAGAGTTGATATGGCAAAATTTCATCGAGGACGTTGTTACGCCACACGGAGGAGATCGAAGTGTTCGCCCTAGAGTCAGTCGCATCCAGCCGACGGACGGTAGAAAAAGAAGGAGAGCTGAGTATGCGAAGGTCTAAAATTTATAGGGAAAGAGTCCCCCTACTTGTTCACAGAGGATTCATATCGACTCCAGTTGACCAAGGGTGATGGTGCCATACGCTCTGTCGACTAGTGTTTTAATTATTCCCTTACCTCGGCATGGATGATGATTTGAGAGTTAGGTAGATATTTATCCGTGTGTGTAGGCTTTCTGTATACAGTGTGTCCTAGTGTAGTTTTTTTCCGTGTGACAAGTACATCAAGGAAAGTAAGATTTCTATTTTCGTCTTGTCATTCCATTGTGAACTTTATACTTGGGTGCATGCTATTTATGTGTGCTAGAAACTCATTGAGCTTTTCTCTTCCATGACTCCATATGACGAATGTGTCATCTACATATCGAAACCATACTTTTGGTGCGATATTCAGTGGTTTCTCTTACAATTTTAGTAGTTCGTTACTTCTAGGGCTAATGGATTACCCATTGATATTCCATCGGTTTTTTCGTATATTTCATGGTTGAAGGTGAAATAAGATGATGTAAGGCATATTTTAAACAGCTCGCTGATGTCATTTGGAAATTTCTGATCTATCTCTACCACAGCTTCATTCAGTGGTACTTTTGTTAACACTAAAACCACGTCGAAGCTAAACAGGATATCATTGGTTTAGACTTTGATATTTTTGAAGTGAGCGGAGTCTCTTATATACGAGGTTGTTTTTTCGATGTTTGGCTGTATAATTGTATATATATGTTTTGCTAGGTTGTATGTTGGGGAACCTATTGTACTGACAATCGGACGGAGGAGTATGTCTTTTTTAAGGATTTCAGGTAATCCATAAAATCTTGGAAGCGAGGCCTCGCTCCAGCTCAACATTTTCTATAGTGATTCTTCCAGCGAAGATGCTTTTATCAGTTTGTTGACTTTCTGATGGTCACCTGTGTTGGAACGTTTTCGAGCTTTCTGTATACTGGAGATTCCAAGAGCTCGCTGATCTTCTTGTTATAGTCGCTCTTGTTCATAATTATCGTCGCGTTCCCTTTGTCGGCACCTTATAAGTGCCGGTTGGAAATTTTTGCTGAACATTTCAACCAAACTGAATATGCAGGAGACTTCAAAACAGAAGAACTAAGCCTTGGCGCGCACTGACTATTTCTTGTCGCGCGACTGAAAAATTGCAATCGCTAAGAATGCAATTCGAAAATGTTTCGTGCGCGCACTTGCGACTAATTAATCGCAACTGCATTCAGTAATAACATGGATTTGCCTGAAAACCGCCTGCATTGTGGCTTCACTTTCACAGGCCAAATAATATTAACAATAGGACCTCATAAAGTCCCAAAAAAGAAAAAATATCACACAAAGAGGTTCGGTCTTCGGCAGCAACTTAATTGCGATTGAATTGAAGCAAGTTTGACGCATTCTGATTTGACACAATCGCGTGGCTTGAAGATTGCGACTGTTTAATCGCAGCGATTATTTAGTCACATGGGCGAGCATTTCCATTTAACTGTATTTGTTTTATTTTCGCGACTAAATGGTCGCCTACCCTACGTATGAATTGTGAAACAACAGGTCTCAATTATGTTAAAACCTCAAAAAAGTTATTTTGCCGTGTAAAGTTGATGGCAACTTCGTAGACGATTATCTCTTCTCAGGGATATCAAATCAAATATCTGAGACCATAATTAATTTTACTTCTTTGTTCTCTCCAATCTGAAATTGTCTTTTCTTGGGCATATGAAGATCACCATCTTGTTGAAAATTTGAATTTTCAGTTTCTCGAAAGCCACAGCACATTCTTCAAGTCAGTAAAGATATTAAAATGAAAGAAATATCATGCGAAAGGTTAGTCCAATTTGCGCAAGTTTATAACTTTCGAAGGAAAAGTTATAAACTTCTCAAATGCGGGACATCGTTGCGAACCAACCATCTGTATGAATTGATCCAATACATAAATCTACAAAGAATTCCAAGAAGTACTGGTTCTGAAAAGTGCTTGGGTGCACAGTGCTCGGGGAGCCAAAAATGGCTTCGAGGACTTTCAGGAGCACAAAGCATAGTGTTCGGGCATAGCTCTGCGTAATAAGAGACTATTTTATCAGCTTTCATTTGTTCTCTGGAGGTGTAAAAAAAGCACCGTTGTCGAGATGCAGGTGAACAACCGAAAAATGGTAACTTATTCATTCCTTCTCTCCGTTCCTCCTGCTATAAACGTCAGGACTTCCAGTATGTTTACTTTCTAACCCCCCTAAACACTTTTCCAAGATGATCAGCTGATTCTTCTCATCTTTTGTGGACTGTGCTAAATTTAAATATTTCCCTTCATATGTCTTCCTACCAACGAGGTTTTTTCCACCATTCACATAATCCATTTACTCTTTATTCAGTAGTTCACCAGACAAGCTTCTTAAATAACTGATATGAGTGCACTCTTCAATTTCTCGGTTAAAACTATTCGGTGCCATGCCGACAATAATCCGTTCTTCTTCTTCTATTGGTGCCTATCCTCTGTAGATGTTAGCAATCACGCTTGAACACATTACCTTAATTATAATAATAATAATGAACCGTACGTACATATATGCGTCACGTGGATATTTTTGCAAAGGGTACCTACCTTTTGCGAGCCTACTATGTTCGCCCCTCAAAATATTGTCGTCTTCTGCCTGTAAACTGTAGACTCAAGTTTTTCATTCAGAATCATAAACTCTTGAATGGTCGAACCTATTTATTCGTTTATATATTTGCCTCGTAAGAATAAACTTTCAGAATATTCATTGTCTAGTATGCGTTCGAAATATGATCATTTCTTATTAGCTGCCGATATATCCCGAATCCCCTCATACTTTGAACAAATTAAGATTTGGATAAGCAAACACATAGAATGAAATATCCTTTGAGGAGTACGGGAAACGAATTACTGTTGAAGACAAAATGAAGTTATAATCTTCCAGAATTTATGCATTCTCAGTAAATGAAACGGAAAAGCAACTTCAAAGGATCAGTCATTACTTGTTATTATCAAGTTCAGTTTAATAAAGCAGAATCTCGGCAGGAGTTAATTAACCCTGATTCAACCGAGTTAATGAACATAATACTGAGTAAAAAAGGGCGGGTAATGAAAAAATTGATTTTCCATCTCGGATTTTTTTTAAAATCCTAAACAAGAAGGATGCCCTAAAAGGAAACAGATAGAATTTTGAAATAAACAAATATTCGAACACGAAATTATCAGGTAAGTATATTCCAGGAGTGTTAACGAACTGTTTGATTCAATGGATGAATCACAACCTTTTCTGTGGGGGGAAAAACTTGAAGAAATTGCCTAAAACTGCTTTCGTCGTCTGGCCAAATTAAAATGTTGGATTGGTGTGCTGAATATATTCAATTCCTTCTGAACAGATCTGATGTTTTTCAAAACATATTAGTCTAGATAGGCTACATACATAAAACAAATATTTTTCTTTTAGTTTTCGTAGTTTGATACAAGTTCAACGTGACTGCATGAGGCGGTGCAGGAGAATAATTTTTTATAAGAGTCCCCATTTTGAAAACTTTAAACTAAAAAGTCGCTGTTCAGAATTTCCAAATGTTTACCGTGTGTGATTATGAATTATGTGTAATTATGTCTATGAATTACGTGAGACATTTTTCAGAATCCCCTCCTTCCCCTGGTGAGATTATGTCATAAGAATTCTCCTAACTCCTCCCTACAAACTACAAAAAATAATTTGTTTTTATTACTTTTATTCACTACTAACAAAAACTGGTAATTGTGATTTGACAATATTGCTATAGCTTTATGCCACTGTGATAAAATAAAATGATAAATATTTCAACTCAATCTGATAAATTTTGAACATTTCGGATACATCTTCTAATGCCACTCCCTATAGCCATATAGTTTTTCACTCTTTTTTGAACCCTCATTATTAAAACTCCACTCATTTTTTTCTACCAATTTCTAATAGGCACTCCTTGTGGGACACCCTGTATAATTTCACACGTATTTCTCTTGGAAGAAAATGACGTCTAATTACGACTAATAACAAAAGTGAAATCAGCCAAAAATCAAATCAATAGAATAATAAAAATCACAGACATGAATGTACGTTTGCCTGAAGCGAAAATCTTGAAAAACACAAAACCTTCAGAACATGGAATTGTCATTATTTGCCATAATTGATGCTCTGATGGCAGTATAAAGGAGTTTAAAAATATGACGGGCGTCTGTAGCGACAGTGACGCCGCGATACTGCGACAGTTGAAGTACAATGAAATTGCCTAGAGTACTATTGGAGCATAACGTTACTGACGCCGCAACAGTAGAGAGTTGAGCCCGGTCGTCCACTGCAAGCGTTTTCGAGCGTTTTATGGCTCTCGCGAAACGGGCGTATACGTGCGGCAAGTTGCTACAGATCCCAAGCAATGTATTCCAATGCCGCTGCGTCCACTACAGGCGACTTCGAGCGGGCGTACACGAGCGGCTACGAGCTTCGCCGCTTGATCCGCCTGAAATGGGATCTGTAGCGCGTGTACGCTCGAACGCTAGAGGCGCTGGCTCTATTTACGAAGTAAAATCCTTTCCGCGTAGAGAAATTCGTATGGAATTCGTTGGACATGGATCCTGCTCAAAACTATCTCTAATGAAATTAATTTCATTTTTTCTTTTTTCAGTTGTAGATGAATTAAATGATCCCAATCATAAAGTGTTTTCATAAAATCTGTTGTAACACTCATTTGATATCGATTGGTGTGTCTTTTTTTCTGAACACACTTGTCTCTTATATGAATGAAATTCAAGGAAATCTTGATGTCAAATTTTGTGTGATGAAAAGTCTGTGGTGCAATGCCTAAATACTTGATGACGGTATGCCGATGATGTTTTCGTGATTTGACAACATGGCAAAGAAGAATCAAGTGGTTTCAGAAAAAAGTCACACAACAATCGATATCTAAATATATATTCAAATCAGTCAAATGAGTGGTATTATAAAAAGACTTAACGGTGGGGCTCATTTAATTTCATCTACAAATGAAATGAGAAATAATTAAATTAATTTCATTAAGAGTATTCTTGAGGATAATAAATATCCAACGAATTTCATTTGAAAAATTATTTCAAATTCAGAGAGTATAATGATGAACAGGGACCAACAAGAAACCGTCAAGAATAAACAATGTCATTTAATTTGATTTCTCATGTTCATGGACTTTCAGGAAAAATTCAAAGAATTGGTTCTAAATTCAATATGAGAACTGTTTTCAAAACACGAAATGGTTTAAGATCTAAACTTACAAAAACTAAATCTTCAAATCAGAAATTGTATTTACAATATTCCTTGTATTTATGGAAAAACCTATACCTACACGAGAAACATCAACACCTTTCGAAATTAGAAAATTAGAATAACATAAAATGTAGAGATATTGGTAGATCGCGATCATGTGACTTCCAATAGGCGATCACATGATGGATTGGAATAACATGAAAAATCTAATGATGGAACCTGACAGTTATATAAGAATGATAATCTGTTAAATTGTTCGTATTTGGAATGATTTGTTGAAAATGGAACTGATTTCAGGGAATTTTGAAATGAAGTAGCAATTTCACCATTATAGTTATTAATATTAATCTATAATCATCATGGATTGGTGAATGTCAATTGGGAAATCAGTAATTTTCAATATAACGTAAAGCTCATGTTGAGAAATTGTCTGAAAAGGGAGTCTGATATAAACTACGAAACGTTACAAAGCTTGAGAGTTCGAAGTGTTGCCCCAATGAAGTTTTATCGTTTCTCAAATACATTCAGAAATATTCTTTGCTTCTTCCCATAGGAATTGAAAAATCGCTCAGGATATTTTTCCAATTATTGATTTTGGAAATGTTTGAATTCTTCCAAGGATTTTTGGTTCTGAAAATTGGGTGCATCCAATAACGGCAGGACCTCTGTGTTTCCGTTGTCTTTTGACTAAATAACTTGACTCTTGAATGTACAAGTCCTCCGGATTCAAAGCATGTTGCACTCAATGCTAAAAGAATACGAACGATGTCATTTTCGAAGACAAACTATGGTCTTTGTTGGTTATATCACTGAATGGAACGCAAGAAGCCGCAACCGTCGCCGCTGCCAGTGGACGAACCCTGCAGCCCATTGCCGCCTGTGTTGAAGCAGCTACGAACGCTTGTTTCGCGTGAGCGCGTTGCCGCCTGAATACGCTTGCAGTGGACGACCGGGCTGAAGGTTAAAGTGCTTCCGCGAACGTAGACGTAGACTGTAGACGTTATAGTTGACATATACACATGGGCAATCGTCAGGTTTTAACGTCTACTTTAGAGTCAGCTTAACGGCCGACGTAAACTAGCGCCCTCTCACGTTTACGTTAAACGCCAACATACGCTACCCGAATGTTAAACGAATCAGTTGGGTTGCGAACGTTTGAATTTCGACATAACTTCCTCCTAACCTTGAAAAAAACCTGGTTAGCTTTGCTAGTTAGAAGAGAGATATGTAATGAACTTTAACGTCGTGCGCTATTAGCGTTAGGCGTTATTTACGGTACGACTCATGAATATATCGATTTTGAGAATAGCGGGCGCTATTAACGTTACCGCATCACGTTATCATAATTTACATTATTTTTCAGCCTTTCGCTGTAGAACTTTTTCGTCAACAAAATGGGGGCGCGAAACTCAAATCAACCCACTGACAAAAATTGCGCAACTCAGAAGGTAAATGTTGCGAGAAATGATATCAAGTTCACATTTTAATTAAATCTGCCATTGGATGAAAAATTTGCAGTTTTCGTGAAAAAATATTCTGAAGTTTAAAGAAATAACATGAAATATTACGTAGTAATTGCAATTTCAAAAAAGTGCTATCAAATACCGATTATGGAGTTTTTGACAATAGGTGCACTCTGTTGGAACGTGGAGTAAATGATTTCAATTCTCCACTGAAAGCAAATAGCCACAAATTTTGCAGACACTCAGCAAAGTGTTACTTTACGTGCCTAGGCAGTAATTGAGATCAATTCCAAAATATAGCCAACATTCCTATAGGTCTCAATGGAATGAAGCATTTTTTATCATAAACTCTTACTTACTATTTTAACATACCTATTTTTAACAAGGAATTGTAAAACAAATTTTTTTGTCATTCATTGCATTATACAATCTTCTTCACAAAAGGTATTAAGTAATTGTGTTCAGTGAAAAACTACAAGAGTGATATATCCACTGACATTTCTACTCATCTTGCACTGTTTTAGTATTGTGAAAGATCTTCAGGCCATGCCCTCTTCAGTCGCAGGTTTATCTGAATAACCTCGAAAAAATTAATGATTCTTTGAGGAAAATTAAAGTGGGTATTTGGTATAAAATTTTTTGGTAAACCCCTCGCCGGAAATGTTACAGCCATATTTTACGAATATCTTTTTCCTGTATTTTGAACTGACAGCACGAAACTTGGTAAATATCATTTCTCTACTTATGAGTCACATCCGTTCATTCCGCCACATCCCGTAGAACAGAGCAATGTTAGAATATCCCATTCTAATTTCATTCTAACACTGTTTTTGGTAATCTTTATTGATGACATGTTGGACTCCTGTCACTGATTTATTTAACATCTGTCAAATTTCATGAGATGGAAAACAGTTCTACCTATCAATATTTTTCAAAGCAAAAATTACTGAACGAAATTTATCACGACAATATTTCATTAATTCCGAAAAAAATTAAGCGAATTAGAAAAAATGATTTATGATACTCGTACAGAAAGCTCATTCTAACACTCGTTCATTCCAAAACTCGTGTAAGGATATCAATGGTTGCATTCACCGAACGAAGATTTTGCCACCGCTCCGCTATCGCTACCAAGCATAAATTGAAAGCGCTCCCAAAATGCCCTCTTCTCCAGAACGTGTTGAGTTTGTAACGTAACACATCACTCAATCCGTAGGATAACTAAGAAAAACACATTTTTTTGGCAAAATTCGATTTTATTCATCAACATACATTCCTTCAAAAGTGATACAATTAGTCCAACGCCGCTCTAGCATTTCGATACCTTTTTTGTAAAACGATTTGACTTTGGCCTCAAAATAATCTTCAGTTTCGGCGATCACCTCTTCATTTGAGCTGAATCTCTTTCCGGCGAGCATTTTTTTTCAGGTCTGTGAACGAGTAGTAGTCGCTGGGGGCCAAATCTGGAGAATACGGTGAGTGCGTGAGCAATTCGCAGCCCAATTCGGGCAATTTGGCCATCGTTACGATCGACTTGTGACACGGTGCATTGTCTTGGTGAAGAAGCACTTTTTTCTTCTTCATGTGTGGTCGTTTTTTGGCAATTTCTTTCTTCAAACGCACCAATAATGCCATGTAGTATTCGCTGTTAATTCTTTTTCCTTCCTCAGGATAGTCGATGAACAAAATTCCAGACGCCATAACCTTGCCAGCCGACTTTTGCGATTTCAGCTGACTGCCGATTTGACTCTGGAGTGTGGTGGTGGATCCATGTTTCGTCCATTGTTACATACCGACGCAAAAAGTCCTGTTTATTTCGGTTAAACAGCTCCAAGCAGCAGCTCCCAGAATCGTCAATACGTTGTTGTTTTTGGTCCACTGTGAGCAAAGGCGGCACCCACTTTGAAAACAGCTTTCTCATGGACAAATGTTGATGCAAAATAGTATGAACACTGCCTTCTGATATCTTTAAGGTGTCAGCTATCTCACGCAATTTCACTTTACGGTTTTCCAAAACGATTTTGTGGACTTATCTGATGTTTTCCGGTGTAACCACCTCAATTGGCCTTCCAGAGCGTCCAGCATCGTCGGTGTCTGTACGGCCACGTTTAAAATCAGCAAACCACTTGCCACCATTTGCCTCGATGGAGCAGAGTCCGGATAACACCTATTAAGCCATGCTTTGGCTCTAATAGTATTTTTTCCCATCAAAAAGCAATGATAAATCAACACACGAAATAACTATTTTCAATGAAATTACACATATTTGAATTTTTCAATCCTAAAGTATGGTTAGAAAGGGTTAAAATGGAAAAACTCAGATATTTTTCTGACAACTTGAAAATTTTTCTTAAATAATAATTCTACTAGGCTGAGACTTTTAAAACTGAAACAATAGGGAACAAACATTGACCAAAAAATGTCGAATATCGACAAAACAATTATAATAAATATTGGAGGTGGAGATGACCGCCTTCTGCTTCGATATATGCATTTTCTCTTCACCTCATAGAAATGAGTATACGATGGAAGTCATAGTTTTTCTGGTTCAGTTTGCGTCTTCAAATCGCTTGAGCATCACCATCAATAAAACCCCAGCAATTGGGAACTGCTTCTTTTTCTCGAGCGGCCTGAATCAAAGAGGTTTAGAGTTTTACATGTGCATATACAATAAGAAAAATAAAATTCTTTGCCTTTACGGAGGCCACATCGAGAACATTTTTGAAACATAGATGAATTCAAAATAGTAATCATCGAAATGAATACCATTTTTAATTCCCAGGCTCAGAGATCTCTTATCATGAGGTTGGAGAAATGATATTAGATTTTGTCACTGAGATGAGAGATATACCGGTTTCGGCCTTGTTGGGCCTCATCAGTATCCCGCACACCTCAGGACAAAATCTTCATAAAAAACTTCGAAATTTGAAGCAATTGGTTGTGAAGTAATGAGTAAAATATTACAAGGTACTAAGGTGGTGACATCCAATTGCGTCAAGTTTCACATCTCCAATCAAATGCAAAAAAAGAAATCTGTACATCCTCTTTCACTGAATGAGATTTTAGCAGTGGCTCTATTCAGGGCCCGCTTGCTAGTTTCACAAAGTGATGGAAAACGCCCAATTCCAATTTTTTCACTAAAATTTTCAATGAAGTGGATATGATCTCTCCTAGTCATCTCTACATCCAAAGTCACTCCAATAAATTTGACTAAATGTTTGAATTGCAGTGAAAATGGTCCGAGTTGGGTTTCGTCGGGAAATACTCTTCGTTTTGTTGTGAATGCGCTCATGACTGTGTTAGTTTGTGACAGAGATTGTCCCCGAGAGAAAAGATAATTCGTAAATTCATGAATCGCTACCTCTAAATCTTGAATACAAGCTGTTAAATCTTTGTTTGTTGTAAGTATCGAGAAATCATCGGCAAATTGAATCACTTTGATGTTAGGATTACTGAAACAACTTTCTTATTTTCGACTGTATATCATATAAAGTATTGTCGCAATAATGCTCCCTTGAGGTATACCGAGATTCGTCATCCTTGGGCCTTCTCAGTTAGTCCCAGTTTTGAGATATTCCGGTTCGAGTATACAGGATGTTTCAAAAAAAGCTGACCCCCTCTCTAGGATAGACACTAAGAAATATTCGGGGTTTGTTCAGTAAAAAATGTTCGTAAAGCCATCCGTATTCAAGATAGGTACAGGGCGTTGAATAAGAAAAAAATATACACATTTTTCACGATTTTGCCGAAACTACTGGCAACATTGTAATGACATTTTATACGAATATGTTTTGGAAGCTGATACATCTAATGAATGTGTTTCGATGTCTGAATCTCATAGAGGGCGCTAGTTACATGGCTCGTACCAAGTTGTTTTCGACATAACTTTTTTGATATTAGATTTATTGAGCTAAATTTCGAGCGAACTTAAACTTCACTCAATTTTACACCAAAAAAGTATTCTTGATGAAACTCGATGATATGCACGGTTTTTCGGAATATTTTGATTTGAAAATTATGAAGTAATAAACTATGGTGGTGTGAAGTATTGATAAAGTCATTAATCATTATTATTATTAATGAGTAGGCACTATGGAGCTCCACCGCACATTGATAGATGTCGTACTTGGTTGAGCAACCATTTTCCGAATCGATGGATTGGTAGAGGTGCAGAACCTCTGATTCATTGGCCTCCTCGGTCATTCGATTTCAATCCCTTGGATTAAACAGTTAGGTTGTACCCTAAATAAAAAATTTATGCAACAGAGGTAAATTCACCTCAAGAACTAAAGAACAGAATTCACCGTCACTTCAATGATCTCATGGCTGACTGCCAACCGTTGAGAAGATTCCTTAGAAGAAAGGATAGAATTGTGTATTCACGAAAAGGAGGACATTTTGAACTCCTACCCTGATTAGCTTCTTTTTCATGTCATACCCTCTTTTTATTTTCTTGTGATTTTTTGTTCAGTTAATACATTCATCATTACTTCATACCAACATCGATTATTACTTTCAAATCAAAATATTCCGAAAACGGTGCACAGTATCGAGTTTCATCAAGAGTACTTTTTTGGTGTAAAATTGAATAATGTTCAATATCGCTCAAATTTAGCTTGATAATCTAATATAAAAAAAGTTATGTTCAAAACAACTTGGTATGAATCGTGTAACTAGCGCCCTCTATGAGAGTCAGACATCAAAACACATTTATTAGATGTATCAGTTTCCAATATATATTCGTATAAAATTTCATTACAATGTTGACAGTAGTTTCGGCAAAATCGTAGAAAATGTGTATATTTTTTCTTTTTCAACGCCCTGTATCTTGAATACGGATGGCATTACGAAAATTTTTTACTGAACAAACCCCTATTATTTTTAAGTTTTCTATATATTCTAGAGAGGCGGTCACCTTTTTTTGAAACACCCTGTAGATTGAAAATAAGATTTGCAAATCGTTCGCTCAGACCCATGCCGATAATCTCCTCTCTCAATATTTTTAGGCATAGGTACGTTGTCATAAGACTCAATTATATCGGAAAAAATACAAGTCAATATCCTCCCATTGGCCATGGCTGAGTAAGCGTTATCAATGAGTTGCAATATTGCGCCGTACGTAGATCTTCCCCGGCGAAAGCCATACTGTGAATTTGGTAATTTGTTGTTGTTCTCCAACCACCACATGAGACGAAAATTAAAAATTCTCTCGAAAGTTTTCAAAAGCAGGATCCTAATGAGATCGGTCTGTAAGATTTAGCTGAGAGAGGATCTTTATTCCGTAGGGTATTCCGTAGGGGACATTTTGAATTTGGAAATGAAAACAATTATCGAAATTGAACTATATTACTTACACCATTATTGAAATTGAAAACTTCTATTATATTCATATACTTCGATCTAGAAGGGATGCTTTAAAGAGATTGGGCATCAAACTACAAACTGTCCATATCTTATTAAGTTGGTCCATGATACTGATCAGAATAGTAGATTTCAGTATAATGAAAATTTTCACTTCTCTAATCTTCCTCTCAACATGAATTCTCAGACCTACAAAAATAAAAATTGGTCCTAGTACTGCATAAGGAAGGACTGTTGGCTCCAAGGATTTGTATGAATATAATAAAAGTTGAATTCCAGGAGCAAAAATTAAATTGTACGTACTGTTTTTCTAATTGGGCATGTACTCACTAGCAATATCTGGGGTGACTTGTTCCTCCAACTAATCTAGTTAATTATTGTTAATAACAAATGATCAATGGATCCTGTAAAATGAAAATTATGATATTCATGGGTTTATTTTCGTTCAGATGAAATAATTCTTCTTGAAATATATTTTTTTTTAAGATTCACATCGGCCTCATTCAGGGCCGCCGCCAGACATTTTGCCGCCCCGGCAAAATAAAATTTTGCCGCCCTGGAAAAATTATATTTTGCCAACTTGCTGTGATGTTTTGAGTTTGGAACTCATAACAAACTGTTTCACAATTTGATCAAGGGCAAAAAATATATTAAATAAAAAATAACAAAAAAAAACATATATACCGGCAATCGCATGAATAAAAGTGAACTAGAACCATGAGACTTGAATGTTTGAACTCAAATAAATTTCTTCCTTCTCTCCTTCATCTCGCAAAAGTCATGAATTGTTTGAGATATATCGAGATTATTGACTACCTCATGTTCAATGGATATAATGGCTAGATCCGATAATCTATCTTGGGCCATTGTTGATCGTAGAAAATTTTTCATTTTCAACTTTGAGAAGCTTCGTCAAAGTATCCCAAAAGTATTTTCCATATTTAATAAAATCATTATACGACAGTTTCTACGATACACGATACCGATAAATATAAATACGTATGTAAAAATTTTCAATCAGACGGTAAGGTAATATAATAATAATGAAATAAATCAATCGATTCAAGTACAAATGCATTTGTATAGGATATGTTAAATAAATATGCGGAATTCTAAAATGCATTCACATATAAAATATCGAGAAACAATGAAAACGATCTCTGCTTTTAGTGTACGAAACTAAATGAACTCATGTTGAAGGAAAAAAATTTGAGCGCATTGGATTTTGATTATTACTAATTCTTTATTCAAAGGCAACACAGATCTCGTGTGTAAGGAAAATTCTAGACGATGATATCCGGATCAGAATAGGGTACATGTTATTCTTACTGTTTTCGTTCTGCGATTTGACCTTATGACATTTATTACCTGTTGCCATGTTCTTAAACTCTAACATCTGATTTAGTAAATGAAAAGAGGTCAATATAAATCTTAAGTATTCACCAGTGGTGTAGTGGAAAAATTTTCAGTGTGGGAACGCTAAATATAGTGACTTAAAAAATGGAAGGAAGGTGCATGGGTGCTGGATGATGCCTCGAATAAATATATGAGGCACTCACACATTTTTTAAGATATTATTTCATTTACTTGCGTAGTTGATTTTAATTTTATTTGTTATTATTATAAGTTTTTTTTTACTCAATGAAACCAGTGTGGGAACGCCGTTCCCATGCGTTCCCGCTCCACTGCACCCCTGGTATTCACCTGTATCTAATAATGATTATTATAATAATATTGATATATTCTTTTACTATGACCATTATCCAATAAATTGAGAATACTTATCTCCCTCAAATTTCAGCGAGGCATATTTCCAACTCATTTAAAGGCGCCGTTTCGAATTATTGAAACCGCGCTGTATGGCTTTATGAATAATATGCGTATCTGAGGCGATCGATGAAAGACTCAAAAAAAATCACCTACATCACTGTTAATAAGCAGACAGCGCTTTATACTTATTATCGTTTAAATGTGAAATCCGACGGTAAAAAAATACCGAATTATAGAACTCGCCTTCAATTTTGTAGGGTAATTCAGTTCGAAAATCACAACTAGATGAAAGATTTCTATTATGTAGCACTATATAGTTTTGCAAAAATATTGAATATTGTGACGACACACGACACGGAGGACTAACGAGTTCATACCCCTATTTCTCGAGTATTATTAACCCCTTACGAATATCAAAATTTAGATTTCCGATTGGCAAACTGAAAATAAGAATCATCACTGAATTATCCTAGAAACCCTCCCAAAAACTACAGTCCCAGATGTTCATCAAAGGGACTGACCGTCTTGATAATAAACTCGTAAACAAGCGAGTGTAACTAGGATGAGAGGCTGCTGAGGCTTTGGCGAAATTTACTCTTGTATTGGTTAAATTGCATTTTTATCTGGTTATTTGTGTACACGTGTGATATATTTGGTTGACCAGGCTCAAAAAGCCGCCCCTGAGTTTGGTCGTGTTTTCGCTTTCACGTTCAATAACAGGAGGGTTTTCGATTTCGAAGGAAAAAAAATTTAGTATGACGAAACTGATTTTGCCGCCCCTAGAATTTGCCGCCCCGGCTGCCTGGCGGCAGCCCTGGCCTCATTCTGTGTTTGAAGCCGGGTCCAGACGGCTGGAATGCAACGCATAATTCAGATTGCATCGTCTAGACGGCTCACGAATACGCCTCAAATCTTCAACGCGAATCCTTTTTCGTCGACTGTGCCACTCGGTTTCTACAAATATGCCGATAAGGAAATTTGCAGGGTTGGCATAAAACTTCCGCATTTTATAAAACCCAGTGGATTTTTTCGAGATTTATGAAATTGATAATTATTATTATTGGGTTTTTTGGGTTTTCTCAAAAATAGCAAATTCACATACCAATATATTTATTTGTAAATGTTCTTCAAAATCGTTCTGTCATGGTTCATTTAAAAATTATGAATAAATATAATTTTAATGAGTATGACCTCTTTCCGAGTCTTTTTCACTATTGTGATTGATAAAGATGATGCGGTATTTTTCATTTTCGACGAAAAAACGGAAATTTTTGTACAGGAAAGTTTGAAATCAACAAGATAAAACATTTCTGACAACAAGTACGGATCTCCGCTAGTCCACGATCGCAGGTCGAAAATAAATTTTTTCGAATTGTGACCGTTTTCTTACATTTTTAACAACTCTCTATCAAGAAACCAGAGGAAAACTAGCTGAAACTCGAATAAACCTTACCTTCCAGAAGCAATCATCACCTTATTTTCAACTAGGACATTTGACGACTTCTTGTTTTCATTTTCGTCATCTTGGACAGAGAATTTGAGAAAAATGTGAAATTTTTTTCACAGCTCAGGCACAGTTCTTTGAGTTCTGCATGAATACTGAAACTGTATCAAATATGAAGAAAAACTGAATATCTCCGAAAAAAACCCTCAAAATCCGGAAAAATCCAAAAAAACCTGGAACCCCGGAAGTTACGAAAGCAGGTGCTGCGTTTATTTTCACGTAATGAGTGAAGACCGGAAAAAACGTCGATGATAGAAAACAAATTTCTATGAAAGAAGATCTTCATTATCATTCATTATTGAAATTGAAATCCCAAGAAACGAGTGGATAATATGAAGACTCCATCCGGATCCTAAATATGTCACCCACGGATTTTGAATATATATTTTGAAAAGAAAATGAAACAGAAATCTCTGTTTGAAAATTCATCTCGTGGTAATTATGAACTAACATTCATATTATCATCTTTAAAATGTCCTTTTGTTTGACCTGCTAATAAATATAATATTAATCAGTGGAAAGATGTAAATAAAAATTTAATGCTTACTAGAAGAAATCATAGGTTTCCTCAGGAATAATGAAGGAACACAAGTTCTCTTCATTTCATTTTGGAATGTGTAATGCGAACCGCATATTCTCTTCCTCTCGAAATAATAAACTGAATATTGCTTTATTCCTAGAGAATGTTACTATTTGTTTGCAAGTATTTTATTCTAAGGGATTCTATGAAACTCAAACAAACCTATGAAATTTCAATTTGGAATCTTCGGCACAGCTACGACTTTGAAAGTGCTCCACACATATCCACCCATCTCCATCATTGTGGTTGCTTAAATGGAAAAATCATGAACCTAATATTGTACTCCTGACTTTTGGAGATGTTGAATATACACAAGAAATACTTACATTCTTCAAGCATCCATTTTATCGGAAATTGTATGTATTTGTTTCATCAATAAAAATTTTGATATCTGTTTTATATAATTGTAGAGAGAAACCTGACTAGATTGATGAAATATTGTGAAACATGTCCGTCTACTATAGATGATTCGAAAAATTTCAAAATTCAGAATTTGAAAAAAGTGAATAATGACAATTGACAACTACGATATTATGATAAATCACACATTGTCGCCAACACAAAAACACTCAAAAATCTGCAACCGATAGCTGATGAATATGGTCAATTCGAAGTAAACTACCCCGTGCCGCTGAACGTCTGACGCGAAAAGTCACTACGGCGACACCGCGACGGTGACGCAGTAATTCCATAGACGGCCGCGTCATTGTCGCCCGCCCCGAAAGTCCACCTTAAGCGTTGTGAATACGTCTAATGATGCATAACATTCATTAGACACATACTTTGAAACAAATGGGTACAACTAAATATATTATTTACCAGACAATCTGTTTTATATTTGTTCATTTCATCGTTTTTTATTATCATTTCGTTCATGAATTTTCTTCATGATATTATAATTCGATAAGGAGAAAATCTGTTATGTGTGAATTTCTTTTTTTTGTGGAGTACATTCTCTATTAATTGATACGAAACCTGTTCTGTGGATGCATTTTATGTGTTTCTGTAGGCATTCATAAGAGCTACGATAGCAGCACTACTCTTGGAAAGTTGAAACGTTTTCTTGGTTAGTTGCCCAACATAACGTGTCATTCTAGGATTGAACCATATGGAAAATTTTCTGGATAGTTTTGCTGATATTTTGAAAAACAATAGACATTAGAGTAACGTTTCTACTAGTAGGTGATAAAAGCAATAAAACGTTACTTCTGATCGCGATCTATCGATGGAAACAATAAGTGACACAAATCGGATTACGACATCAACATATCGCAAATATTGACCTATTCAAAGACTGTTGTGATTCAATGAAATGAATAAGTATGCTTTACACTAAAAAGTGTCTCTGCTTTTATAATTAATCATAGGAAGAACCAACTTTCCGGGTCCACTTGGAGAAGCCCTTTTTTCACATTCATTAAGAAAGAGATTGATAAATCAAGTTCACACTGAGCATGTTTGATTAATTGATTCGAAATGATTCAATAACTTCCTATACTATAACAAAAAGAGCGTCGGCAGCTCGAACTGGGTAGGCTTTCTTTCATAATGATTGATAGTTTGGTGGACTGTATTCCATTTTCATCAAGTCGTAGCGATATTGTGTTGAAAAAGTTATATATTTCACTATGTGGTTCGGAAAGTTGATATTTTTTTCGAAGTTGAACAATAGTTACGAACTCACATGTCATCATAAATCATCAACTTTTGACGTTGCATATATATACAGGGTGATTGTTTCTTCTTTCACCAATTTTTCATATTCTGCCTAGATGAAAAGATCAATCCCTTTTAATTTTCATAAAAGCACTTAGCACCTTTAGAGTCCTTGCATACTATAAAGTCGTCCCACGTGTAAAGTATTTGAAACTTGAATATGAGCTACGATATTGAAGTAAGACAGCCATAAACTCCCTTTTTCATTTCATTCAATGATGATATTTATAATTTAATAAATGAGTTATCGCAATGTTTTCTGGACTAATATAAAATAATTTCTTATTGATTTATGATTCAATTTCGATATTTGAAATTATTGATATTGCAATCCATCATTTCAGCTTTTATATCCGTTTCCAATATGTAATCAATCATTATCGTTGTTTGTCATTTCATACAAGAGGTACCAGCTTCAAACATAACCCATTCAAGCTCTCATTAATATAAATAAATAAATGATATTTATCTCTGAACGTTCAAATCAAAATATGAAAATACGTGGTCCTCACAAATTATATTAACATCAAAGTGGGCTTTGACCTTCTTCTGATTCGCCGTTTCATTCGAAATTTTTCAAACTTTTCATAATATAAATTGAGTAAATGGAATAAGATACAGCAGTACAAGCGCTGCCAAGATAACAAACACAGATCACGACAAGAAATCCCTCTCGGTGTGTACAGCTGATTCCATAACCTGCACATCTCTGTCATCATTATGGCGTCATACCAGTAAGTTGGTCATTCTATGAAAAAAAACCAACAGAGATTTGTTGAAAACCAGTCGACGATTTAAGTTCGATTAAGACACTTGTAATAACTATGTATTTTTGTATATCTAGAAGTCATTATTAATTTTTCAAAAACAACCCGGACATTGAATTCTCGATTTGGACATAAACAGTAGAGGCATTCAGAGCTTGTTATCGTGCTACACCTTTTTTGGCTTTCCGATCGAAAAGTTACATATTCAGAGACACCCATAATTTCGCGTATTCTCTCGTTCCTTATTCTTTTCTGCTGCTCTTCGCCTGAGGAATTTATTGCTCTTCGTTTCAATTGCCACACCTCACTACCATAAGTCACGATACTCTTGAGTTATAGAGTTCGGTGTTTCTTCCATTGCTGATTTTTTAATCCCACCTCTTGACCACGCCGACGTTTCGGCGGATACTTCTTCCTTCCTCAAGACTAAAATTGAAGACGAATATCCCAGCCTGACACTTTTGTGGAGTTACATTTTCAACATGAAATAAAATCTTCATTGTGAGGTCGCATATGCCTCCAAAATCCAGTTATTTTGTTATATCGCTTTGTTAACGAAATATGGAAGAAAAATGTTCAATATTTTGACGATGAATGAAGATATCTCAATTCCCATGCGATGCAAATATTCGTTACTATTGTGACTCATAGCCAAAGAGTGTTGAGTAAGAATTTCTTCCATTTTTAACTGTAGATAAAATAGCGCATCTAGGTTTTATTGTCCCTAATTACATATGTATGTATGTCGGTTTAGAACGTCTTTTGATGTTGTCAGAGGCCCTGCCTCCATCTTCCTCTATCTTCGCAGTCCACATCTTGCAGGTTTCTAGTACTCGTGGCCTTAACCACACCATGTTTCCAATTAGTTTTCGGCCTCCCTCTTCCCACCATTCTGGTCGCCGCCACTTTATTATCAATTTTGAGAGTCTCGTCTCTGACATACATTCCTGTATGTGGAAGTACCATATTAGTTGCTTTTTTCAATGTCATCTGTTATGGTTCCTTCAATACTCATCATGTCCTTAATGGTATCGTTCCTAATTCTGTCCCTCCTTGAAATCCTCAGTGATCTTCGTATTACATCCATTTCAACCGCTTCTAATCTTCTCTTATAATTCTCGGTCAATCTACAATTCTCAGATACATATAAAGGACTGGACTTCACTAATGTTTCATAAATATTGAATTTTATTTTTCTCGTAATATTTTTGTTCCATAGTATGCCATTGAGACAGGATATTGCTTTTTCCGCCGTTGTTATTCTTCTCTCTATTTCCTTGTTGTCTGTTCCAGTTGAGTCGAAAATCACTCCAAGATCAGTTAGAGTCCAGACAGTGGGTTATTATTTCATCATTATTCAATGTTAGATCACTAGGTTCTCAACCAATTCAAAGATATTTGGTTTTTTGTGATTTGACACTTGAACCTCATTTTCTGTATTCCTGTTGTTATAAGGGCGTCATTGATGTTTGTACTCTCTAATACTTCCCAGAGTTTTACTATTGGAATTGTATCGTAAGGTTTTTTTTTGATTATATTCGGCCAGTATATCTTTCTCTCGAGAACCCGGTTTGGACTATGGAATTCGCAGTGGTAAAAAGAAAGGGGCTGGGTTTGCGTCTGACAGATTCAACGAATAATATTTTTTTAAGTTTTTACTTTAAGATCCATCAGCATTTTGTGACTAGTGGTCGATTCGAAAAGTTCGCTGTTCGTTCGATGCGATATTTGAATTTTTTAGTTTTATGTAATTTGAGTGAGTACATTCTTTAAGTTATTGTTGTAAATCAAATATTTTGATATCCCATTCAAGCTACATATAATAATCCAATAATGAAGTTTTTATATGCGTGTTGGCGCAGAACTTTTTGATTTTGAAAAAGAATGTTTCGTTCTGAGAATTGTCTTGATTTCTGCCGTTACATATTATTGTGTTTCCTTTTGTGCTAGAGATATTTCAAAAATCCATAAAAAAGGCAATACCAGCACTTTTCAAAAATATGGGTTTTAGTGAACTTGTCTGAAATAGTTTGTGCTGTTCAGTGTTGGCAAAATTGGTGATGTTTTCTCAATGCAAAATTCACAATAACACAGTTGAAGCATTAGAATGAAATTAAAGTTAAGTTACTAAAAAAGTGAGTAAACCTACTCCTTCTAGTGTTCCTTTGGTCTAATTTTTGAGAAATTATATTATGAGTACAGATTTCTTAGTTATTCATATTTTTTTATGTCTTACAATTTCAAAAACTGAATTTCTAATCTTATAACAAATTCAACCTTTTTCAGTGCAAAACATATGAAGTCGTTGGGGATAACAATAGCAAGTATTTCGTGGTGAGACTCACACAGGAATTTCGGAGAAGAACTTCGAAATCTATGTGAAGGAAAAGTTGCGAAATGCCAGACAGCGGAAGGGAAGGCACATTATAAAACAATCCACATAATTAATTCTCACACTTGTATTGTATATTTTTTTGTTTTTTTTTTCTCTTTTTATGTATTCTAATATATTCTGTCTTGACGTTAATAATTATTATATTTTTTGTTCGAATAAATTTTTTTAGTATCCTCCTGCAATCAATGATTCGATCACCTCCATTAAAAATGATATAATATTTATGACCGCAATGAGTATAACAAAATATGTCACAAATTCGATGAGAAATGTCTTTCTTGTTGAAGATATCTTTCAGTATCACATCAAAATTTCAATGCGACGTCGGAAGGAAATAAAAAAAGGGTTCTCAAAATTAACTCGCATTAGCGTCACAAATGTTACAAGAAATGGAATATAATTTGTGACCAGTTTCGCGATCGCATATTCAACTACACATTTTTCCCAAATGCGTAGTTACCAGATGTGGAGAATATTTGGAAGCAAATGCGAGTGCGTGGAGACGTAAAGAGTACATCGCATAAGAGTTACATTTTACATTTGTATCGGCGTGTTTCTTGGGATAATACACTACATGGAAACTATAAACATATAAATAATTATTGAAAACACAAGATGTAGTAAATTGAAGTTCAAACATACCAAGTCAAGTGATTGAATGGTACAACTCCAAATATTGACAATCCAATTTTTCATCAAAATGGCGTAAATACTGAATCGGCTACAGTTAAAGAATGACGAGTAGAAAAAAGTGAACCATGTAAATTACAGGTCAAAAGTCATTCAAAATATCGTTCGAAAAAGTTTTCTCTCCATTATCGCGAATATACAGGGTGATCCATGGTCGATGGAACGTTAGACGTTTACGGAGAACGAAAAGCTAAAATTCATTGAAAATTGGGTATCTTAGACAAGAACAAATGCACTATCGATCTGAACTATTTTCAGTGCTGCAGTATTGCCGCTCACTTCAAGATGTATCAACTACTTTGTTACTGTATTTTTATATTCATCGTAGTTACACTTATCTTTGGCGGTTTTCGAGTAATTGAATGATTGACTTTTTTTGTGCAAAACAAGTTTTGGTTAAACATCTATAACTTCCATACTATAAATGTAAGGAAGCTTAAACTCTATATATAAAATGCCAAGATCCTATTATTATGAACGTGTTCAGAATACGCTTCTCATTATACAGAGTCATTCAAAATTCGATGGCTTTTTGAGACATACAAAAACGGTTGAAAGTGCATTTCATTGAATGAAATGGCATATATATTTTGAGAAATACTGCAAGAGAATTGAATTTCCTTTCAAATAATACATCATATCCTATAATATATAAGATTGTAAGATTCTGCGTTAAACTGAAATTTTATAGTTGCGCTCGTTTCATTGTTGCGAACCTCCTGAAATTGCTAACCCAAACAAAATTAAAATGGGCGGTTCTTACATACTAACTTCAGCGGATTGCTATGATTTGCTGATTATGATTATGAGCTAAAAAGTACCAAATAATGAATGAATTCAAATAATGTTCATTCTTCGAATGATTCGGCGGTGCTAGCCAAAGGAAATTTTGATCTCTGATGCACGTACATCTCAAAACGTCTAAACAAATATTCGGTATTCATCGTAGATAGCAATAAAATAACATAACATGATGAAAATTGACATCATGCAGTATTGACAATTAGTTTGTTGATAATAATTCATTCGCTCATTCTTCATAGTATAAAAAAATAATGAGTGAAATGGAAAGAAATACATAATCAGATCAAATTCGGATGAATTTTTTCATTCACCACGGGCAATGTCACCAAATAACGGCAACAACATGCTGAAGGTTCAATGAAATGTTTCCCGATGAACGGGTTCGCACGTGCGCAACTACAAAATTTAAGTTCAACGCAAAATCTTACGATCTAGGAATAGAAATATGCTTTATTTCAAAGGAAATTCAATTTTCTTTCGGTAATTCGTAAATGAACAGGGCATCCCATTTGAAAAAATGCTCTTTCAACTGTTTTCGCATGTCTTGAAAAACCATCGAATTTTGAATGACCCTGTATGAAGAAAAGCATATTTCGTAACATCTGTATGATGAAAAAAATCTTGTCATTCTGCATACGAAATTTCAGCTTCCTAAGATTTATAGTAAGGAAGTTATGGATGTTCAGCCAAAGCTATGTTTTGCACAAAAAAGGGAAACCATTTAATTACTCAGAAACCGCTGAAGGTTAGTATGAGAAATTTATACCATAATAATCGTGTCACTAAGTCGAATACAAAAGTGCAATAATATACAGGATGTGTCATTTGAAATAACAAAGTGGTTAATTCTTTTTGACATAAGCGGGAACACCGCAGCACTGAAAATATTTGAGATATAACATCTGTTCTTGTCTGAGATACCAAATTTTCAATGAAATCCTGCTTTTCGTTCTCCGTAAACGTATCATCGATCGTAGATCACCCTGCATATGAATAAACGATGACATCTATCAATCAGCTGAACTAGCATCAACTGCTGGACAGAAAGTTGCACAAACAAGACAAAGATCAACAGATTGAAAGTATAAAATATATAAGATGAAAAAATGTGAAATATCTTCAGTCTCTTCATTGTCATAACTAACAATTAAAAAGATACTTCCTCAATCAGTCGACACAAGGGTGTTGTATAGGGTGTAATTAAATAACAATAACTAAATAAGTGTAAAACATTTAAGGAGGTGATTCCTCATCAAAAAAAAAGATAAGATCTTTTATATAAAAAATGTTCAGTGGAGCATCCCTTGTTGAGATATAACTACGAAAGATTCGTATAACAACAAAGTTACAATATTGCAATCAACCTGACGTTTTCTACTACCAAAAAGACACTTAGCCAGTAATTTATTTGGTTTACCCCATGGTTGTGAGGGGTAGAAAACGCAACCCCTCGAATTCAGTTTCGATGTAGCTATTTTTCTTATTACATATTTGTTTAACATTTAAAAATTTATTTCCGATAGCCTGTTTCATTCTGAACAAAGCATGTCCCTTGGCTTTTTTGCCCAAAATGAACCAGTTCGCAGCCAAAAATTATTTTACGAACAACTACAGAGATACATCGTCATATATGTGAAAATACGAAATTAATCTATCTAGTGGGTCGCTTTTACCGATAGTGACAATTAAATCGGTATGACGCTGTCAGTTTGTAAATTGTTGAAATTGAATTAATACTGATTGTGTGTGGTTCTTCTGTTCTCAATTTGTTACTTCAATAATTCACTAGTTATGAAAATGGCATGCACAAATGAGAAAATGGCTGATATGCATTACGTTTACGGTTTGTCGCAGGGGCTGCATCTTTACAAAGGACGCTCCATTGAAGTTTCTTCATATGAAAGATCCTATCGTTTTTGCTTAAATGTTTTACACCTATTAAGTTACACCCTGTATATTATGCTCAAACAGCCCACATCTCAGAGCCGTTTTATTCACATCTACAACAGTATTACAGTCTTGTCAACTATTGCTAGAAAGTGGACAAATTATGCTTTATTCTAAATTTTTATTTACAAGTTTGCCTAGGTTTAGGAGACACTTTCTCCTTTCTCAAAGCTACAAAGACAATCTTGTTTTGTCTCTGTAGCATTGATAAAAGAAAATGTGTCTCCGGAACTTCGGCAGAGTTGTAAATAAAAATTTAGAATAAAGCATAATTTGTCCACATTCCCGCAATAGTTAACAATAATATTGTAAAGCATAGATGTAACGAACCAACAATTTATTACAGTCGTTCTTACGCTGTCTTAAACGTTCTTTGAGATGTTGTTTAGTCTAGCTCATGTAACAATTCCCACAATGCAGACATGGAATCTTATGAACTAAGTTTGACCTGAGTGGTGGAGGGGTTGAATCTTTTATCTTTGGGGAGAATTCATCGGTGGTGGATACATAATGAAATGCACGGGTGCAACCAAATTTCCGAAAAATCACATTAATTTTGTTAGACAACATCGGAATGAATGGGAACCTAAAAAACTTGAGGTTTTCTCGAATACTATCTCTATTAACGTTATGTCCCATATTTACGTTGAAAGCATTCAAAAGGGCACGTATAGCTCTATTGATCAAGTATAATAGATAGTTATTCATCATTAAAATATCCTTTACTTTACTCAAATTATCAGCTCTGAAATTTTCATTACTTAAAACAACAGCTCTTATCATTTAGTTATTCATAACATTAATTTTATATTTTGCACAACGGGTACTAAGAAAATTTAAGCACGAATAAGAATTTATTGAATAATTCAATCGATAGGTACTTCAGTGTGGGATTTTTTATTATGTCAAAAACATAATAAAAAAAATGAAAGCAGTGAAATGAATATTAACATGAAAAGAGTTGAAGATCTCAACCGAGAAATCTAACCTATCCTCCGGAACTAAATATAGTGTCGTTCATGTACAATTTTTAAGGAGGGATCTCAAATTCTACTGAAGTGGTGACGAATTCAAGAAGTTCATTCATTACTAGGTTTGCTATCGATGGGCTAGAAGGAGCTCCCATGGGAGTTAGAAATAACTACTATCAAAATACAGCTCAATCATGGATAAGAAGGTTATTCTGTCTATAACGGTGAAATTCGATATGTATGTCCAACGTCTTCTAACTATATCAATGACCAATTGTTTAGGGATACTTGTGAAGACAGATTTAACATCCAACAATAACAAATATGTAGCCTTCAGCCTAATTCAACTGAGTGATAGGGATTACTCAAACGTGAATATAACTGGTCAAAACAGAACTCAGTACCTTATACTACCACGGTCGATGGTAGTTTAGACATTTACGGAGAACGGAAAGCAAGAATTCGTTGAAAATTTGGTTTCTTGTGGCGGTATTCTGCTTTTTCTCTGTAAGCTACAGATCTGTAGCGTACGAAGGATCTGTATCTATGTGGCTGACTTACAGATTCGTAAATAATGAAATTCTGGAAGTTTTTCTATAACTGTCATATTAGAAGTGTCAATCGTAATAAGATCGTAGAATAGAATTCATTCCTTTGTAAAATTGGACCGTAAGTATCGATTATTGCATATATTTATGGTAAATTTGTGTTCGTTTAACAAGAAAGAGAAATATACAACCGATGTTCGAAAATGAAACATAAAAGTTGTTCGATATAGAAAAGTATTTTATGTTCTGTGACAAGAACAAACCATTCAACATAACCTCACAATATACCTTTCGATATGTTTCCTGTAAGCTACAGATTCATGGAAAGCGTTGAGAATCGTAATTTTCCTGTAATGTTATGAAAAGTTACAGATTTGCTTACAGATGAAAGCAGAATACCGCCATTAGACAAGAATAGACGCTCTATCGATCTAAAATATTTTCAGTGCTGAGGTGTTGCCGCTTATGTCAACAAGCAGTAACTACTTCGTTATTTCAAATGACACACTCTGTATATTATTGCACTTTTCTATTCATTGTAGTAACACGATTATTTTGGTATCACTTTCTCATACTTATCTTCATCGCTTCCTGGATAATTAAATGATTTCCTTTTTTTTTGTGCAGAAGATTGCTTTGGTTAAACATCCATAACTTCAATGCTATTAATTCTGGGAAGCTAAAATTTCCTATGAGGAATGCTAACATTCTATGCATGCATCTACATATGTTACGAAATACGCTCTTTTTATACAGGGTCATTCAAAATTCGAGGTTTTCGAGGCTTACAAAAACGGTTGAAAGTGAATGAATTTCCTTTCAAATGATAAATTATATCGTTTACCTTGATTGTAAGATTCTGCGTTGAACTGAAATTATATATTTGCGCACGTGGGAATCCCGTTCATCGGGAAACATTTCATTGAACATTATGCATGTTCTTGCTGTTATTGGGTCAAATTGCCCATGGTGAATGAAAAAATTCATCAAAATTTCGATTGGGAAGGTAATTCTTTTCATTTCACTCATTAGTTTTCTTATACTATGAAGAATGAGCAAATGTATTATCATCAACAAACTAATTGTCAAATCAGCGTAATGTCAATTTCTATCGTGTTAAGGTATTTCATGGGTATCTAGCTCATAATCATCATCAGCCAATCTTAAAAATCCACGGAAGTTAGTTTGTATGAACCGCTCATTTTAAGCTTGTTGTGGTTAGCAGTTTCAAGAAGGTCGCAACCATAAAACGTGCTCAACAATAAAATTTCAGTTCAACGATGAATCATTCGGAAGGCAATTGAATTTTCTTTCAGCATTTCTTAAAATATACAGGCATACCATTTGAGAAAATCCACTTTCAACCGTTTTTGAATGTCTTGATAAACCATCAAATTTTTAATGACCCTGTATAAAAAGAAACGTTTTTCGTAACACCTGTATAATGCATAGAACCTCAGCATTCTGCATACGAAATTTCAGCTTCCTAAGATGCATAGTAATGAAGTTAGTTTTGCACAAAAAAAGGGGAAATCATTCAATTACTCAGGAACTGCTGAGGATAAGTATGGGAAGGTCATACCCAAATAATCGTGTTACTACGATCAATAGAAAAGTGCAATAATAAACAGGGTGTGCCATTTGAAATAACGAAGTAGTAACTACTTTTTGACATAAGTGGCAACATCGCATTACTAAAAATATTCTATATCGATAGAGCATCTGTTCTTGTCCAACGAACCAAATTTTCAATGAATTCTTGCTTTCCGTTCGCCGTAAACGTCTAACGTACCATCGACCGTGGATCACCCTGTATAATCTGAGATGCTGTTATAAGGAGAGTTAAGACAACTATTGGTCTGGGACTTAAATGGACTTCATGAACTTTTCTCCAACAATATGATTCCGGTGTCGCGCTATTATGCTTTGAATATGAATATTTTCAAAGTTATGAGTTCTGCCTGACAACCATATTTCTGATTCATAGCATATTTCACATACAGATTTACAAAGTACGGCTGTCATTCTTTGTTTACTTTAATCCAAATGCAAACCTATGTGACATTTATTCCGTTTGATGGTATTTTATTTCGGGAAATATATTAATTTTCCACTTTCACAATCTAATGATGTGTTATTTTAAACAATCATATCATGCAAGTTCGTGCGAAAGTGTTTCAACATACCATACACATCTAGGCATCCTTTCTGGATTTTCATCTGGGATGTGTTTATTTGACACATATAGCACCCTCGGTCACTCTCTTTGAGCTGTTTTATTCTCAGATGCCACGTTCGAAGGTTGTCGTGCGTAACGCTTATACGAGAATTGTGAGTTACAACTTTTGTCTGCAGGCTTAAAATGGTCTGGTCCTCAGCTCGAACCCAAGCCACCTGAAATATAAGTGTTGATCCATTAATCTTAGGTTCAATTCATACCTGTCTTTCTTATGTCAGCTCACGAATTTCATACACGATCCAATATAATAAATAAATACTTTGGTGGTGTTTCACGGGTACGAAACCGGAACGACGCAACGGCAGGAATGAAATATTTCGATATCAAGAATAAATATTCAATTTATTCTGTTTATCACCATCGAATCTCTGATCAAATGTTACTATTTTCAGTGTATCTATGCTCTTTTCAAACCCGTGCAAATGTCCCCGCAAAGAGATAGGTAAGTCATGTGATAACGGTTGGAAATTGCTCACCCCAAATTTTGATTATTTTGTTGTGTTATAGCGTTTTTCTGGCTACCGCTTTGAATTTGAGAAAATTGGAGAAGTCAAATCAAATTCGACAACTTTCATGTCAGTACCTAACCAAAAATCCTGATGTTCATTTATTCTCATTTGAATAAGCGTAAGAATAAACAAATGAAAACTGCTCAAAGCCTCGACTGAAAATTATCGAATCTGAATATCTTGAAATTCAATTATACTTGTGTTTTTTATAACAACTAATATGATTTTTCAAGAAAGAGATAAATCAAAAAATCAACAAGAATTCTGCCCTTATGGAGGCTACACCGAAACCATTTTTCGAAACATAGATGAATTCAAAATAGCAATCATCAGAATGAATATCATTTTTAATTCCTCGACACACAAAAAGAAGAGAGACATACCGGTTTCAGTGTTATTCAGCATCATCAGTATCCCATACCACTCAGGGACAAAATCTTCATAAAAAACTTCTATATTTGAAGGAGATAGTTGAGTTTCGAGTAAAATATTACAAAATGGCAAATGATAAAATCTTATGAAGTGAAAGAGGATGTAGGTACTTTTTGGCATGTGATTGAAGATATCGAACTTTTCTTTTGTTTGACGCAACTAGATGTCGCCAGTTTGTAATATTTCACTCAGAACGACTGAACTATTTGCTTCAAATAGGTATAAGAAGATTTGGTCCCTGAGTGGTATGGGATACTGTTGATGCCAAATAAGGCTAGAACCGTTTTATTTCTCCCTCAGTGAGAAAATCTTATATCATTTCTGAAACTTCATGATGAAGGATCTGTGAGCCTAGGAATTGACAAAGGTATCAGTTTGAATGATTACCATTTTGAATTAATCTTTGATTTATTCGAGAAACTAATAAGAAAATTGAAACTGTAAAATAGGAATACAAGATACAAGGCTCCACTAATCATTCTAGAAATTTCAAAAACAAGTGAAAACTAATGATAGCACCAATCTCCTTCATTCAATGGCGCAATTCGTCAGCTATGGTTCATTGATGTGAAGGGTCTAAGTATATCTCGTGAACTTATAATCCCAAAATATTTCCGACTGTGAACGCAAATGTTGGAATTGGTAAATGTTCGATACCACTTTAAAAACTATTTGAATGTTCATTCATTATATTGTTTAAACGAATAACTCATTTCATTCATTACTTTTTTAATCCGCCCTCAGCGGGAGCTATCGAAGAAGTCCTTTCGAGTAGGTATACATTCGAACAAATTTTTGTATGCCATAAAACTGTTCATTTCGAGTGTGGAGAGGAAATAACGGGAAAATGTTTTGACTTACAAGATAACATCGAAAAAGTCGAAAAATTTCCAACCGAAATTTGCTCTCCTTAAAAGCCTCCTGTGATCATCGGATATTGAAGTAAAAATTGAATTTTGAATCTGATTGATTCTGTCGCTTGATAATTTTTATTATAAGTACGTTCTCACGAATCTGGAAAATTAAATTTATAATGGGAAATCTCAAAAAAATCTTGAAAATTTTTCCTGTTCTTTGATCAGAGAAGGTAGTCGAAATAGTCAGCAAGAGGATCAGTTCGAAAACGATATGTAAATATATTGAACAAGGCGATGAATATTTCGAAAAATGATTTTAAGTTTTAGTATTGGTAATTTTTATTCACATTTTTTCATGAAATCTATATTTTCAAAATTTAGTTTGAATTATTTTGCTTCGACACATCTATTCTTGATACTCATGAGACCTTTTCAATATTCAAAATCAAAATTCTATATCAAGAATCTATATCACATCTAGCTTTCGATTTTTTCGACTTTTTCCTTGTTTTCGGAAATAAAATGTTAAATATGACTTGAAGACCTCCTCAACAATGTGAGCATGTTGTTTCATTTATATTAATGATTCATATCTTGAAAATAAACTTCGTTTTCATGAGAATTCCTCCCATGAATTCAGCATGGCAGGATCAGCAAACAGATGTAGATTAATTCACGAGATATTCGTCACTCCCCAAACACCAGAAGATGGCAACCATCATTTGCATAATCTCTGAAACTCCTGGATACGACCTAAACCGCCTTCATAATTCCTATTTAATATCTCATTAATTAACGTTTGCTTGTATTCAAATTTGTTTTCTTCAGTTATCCTGGTCCTATAAGTTTACTCCAGATGAATAATATGAATGCACGTTGTCACGAAGCAGAATAAATTTTGTAAGCGAAAATGAGTATATTCCATGGCGTATATTCTCTTTCATCAAGGTCCATTCATGATTTCTGATTATGTATGTTGTGCTAACTTTTTGAAAAAACACAGGCTGACAGTTCTCGGAAGCAGTCCGAGTACAATTAGATTAGTCGATATCGGTTGATATCACTTTATTGTTATCGACCCGATATGTAGGTGTACTTCAAACACTGGACTTTGTTGAATAGCTCCTGTTTCTCCTAACAACCGTTTTTTACGATTCATCAACATAAATTATATGAATCAATTTTCTTTAATTTGGATGGAGGTCTGGTAATGAAACGTTAATTAATATAATAATTTAATATGTATCAATTAGACGTCTCAGAGAACAATCTCTTCAGTGAAATTATGAAATGGGACCGTTTACATTGCTTGAAATATAAATTGAGCTTCTAAAAATTGCAATGATTAAATATATAGTAAATATACAATTCCATGTCACAAAAATAGGTTAGTTGAAATAAGTTGTCATTTATTTCAAAGTCGCTCATTAATGATTAATAGATTGCTCAAGTTAAACATTATCTCACCAATTGACAATTGATTATGCAGAATGGGGTTCTGCGGTGGTGCCGGTTGCAAAAAACTGGTGATATCAGATTGTCCGGAGATTTTAAGGTTTCAATCAACCCTTATATTTCACTAAACAAACATCCTCTTCCTGAAGCATAACTTTTTATACTGAAAATATTTTAGTAATATCTGCCCATCTGGTAAATTCAAATTCAGAAGGATACCATTCAGCATTAACGAAGAACTGTACTTTCAAATATTTATGGAAACAGTTTTTAGCAGGCCTAAAAGGTGTTGTGGTTTTTATAGATAACATTTGTGTCACGATTAGGAATCGAGCTGAACATTTATCTCGATTGAGGAAAGTTCTAGGAATTTTTGGTTTTCAGTTCTTGAATGTATTATGATGTGAAGTAGATTTCTTTCCAGTGCTCACTTCTGGCTGTAATGAATTTTCTTTTTTTTCCAAAATTCTTTTGATAGTTCTAGGAGAAATTGTGAGAATCACTTATTCATCAGAAAAGACCTGTAAAAAGTATATGATTGTCTTTGAAAACTAGCGAAACGCATCAATACTACCAGAAATATAATGATGAATCCTTGAAAAACTAAAAATAACACCGAAAAACTGCCCCACGTTCCCTGTAGTTACGCAAGGCGAGAGGTATCTTGAGGAATTCCAGCCATTTTTAATTCGGTTAGACTCATGAAATATTCAGAACAAAAACTAATTTGTCGATTTGATCGAGAACATTCAGATAAGAAATAAATTTACTGATGGGATATCACCAACATAATTCCACGCCCGCCCCAGATTTCAATAATTCTGAAGCGAACTACTATATATGTGTAAATTATATGAAAAATCGGTCCGCGGATGAAAAACTCGAGAGGTGCATTGAGCTATAAATATATCCTTAAAATAAGGACACTCTTTTCTTCATGAAGTTACTGAAGTGTTTACTGCCAAAGGGCCATCCCAATAGAATCAAATGTAGTCATGAATTCTTTAAGAATATAGGTAAGTGAGAGAAGTGCGGAGCCACATTGGACACTTAGTGTAGGTTTTTTATTGTGAAGATTCCGACAACATTGGATGAATTACTTGATCAGGAAGTGAGATGCTATGAAGGAGTTTGTTATATCCCACCCCAAACTGTAGAACGAATTCGATATTTGATCACGATTTCTACACAAGTTTAAACCTAACCTAATCGTCGTTTGGGACTGTTTCCGACCAAAAATTCTATTTTATTAACCTTATTGACTCATTCAACTAAGGCTATATATTATATCAATAAATAAATCCTCCGGTTCAACCAGGTCCAAGCTTGGAAACGGTCCCCACTTTTACGGCAAGTTCGACTTTTCTCTTTATTTACAGTTTCATTTTGCGGCGAAACATCAAAGAATTCAAATCAAAATACTCATATCCTTTGGATTATTAATTTGAACATTCTTCAAATAGAAAGAAATAATGATATTCACAATTATATCGGCTTCATCAAGGCGGAGGAATTTCAACCAGAGGGATTTGCTGCTAATAGGTTACACATACAATCTATACCCAGACTCAATTAACTCCTGACCACGTGATGAGACAACAATCAGACGTGAGTGCGAGTTACATTATTACTGTAATAGACAATCATCAGATTCAGAGCCTGGAGGGCATATGTCATTGTTTAATGCCATTCGATCGCCTACCATCAGCTCTTTTTTCGAAACATAATTTTCATTCATTCTATAACTTTGAAGTAATCTTCTCTCTATTTGAGATGTATCTTCAAGCATTGAATAAAAGCTCTGCATTTCATTTTGGGTGGCATGGACGACTGCATTGAACGTCACTGATGAAGACTAATAAGTCAGAATCTGATCCTGTTATGATCTCCTCAGATGAGAACACGTTCTTCATGAACTAGATTTTCTTAAGCGCATCTTTATGGTAACTTTCCTCGACATACCTGGTAAAATTTACCCTCCTTTATTTTACTTGCCGCTTTTTGCGTCAAAGGGAACTTTCTTCTTCATTAAGGTTGCATGGGAGTATGGAAAAATACTGAACAAAAATGTGAATTTACAGGGTGCTCAGATTTCGATGATTTAATAATACATCTCCTAAAAGAGAAGAGATAGAGAAAAAGAATAATTCTTTCACGTCATGTATTCTTTTTTCGATAAACATAAAATGCTGAATACGACAAGTTGCTACGGTGTCTAGCTTCCGTGCTACAGGGTGTTTTTGAAATTTGGGCAATTATTATAATTTGCTATAACATCAGCATTATTTTAAATACACTCTCTGAATAAAAACATCCTCAGGGCTGTTTTTTCAGTACTTTTTACCGGTGCTATCGATTCAAATTTCAGAGATTTTTTTCACAATGGAAACCATAGTGTGCTATGATAGGTGTTTTCTCAGATAGTTTCAAAAATATTTATTATGGTGGACTTCCGATTTCGATCAAATACAATTTGGTCAACAATATATAAGCAATATTTGTATTTCTTGAAGTCAGGAAGAGGTAGGATTGGTGACGTCCACTATGGCTTTTCTTCATTCAGATTCGACCCAGCGACCTTTTTTTTCACACGCGCCTTTGGTGGGTGTGACAAAACATCGGCAATCTTTGGTCACGGGAAGCTGAAGGTGTGCAGTACTCTCCGCAACAATAACTTATTTTTGTTGGAGAAAAGTACACAGATCCGACGATTAAACCTGAAGATGTTGCCTCTTACGGCGATGAGGTTATGAAAGCTCTCTTTTTTCATTATAGGGTCCGGAGCTCATCTTCCACCATTGATGAGGTAAGTTACGTCAGTGTGTCTCCTGCAAGAAGTTCGACTTGGCACGGTTGCCTCCTACGTGCGATGCTGTTCGCTACCACTCTTACAGGACCTATCATTAAATTCAATTATAGCTTGAGAATACGCTCAATCCTGAGCAGTGGGGATAGCAGAGCAGCCCCCAAGGCCTCATAACCTTTAAAACGGCAAGATACGTAGTACTGGAGGCACTCCTTACAGGCATCTCCAGTGCTTACGAACGATGGTGTACCTCCACGTGTTCTTATCAGGAATCAGGCTCTTACAGACGATTGAAGCGAAAGTAAACATTTTTTTTTGCATTTTTATTCAACACAGTTTGAAATTTCATAAGATTTTAAAACATTTCTTTATAATTTTCAAAATACCTGAGTACATATTCAAATTTTTTTTTTATTGTTACTGCCTTAAACACCCCTTTCCAACTCCTTGAGTCATTTTTACAGTTGGTGTTGAACCCAGAATGGGTTTCAAATAGTTGAGTAAAGTCGTAAAATCGTGAAATACTTGATATTAGTCTTTTGACTCTTGGCAGGAAAAATAAAAAATTGTCGTTATGTACCTCGTTATTGGGCTTCCTGAACAAAGACATCCATGTTCAACAACTTTCACTTCATGCCTTTTTTCGATTGGAATAGGCGTTTTTCGACTAGCGATTGGTCCCAAACGGTTGAACCAATATTGATGTTCCAATAAGTTATTTGACGCAAAATTTGATGCTTTTTAATTGACGTCGGTAGAATAGATAGAAAAAAAAACCGAAAAATGTATCTAACCCTGTTTGACTTTCAACATGTATATAAAAAATATTTCTGAGCTAATATAACAAGAAAAAGGTCGACTCGAATCTCATATTCAATCTCAATAAACATTCAATCAGAATAATTCATATAATAACAAGCACCTACATGTGAATATATTTCTTTCTTCATATTCTAAGAAACTGAAAACGAGGTCATCACATTTCATCTGCAGAAGAGATATGAAAGAAAAACCTCTCCCTTTCAAGAGAAACAACTCGAATAATTTGCGTATACCGTTTAGATTGTGGCATTTTCAACAGTTTTTTATATTCTATGTGTAATGAATCATTTTCATCTCAAGATAGTTAATGTTTACTTCGAGCTCATAAGTGAGTGAAATTCTTGCTTCCACTACATCTGGAGCAAGATGGAGTATGTTATCCAAGTATAAACTCCCCAGTTTCATTAAACTTCGATACCACCATCAATTAATCATTCAATCTACTCCCAGTTCGCTGCATGAAAATATCTCAATTCGCTTTGAACAAATCTCCGAATCATGTTGGACAGAATAGTTAGGTCGATTTTGTTAATAATAGCTATTTATGATGAAAGTGCAGAAGGCATTGATATTTTTACACGAGCTCAAAATTCAGAAACGAACCACGAAGTGGCGAGTTTTTGAAAAAACGACTGTTAAAATAAGCGTTCAGTAGGAGTATCATACATCATTTTCTCTAATTCGTTGAATTTTTATCGAAATTAATGAAATACTTCCGAGAATATCGTTCAGTGATTTGTGCATTGGAAAATATTGATTGGCAGAACTATTTTTTCTTTAATGAATTTGACAGATAACGAATAAATCCGTGACAGGAGGCCAAAATGTTATGAATAAATATAAGCAAGAAAACTGTGCTAGAATGAAATATTTTCACATAATTTTGTTTGGCGAGATGTGGCAGAACGAACGAATTTGTCACATAATTGGAGATAGTGTGTTGTATTGCATCTTGGTGGCAATAACCCGCGACTTGATTACGTTATTCCTGATCGGACTCTGCAGAGTGTCAAATCCCACAGTGACTTGGGGGTAATAATAACTGAGAATTTAAATTGGTCGGAGCACATTTCGGGTATTGTGAAAAGGGTAAATTGTAGATTATATGTAATTAAACGGGCTTTTACAAGGTTGACATTCAAGACTTGGATTAGACTATTCACGTGTTATGTTCGTCCTATTATGGAATACTGTGGTAGTGTTTGGAGTGCGGAACTAATTCGTGACCGAAAGTTGCTGGAAGGTTTACAACGTAAAGCTACACGTATGTGGTTCAATTGCGCACGTCCAGACTATGAAGAAAGACTGAGACTAGCTTGTCTAACGTCATTTGAAACGCGTAAATTGCGCGGTGATCTTATAATAACTTTCCGTATTCTAAAGTTCAACTTCGGAGGGCTCGATGAGATGTTCGCAGTTAATGAGGACATCCGACTTCGTGGACATTCTTTGAAGCTGAGGAGGGAGAATTTCAAGTCTAGATGTCGACAACACTTTCTATCAAACAGAATTTTTTCAGTGTGGAACTCTCTGCCCGCTGATGTTGTTTGTGCCGGATCTGTTAATAGTTTCAAGGCTAGACTTGATCAGTGTTTGCCGACTATTGATGGTTGAGATCTGATTTGTGGGTTGCTTATATTTCTATTCTTTTCTGTTATCCGGTGCAATCTTTTTGTTCTCTTTTTTTTTTTGTTTCCTGATATCATAATGTGCTTCAGATAAAAATATTGTTGATTTTTAGGGTTTATGGGTCCTCAGACCCCTACCCTCAATTTGTATTTAATAATAATAATAATAATAATATCGAAAAATAAATGAATAAAGGCTTGATTATGATATTACATCTCTTCATGACAAAGAGTTGTATTATTATTATCGCTTTCGCCTGGCGGCTCTCAAACTTCTCTCCAGAGAAACATTCATTCATTTTAGATAGATATTAGAAGGATTAACCTATTGGTGGAAATAAAGAAGGCCAGGGAGGCCAGGGTGGCCATGTGTCAAAGGAAAGCGGAAGGGGGTTCCATTACATACAATTGTCTTTCATGAATCATATTCAAGAGAAAAAGATTTCGCAACATTCCAATTTGGACCGAAAATGATGATTTTGTAATGCTATTGTTGTATAAATTTGACTTTCCAAGATATAATATGGGTCCCTCGTATACTTTGGAAGAATTAATAAAAAATATGGCAACAAACGAGGAGTTTGGATTGATGAATAGAACATAACAATCACTTCTGAAATATCAACAAACCGCCGCGAAACCAAACAACAATAGGCAATGGGGTAACACTCAGATCGTAAATAATTTGTTATAAAAACGGAACTCTGCACCACCGTGAAGCACCGACTGCCATATTTACCAGTACAATAGGAAGGAGGCGCCTCTGATGATAATACATTGCTGGATTTTTCCACTCTTTTCGATTGAATATTCTTTTTGGGCTATACATTTTTCGAACTCGATTTTTTTTTCGTCGTCATAAATGTCACGAGGTTGGTTTTTGCCAGATGTAGTTTACTTACAGAGAAGAGGGCACCAACGATTGAGCTTCTTAATAAGACTCTACCAACTGCAAATCGTTGTTGTAGGAGTAGGTAATTATACACAATGTTTTAAGACCTATTAAATGACTGAATTGAATCAATCAATATTGAATCAGGGTAAGTTATAGATTCATCATCCATTCCTATATCGTACTGTCATGAATGATTCTAAAAAGACCAGGAAGGTGATATTTTATTTTTTTTTAATATGTATGGAGCAGTTCCTGTTTCGAATTTCTATACGGTGTGTCACAACCGGAATTCATTCAATTGGAACGTTTTTCTTCTAAAACGAATACGATACAATTATTGATTTTTCATCAGAAATAATTATTGTTTTTCCGCTTCTTCTTCTTAGTCCGTCGTCTCCGCTTGTCGAAGGTTGGGGATCGAATTGGCTAATACAGTCCTAGAGACTGTCGCTCTGAATATTTCAATTCAGGAGCATCCATACCATCGTCTCAGATACTTGAGCCAAGAATTCTGTCTCCGTCCCACAGATCTTTTACCATGAATTTTTCCTTCTATGATGACTCTCAGAACCTCGTACCTTTCTTCTCTCATTATACGACCAATATACTGGGTTTTCCGTTCTTTAATGCAGTTCATCAGTTCTTTTGTGTTGTGCATGCGACTGAGTACCTCGGTGTTCGTTACTCGTTCCACCTACGATATGCGCAGGATTCTGCGATATCGATTTTTCTCTCCATGCTGGGGTTAAGTGTCCAACTCTCGCTTCCACAGAGCAGGATGGAGAATACATAACATTTCAGCATGCGCACGCGTTCTAATCCAAGATCCGATCTTATGAACAATTGTCTCATGCTTGTGAAAGCTTTTCCTGCTTCTTCAATGCTTCTTCTCCATTTTCGGGTCATTCTGCTCGTTGACAATGGCACCCAAGTACAGCCTGTACAAGCAAGAAACCTCGTTCAGGAACGAGGTCACCTGCTCAATGTTCTTACATTTTATGTTGATCGTGGTGTTAAGGTGTTTTTTAGAGAACACAAGCACTTTTGTATTAGATGTATTTATATGCAGGCCAAATCTTTCGCTGTAGACAACTACACTGTTCAGTATCCGCTGCAATTCAATCATACTGTCTGCCAAGGCAACAGTATCATCTGTAAATCTAATGTTGTTGATGATTACCCGATTTATCTTGATTTCTCAGGTATTATCATGCTAGGCTTCCTTGAATATTGCCTCTGAGTAAATGTTGAACAGAAGCGGTGACAGTATGCATTCTTGTTTGACCCCTTTCTTCATGGCTATGGATTCGGATGCTGTCATTTCAATCCTGACCTCTGCCGATTGGTTCCAGTAAAGTGCCGATATAACTTTTATATCCCCTCCTTTTAATCCGATCTTTCCTAAGATTTCAGTCAGGTTCTCATGTTTTACACAGTCGAACGCTTTGAGCTAGTCTATGAAGCATGCGAATACGTTTTCATTCATAACCCGGCATCTTTGAGTAAGCAGAGTCAGAGAGAAAAGTGCTTCACGTATACCCACCCTACTCCGGAATCCAAACTGTTTTTCATCGACTTGAGCATCGCACTTTTTATATATTCTGGTATGTATTATTCTTAGGAAGATTTTGAGGACATGAGACATGAGACTAATCATGCGATGATCCTCATAATTAGAGGAGTGCACTTTTTTGGGTATAGGTACAAACGTTGACTTCAGTCTATCTGAAGGAATTCTGCCGCTGCTATAGATCAACTTGAAAAGCGATATTAACAAGCTGAAACCTACAACGTGTGTGATCAGCTATCAGCTTAATGAGCTCAACCTGAATGTTGTCAGGCCCCGTTGCTTTTCTGTTTTTTTTGGCTCCTTATTGCATATATTACCTCACTTTTCGTGATAGGTGGAGCTGCTTCATTAATGCCAATTTCTGCAATCACAGGAACATTACCTCTATCATCGTCGTAAAGCTCTGCAATATATTTTGTCCAACTCCTTAGTTTATCCTCCACTCCTACAATAATTTCATTATTGGAGTCTCTCAAAACAGTTTGTTAATGTTTTCGAAATTTGTTGGTCATTTCCTTTATCTTCTTATGTATATTGCACATGTGATGTTTTCTTTGAAGATCTACAATTTTTTCACACTTCTCAGACATCCAGCTCTCTTTGGCTTATCTGCATTTCCTTCTGATGATTTTATTTAGCTTTTTTATGGTAATGGCATATTTTTACTTACATCTATTCTTTTCTTCTACTCTGCTTCTGGAAGCCAATATCTTTTTCCTGAACAACCGTCATTGTACTCTTCACTGTGTTCGAAGTTGTCTCTCCTTCCTCCAGTTCACCATCCCCGATCTCTCCCAACTCAGTTTCAAGCTTGGCTAATATCCGAGCTTTGAGCTCAGGTGCGTCAAATTGGTGACTCACTAGTGGAATTTAGATATGAAAATTTTTGGGTATTTTGTGCCCATTTTGTGCCAATTTGTGCCATTCATTATGAATTTTGTGCCCATTCAGTTTTTGAGATATTTCGAGTTTTCACTATGAGTCACCAACTTGACGCTGTGACCTCATAAATGGAATTTCAGAAAAAAATTTTTTTTCGATAAGTTGTGCCCATTTTGAGCCAATTTGTGACGTAAGTTACGAATTTTGTGCCCATTCAGTTTTTGAAATATTTCGAGTTTTCACTGTGAGTAGATGAATTGGCAGGAATACGGTTCATAAACCAAGTTTATCGAATAATCTTATTTTTATGATTCTTATCGATATGAATTATATTATAGAATATTAGTGTTTTGAACTGATATGATGTGAATGTGTCAACGGCTTGGATGAATATGTATGTATGTATGTATTTTTTTCCATGCATTCTAGGTTTCAGTGAAACCCCTGGATTTATAAATTAACGTTAACATTATTCGAATTGAAATTTGTAAGTGAGCAGGTACCTATTATTGAATATGAGGAAGATTTGAAACTTCGAATATTTTCAAATTGGTTTTCTGCACTTCAACCAATATTCTGCCAGTTGCTCAACTCACACATTATCATAACAAAATATTATGACATCAGACTATTATTATTCATGTGTCATTGAGAGATACAAATAACGATCGTGAATGATTTCTTATACAAGTATTCATTTATCCCCACAAGAGAAACCAGGAATTTCCCGAAACTGAAAGAGCACAAAATTCATAACATACGGCACAAATTGAAATAAAATGAGCTCAATTTATCGGAAAAAAAAATTTATCAAATTTCCACATATGTAAGTCACAGCGTCAAGTTACAGCACAAGTGAAAACTCGGAATATCTGAAAACCTGAACAGGCACAAAATTCAAAATATACGGTACAAACTGGCAAAAAACATTCTTATACCAAAATTCCACGAGTGGGTCATAAACTTGACGTACCTAAGAAAAAGTGACGAACTTCACGGAGAAATCCATTAATGTCGAGTTGGGTACAATGTGAATCCTGAAACGCACTAGTATATTTCGTGTTATTATTTTCATTTCATGTTCCTCCTCATTTTCGTTGTGTTTCGTTCTGAAAGTTTCATCAATGAACATATAGTAATTAGTGTTTGATTTATTGAATATTCTCATCCTGGTATACTTGACCATGAAACAAAAAGTAGAATATTAGTTTGTTGAAATGATATGTGATAATATTGAGGTGTCAACATCTTAAATGAAAATGTATAGATTCATATATCAATGTTTTGAAAATTGAGCGTTGCTCCCCTCTGACCTCATCTGCATCTACGCCTATGGTTACGTCTCGCAGCGCTACGTCCACTCCAGCAAGAACCGCTCTATGGTCAGCTGATTGACTGCTCGCGTCAAATTAACCTACCTCTATCAGCTGACAGATTAACCCATGTTCATTAATCGAATCAATTAATCGTCTTCTTTCATAATCCAGCTCTGCCTGTGAATAGACCTCCTCTTGTGTTAATCTTATAATCAGAATTTCACAAAGTCAACTCGCTTAATAACTATTCTTCTCGGTATCTATTTTGTTATATTTTTGCAGTTCTCATAGATTTTTCAGATATCTCTAGACTCCTTACATGGAAATGATTACTTGCTCCAAGAATAAACATTCTCATGTCTTTCTCTTTGGTAATGAATACTGATTTATTATATTCTCATGTTCATCCCATTCTCTAAATCGGTTCATCTCATTTCTCAACTGTTCACTTCTCGTAACACTTGCTAATTATTGTTCTCGAGTTTCAGATGAATGAAAAATCCTCAAACGCAAAGGTGAATCATGAAATCAGTTTTCTCCCTCAATAAAACCAAGTGAACTCCTCTGAAATATTTCAAAAATCAAGTAGTTTATATATTGAACCTGTTTGACACCCTCAGGTTCTGCTTCACCTTGAGCGGTCTCCTCTAATATTGGTAAAATTATTCAATGGGTATGATCTCCTCATTACAAATAAGAAATTCTCAAGTTCATTTATCTGAAAAACTCAACAAGTAAGATCTCAAGCCTTCAGCACAAACCAATCGGATCACTGGTGTTAATTCATTGTATTCTCATGTTTAATCCTCACTCACAGAGACAACTCGAACTATCTCGAAAATTGCATGGGCACAAAATTTACAGCATACAGTCCAAATTCGTACAAAATGAGAACAATTCATAATAAAAAGAAACTTTCAAAAATTCAATCTGTGAGTCACAGCGTGAAGTTGTTGACTCACGGTGAAAACTTGAAATATCTCGAAAAGTGGATGGACACACAATTCGTAACATAGGGCACAAATTGGAATAAAATGAGCACAATTTATCGAAAAAAGAAATTTTCGAAAATTCCATATATGAGTCAGCAACTTGACGCTTGACCCAGTGGAAACTGGAAATATCTCGAAAACTGACTGGCCAAAATATTCGTTACTTACGGCACAAATTGGCACAGAATGGACATTTTCAGCTTCTCCAGATCTATTCTTCTTACGATCTTAGGCCTGCGTACCCTATAAAATCTATGTAATTTCAGCTCCATCAATACTGGGTTATGCTCACTGTTAATGTCGGCGGCAGGATACGTCTTCATTGATTTAACGTATCTTCTATAGTCTAGCTTCAGCCGAATATAGTCGACTTCATTTCTCACAATTCGGTGTTCAGAATCAGCCGGTGATCGCCAAGTATACAGTCGTCTTGCATGCAATTTGAAATAGGTGTTTGCGAGATATAAATTATTCTCGCTGCAGAGCCGAACAAGTGTATCTCCCCGTGAGTTTCTGCTCCCAAGTCCAAAGGCTCCCACAACGTCTCCTTCAGCCACTGGCCCAACCTTCAGCATTAAAATTCCCCATGACTATGATCAATTTACCTTTTTTGTAAGGCGCATAACTTTATCCACGTTGTTGTGAAATTCCTCAATTTCCGCGTCTGTCTTATCATAAACCTGTATAAGATTCCGCTACCATACGGAAATATTTCCAAAGTGTTTGTAGTGGTGATGAAGCCTTGCGCTGTCAAAATGTTTTCATTGAATCTGGTTATTCTAAAGTTTCTCTTTTGAATCTATTCCCAATATAACAGTCAAATACAGATGAAGGTTCTATGAAATTTTCAAATACACAAAATACCTACTAATTTTTACAGCGGGGTTTTCAGATTTTCTCTCAAAAAGTAGAGGAACGAGGAATTGTCATTTTGCTATTAAAAAAAAAATGAGTTGAATTAGAATAAATTTCAGAGTGCTCCAAAATTTTTCTTGAAATCACTTAATTTGAAAATTTGTCCTAACCTACCATCACCTCGAGCGGGGTCACCACAAAGCGAGGTCTTACAAAGATCAAAGTTCGGGCAATTCCAATAAACTCAGAAAAAATTTTATGGAAATCCTGAATGTGGAAAGAGATAAAAAGTAAAAGTACTTGAAGAGCGAGAGTTCGATAGCTTCATTATGAAGAGTCTTTAATTATAAAACAAGTGTGAGATAACTTGTGGTATACGAGTGGCACGATGCTGAAGTCCCTCGAGTGAACATAAATTGCGGCACAACGTCGCACTTCAGAAAGGCCCGGCGAACTCTGTAATAAACCGTACATAATTTCGGTGTATAGCCGTGCACGTTGAGGGATCACACTTGCCAAATGCTTTTTGGATAAAAAATAAAGATCAATTGGCTTTGCTAAAATCACGGGGGATGTGATCTGACCAACTCTGTTACTATTACACCAAAATCACAATGAGTGCTGGAAACAAGGATAACACCTCCGTTGACAAATTTCCTTCGGTTTTGATTATGGGCACCCATGTCGAGAATGACACACTGGAGGGGCGGAATTCTTTGGTTCCATTGTCGAATTGCGAACGTGGGAACTGATGTGGCAGTAGTTCTCAGCATAACGCTCATTTTTATTTTTGAAAATCGGCGTAACCCTTGCACTCCATCAAGAGAAAAGTGCGAGGGGCGGCGCTAGAGAATCAGTACATTCATTGAGTAGCTTTGTAGAAAATCCGTTAGCACTAAGAGCACACTGAACACTCCAGGTGGAAAGCTTATCCCCTTCGACGGAGGAATAATAAGTTATGTCTCTGAGTTCGACGGATATGCGAGGGGTGATTATCTCGGGAGGTTACCCAGTTTCTTGATTGCATGCCAAACAAGAATCAGCCAAAACTTTTTCAGATTCTTCTGAGCCTAAGCCTTTCCTTTGATCTGATCATAAACCAAAGGATCAACTCAACTTTGGTGGTTAATGTAGACCTGAAGTAGGTGTTTGAAGCGATCTCTAAACTGTGTTAGCTAAGGTTCATATTTTCTCTAGGCGTCAGCAATGGTACGGGATAAATCATTCGAGAAACTTCTATGAGCATCGTAGCTGCCGATCTTTGCAGAGCAAACAGCGCTATTTCAATTGGCTGACTAATTAGCTTGTGGATATTTGAATCGATCCACGGTTTTGACGGAATGAAGAATGAAAGGGGTTCTTATTGATGGCGTTCAACTGTCAATGAACCTCTGTAGAGTTGCAGTGGAAATGTTTCACGTGAAGTCCGCATCAGCAGCAAGCTCTAGCAGAGATACCCTGATGACCACTTTTGCCAAACTATCAAGTTGACGGTAGTCTGTAATTTTTAGGGTTTTCAAGAATTTATCATAACTGCAAGGAAGTATAAGCGGTAAGTAAGAATTTAGGATATTACCTAAAGTTGGATGCTGATTGATGCTTGAAATAATGTCAGGGTCATTAAATAGGAGTGAAGGAGATTTTGAATTGCAAATGCGATTCGGAAACTCAAACAATTGTGAGAAATTGTTATCGCGGTGTCATCATTGCCTCCTCAAACCCTTTTTCCCTTCATCCTTTTTTTTTTTGTTGTCTGATTGATATTTTATTTCCATCCAAAATTGTTTCGTTATGCAATCTTTGAATGTTGCCCATGTGAATGTAAGATCGTTGTTAGGAAATAATGACAGAGTTCAGGAACATGTCTCTTGCAATAATTATGATATTATTGGAATATCTGAAACGTGGTTGGGTGAAGATTCTGTGAGTTCTGCCGTTGATTCAGATCAATATAATTTTTTTCAACAGAATAGAATAGATCGACGGGGAGGTGGTGTTGGTTTGTATGTCAACGACACGTTTCGTTGTAGATTACTGTGCTCAAAAATACTTGATCATATTGAATATATTTGCATAGAGGTACCACTTCGAAGTAAAAACATCATCATTTGTGTCATTTATAGACCTCCAAGTGCATCATTAGTCACGTTTTTCGAGGATATTGAGGAGCTTTTATCCGATTTGTATGCTAGGTTTGATAACATAGTCTGCATGGGAGATTTCAACATTGACATGTTGAGAGATTCATCTCCGTCGACCAACCTGGAGAATGTTTTTCTGGCATTTGAGATGCAGCAGCTTGTTGGTGAGCCTACTCATTTTACGCGTACGTCCATGGCTCTCCTCGATTTAGTCTTTACCAATTTAGAGTCAGTTTCAACTAGTGTCGTGGATGCGAATATAGCTGACCACTGCGTGACGTGTGTAAGGTTGGAACTACAAGCGCCGGAGAGTACACCCATCAGTTTTCGTTACCGATCTCTTGGAAGGATTGATCTCCTTCAATTTCAGACCGATCTTGAGAACCTACCTCTGAATAATATTGCTGATATTGTGAGTATCGATGAAAAAATTGATTTTCTTAACAGCTGTATTCTGGGACTATTTGAGAAACATGCGCCGTTGAAGAATTTCCGTAAAATAACCAATTATACCTATGCGCCTTGGATAACTGAAAATATAAAATTTCTACGAAAACTTAGAAATAAAGCGTTGCAAAAGTTCAAAAAAACTAAAAATTCGTCTGACTATGACTACTACAAGCAGCTGCGGAATTATACCACTGGAGCGATAAGGACGGAGAAGAGAGTATTTCTTAGGACGAAACTCCATAACTGTAACACGAGAGAAAAATGGAAAGAGCTGAGGAGGCTGAACGTTACCGGAAATAAGAAGACCAAAATCCCTACCAACTTAGACAATGTCGATGAAATTAACAATTTCTTCGTGAGCTCTATTGTAGACAATGTGCCCAGACGTGAGGTGTTGGACTTCTATGACAGCCATACATTTCCTATAACAACTGATAAACTTAGCTTCGAACTAACCACCGAGTATGACATAATGAATATTTTGAATAGCATAAAAACTAAAGCCTCTGGAATTGATGAAATAAATATAACTCTCATACAGTTGTGTTGTCCGTTCATCATCCCGTACATTACCCACATCGTGAATGAGTGCTTGGCGAGTTCTTATTTTCCTGTTCTCTGGAAACAAGCCCAGGTTGTTCCTTTGCCTAAGGTCAAAATGCCCAGCGAGTATGGTCAGTTGCGGTCTATTAGTATTCTTCCTACATTCTCCAGATTGCTCGAGCGGACAATGGAAAAACAGATAACGCATTTTTTGAATGTTAATAATATTCTGCCATTGAAACAATCAGGTTTTAGAAGGGGGTATAGCTGTGAAAGTGCCCTTGCTGATATCACTGACGATGTCTTCAGAGCATACGATAAAGGTGATATAACGTTGTTGGTCCTGCTAGATTTTAGCAAGGCATTCGATACGATCAGCCATGAGATCTTGCTTGCGATACTCCGATATATAGGTTTCTCAGATAGCTCCCTCCATCTACTAGCCTCGTATTTGTCGGACCGTGCGCAAAGGGTTGTTCTTGATGGCCGGTGCTCTACGCCCTTGACTCTGCACAGAGGAGTTCCTCAGGGTAGTATACTAGGACCTCTGTTGTTTATTGTCTATACAATCATTTTTCGTTTATACCTCCAATACTGTAGCTCGCATTTCTATGTGGATGACACTCAGATTTACTATTCTTTTCCTGAGGGGGAGATTCATCTGGCTGAGGAGAGGGTTAATGCGGATTGAAAATCTTTTTCTGGTGTTGCGCGGGACCATCTTCTGCAGCTCAATCCTAAAAAATCTTCAGTGATAGTGTTCGGTAGTGATGCTGTAACGTTATTATTGTGGAATTTATCATAAAATGTAGTTTTGCCATCTTTTTCCAAAAATTATTAGTTAGTAAACTTATTGGGATGGTTCATTTTCAAAGTTTCCTCATTGTTGTACTTATTCACTTCGTTTACCTACCTTTTTGAATTGTTTTCCATCAGAAAACGGTTTGTTTATTATTTAAAATTGTGAGGTTAGTGTTGGTTGTCATTTTGTAGTGTTGTCATTTTGGTTAGTTCAAAAGCAGTGGTTGGCAATTATTTGGCCTCAGTAAGGTACTTCGGAAATTCGTGGAAGAATTATAGAAATGGATTTATAGAGACCCTCCTCTGGTATAAACTGCGTGGATTATCAGTATCGTAATGATTCCTTTATATTATTTTGGTTTCGATGTGTTTTCTTCTTCTTCACTATGACAACTGGTAGGCTCGGTGAACTTGGAGTATCCGGAAATTTCTGTGCGACTGTGAGAGCGGACATTTTGTGATACGACAATCTTGTTGAGAGTTTGGACATTTTTCGAAGATCAATTTTGAATCTAGATTCATCCTCGTTGTGAGGGATTATAACTTCGAGTGTCTTTATTCCCTGAGGAGTATTTGGGAATATTTTGGGAAATACGTTTTATACGTGATCATAAACTTTTCCACAGGAAGTTCGTTAGGTATGCATACACTTTCTATCTTGAACTAGTTGTCTGACCATTCTTTTTTTATTAGGTTGTTGTGTAGCGAATAATATATTTGGAACAAATTTTTGACTGAAGTGGAGGTTGAACCTATCTCCCTCGAACAACAGAGGTAACTAAAATATCCTTACTAGCTTATGAACCGTTTCTTACAGTATTTTGTTAGGGTCCACGTATTGGGGGCATCTTGGTTCCAAGTGTTGGAGGTACCCTAGTTCCACGTATTGGGGGCATCCTGGTTCCACGTGTTGGAGGTACCTTAGTTCCACGTATTGGGGGTATCTTGGTTCCACGTGTTGGAGGTACCTTAGTTCCACGTATTGGGTGTAGGCACCTGAGTTTTCACGTGGTTGAGTTATTCCACGTCCTGGTCAGTTTCCACATACGTGTCAGTTATCCACGTAGTTCGGAGGCCTGAGTTATTCCACGTACTGGTCAGTTTCCACAAACGTGTCAGTTATCCACGTAGTTCGGAGTCCCGAGTACCTGAGTCATCTACGTACCTGTCAGTGAGGGGTAACAATTGGCATCTTGGAGGTCTACGTGCCTGGCGTCATACGTTCAACTTACCATTTGTAATAGTTGGTGAAGGTAACCAGTGCATGGCACTGGCTTTAAACTTGTAAATCATTGGTTCTTTTTTTTAATTTTTGATAATTTGTGATATTATTCTATAAGGTAATTTTATATATAACTGTGAGCAATTATAGTGAGGTGCACTTCATAAGTTGCGTTGGGTACCAACAAAGGTGCTCGTGTATCCCTTCAGGATTTTATTATAGGATAATTGATCGGTATTCCCTTCAGGAATCACTGTTTACTTTAGCGTAGTTATTGACAATCTAAACCCGAACGTTAAGCTGAACGTAAGCCGATTAAGTGGGTTTAGTTTGTTAGTTTAGATTATTGGTTCTTATCTGATTTAGTGTGTTTAGTAAGTTTTCTTCTGGCTACCCCTTGGGGGGAAAATATTTATCCGTATTATATCAACCACTGCACATACATATTTTTGTTTTTGGGTAATAAATGGTTGTGACTTGAATTTTTGAGGAATTTTGTTAACTCTTACTCTGGTGGAGGAGTAAGCAGTTCATTAACCTTGAGTAGGCCGACATTACTCTACCTGGCGCCCATTACATTCCATCCAATAAAACTCACTCCCGTCTTCACTGAGTGTAGCCGCGAGCCTATCATTGCCTTGAGACCGGCTTTCCCCAAGTCTACGTTTCAAATTGGCGCCCAACGTGGGGCCACAGTCAATAACAACTGACCTGCAGTGGTTGATCGGTACTATTGTGGTATTTTTTTTGTTTTTTTTTTTCTCTTCCCTATTCATATCGGGTGTCTTATAGTTTAAGGTTAGGTGTAATTTTTTTAATACGGTTGATTCTCGTTTTTGGGTAATTTGATTGACCATGGAGGGTCAAATAGACGTAAATCGTCTCGATAAAGACGAGTTGGGGTATGAGTTGGCCATAAGAGGTGTGTGTGATGTTAATACCGTGGTTGAGATGAGGAAATGTCTAAGGGGTTATATACGGTTAAAAAGATGTGGTATTGAAACTAAATATCCACCTTATCCATATAAATTCGGTGAAGATTCGACGGTGTTAACAAGTTCAATTGGTATCCTCCATCAAGATATTTCAGATTTTGCGGGTGATAATAAGAGTTCATCTTTCCGGAAGTTGTCCACACGTTTGTTACATTTATTTAAAAGAGCGGAAAGATCTTTAGCGGTTTCAGACGAGGAGCAAGTTGTTAGGTCGGGTTTCTTGGCGCAGTTGATCGGTTTACATTCGGAATTAAAATCAAGGGCGAGAAAATATCGCAGATCTTCTTTGCAACCCCAATCACCACTTGAATTGAGCACGCTGATGGCTTCAGCGGGTATTTCGGAATCTGAGTCTGGGTCTGAATCGGATGGTAGTCCCACCGATGTAGACGCTCACGGGTTTGTGACTTCGGTTTCTACCCCCCATAATAAGATACCTTCAGTATCAGTGGCTAAATGGAATATTGTCAAGTTCAGTGGCGATAATTCTCGTTGTTCCCTATCTTCCTTCCTGGAGACTCTTGATGATTTATGCGTCTCCCGGAATGTTACAAAGGAACAGTTGTTCTTGTCTGCCAGCGATCTTTTTGTAGACAAAGCGCTTGTCTGGTTCCGATCTGTTCGGTCTACTATCTCTACTTGGTCTCAGTTAGTTGACGAATTGAGGACACAGTTTCTTCCTCCAAATTACAATGAAAAACTCTTTGATGAAATCAAACATCGAACTCAAGGCCCTACTGAAAATATGGGTATGTACCTCGCGATTATGGATAATATGTTCAAACGTCTTACAGTTCCCCTAAATGAGGATGCCCGATTGAGGATTCTCCTTCGTAACATCTCCCCATTCTATCAAAGTCAATTGGGTTTAACAGAGATAACCTCCATTGCACGGCTCTTACATATTGGACGACAACTTGAGACTCGTAAGGAGTCTATTGAATCCTTTGCACCCCCTCCTAAGAATAGGAGCTCTTTGATGGAGCCCGATTTGGCATATGTTTATGCGGAACAACCCCCTACCCCATCTGCGCAAGTGAGTGCCGTTTTGACCTGCTGGAATTGTAGGCAACCTGGCCATGCGGCTAGAGAGTGTGGTAAGGCAAGGAAGAAACACTGTTTTAAGTGTGGTCGTCCCGATTACACTGTTCGAACCTGCCCTAGTTGTAAGTCGGAAAACTAAGTCGGAAGACATTGGATGGCAGAACCGACGTCTTCCTTCCTCAATCTGCCAGTGGTCGTTTGCCTTTAAAGCAAAAATTAAGTTTGGATTATGTGTTGGCGCAGGCGCACAATGATGAACGACCGTATTTGTCTGTTTCTGTCTTTGATGTGGGATTGTTGGGTTTATTGGATTCTGGTGCTACAAGCACTATCATTGGTGGTCCCGGATGGGAAATTTTGAGGAAGTTTAATCTCAAACTTAATTGTGATAAAGTTGTTTCATGTAAGGTGGCGAATGGACAGAGTTGTTCGAGTGTTGGATCGGTGGATTTGCCAATAAAGCTTGAAAATAGGGTGAAACTGGTCTCAGCTATAATTGTCCCGGATCTACCGCATACTTTGATTCTCGGTGTTGACTTCTGGAGGAAGTTTGGTATCGTACCTGACATTGGTAATGGTAGTTGGGTATTTCAACGCGACGCTGAGGTAACCGTGGATGCAATTGCATCCGAAAAACATCTCACGGCGGAACAGTCCAGGATTCTGAACAAGGTTGTTCAAGAGGCTTTTAAAAATATGGGTGATGAGTTAGGTTGCACCACTTTGGTGGAACATGAAATAAAAACTTCCAGTCGTCCCATTAAGCAGAGGTATTACCCTGTCAGTCCTGTGATGCAGGATCATATCGACCGCGAATTAGACAGTTTGCTTGAGCAGGGTATTGTCGAACCCTCTACCAGTCCTTGGTCTTCCCCTATCCTCCTTGTGAAAAAGAAGGATAATTCCTACCGGTTCTGTGTAGATTACCGAAAATTAAACGCAGTCACCGAAAAAGATGCGTATCCCCTCCCCTATATAAATGCCACTTTGGACCGACTCCGGAATGCCAAGTTTTTATCGTCTATGGACATTAAGTCGGCGTATTTCCAAGTTCCCTTGGAGAAGTCCTCGCGCCCTCTAACGGCCTTTACGGTGCCAAACCGAGGTCTCTTCCAATTTCTTCGACTGCCGATGGGATTATCTAATAGTCCGGCCACTTTTCAACGCCTAGTAGACAGAGTTTTGGGTCCTGATCTGGAACCATATGTATTTGTATATTTGGATGATATCATCATCATCACAGACACGTTTGAGAAACACGTAGAAGTGTTAAGGGAGGTTTTCAAACGCCTTAAGGCGGCCAATCTTACTGTCTCCAAAAGTAAGTGTCACTTCTGTCGACCAGAATTATTATATCTAGGTTATGTGGTTGACTCGCAGGGTTTGCGAATGGACCCAGCAAAAGTCCAAGCCATTCTGAACATACCGGTCCCCAAATGCGTCTCAGAGGTTCGGCGCATACTAGGGTTGGCTTCTTGGTACCGGCGATTCGTACCAAATTTTGCGGATGTGACAGCTCCATTGACAGAGCTTCTTAAGAAAAACCATAGCTTCAAGTGGACTAATGCATGTGACGATGCCTTGAACAAATTAAAGGAATGTTTGATCAGTGCCCCAGTCTTGTCTTGTCCGGATTTCTCCAGACAATTCACTATACAATGCGATGCTTCGGGTTATGGAATAGGTGCTGTCTTGACACAACAGCAAGAGGATGGAGAGAAGGTCATATGTTATATGTCCCGGTCGTTGACCCGATTGGAGCGTAATTATACCACCACTGAGCGTGAATGTCTTGCTGTCCTATGGGCCATTGAAAAACTGAGACCCTACATTGAGGGTTCTCACTTCTCCGTTATTACGGATCATGCCAGTTTGCTCTGGTTAGACAGGTTGAATTCCCCGTCTGGACGATTAGCTCGATGGGCCATTAGGCTCCAGCAGTATGACTATACAATCATACATCGTAAGGGAAAGGAGAATGTTGTGCCAGATGCTCTCTCTAGGACGGTCCCCGTTATTGACTCTGTTGATATTTCTCAGTGCCATTCCTCAGATCCGTGGTACGCAAAACTCCTTGGTAAGGTTTCTAGGTCACCACATCGCTTTCCATCTTGGCGAATACTTGAAGGAAAACTTTTCAAAAATGTCACCCCCCGCTTCCCTGCGTTGTCAGCTCCTTCAGACTATTGGAGAGAGGTTGTCCCCCGACCTTACCGCAAGCCCCTCATTAAAAACATCCATGAATCCCTTCTTCATGTAGGAGTGTTCAAGACCTATAATAAGTTGACAGAAGGATATTATTGGCCGAAAATGAGATACGATGTAGCATCTTATATCCGTCGTTGTACCATCTGTCATGCCATTAAACCTGATCAAAGCAAACCCCCAGGTTTTATGCTTTCCAAGCAGTTATCAATATCTCGACCCTTTGAACTTATGTCTGCTGATTTGGTTGGCCCTTTACCTCGGTCTCGCTCAGGTAACCAATATATATTTGTTGTTGCTGATTGTTTCAGCAAATTTCCTCTACTTTTTCCCCTCCGTACCGCGACCACGACGTCTATTGTCAAAATATTGGATACCCATGTTTTTCCCGTCTTTGGTTGTCCCAATTCAATAATCCTGGACAATGGCGTTCAATTCCGCTCTAAGGAATTCACTAAATTCTTGGCATCCCTCAATATTCGTGTCCAGTATACTGCCTTGTATCACCCCCAAGCTAATCCAGTCGAAAGGATAAATAGAGTGATAAAAACTATGTTAAGATCATATCTCTCAGAAGATCAGAGAGGTTGGGACAGGCAACTGAGTCAGGTTGGGTTGGCTATTCGATCCTCAAAACACGAAGTAACGGGTTATTCCCCAAACTTCATTGTATTCGGAAGAGAAGTGTCTTCCAAGGGTGGAAACACCTGCCCTGATCAAATTTGTTTCGATAGGTCAGCTTTAACTAAAGATAGGGACCAAGCTTTTGCCAAAATATATGCGGATGTTAAGGGAAAATTAGCTAAAGCGTATGAGACTAATAGAAAAGCGTACAAGCTTCGACGTCGTGACGTTCACTATACGGTCAATCAACTGGTTTGGAGGAGAAATCAAGTACTTTCGGATGCAGCCAAATATTTTACAGCTAAGTTGGCTCCGAAATATGTTGGACCTTTTGTTATTGCTAAACGAGTGTCTCCATGGACTTATGAATTGCAGGGCAATGATGGTAAATATGCGGGAGTTTGGCATGTAAAGGATTTGAAAGCTCATCCACCGGATCACGACACAGATGGACAACTGTCGACTTAATTTTGGTTGTGATGGGGCAGAGGATGGCTGTCCCTTGCCTTGAGCATAAATTGACTAGGGTGGTCACTACCCCCATTCAGTGGCTGAAGTACAACCAACATCGTTTGTATTTTCAGTTCCACGGTAGTAACGTAGCTACATTACATCCTCTGTAATTGATGACGAGGTTTATTATTTTGTACTGAAGTGTGACCTTGGTTTCCCGATTTCGATATTTTCTTTGGTGATTTTTTTTTGTGTGTGAAATTTCTGATTTACGACTATTTGCCAGGGGTGGTGGTTTTTGTGGCTCCTGTATGGAGGATTAACTATCTCGACTTTGAATGTCGATATGACGGTGACTTATTTTCCGATTTTTGACTTATATTCCTTAATGGGTAACTCCCTTGAGGAGGATTATGGATTCTTGGATTTTGACTATTGTTGAATTTACCCCTATTGTGTTTTTTGTGGCTCCTGAATGGAGGATTAAGTATCTCGACTTTGAGTGTCGATATGAACGTGACTTTGGTGTTTTCCCGATTTTTGATTTTGTATTCCTTGATTGGTAGCTCCTTTGTGGAGGAGTATGGATAGCGTGCCTGCTATTAGCCCCCATTGTGACTTCTTTTTTTTGTGATTCCCGAAACTCCCGACGAGTTAGTGACGCGTTTGGTCGTGTATTGAGCCGTTGCTCCTTACCCACGAGGACCACCGCTTTTCCTTATTTTGACGTTCCCGATCTGGTCGTTTTTGTGTTACCGATTTTGATTCTCGATTTTGACATCACTTCCGTAGGGTGGTGATGGGAGTCGTTGAGGTTGCGACTTTATTGTAAAGAAGTCCTCCATGTCCAGCACCTTACCTGAAATTTTCGGTTCGAATTTCAGGTAAGTTTCTCTTTTAGTTGAAAAAAAAAGTGTACACCCAAAAATCGGCCTTTTTGTTAGTATCCTTATTTGAACTGGTTTTGTTCTCCTTTTGATTTAGTTTTCGTTAGATCGTTGGACGTGTCGGTAACCAGTCGCCTTCAGCGATTGGATATCTTTTACTTTTGTGTTGTGGGCTTTGAAAGTCAGGGTAGTATTTTTGTCAATATCTTGCCGCCTTCAGAGACTAGGTATTTTTTTATTTTGGGCTCTGGTTGAGTGATGATATTTGTCGGTATTCTCGCTCCGTTTCCATCTCGGTGGAAATGGCCTTCAGTAATCAGATGTTCTTTCACTTTCTTTATATATTAGCGCAACTTGTGGTAGTTTCAGTGTGCCTGGATGGCAAAACCATTATCCGAGAGGAAAAAAAAAATTGACCATCAGTAATTTTTTTTTTTAAAGTAAGGGGGGAATTGTAACGTTATTATTGTGGAATTTATCATAAAATGTAGTTTTGCCATCTTTTTCCAAAAATTATTAGTTAGTAAACTTATTGGGATGGTTCATTTTCAAAGTTTCCTCATTGTTGTACTTATTCACTTCGTTTACCTACCTTTTTGAATTGTTTTCCATCAGAAAACGGTTTGTTTATTATTTAAAATTGTGAGGTTAGTGTTGGTTGTCATTTTGTAGTGTTGTCATTTTGGTTAGTTCAAAAGCAGTGGTTGGCAATTATTTGGCCTCAGTAAGGTACTTCGGAAATTCGTGGAAGAATTATAGAAATGGATTTATAGAGACCCTCCTCTGGTATAAACTGCGTGGATTATCAGTATCGTAATGATTCCTTTATATTATTTTGGTTTCGATGTGTTTTCTTCTTCTTCACTATGACAACTGGTAGGCTCGGTGAACTTGGAGTATCCGGAAATTTCTGTGCGACTGTGAGAGCGGACATTTTGTGATACGACAATCTTGTTGAGAGTTTGGACATTTTTCGAAGATCAATTTTGAATCTAGATTCATCCTCGTTGTGAGGGATTATAACTTCGAGTGTCTTTATTCCCTGAGGAGTATTTGGGAATATTTTGGGAAATACGTTTTATACGTGATCATAAACTTTTCCACAGGAAGTTCGTTAGGTATGCATACACTTTCTATCTTGAACTAGTTGTCTGACCATTCTTTTTTATTAGGTTGTTGTGTAGCGAATAATATATTTGGAACAAATTTTTGACTGAAGTGGAGGTTGAACCTATCTCCCTCGAACAACAGAGGTAACTAAAATATCCTTACTAGCTTATGAACCGTTTCTTACAGTATTTTGTTAGGGTCCACGTATTGGGGGCATCTTGGTTCCAAGTGTTGGAGGTACCCTAGTTCCACGTATTGGGGGCATCCTGGTTCCACGTGTTGGAGGTACCTTAGTTCCACGTATTGGGGGTATCTTGGTTCCACGTGTTGGAGGTACCTTAGTTCCACGTATTGGGTGTAGGCACCTGAGTTTTCACGTGGTTGAGTTATTCCACGTCCTGGTCAGTTTCCACATACGTGTCAGTTATCCACGTAGTTCGGAGGCCTGAGTTATTCCACGTACTGGTCAGTTTCCACAAACGTGTCAGTTATCCACGTAGTTCGGAGTCCCGAGTACCTGAGTCATCTACGTACCTGTCAGTGAGGGGTAACAATTGGCATCTTGGAGGTCTACGTGCCTGGCGTCATACGTTCAACTTACCATTTGTAATAGTTGGTGAAGGTAACCAGTGCATGGCACTGGCTTTAAACTTGTAAATCATTGGTTCTTTTTTTTTATTTTTGATAATTTGTGATATTATTCTATAAGGTAATTTTATATATAACTGTGAGCAATTATAGTGAGGTGCACTTCATAAGTTGCGTTGGGTACCAACAAAGGTGCTCGTGTATCCCTTCAGGATTTTATTATAGGATAATTGATCGGTATTCCCTTCAGGAATCACTGTTTACTTTAGCGTAGTTATTGACAATCTAAACCCGAACGTTAAGCTGAACGTAAGCCGATTAAGTGGGTTTAGTTTGTTAGTTTAGATTATTGGTTCTTATCTGATTTAGTGTGTTTAGTAAGTTTTCTTCTGGCTACCCCTTGGGGGGAAAATATTTATCCGTATTATATCAACCACTGCACATACATATTTTTGTTTTTGGGTAATAAATGGTTGTGACTTGAATTTTTGAGGAATTTTGTTAACTCTTACTCTGGTGGAGGAGTAAGCAGTTCATTAACCTTGAGTAGGCCGACATTACTCTACCTGGCGCCCATTACATTCCATCCAATAAAACTCACTCCCGTCTTCACTGAGTGTAGCCGCGAGCCTATCATTGCCTTGAGACCGGCTTTCCCCAAGTCTACGTTTCAATGCGCAGATCTCCCATGTTAAACAAACGATCAGAATCAAACTTGATGATGAGTATCTCCCTTTTTCAAACCACGGCAAGAGTCTTGGTCTTATTATAGACTCCAAGATGCGCTTTAGAGAACATGTCACCAGTAAATTGAGAGTGGCCTATTGTAATTTGAAGATGATTTATAGCCATAGAACTTATCTGTCTCAAGATATAAAAAAAATGCTTTGTGATACCCTCATCCTCTCACACTTTAATTTCTGTAGTAGTGTTTTTATGCCTTGTTTAGAATGGCCTCGATTGATATCGAATACAGAAAGTTCAAAACTCGTGCTTAAGGCTAATATACGGTGTGAGACGTAGGGACCACATTACTCTAGCTCTACAACAATCGGGTTGGCTGAATATGAACAATAGGGCTCAGATACACATGGCCTGTTTCTTTTTCAAGATAATGAAATATGGGACTCCGGCTTACCTCCTTCAGAGGCTAACATATCGAACCGATGTTCATTATTTGAATCTTAGAAGAAGAGCTTTACTTACAGTACCTCAACATAAAAAACAGATTTTCAAGAGGTCTTTTTCCTACAATATTTCTCATGTTATGAATTCGATATCTTTTAGTCTTGAACAGTCACCAACTACGTTTAAAAAACAACTCAAGAGACTACTTTTGCAATCCCAGAACTAACTACGTTTAAAAAAGTAGTTGAATTGCTAACACTCAAATCTCCTTTGTTTTTCTCCTTTCATTTCCACCTCCTTTTCCTTCCTCCTGATGATTCAAATTTCATTAGTGCGTAATTATGCCCAAGTTTTCTGAGCTAAATTGAGGCCTGAACAGTTTCTGGAATCAGATAACTGCAACTATTAAGGTCTATTGTATTTTTTGGTGATTCAATGATTTTCTAAGAAAAAGTTGTAAGATTTTTATGTCTACCGGAAAACAACAATAAATGTATTATTATTATTATTATTATTATCAAAAACAGTGGAGCCAGTGTTATATATTTTAGAACATGAAGGCGAATTGAATTCAGGCATGTTCAAATAACTTGCCATGCATAGATTCCTTATTCCGTCTCTTTACAGAAACACTGCAAAGGAAATCAACAAATTGAAAGTATTATAGCTAGAAAGTCTCTCTTATTCTTATATGCAGTCTATCGTTTCGTTTTCCGCTGAGAGTAATGTATAATATATGTACTACTAGTACATGTATGATAATAACTTTCATTCAATGATTAAGACCTGTTCAATAAATAATATTTTCTAGGAAAATTATTTTGAACTGGTGCATAAATTTACCTTTCATATAGGATATAGGCTTGCTAATGATTTTATGATAAGTCTTTGATTATTCATATTTGTATGATGGAGCGCCCAGAAAGATCTAATGGATTATGATTTTGGGAATTTTCAAAGGATTGTAACTGAATGTTCAGACAATCCCTTTGCTAGTTGAAACGCTCAAATAAAAAAACTGATAATGAACTGAAAAATATTAGTTTGAGTTCATATGTGAACATCAGAAAGAGACAACAAGTAATGGTGAATCAGCAAATACGAAAGTCTGTTTCATATTACGATTACTGAAACAAATCTGTGAAGAGCAAAAAAATGAGAATACTCAGCTTTAAATGATCGTTTGAAGCAGCTAAATGATAGTGTCGATCGAAAAAAAGAATGTAACATTCCTTACTCGTGTGAAAAATTATTGTTGACTTCTAATTTTGTATTCAATTTAATTCAGGTATAATAATTGAGAAACCATTCAGTATAAACGGTATTTGGTAATTCGACTTGAGAAATGCATAAAATTTAATCATCGCAAACCTAAAAATTTCATGTGAGCTGTTATTCTTCAAATGGTGCACCCTGTATTTTATTTTCATAATCTCTAGAGCCCTTTATTCTGGTTTCAAATATATCAACTTTATTGAGTTAAGCCCGAAGCAATAAGCTGCAAATGACGGCTAGTAAATCCCGTTTTAAAGATCAGGACGAATTACCAAACACCCTGTATGTGATGTTTGACCCCTTCGAAAGGGAACGGTCACACGAATTAACCCTTCTGCCACGCCCTTGGACATTAACTGATTTATTTACCAACAACTAATTACATGGTGAAGAAACAAAAAACTTTCGACTCTGTATAGCTCAGAAGAATAGCATATTATAAGGGAAGCTAACTCTCATGAAAAATCTAAGTTGGGATAACTGGTTTCACCTTTTTATCAGAGCTTGTCAGCTCTTCTCAGGGGTCATTTATCATCAGAAGCTTCAGCGACAGTGAAACATAGAGGTGATTATCCCTCTTCCTCATCGTTGAATCAAACGTTTAACCCTCGGTAAACCCACGATAGCGTTAAATGAAACGCCGTCGTTGTGAAATTCAATTCATTTTTTCAAATTGTCGTCCCTAGTCTAGCCTTCTTAAATAAACAGAATAAACTGGAATGGTCAGAGATGGTGTTTCATGGTTACCTCTAATCCGTAGAAATTTGAGGAATAACATATACAGGGTGGCCATTTGAAAACAAATCAGACGAGATTACAGACGAAATAAATTTTTTCGATAGAAATGCTCGGACAGGTCGATTTCTGTTTCGAGGGGGACAACTTAAGATGTAGGTTACGGACGCATAGCGCTTCAACCCTTGCTACTACAACCCTACCCCCAATTTTTGAATAGGGAAGATGGGATGAGTGATACCTCATTTGAAAGGTATTTTTATACTGATTTCAGCACAGTACTTTTTTTTTCATTTCGTGCATTAGTTCTCGAAATACAGGGTGGCCATTTGAAAACGAAACAGACGAGATTACAGACGAAATAAATTTTTTCGATAGAAATGCTCGGACAGGTCGATTTCCGTTTCGGGGGGGACAACTTAAGATGTAGATTACGGACGCATAGCGCTTCAACCCTTGCTACTACAACCCTCACCCCCAATTTTTGAATAGGGAAGATGGGGTGAGTGATACCTCATTTGAAAGGTTTTTCTCAAAAAAACACTACAAGTACCATGAAAACACTACTTCATTCTCAAAGTCTTAGTCAAGAATATTTCGAGAACTAATGCATAAAATGAAAAAACAATGACTGTGCTGAAATCAGTATAGAAATACCTTTCAAATGAGGTATCACTCACCCCTATTCAAAAATTGGGGGTGAGGGTTGTAGTAGCAAGGGTTGAAGCGCTATGCGTCCGTAACCTACATCTTAAGTTGTCCCCCTCGAAACAGAATTCGACCTGTCCGAGCATTTCTATCGAAAAAATTTATTTCGTCTGTAATCTCGTCTGTTTAGTTTTCAAATGGCCACCCTGTATTTCGAGAACTAATGCATAAAATGAAAAAACAAATACTGTGCTGAAATCAGTATAAAAATACCTTTCAAATGAGGTATCACTCACCCCATCTTCCCTATTCAAAAATTGGGGGTAAGGGTTGTAGTAGCAAGGGTTGAAGCGCTATGCGTCCGTAACCTACATCTCAAGTTGTCCCCCTCGAAACAGAAATCGATCTGTCTGAGCATTTCTATCGAAAAAATTTATTTCGTCTGTAATCTCGTCTGTTTCGTTTTCAAATGGCCACCCTGTAATAACATATAGGTACAACCAAATACACCAATTCGGTATGGTTGTATTTGAGAGATTCAGCAGAAAAACATAATTCTATAAACGAAATGGTTTCTAACTAAGACTGGATATTATATACACATTTGATTTTAGTTCTCCTAAAGAAAAATGAAGCGTCGGAAGCTCCAGTACGAAAAAGGGTCGATCACGGAATGAAGATCATAATGTGCTCTACCTGATGGGAAGAAAACGTTTCTATGGGAGTCTGATATTTTTCGAGATATTTCATGTTATATGAGATTTTTTCATTTTTAATATATTTTTTAATGCCATGTGTACAATTGAAATCTTTTGGAATCAATTGTTTTTCGTGACCTTTGTTGAGTGATTTCACTGAAAAATATCACAAATTCTCATTAAGGGATTTAAAAAAATTTTTTTTAAAGTCACGTTCTGAAGAAATTGTTTTTTCGTACCGAATTCGATCACAAGTAGTATAGAAAAGCACTGGACCTTTTCTGCAAACTACGTTGAAAACTAGCCAATTCTCTGAGGATTTCGAAGAGGTGAAATACACTTGATAACATTCTTCAAAAAAAAAGATATTCGAATGTTTAGTGAAAATGAAACATTTCTGTGGAAAACTTAATAATGCGTTTTGCACACCCTCCTGAACAAAATCAATCAATTCATTAATGAGATGTTTTTCACGTGCCAATCCACTTACTGACTTGCTATTAGCTACTACTTGAGATTAGCTATACGTACGTACTCAAATACATGAACACGCAATGGAACTGCCTTAATAAAAAAAAATAAACTTTCTTTTATATCGCATTTTCCTTTAAATGTTGCTGTTGAAAATGAGGAAATACGCAACAGATTTGTATTATTTTCTACCCTAATAATAATGATCTTCATTGTTGGCACATCGGGAACCCGCACAATGTAAACCAAGATCCCAAAATGGATTAACGGTGAGTTTATGGACTGAAATATTCAATGAAAAAATAATAGGACCCATAGAATTACCGCAATTACGAAACAGCACCAAATTCATATTTCTATTTTTCAGGAACAATATACAATATACCCTTACTTTTAGAAGATATAACACCGGAAAAGCGACGTAATCAATGTTTTCAACACGACAGGTGCCCAGCCCACTAAAGTCGTCATGTTAGGCAATAGTTGCAGCACAAATATCCTCGCCGGTGTATCGCCTATCGGAAGGGGCAGATAGACTTTCTTGCTCCCGAGTTCACCAGACCTAAATCCTCTGGACTCTTTTCAATCGAGGTTGTCTGAAAACTAGAATTTATTCCAATCCTATTAGAGATGAAGTGAAACTAAGGGATCGCAATTGTAACTAACATTTTTAATAGATTAATTCAATAAGTTACAGCAGAATGTGCAAAATGTAAGGTTTTCTGGAAAAACTGACAAAATAAGATCTCCACATGGATAGTTCCATTTTCGATAGAAATTTGAATTCCTATTTTTCTTAATAAGGGTATCACCTGAATTTAACCTTTTTGAAATCTTCACATAATGGGCGTCTTTTTTTTTTCAACGTGAATTTAAGAAAAGGACCACTGTTTTCTTTCCACACCAACCCAGATCGAATTCGGTACAAAACACTTCATCCAAAATGTGAATTTTGAACATTTTTTCAGAATCGCTGTGTAGGATTTTGTGCTTTTTATCAGTGCATAAATTGGAGCAATCATTCAACAATATTCACGAAAAAAATTGGGTAAATGGCATGAGAGGACCTATTCAAAGTGAAAGAAATTCAACATCGAATATCTCGAACACTGCGAGACTTTCATAAAATAAATTTGTTCATATCTGGTAGAGCACATTCTGACCTTCATTCCGGTTTCGTTTGACGTGGTGTTTTTGGGACATAGGGCAGGTTTCACAAAGCCTTAATTGTGCGAATAAAAAACCTTACGTGAATTCGGACCAATCGAATAACTCGTTTTGAAATTTCAACGAATCACGGTAGCTCCGATTAATTTAGCGGTTCAATCAAAGTTTTGTGAAACCGACCCCTAGTGTGTTATTACATTCCCTCAATTAAGAGGAACATAAGCAAGGTGATCTTTTTCGTGAAGAATAACATGAATATAATATCTCATTTGATCAACTCTAACAACTTTGAGATTATTTAATGCAAACATGAATTGAGTTTTACTTTTTTCTTAGTATGAGATTGATTTATGTTGATGCATTTACACCTGTAGGCCTATAAGAATTAGTCATGTTATTGGTATTGTTGGGCATCTTATGCTCCTCCCAAATAGAGAAATTAAAGAGAATTGAAAGTAACAATTACAAAAAAAATTGGAAAATTTTCTTTACTGGTGGGCATTTACGCTGCACATGATTCAGTTCTTGCTACGACTATGTAGGTAGCTCGCATGTCATGGGTTCATGATGGCGGCATCAACCATTATATACCTATTATATCATTTGCATCTTCAAGAAATGGAAACTGAGTATAACACAGAAAAAAATGAATAGTGAAATGGAAAAATATCATTCTGATGAGAGTTTCAAAATCTTCTGATGAGAAACCGGTAAAAAGGCCGTCTAATGCGTTCAAATGAGTTTTTGTCATCACGAAACTCACCTTCTTGTGTTTGCATAGAAATATCTGAACTCATTCTAATGAACAACGTAATTCTCATCTTATGAAGGCTGGACTTACACCGAATCATCCTCCTGCCTAATATCCTTTCTGTCGATAGAATCGAACTAAGAGACTACATCCTCCTCCGCTTTCACCCTCATTCCTAAGTTTGTCTGCTATTTCACAACAGTGCGGAATGAGAGATATCGACGCGTGAATTTCCACTTTCCATCGAGTTTTTTTATTTTCTTTTCATTTAATGAGTTCCTTCCGCTTTCGCTGATCTTCCCGGATTACGCCGGACTTATTCATCCGCTGCGATTAATCTTAATCGGCACTTTTTCAGGGGGATATAAGGGACGATGATTACTCGGTGGAATTGTTCAAGAAACGCTTTATGGCCTAGAGAGTATTCTTGAAGATGATCTCCTTTTTTATCAGAGCTGCAAATCGTATTTGAAGGTTCTTCTTGTACATCTTCGTGTAAAAATGATGTTGTTCAGAGGAATATTTATTCGGATGATGAAATCTTTGTAACAGTTCTATTTATGTAGGAAATAAAAAACCAGTAACTTCACCCTTATGCATATTGTTGAAAGTCTTGAGAAATGTCTCCTTCATCTTCGGAAATACATATAGGTATGTATCATCCAGAAATTCAGCCCCATCAAGTGACAGATGTCATCCCATATACAGACATGACGCTTCATTTATACTTTTCACTCTCTTTTCAAAATGGTTAAGGTTTTGAAATTGATGGATAAAATAAATATTCTTCAGGAAAAGATTTTTCATCAGATAAAACCGATATATTTAATGCATGATCATATTGATCATTCAATTCATTACACAAAAATGGATTGGATTGTAGACGTTCCAGTGGCGTCTCTATACTTTGAGAAATAAGGAAGGTAGGGGAGACTAAGGGGAGTTGAAACAATTTGGACATTTTGCTGCATGGTGCCAAAACTATAAACAGAAACCGCATGAGATAAAAGCCTAGTTCATTTCATATAGATGCCCAAACGAAAAAAACTCAAGTGTCAAATTTATGATAGAAAAATCAAGTTTAACGCGAAAAGTCGTTGTGTTCCAATTCCCGCCATATCGAGGTGAGTTGAAACAGTGGGAGAACTGAGGTAAGCTGAAATGCATTATTTTAAGTTAGAATGATTGGTTGTAAAGTATTGAAGATCGAAAGCACACACAGTACAAACAGAAACGGAGATAATGACCCAAAAATGAAATCGTCCAAATCTCAATTTTGGTTATAACTCGAAAACAAAAGAAGATAGAGGAATGCAGTTCATGGCATTATCAGTTTCTCTAAAAAAGATTACCGTAACGCAGGGCCGTCGCTACAGGGGGGTAGGGGAGCCTCCCCCCCAGAGCAGATTCTAAAGGGCGCAAAATTGATCTCTTATCATTGAATAACTAAAGCGAAATGTCACAAGCAAATGTTACTTGCTAAATATGATTTATACATGAGCTGCTCGCAATGCCATCTAGACTATTCATTTGAACTACAGCGATGGCATAGTAGAAAGCCTCGTTTCGGAAAGATTGTTATTGTTATGCAGTGAATCCACGAATTGCTGACTATTCGTATTCGTCAAAATCATTCAATAGAAGGAGGAGAAACATTACCTTTTATTTATTGAATCATGATGTCTCAAGTAAAAAAACATTCCAAATAACGGATTATGAATCCTCGCCAGAACAAATTCGAACCGTTTGGGGCGGAATTCAGAAAGAGGGCAGGAAAAAAGGCGCAGATGTGATTAATATTTTGAATACATGGATCAAAGCCAATTACTCTAGAAAAGAAGAAATTGTTTCTGAAAATAACGAAAGATGTAAGTTTAAGCGATATAACATTAGTTTGGAGACTATTCAGAAACTTCACTTTTCACCTGGTTATTCATTATTTGCTCTTGTAATTTTTCACGTGAAGACTTGTTTTTGATTACAGGTAATCCAATTCTTTATATTTTAATTTTTTTTGTTCAATAATTTTTTGAATTCGGAAAATAGGTTGAATTGCAGAATCTATAAAACAACATCACGCTGAAATTTATTCATTCAATATTCCAATAATAGTTATTAATAATACAAGTGCAGAAGGCACTACCTAATATTTTTCCACGTTTTCAAAATTCAAATTCAAATTTTTGAATGAACGAGTGTTGGAATAACCCTTCTATACGAGTTTTACCCATTATTTCATTCAATTTTCTGAATTTTTAATAATTAAATAATAATAAATATTTTCATAAATATCGTTCAATAATTTTCCTATTGAAAAATATTGATTGGCTGCACTGTTTTCCATTTCATAAATTTGACAGATAATAACTAAATCCATGTGGAAGAAGAATGAACATGTTATCATCCATATAACCATAAAAACTGTTCTAGAGTGAGTTATTCTCTCACGATTTTATCCTACAAGATGTGGCAGAATGAATGAATCCTACACAAAATTAGAAAAAATAATTATTTCTCTAGGTCTGATTACATGTTGGCCTCCTGCTACGAATTTATGCATTATTTGTCAAATTCATGAGAGAAAAAACACTTCTGCCAATCAATATTTTTCAATCCAAAATCACTTACTGTTATTTATGGAAATATTCCATTAATTTCGATGAAAATTAAATCAATTCGAGGAAACGACGAAGTAATATTCTATTACTTTTAACTCGTGGAAGAATATCAATGCTTTCTGAATTTGTATTATGGATATCCTTTAATTTTGGTACAATTATTTGCAGTGTTTGTTAATTCTGTTGATTTATGAAAAACTGTATTATTAATTTCTACCAATATCAATGTTCCTTCATAAATTTGTATTTTTTGATATGTTTTTAAATGAGGGGGCGCCAAAATCCATTTTCCCCCCCTGGGAAAAGCTTTTAGCTACGGCCCTGCCGTAACGTGTAATTCATTTTTCTCTATCTCTCACGGATAAAAAGTTGTAGTTCAGGTATCACCAATTTTGCCCAGCCTGTACAATGTTATTCATACATCAAAAGAATTCTCTTTATTTAATAGGTTACCTTATGCGAGAATTGCCTATCATGAATCGGCACCTACTTCTCCGTAAAGACCTTAGCATTCCAAGGCTGAGACCTTTAGGTAACTCAAAATAAACAGTAATTGTTTACTAATGGCGAGTTGAATGAGGATTTGTTCAAAATATTTCGTCATAAAATTTTCCGTAGTGTTCGGAAAAAACATGCGTTGATTGATTAGAAAGAGTAGTTCACCGAATTAATATCAAATATAATACATTCACGAAAACGCTTTCAGAGTTTTAATGTATTTTATGTTAACCCTGCCGTAGAAGAATCCCACAAAAAATCTTTCATAACGAACAGTTCATCCAATCTTGACTTATAAATGGTGTAACCAACAACATGGCCGACTTAGTTTTAAATATTAAGATTTCAGTCAATCGATATCTCGAGATATCTGCTGAAATATTTTTCAGGAGGTCTTTAGAGTTTTCTTGAGAATTTTCAAGGGGTTTTCTGTCCCAGTCACTGAAACGAAAATCAATTAGAAAAATATTTTCAAAAAATAAAAGAAAGGCTCATGTATAAAACTTGTGCACAAATTTGTCAGGGGCCGAATAATTTCAAAAAATTTTGCCTAATATTGAAAAAAGAACCAACACTTCGAATTCTAAGCTTCCTAACGTTTTGGATTCTATATGAGACTTCTTCGTCAGTAAAAGCCTCAACCTCATGAACTTTCCGGAATCTTAAGAATTTTTTATTTCTCAGTTGACATTCATTTTGTTTCAATTTCGTCAACTTTAACTAGTGTTGAAATTTTCATGAGTTCTGATTTCTCATGCAATTGAAAATATCATGTTCATGGGAACTCATGAAAACAAAAGGATCAGAAGGAATAAAAAAGAAAATGTTAATAGTGCAAGCTTCAAGACCCCACGCTTTGCATTCACACTGAAATTTGTTTGATGATGTAACTGGCGGCAACGACGAAAAATCTTTTCTGTTGCAGTGTTACCTCTTCATTTTATAATTAGTAGGCATGCTGAGATTGAATAAACGGAAAAATATCCAGAAAACCAATCGGCTAGAAAAATGAGGTATACAGACTTGCAACGAGGTGAGTTGAAACACTCCAATTTCGTTATTCACAACAAATTGTGAAAAAACACACGTAATTCATCTGTAATGATATAATGAATTGAATCCTGAATAAATGAGCCTTTGATTGATAAAATATAGCTTGAATTATGTTTTAAGGAAAGGTATCAAACCAGAGGTAACTGAACGACTCAACCGCTTCCCTAGTGTCACTGGCGACCATTGAGAGTCTGCGCCTGTGTTAAAAGTGTATTATCTTGCTAACAATATAAAACGGGAAATCGGTGTTGTTTCAACTCACCTCTGCTTCAAAACCCCTCGGTCTCCCCTACTTCACTTATTTACTGATTCCCGAAATTATATGAGTTCTATTTATATCTGATAGATTCATTGAAGTGATGAAAGAATTATATCAGATTATAGTTCTATATAGTTACAAATATTGGCTTCGATGACCTGTTCCATAATGATCTGACGACTGAAATTCACATTTTTTTGAATGAATGTTATTTTCTAAATTTCGCCAGTTCGAGTGTCTGGCAACTTCAGGACTTATTCTTTCAAGATATGCTCTCGCTGAATTGAGCTGCCCGATTATGGGATCATTATGGGCTGCCTCATTATGAGCTGCCTCATTATGGGCTGCCTCATTATGGGCAAAGAAGTTATTGGCATGCCTGCTGCCTGCTACAATAATTTCATTTTAGCTTTAAGAGAACAGTATTCAGATCCTTGATGCATCTTCTGCGAATTTTTGAACATGTTTTGAACATAACTGCAGCTAAAACTCGTCGTATCGGCCCTGACAAGAAAACGCGAAATACTTCGTTCACCAACTGCTGATTTGCCATTCATACAAAAACGTTTTCCATAGTCATAGAGATATCAACTTATCTACACATTTGTCTTAAAATAATCTCCGCGATTTCTGCGGTGTACAAGGTATTCGCGGACTGACGAGGGACTGAGGGAAAGAGAGTGAGCAAGAAACTTTCTCGCGATGGGAATGGGACCCTATAAGCTCATCTGGTTTTCAGGGCTAAATTCATTCAATACATATTGAAACAAAAAAATACGTAGCAGTGGTTAGTATAATGGAATGCGAATGATAAATGAGGTTATCGAAAAACCTCAGAAGCAAAAAAAAAAACTATTTTTGCTGTGAAAAAATATCTAATAAAGAAGTTAGGTATATATCAGAGGTTCTTGAATTATTTGATATAGATGAACATCTTCATGTTATTCTTAATCATGTCTCTTCTCTTATGAAATATACACATTGCAAGTACCACCTGTTGGCCGATGATCTACAATTGTACACATCTGTACAAAACTTCGTGACTTCCATTCATCTTTTGAATCGGGATCTAGCGCTTTTGTCTGGGACAGCCTCTAGCTTACGTCTTCAACTTAATCCATCGAAAACACAATCAATCGTAATTGGCACATGTACACATCTTTCTAAGATCAATTCCTGTATACCTGAAGTCGTTATTAATGGTAACTTCATTTCATATTCACAAAGCGTTAAAGATCTTGGTTTGATACGCAATCGATGAAACTCTTTCTCGGGATGCCCAGGTTGCCGCCGTACATAGAAAATTTTATCGTTCAATTTTTCAAAAAATTTTCATCACTCGCAACAAGAAAGACTTCATTCTATTCGCTTTTGCTGCCCATCTTTCCTTTTCACTAGTGTGTCTTGTCATAAATCACCGGATATGTGGTTGTCCTTCAATAAAATTAGGGTTGTTTTTTTAGAGGATGCTCTTTTGACCGTTCTTATATATATATATATATATATATATATATATATCAATCAGTTTATAACGTTCTTCGACGTCTTCTGATTTCCAGCCTCCATTTTTCTCGGTCGATCCAAAGATTATCTTCTATTCCTTTTGATCGCATATCACTGGTTATTCCTTCTCTCCAGCTCAGTCTGGGTCTTCCCCTTTTCCTTCTTCCGTGTGGTGTCCACTCAAGCACCTGTTTCGGAAGCCTCTCATCTGTCATCCTGATGTCTTCAGTTATTCGATGACTTACTCCCATTATGTTCAGGATCCTCTCATTTCTCACTCTGTCCAATCTTGATTTTCCGGCAGCTCGTCGCCAGAAGTCCATCTCTGTGGCCTCGAGCAGTCTCAACGAACTCTGTTTTAAAGGCCATATTTCACTACCATAGGTTACAACGCTCTTTACTATGGCATCATAAATCCTATGTTTGTTGTCTTTGGAGATAGATTTGTCCCATAGAAGACTGTTGAGCTGTCTGATTGCTATCCTGCCAAGGTTGTTACGGTGTTTGATTTCCTCATCCATACTTCCGTCATTTGTGATGTGTACTCCCAGATATTTGTATTTATTACATTTCCTGACGACCTGTTGTTCTAGTGCCAAATCTTGTTGTTCTCCTCCAATACACATATACTCTGTTTTGTCGATGTTAACCTCCAGGCCCCAAATATCGTATTCTTCGATGAATTTTCGTGTCATGTATACAAGGTCTTCGTAATCCTGAGCTAAAACCACCTGATCGTCGGCGAAACACAATGTAAAGGGGATGGATTCGTTCAATGGTATGCCCATACCTCGGCATTTCCTTTTCCACGTTTTAAGAGCCTGTTCCAGATAAATCTTGAACAAAGTGGGTGACAGACAGCAACCCTGTTTCAGTCCTTTATCTACCCTGAAACCTTTCGACAACCTCTGTCCTCACCTCACTTGGCACCAATTGTTTTCATATAGCTCTTGAATAGCCTTGATGACCGTTCTTACCGACCGAATATACAGGGAGTTTGTGCTCCAATGAGAGCTTCAACTCTAACGTCTATCGTAACCCTTTTGCATCAGTCCAGCGACACAGTGTGTAGTGGAACATATTTTGACTGGACTGTTCATCGCGTCTTGAACGCCCGGAATGCCCAGCTCGATAAGAAGTAGTACACTATAGGAAGTGGTACACTGTACCGCTTAAGTATAGAGGTGAGGCTCCTCTTACAAACTCAATTATGAAACGTGTACTACAGAACACTACATGTGAGTAGCTATCGGCAGGAAGCTAATCTCCTGACTATACACCAACGTCGGGTTTAGAGGCTTCTATTTTTGGGCTTTAAGGTAATGAAATTCGGGAACTTGGTGACGAGTATTATAACACTCGAGCACACACTAACACGACGATCAGTATATCTATGCATGGTACTAGATTCATGAACAGCAATTTTTGTTTGAGGTTCTCCAAGCTCTGGCATCGTATTCCTGCCGCAATTGCTCGGAGAGGAGGATATTTCTCAAGAAATATTTATGGACTACTGAAATCTAGTAACTATATACGGTTTTGTTCCTTTTTTCCTTCTATTCCTCAATCCATGTTCGAGTCCAGTATGATTTTGTATTATCATTCAGTACTTGTCATAGCCTGTTTTTTTTTAATAATGATTAGGTAGGCAGGAAGATTTCGCTTAGTGATATGCCCACCTTTTGCACAGTGGTTCATAAATTTTGTATGACATAGTTCTGGCAACAAAGTGTATTATTATTATTATCAATTCTTTTACCGACAGAGCATCAGTCGAAATTTTCAAAATGAAATGAGAAAGACAAAAGCAGAAAAAAACATAATTTATAATGAATTTAATTGTTTTCAAATTAAACATTCATAATATTAATAATCGTGTGCTAATTTTATCTCATTAATTTGCATGGTATGTTTGTCCTCTGCCACATCGCTCCCGTTTACGCTGCTGCTCCCATAGTCCGGAGTCGGACTGCGCATATCTTCACTAGATGTTTTTGCAGAGGGTACCACTCCGATAATTCAACCCAGCTTCCGCCAAATACAATTACATCTGTAGATGAGGACGAGATCAGGGCGATAACGGATAGATTTCCTGATAATTTGACAACTGGTGTTAATATAAATATGAGATACAATAATTGCTCCTGCGTAGAGCAGCTCGGCACTTGCTAAACTTCTTTATCTCATTATAACCATAAGCCTCGCATGAGAGCCCGTAGAATTTTTTTTCAGCGGGGGAAAATGAAAATTTCTGTAAGATCAACAATAACTAACATCGCCACATCAACACAGAATCTCGCTGAGTCCCTGATGATGGAGGTCAAGTGTATGTAATCCAGAAAGATTTTTAACGGGCGTTCGTTGCTATTGGTCACACCTGGCTCCTACACAAATTTGAAGAGTTTGGCTCTACTCCTTCATTTCGGAGACTGATGTGTTCTTACTTGAGGGACAAAATCAATTATGTTTTCTGTAATGGCTTCAGATCTTTAGAAAATGTGTTCACGACTGGAGTTCCTCAGGGATAAAATTTGAGTCCATCATTATTTATCAACTTTATAATCGATTTTCTGTGCTCTCTTGGCCTATGCGGATGATTTGAAGCTTTACTCAAGTGTATGTCAAATGGCTAATTTATCACGACTATAGTTTGTCCACGCCTGGTGCTTGCGAGTTGGTGTCATTTTGAATTCGTACAAGCGTTCACTGTTACTTACACACGGAGAACAGAGCCGCTCATTTTCGCTCATCATATTGGTGACCACCTAATTGCTGCTGGAGACCGATTTCGTGACCTGGGTGTCCCCTTCGACAGTTAATTGAGTTTTATTCCACACGTTAAAGATATGTGTGCCTCTTCTTGTAGGTCGCTGGAATTCGTGTCCAGGAGCTTCAGGGATTTAGATCATTCTTCTGCTGTCAGAAGCTTCCATCGGAGGTTCCTGAGCTTGTTATCAGTAAATTAGAATATGCTAATTTGGTATGGTTACCCATATATGCTACCCAACTCACTGTGATTGAGCGAATTCAGAGGAAGTTTCTCGAATACGTCATGTTCAGAAAGATTGGAAGGTATCCGGACCAAGGTGCTGATTTTCCAGGTAGGTATCATGAGTGAAATGCGAACATCAATTTTTCTAGCACGTCAAACCCTGCGGAAACTTTGCGCAGAACGTACTCTCAGGAAAAATTGACTCTCCTTTTCTGCTTTCTCTTATCAACATCCTAGTACCGAGAAAAAAATTACCAGGAATAGGAAGATAATATGCTATATCTGACTGTGTGTTATTCAATGAACTGAAGTTTTTGTGGTTAGCTCTCTAACCATTTGGAGGCATTTCAAGTCGTCTCGGCAGCGCTGGAATAGCTTTCATACCTCATTTCAAGTTACAAGCGCGAGTGGTCTACTGGTAAGGGCCCCGGCTCCGACCAGCAAGTTTCCACTCCTGTGAGCAGCACCACCTAGGTATGGAAAACTCGCCGAACGATTCAATGTTTGGTAAACATTTAACAATGCTGGCCTAAGGTAGCGTTAGGTCACCTCAACAAAGCCTTGACAGAACTCACTTATCCTTCTAAAGCTGCATTCGTTATCAATTCGCGAGTCGAAGTACACTTCGGCAAGGAAGCTATGCAGATAGCGGCCTCTGTTACCATTCAGCAGGAAATTCATGTGTAGCACGAAATTCGACGTCGGCATAGATTCTCACAAGCCTTCACTTCAGCACGAAATCAGGCGGGCTATAGTTCATGCGCAGTGCTTGCAATCACATTTTCAACAGTTCAACCGCCATTGGAGTTTAAACTACTTCGAGCCGCGAATTTAACACAAATGCAACTTGAGCTTCTCAACCTTTAAACACATTCTGAGTGTTTCCACAGGAACCCAGAAGGTAGGTATGGCAAATACAGAACTACACCGTCCAATAGTGTTCGCACAGACAATGGCTGCTCTAGTTTCTCAGAAAAAAATGATGGATTTATCCGGTTTCGAAAATTTGAAAAACTGATATTTTATTTTGAATGTGAATTTCAATACAAATAAAACTAAAAAAACTTTCATTTCAAATACTTATACATTTAACATCTGTTAGACAAACTTATCGTCATCTTCTTGTGGTTCACAGAGAAGCTCCCCAGGTTCCACCTCAGATTCTCCTTGGGATTGACCCCTATTCATGACAAACCAAGCTCAGTGGCGTTTTCCTGCCAGTCAGCCCCAAAATGCTCCTCGAGCAAATCATTTACATTGGCTATTTTCTCCGGTTTTATTGGATTTTTAAATAGCTCTAATTCATCCGGAATGTTGAGAAGAGTCATTTCCTTCTTGGCAATTCCTTTTGGAATGTTCAAATCATGTTTATAATTTGGCAATAACAAGTTTGTTTGACAGTCATAGGATAAAGTAAGCAATCCATCCTTCTCTTCTCTAAGAGCCTCAAAAGAAGCCTTTGACCGTAGCCTATGAATTCGCTGCTCTGTCATCCAGTTTTTCTCCAAATTTTCATCCTTAGCATGCCTTATTTTCTCCTTGAATTCCAAACATCTTGAGCAAACATCTGTTTGGGGTGCATTATAACCCAAGTTGAAATTTTTATTGAATGTATTCCTAAAACAACATTCTCTCACTGGGAGGTCTGCATTATCTTCATTATGCAGCCCCCACTTTTTTTTATTGAGAGCTTACTTGAAAGGTATTGCCTAGTGCTCTTCATCCTACAATAGTAACTTCAAGCAATGTTAAACCTTTTTATGTAATTCTTAACTCTCAGAAGAATGTTTTCATTCTTCTTGCTTTTACGATCACGTCAGAACTGAAATGAAAACGCGTGGTAGAAATGAAAACAAACGCTTTCGCGCCATTTCCAGGATTCGTTCGGTTTTGAAATTCGTATTCAATTTTTTTCATCAGGATCTGTCCGCTTTTCAACATCTCTGGATTAATCCGGTTTTGTTACGAATTTGACGATGGATTTATCCGCTTCTGAATATAACTTGAGATTTCTATCCGAATTTTGAAGGGTATTTGTCCATTTCTGATTATTATTTTAACAGGAGTTAGATTTGAGAACGGTGCCACAAAAACCAGCGAAATTAAAAAATCAGGATCTATCCGGTTTTGATTTTAGACGCCTCAAGTGTATTTCCACATCAGTTAGAGAAAGAAATCGCGACTTTGCAACAATTAATCCAAAGTCTTTGAACAGTGAGTATGTAGAGCTGATATGAGGGGAAAGAAAAAAGTACAAAACCTGACGATATTGGTTTTCCAACAAAATACAAAGGCCTCTTCAAAACACCACATTCAATAATTCAACCCATAAAAATGAGAAGAGTATAAAAATGATAAGCCAAGTGAAGATTATTCCCACTCTTTTTCCACCACTTCTGATTAGATTGTCGCCATTGCTGGTTTCCCACCCTCGTCGCGAATTATCTACCCTCAGACACTTCGCAAATGTGACGGAGAACATTGTAACGGCGGTCTACAGTTTCTATAACTGTCTACTACATGTCCGGCAAAAGGACACTAATTCGAGTAATAAATCGGGCCCGGTTCAGATTGCCACTTCAGCAATGTCTACAAACCGACGTCGCGAAGTTGAGATTGACTGTTTCCAAGCGAACGACTTCTGCACTTCCGAATTGGGCGATGCGGCAAAGTTTGATTGTTCTCAATATATTGATTCATTTTGGGGTTTGAAATTTAGGATAACAGCCGAGGGACTTCGACCCAGGAGAATAAGATTGTTTTGTTTTCAGCTTCGGGTTATCTCCTGGGTACTGAATATTCAATACTTGATCGTTCACTAATATACAACTTGATTAGATATGTATAAGTATTAGCAGCATATCAGGCAAATCTGAATATTATAAATGAAAGTTGTACATCCGATTTCATTCCAGGGGGAATTTTGAAGCAAATGATTGGAGAAATGAGTACTCAATTTACTCATATCAAAAACATATCCGACAAGCACTTGAGTATTTCCTCATCTTCTATGATTGGCCAGTGTTATTTTGGTCTTCAAAAAAGAATAACATACCAGTTTTCATCCTGTGTACCTTTTCGAACGTATTCGAGTAAATGGTATATAGTAGATTAGATTAACTTTATGAGTTGGGATTCCGAGGTGTCTTTCTCAATTGGATGCAGAGGAGTGAGTACAATGAACTGATTTACGTCTAATGTTACACAGTACTTTCATATTTATTTATAATAACATAGTTTCGAGGGGCTCATCTGAAAGAATAAATTAAATTCCCATATGTTGGACATGAGATCTGTCGCACCGCTGGCAGAAAGACAATAATCAACTCTCTTCGCTCGAAATCACCGTATGAATTAACGCCTCTCAGTGCTTAATATTTACGTGAGTTCTTATCTTCTTTTTTTCAACTGTAAAATATTTCTCTCTACAAACTTTAACATATAGACAATAAGTGAATGTGTGGTGCTGTTCTGAAGCCTTCTACGTGGTTAGCTAACCCAGCAGGAGGACCAAGGCCCAGAATTATTCGGGGATATCCACCTGTTCAAGGTAGGCATCTCAACCCCCAGCATCGCGTTTTCATTCATTCCAGGTCCTTCGAATTTTCAAGCTTTTCGAGCCCTAGTCGTGTCATTTTGGCCCGTTCGAGCCGTATATAGAATCAGTTTTCTTTTCATAGAATTCTTTCAGCTGAGTTGTTCGAAATTATTTCAGTCATCCATATTGAATTATAAAAAGTTATCGCTGATAAATATAGTTATACTTGACGTTTGGAAACAGGTTCTAGTTTATCGCATTCAATTTCACGTCATTCAGAAAAAGGAAAACACAACCATATATTCTGAAAGAAAACAATAGTCACTTTCTCTTTCTCGAATATTGTCGTTCGTTATAATATTCATTTCATCGCGGCATTGTTTTGTTTTGGTGTATTTGGAGTTGTTTACTTTATTATTTTCTTTCTCTTCAAAATTCATAATTTTCATATTTTACTTGGTTTCTGCAATAAACCTTTCGAGAACATATTCTTCGTAAATAAACAAACATGAATGCTAAACTGAAACAAAATAAAGCTAGTCGTCAAGTTGTCATTGATAATCTTGAATAAATTTTCCAGTTAGCTCAAAATGCTGTCACTGATGAAAGTCTTCACGTAAGATTTCAGTTGAGGTATGCAGTGTTGGACGATTTATGTGAGAAGTCTTTAAATTTTCATAATCACATTATCGTTCTGTTGTCCACTACTGAAAATCCTGATTATGAGGCAGAAAAAACACTCAGAACTGCATTCTTAGATAATTGTTTCACAATAAAGACTATACATGTAAACTTATTTCCCGTAGTAAAACCTGAAGTATTTCAAGATATTTTCAGGACGCCTAATGCCAAATTGCCAAAGATTATTCTACCAACTTTCGAAGGTGATTATAAGAATTGGCCAACATTTTATGATTTATTTAAAAGTCTGGTTCACGAAAATTCTAGTTTTAGTGAAATAAAAAAATTTCAATATCTTCTAAGTTCACTCTCTGGTCAGGCCCTTAATCTACTAAAGGGGTTTCCGCTGACCTAACAAAATTATAAAACTGCATTTCAAACCTTATAGGAAAGATACCAGAACAAGCGACTTTTGGTCAACACATGTTGGAAGGAGATTTATAACGTCTCAAAAATGCAAACTGAATCTGCTACAGGTCTTAGAAAAATTTTGGAAGTCTTTTCAGAAAATTTATCTGTTCCAAATAATTAAGGACTACCAGGTGCTCCATTGGGACTTTGTTTTGTTTCATCTTCTAATACAAAAATTAGATTCGCCTACAGTTAAAAGATTTGAATTACAGGAATGCTCAACTGACATTCCCTCATTTAATAATTTACAAACTTTTTTATTAATTCAATGTACAGCCTTAGAATCTGTAGCTCTTTCTGTTCCTCATCAATATGATACAAAATTCAATTCTCTCTCTTATAATTTACCTTCTTATAAGCGGAATTCAGCTCTTATAGTTCACACAAGATTTGATTCTGATAAGAAAGAATCGGTTTGTAATTATTGCAAGTTAGGTCATACTTTTTACAAATGTCTATCTTTCTTGGAAAAATCTACTTCAGATCATTTTCGCATTGTTAAAGAAAAAATTGATGTCTTAATTGTCTTCATTCTGGGCATCAAATAAACAAATGCTCTTCTAAGTCGAGCTGTCGTACATGCAATGAGAAACATCATTCTTTATTGCACATGCGCAGTTCATCAAATAAATAATCAAACTCACAAACTTTTCTTTCGAATCAAGGTGAATCCTCTGGTGATTCCGTTCCTAAGCCCGCACAAGTTTTGACAAATGTTCTTCCCACTAAAACTACCGTGTTATTAGCAACTGCGCAGGTAGAAATTCTCGATGCTTGGGGTAGATTTCAGAAGGTACGAGTCTTGTTAGATAGTGGTTCTCAAATTAATATCATCTCTCAAAGTTGTGTCAATAGGTTAGGATTAAAAACACCCAAGTTTGCACTTTGGATTCTCGGTATTGGTGATAGCTCATCTTCGGCCAATAGTTGTGTTGTTTGTAGTATACGTCCCACAGATGAGGTTAATCCCTCTTTCACATTTGATGCAATTGTACTGCGCACAAATGCCAAGTACACTTATTAATTTTTCTCATTGGTCTTGCGTCTCCTCCAAGAAATTAGCTGATCCAGATTTCGCCACTCCTGGTTCAGTTGATATCCTTCTAGGTGCAGAAGTTTTTCCTTTAATTCTTAGGGATGGCCGCCTGGAAGGTGACGGCCTAGAACCAGTAGCGTAACGAATTTCGACCGGGCCCCCCCGCAGAACTAGTTTTCGGGCTCCCTCATATGGGCATGTGTATTTATTGAAAAAATAATTTATTTAATAAAAGTATGTGGTTTAGGCGTAACACCACCAAAATTACTCCGAAATATTACTTGAAGTAAGACTTCTATATTTTATTTATTGAAATATTATTCAAAATTTGCAGTAAATAATATACATAATTGCATCTTTATTTCAAATATAATAATCAATCCTAAAAAATACTGTGTTACTCGATGTGAATGGGTAAATAGCTTGAATGGTTGAGTCTCCCTTGTCATCTTGATTTATTTGTTGCAAAAGTATATTCTAAAACAAGTTGCAGCTCCTATTCCAACACGATGGCGAAGTTCGATAGCATGAGTGTTGGAATTGCCTTCTGCCATCACTAGTTTTAGACGATATTTTCTCTATTTCAGTCAAGTTCTGTAGAATCCTCTCAATTTTCAAATAAAAATTCAATTTCAATTATCGATTCTCGCCATCTTGTTGGAATGAAAATATTAAATTTTTGTTTGATGAAACATGAAACCCAGTGTTTGAATATTTTACAAAACGAAAAATTCAATAAATTTTATTAATAAAAAATTTTGCATCGAACAAAAAAGGTGGAAGATTTTATACAAGATTGATAATTATTTATTACACCATCCTTCAAGATTTCTACCAACGAACGATTTTTTTTTCCGAAGGTATGAATAAAAAAGCTTTTTCACCCCTTTTAACCCTTAGCTTTCACACCAGAGGGTAGGAAAATTTTACACCTTCATGTTTTACCGTCTCCAACAACATATCAAAAAATTACGCTGTTGCTACGTTACATCGCCTGACACTTTTGTGGAGTTACATTTTCAACATAAAATAAAATCTTCATTGTGATGTCGCATATGCGTCCAAAACCTAGTAATTTTGTGATATCGCTTTGTTAACAAAATGTGGAAGAAAAATTCTCGACATTTTGACGGTGACGAAAGATATCTCAAATGTGATTCCCATGCGATGCAAATATTCGTTCGTATTGTGACTCAAAGCCAAAGAGTGTTGAGTTACTCAGTGTTGTTATCTCAGGGGAAGCAAATATGCTAGTTTTGCGTTTCGAAAATGCCAAAAATATGGTTTTTCATTTGGGAAGTGCCGAAAAAATGCTGGTTATTCATTGATATTTTTTTCTATAGCTATTTCTGAAATATAAATTTTCTTCGACTCAACTTTTGAATGTAAATGAATATTGGGGTTCTGAGTTATCAGATTTCAAAATATTCCTAGGTGCTGGGTTAAATTTTCATTTTTTTATTGTAAGAACTGTTTTTCTCAAACTTGAATGAATTGAAATACCTATGGTTGTTGTGGTATAGATATTAATAAAATATGTTATATCTTAATATTCCCAAATGGATATGCACATTACTTGAAACTTCTGAATGCGGAAGAACTTTCGAAGATATGCTCCATAATATGCTATATGCTTAACGTCAAAAATATATGCTATACATGAATCAAATATGCCAAATTGAGCATTAAAAATGCTGAATTTGCACCCGAGTAAGGAATTCTTCGATCTTCAACTGTAGAGAAACTACCACATCTGGGTTTTATTGCCCCTAATTACATTAGGCCGGGATATTTTTCTCTCGAGATAAGAACCCGGTTTGGCCATGGAATTCGCACTGGCAAGACGAAAGGGGGGTGGTTTTACGTCTGACAGATTCAACGTATAACCATTTTTAGACTTGAGTTTTTTCTTTTGGTTGGATCCATTCCATCTCCATCATTTTGTGACTAGTGTTCGATTCGAGAAGTTCGCTGTTCGTTCGATCCGATATTCAAATTTTTTGGTTTTCTGCAATTTGAGTGCATTAATTGGTAAGTAAATTCTTTAATTATTGTTGTTAACTAAATATTTTGATATTTCAGTCTACATATAATTATCATATAATGAAGTTTTTATATGTGTGTTGGCGCAGAACTTTTTGTTTTAGAAAAAAAATGTTTCTTCTGAGAATTGTCTTGATTTTTGCCGTTGAATTTATTATATTTCATTTGGTTCTGAAGATATTTAAAATTGAGTTCCAGTTTACTTGTCTGAAATAATGCTGTACAAGTACATTGTATACCAAATTGCCCGATTTTGGCTTTATTTTTGTGAAAACCATCACTAGAAACCATTTCACGATATCTTTATTTTTTTATAATTTCAATTCATTATCGGTTTCAATCATCTGGAATTCAAATTAATGAGAAGTGATTCAACATTGAAGTATAGATTGGTGAGAAATTCAATGCGAAATTCACAAAAACACAATTGAAACATTCGAATGAATTTATATTTTGGTTTTTGAGAAAGTTATTATACTGATAGAAACTAGTCCTTCGAACTCTCCACTGGTCTAATTTTTCTAAATATGATGTGATATCGGTATAGACTTCTTTGTAATTTATATCTTTTTTTATATCACCATAATTGGAAAGCCTAGATTTTAACTAATTATTATATCTTTAGTTAAACTGCTTTGAAATCTTATCTTATTTGAATTTTTTATGTCTTATAATTTCTAAAACTAATGTTCACCTTATTCAAATTCAACATTTTTCAGTACAAAACTCATGAGGCCGTTGGGGGTAACGGCAGCAAAAATTTCGTGGTGAGATGCCTCAAGAAGACTTTCACCGACGGAACTGCCTAACTTTCTTTATGGACGGGCCAGAGGCCAAATTATAAAATTGCTGAGTGTCCCATTATGAAGATTTTATTCAGTGAGTATTTGATTTGAGTTTTTTTTTTAAATTTATTTGAGGTGTAGCCGCTATAATGTAAAACACAACCTTTGCAGTTATTCAAATAATTCTTGCAAATTTGTTATCCCGAAATTTTTCAATGACCTAAGGCGAGTTTCACAAAGCTTTGATTGTACCATTCAACAACCTTACGTAAATTCGAACCAATCGAATCACTCGTTTTGAAGTTTCAGCGAATCGCGGTGGCTCCAATTAATTCAACATTACAATCGAAGTTTTGTGAAACCGGCCCGGTTTCACAAAACTTTAATTGAGCGATTAAAAAACCTTACGTAAATTCGAACCAATCAAATAACTCGTTTTAAAATTTCAACGAATCGCCGTGCCTCCAATTAATTTAACGGTGCAAATAAAGTTTTGTGAAACCGACACTGAGTCATCTATACGAATAAAATTTTAAAACGTTGGTAATTATATTTATAACTTCTCATCAATTAAAATATGTTGAACCAATAAATTGAGTAGTTGAACGAAATTGTACAAATTACTCAACTTGATATTGAAAAAAAAATTATTTTAACTTATACTTTCACTCTTTTCAGATGTGGTGAGGAAAAAGACTTCGAAATATATGTAAAGGAATGGCTGCGACATGCCAGGCAGAGAGAAGAAAGACAGATGAAGAAACCTACTACATAGTATATACTCAAACCTATTTTGCATCTTTTTTTGTTTACTTTTTTAAATTTTTTTGTTTTTTATTTTATTCAACCTTAATGTTATCAATCATTATAGTTTTTTCGTTCGAATAGATTTTTTCATTATCCTCATGCAGTCAATGATTTAATCTAAAATATATGTGAATTTATCATTGGTAAATTTGCTCTCCGCCAGTCAATAAAATAATGTAATTGGGTGCAAATCTTCTTATTGGGCGAAATGAATATTGGAATTTAAAATTTCGAATACCGTCACATATATAAAGTAATACAATCCAAATTGAATAACAATATTTCACCTGCATTAAAAATGGTTTCATATTTATCACAAGAAACCTCTCATTAGTCAACGCAATGAGTATAACTAAATATGTCTCAAATGCGATAAGAAATGGCTTCTTATTTGAAGATATCTTTTAGTATCACATAAAAATTCCTATGCGACGTCGAAAAGAAATTAAAAAAAGTGGTCTCAAAATTAACTCGCATGAGCGTCTCAAATGTTACAAGAAATGGAGTATCATTTGTGACCAGTTTTGCGATCGCATATTCAACTACTCATTGAACCGAAATGCGTACTTGATGTTGAGGACATTTGGATGCATATGCGAGCGCGTGGAGGGGTAAACAGTACATCGCATAAGAGTTACATTTGCATCGCCGTGTTTGCTGGGTAATTACTTGAGATTCAGAGGTTTTATTGACTGACCTATTAGTGACTTTAGTATTGTATCTTGGCAGTTGGTGTGACAGATTACGGAATTTGAATTAATTTGATTTGAGAATTGATCGGATCGGAAGTCAGTACTGAAAACCAAAAAACGAGAAATATAACTGGAAACAATGCTGTAATAAATTCATTACAGCACTACTTTCAGTACGTTTATTCTCAATCCTCAACAAACTGGGCCCGCGAATTCTTTTTTGGGTCATTGTACTTCTCAAATAATTTTATATTAACTTTAACTTTTAAAAGGATCGCTGATCGCTCTGCACTGGCTACAGTAACAGGTTATATTAAAAATAAAATTAAAGCAGTAGAGAGATCTGGGAAACAAGTTGCAATCGAAAAGTTTTCTAAAAACAGGAGATCAGCTAACTGTCGAATTGATGATCTTTTCTGAATCTCTGATTTCAATGCAATTCTAAAAGAGTTTATTCGGAAGTTAAGGTCAAAACTGAGGTCATGTTCATATTCTTTAACGATAAAATTGAATTGAATTTTCTCTCGAAGACCAGGCCCCGATAACGCCAGGGGCCCCATAACGCCCGGGCCCCCCCAACGCCTGGGCCCCCTCGGACCGCGGGGTCTGCGGGGGTGTAAGCTACGCCACTGCCTAGAACCAACAGACCTTCAAAGTGTTTTTGGATGGGTGTTTATTGGAAAAATCCAAGGTTCCCCTCCAACTATAAGTTCTTTTCACGCTTCCTTTGACGAATCTTCAACAAATTCTACCTTAAAAAAGTTCTGGGAACTTGAAGAAGTTCCAAAGCTCCCAATCTTGTCACAGGAAGATGAGTTTTGTCAACACATTTTCGAGAATTGTCACTCACGGGACGCATCAGGACGATATACTGTTGCTTTACCTTTCAAGAATAATGACATTCCTTCTTTCGTCGACTCCCATCCTTGGAACATCGTCTAATAAAATCATCCAGTGTTTATGATGAGTATCGTAATTTCATGAGTGACTATATGTATCTAGTAACCATATGTCCTTGAAAACTTCAGATTTCAGATCGAAAAATTCATTTTATATTCCTCATCATTGCGTTATCAAGCCAGATAGTGTTTCAACTAAGTTGAGGGTGGTTTTCGATGCCACTGCTTGTGTTCCCGGAAATCCCTCATTGAATGATACTCTTTGCATTGATCCAAAACTGCAGAAAGATATTGTGGTCATTCCGTTGAACTTTCGCATTCATTATTTTGTCTTCACTGCTGATATAAAACAAATGTATCGGCAAATCTTGATTCAACCTTTCCATAGAGATTTCCAAAGAATTCTTTGGAGATTTTCACCCCGTGAGCGTATCCACGAATATCAGTTGAATACCGTAACGTATGGAGTTTCACCAGCTCCTTTTCTTGCACTTAGAACTCTATTCCAGTTGGCGCAGGATGAGAAACATTCTTTTCCTAATGCTTTTGTTGACAGACGTATACGTTGATGATGTTGTCACAGGATGTGATGATTTGGAAGAAGCAAAAGTTATGCAGAAGGAATTGATTTCTTTACTGCATAAGGGTGGTTTTCAGCTTCGCAAATGGTGTAGTAACAACGTCAAGTTACTTTCTTCTATCCCTCCGGACCACCAACACCAGAATTCCTTGAATTTTGACTTTGATCCGGTCGTCAAAATTCTCGGTTTAATGTGGTTTCCTTCCTTAGATGAATTCACCTATTCCACTAATGTTTCTAGTGAAGTCATTCTGTCCGAATTATCTCGCATTTTCGATCCCTCAGGGTTCCTTTCCCCATTTACTTTTTTGGCAAAGCATTTAATCCAACATCTCTGGACTTTAGGTTTACAGGGGGATGATACGCTGCCCCAAGATGTAACATTACGTTGGAAAAGGTGTAGGTCCGAATTAGCAGAGCTTCCAAAACTCAATATTCCAGAAAAATTAGCTTCAGATTTCTCCCTAGATGTGAACTCCATGGTTCTGGAGATAGTAGTGAACGAGGGTATGGAGCAGTAAGTTATCTGCGATTCTTTTACAAAAACGCCCCTATCGACACATCCTTCGTATGTGCTAAGTCGAAAGTCGCTCCGGTAAAACGAATATCTCTACCGAGATTGGAGCTTTTCGCCTGTCTTTTGTTGTCAAAGCTTATCAACTTGGTATATTTCTCATACTCGAAAATCTTCTGTATTAATAGCATTTTTGCTCTGACGTGGATCAAATCTCCCCCTCATCGATGGAAGAGTTTTGTGAGTAATAGGACGACTCAAAATCAGCAACTTGTTTCCTCACAAAATTGGCATCATGTCAAAACTAGGGATAACCCTGCAGACTGTGCATCTCGTGGTCTGACACCTGGTGAACTCTTCAAATCGTCACTATGGTGGGTGGGACTAGATTGGCTGCGATCAGGAGAAATTGTGGTTGGTGAATATTTTGATCCTGTTCTTGTTTCAGAAGAGGAACTTCAGATTTTTTTATCGACTTTTGTCTCTCAATCAATCGTTGATGACTTACTTTCTATATTTTCTAGTCTCTCTCAAATAAAACGAATCATGTCTTATGTTTTAAGGTTTGTCCATAACTTGAAAAATCCTCTTTATCGTAGATTCGGTGTTCTCTCTTCGATGGAGCTCAAGCAAGCTTTCTCCTTCCTTATAAAATATGTTCAACAATCCGTCTTTTCTACAGATATTCATAATTTAATGAAAGAGAAACTTATATCAAAACAACTACGTAAATTGAATCCATTCCTTGGAGAGGATGGCCTTCTCAGGGTGGGCGGTCGTCTCTTCTTTTCAGGGCTGGCCTACAAACACAAACATCCAGCCTTATTACCTTCTTCCCATCGACTAACTGAACTTGTCATCCAGTATTCCCATCAGATTTATTTGCATCCTGGTGCAGAAACGCTTCAATACCTGTTAGCCCAACAGGTTTGGATATTGTCTGCTTGACGATCCATGAATAAAATTATAGCTAAATGTCATAGATGTTTTAGGTTGAACCCCAAACCATTTCAACTTTTTATGGGCAATCTGCCGTCTTTACGAGTGGGTCAGCTAAAACCGTTTCAGTGCGTTGGTGCAGATTTTGGAGGACCCTTTGCGGTCACTCTCTCGAAATCCCGTGGTTCTAAATCTATGAAGTCTTACGTGTGCTTCTTCATTTGCTTCACAACGAAAGCACTACACTTAGAACTAGTGTCAGATCTCACTTCTGATGCTTTTCTCGCTGCTCTACGACGCTTCATCGCTCGAAGAGGTCGCTGTAATTTCACCTTTAGCGATGGAGGAACAAATTTTAAAGGTGCGTACAGGGATTTGCTCAAGTATATGCACAATGCTGTTGATACTGAAAACATCGATTGAAGTTTCAATCCTCTATCTGGTCCACATTTTGGCGGCCTTCGGGAATCAGGTATCAAATCAGTTAAATCCCATTTACTTAGAGTGATCGGTGATCAGGTATTGAGTTATGAAGAGTTTTATACTGTGTTAACACACATTGAGGCATTACTGAACTCTCGTCCACTATGCCCGCTTAGTAATGATCCAAACGACCTCTCAGCTCTGACACCCAGGCATTTCCTTACGTTAGCTTCACTTGGTGCGTTACCTGAACCAGACTTAACTTCACTTTCCTTGAATAGATTATCGCGATGGCAACTGTCGAGTCGTCTCCATCAAGATTTCTGGAAACGATGGCACAACGAATATTTGAAAACGTTGCAACAACGCAAAAAATGGTATAACCAGGACATAAAGGCATTATCTCCGGGTATGCTTGTTCTCATCAAAGATGAGCAACTACCACCATTTCGCTGGCGTCTAACACGCATTGAAACGCTCCATTATGAGGCTGATAAAATAGCTCGAATGGAAACTGTTCGCACTACACAAGGTATATTGCAGAGACCCTTGGTGTAGTTATGTCCTTTGCCTTCTCAATAACTTGTTTTTCTCTCAATTTTTTCTTTTATTTTTCTTTAGTTTTACTTTTTTTTGTTTCTCACAAATTCACGTAAAATATTTTATTTTAGGTGGCGGTTATGTAACTGCAACCCACAGTACTTTCATATGTATTTATAATAACATAGTTTCGAGGGGCTCATCTGAAAGAATAAATTAAATTCCCATATGCTGGACATGAGATCTGTCGCACCGCTGGTAGAAAGACAATAATCAACTCTCTTCGTTCGAAATCACCGTATGAATTGACGCCTCTCAGTGCTTAATATTTCCGTGATTTCTTATCTCCTTTTCTTGAACTGTATAATATTTTTCTCTACAAACTTTAACATATAGACAAAAAGTGAATGTGTGGTGAAGCCTTCTACGTGGTTAGCTAACCCAGCAAGAGGACCAAGGCCCAGAATTATTCGAGGATATCCACCTGTTCAAGGTAAGCACCTCAACCCACAGCATCGCGTTTTAATTTATTTAAGGTCCTTCGAACTTTCAAGCTCTTCAAGCCCTAGTCGTGCCATCTCAATATCTTCAGAAACTTGAACTTGCAGGCCTTCTTTGTGGAAATCTATTGAAATATTGTCTGGGAGGTCTCTGCATTTTCCTGAAAACTTAATTTGGGTTTTTTCTCCCAGCCTCTGAAACAAGAAACACTTTTTTTTTAATAATATAAAAAAGGCCCCTGCGTAAAAATTTGAGCACTAATTTTACGAGAAGAAATTGTTGCCTAACAATGAAAAAAAAGAGAACACTTTGAACTCTTAATCGTAACGTTTCGGAGTCTGAATCAGACTCCTTTGTCAGACAATTACTAGTTTTCATTCAACTTCGTAGAATCGTGACAATTTTTTGATTTTTGGATTGCCAAAATGTCAACTCATAAAGTTTTGGCCCCTGACAAATTAGTGCTCAAATTTTTACGCAGGGGCCTTTCTTATATTATTAAAAAAAATTTCTAATTGTTTCTTGTTTCAGGGACTGGGAGAAAAAACCCAAATTTATTTCTCTGTGGAAGTCCACCCCAGAGATGCATAGGCCTACTCTGTGAGTAGACTAAAAAATTACATTGGCCTTATTCTTTTCTGTCCCAATGTGTTGGTCCCACAGTAGTTTGCGGTAAAATATGACAACAAGATATCGAACATGTTCGAATAGAGCGAGCCAAACCCCAAACACACTTGGCAGTTTGATGTTGCCAGGTCAACTTGGTCAAAAACGTTCTTTCTTTTTCATATAAGAGTATAATCACCTCAGTCTCAATTCCTAGGAATTGAAAATGGTATTCATTTCAATGATTCTTATTTTGAATTCATCAATATTGCAAAAAATTCTTTTAGAAACACAGAAGAGAAAGTATAATAAAGGTAACAAGAAGATCGAAATAATAAATGAGTTTTGGGTCGTCGAATACTGTCAAGCTGACGAACCACAGGGTCTCATTTCTGAAGAATCTTCAGAAAATACAAAATTAACTAATAACTGAAGAAATTAAATTAATAATTTCCAAAAAGACTAGCTTAAGTTTAAGAAAAAAAAACCTTGTTCCCTTAATTCTTTCAAAGTTTCATTCGATTGGTCCAGGAAAACCGCTTCACCACTAGATCTACCAATTTAGGGTACAGTAGGCTATACATTTTTTTTTTATCTCAGCTTTTCCTCCAATATTGATGGCGATACAGTCCGTTAACCCACAAATGGCAGAACCGCAGAATGCTCTTTTTTCACATAACCGTTACAGGTAATTTTTGTAGGACATTTTCTGCAGAAAAAACCGGCTGTCGGTTTTAAAGGCCTCCAGTAGTTCCGGAGATATCGGCAGTTGAGTGAAAAAAGGTCCTTTTGCATTCAAAATGGGATATCTCGAAGACAAATGGTCATTTCCGAAGGTGGTGAAAAATAAATTAGACTTGAATAAACAGGCTATGCGGGCGTTGCATCGGTCTAGCTCAAAAAATTTTCTCCATGCGCGTAGAGCAAAAATGAAAATTCGAAAAATTAAAAAAAAATTTTCTTCGTGCTTTATCCGAGGTATGCATGGCTGCCGGTACTCTGAAAAAGGGTTACCCATTAAATTCAAAAACTAGAGTCTTCAAGCTTCAAAAGTTCTCCCTATTATTTATACGACCATTTTTCACTCAGATACAGCCTGTCGAAAAACACCAAAAAATTTTGAAAATTTTTCTGTTACTTTAATTGTTGCGAGAAGTGTATATATACCTTATCGAGTTCAACTTGGTCAGTTTCTGAAAAATATAGGTTTTTTCGTCTAAATCTAAGGCAGCTGTGCAACGCCAGTCGAGAATGTTGTGCTCCTCATATCAAAGTTCCATTAAATAGCCTCCTGATAGTCCCTACCTAACCTCTTTGGACTTTTTTTATGGGGATATTTGAATAATGAAGTGTATATGATCCCTCCACAAAATATTAAAAACATTAAATTGAGAATAGAGGAAGAAACAATTGCAAACCCTTAACTTACCGGAGCTAGCGCTCATAGCTGGTACATCAGGGCTGGCGCGCGGAGTTAGAGTCCCCATGTTTTCTTCTAATATCTGTTGAATATTAGATGGATTTAACCGTTCAAAGTTATCACCATCAAGTCTAAATATTATTTCTTCTTTGTTCGTTTCCTAATTAAATTTTTTCGTTTAATCATATCTGCTTTATGCTTCATCTCATTATTATACAATTTGAAATTGATTGGTACATATTTATTCTGGACACCTTTGGAAAAAATTTTCTGATACATCCATCTCATCGTTACTGTATCGATTTAAACAGTCGGTCAAGTGGATCTCATCATTATTTTCGAATATATTTTGAGATACAAAAATTTATCAAATATTCAGGAACTTTTTACAGGAATGTGGACAATAAGCAGTTCTTTTTCTCTAAATTTTTTATTGACAATTTCGCCGACGTTTCGGAGACTACTTTCTCCTTTATCAAGGCTGTAAACAAGTAAAATGTTGATGTATTTCATTGTTTCTGGAGTCGTGATAACCTACTAACCTCGTTGTTTTATAAATTTAGATTTATGTTGTTTGGAGAACACATAGTTAATTATGGTGTGATGTAAATTATTTTCTTCAATTGTCGAATTGTAATTGTTTATTTTCTTGAGCAGGTTTTGGAATGAAATGTGACTCCTATTGTTGAGGTTATTTAGTCTATGGTTTGAAATTGCATTTGATTTTTTCTTCTTCTTCTTTCTTGTAGGTATGTTGATGTCGGGACTCCAGCTTTAAAGACATTGAAATTTCTACAAATATCGTCAAGACAGTACTGCTAACTAGACACAAAGACATGTTAAAATTTTTTCTTGGTCAAATATTAAAACACTAAAATAAATAATATGAATAAATTAAAGTATAAAATCTAACCTAGATCATGAATCATCCCTATGACTGGTCCCTTATTTTCTTCATGTCTGCTCAATTAGGCTATTGTATATTATGCTTAAATGTTGGGTGTCCTCTCTGAAATTGACTGTGTTTTCGGTCTTTATGTGTATCATTTCACTTACTATCCTCCTGCTGTAATGTGGTTCCATGTCTAGTATTGTAACATTTTCAAATTCGAATGTATGTTTTTCTGTTAAAGTGTGGACAGTGAGAGCTGTGTTTTGTGAACTCTTTGGTTTTCTTGTGTCATATTTATGTTGTCTGATTCTTTCTTGAAGTAGTTGTTTTGTTTGTCCAACATAGCATTTGTCACAGTTGTTACATGGAATCTTGTATACCAACTCCGATTGTTTTAGTATAGGTGTTTTATCTTTAAGGCTTGTGAAAAATTTCTTCTTATTAGTTGTAATGTTGTAAAAGGCTGCTGTACAATTATAATCCTTGAATATTCTTTTGATCTTGTATGAGATACCTGGGTAGAAAACCATTTTAAAGAATGTTTTGGTGTTACTTTGTAGAAGAGTGTTTGTAGTGGTAGAGTTCTGTATGAGAGATGTTGAGGTTTGAACTGGTCTTCTTTCCACTTCTATGTTGTGTTTGTTGATGAGTGTTCTTATGTAATGTTTTGGGTATCCATTTTCTTGTAATATTCTAAACACATTTTCTAGATTTTGTGGAATGAATTCTTCGTCACTTAAGGATGTTGCTCTATGAATCAAGTTCATTGCTACATTCTTCTTTTGTTGCACACTGTGATTTGATAAATAATTAATGCACCTTCCTGAGTGAGTGGGTTTCATGTACCAACTTGTTTTGAGTTTGTTGTTATCTCTAATAATGAGCAGATCCAAAAATCATCAAATATATTCAGATTCAAATTTTGTAGGAATTGATGAAAAGCATAGAAATAATGAGATCGTAGAAAGGAGGCTGCTTTTGCGACAGAAAGCTCTATTTTTCTCTGTTTTTCATCAACAGTTTAGAACTCTTAGATGAAAAAAAGATTTCCGACCAATTTTCTATTATTTGTATTCGTGAAAACAATATTATATATTAGTTTTTATACGACCGACATCTAAGCTTTCAGAAAATGGCAAATAGGTCTTCTGTTTTCAAAAACATCACCTTAGGTCATAGAGTAGACGAGCATGCCACTAGATGTTAGCTGAGATGTACTTTTTTTTACATCGTAAATTTTCTAATTTCCGTTTACAACTCAAAAACAAAAATAGGTGCCCAGGAATGAATACTACACTTGTTATTTTCTCAGAAAAACGGAACGAGAATGTGGTTTCACATTTTGTCTCTCTTGTTCAAAGTGTAGTGTCTGAAAAATCGAAATTTGCCTACCTGTACAATCTTGCAGACCAAGAAAAGAGAAAAAAAAAGATGAAAACTGATAATGACATTTAATAGGAAAAAACTTAATTACCACAGCTAGAAAAAATTGGGACAAATAATCTGTTGCTATGAATTACAAGTAGTCTTTCCCATGCCTCAAGGCAAGGCGTACAAGAGTACGATTTGATCATACGATTTGATCATTTTCAATATAAAAATGAAAAAGCAGCAAATCATATATGGTTTAAAGGTTATGCATATATAGACTCTATTGGTATGGCAACATTCGTATACTAATTGCTTGAAGAAAAGGCAACTTCCTCAAATAAAAGTCTGTAATTTATCTTCTTTTCTGGTAACTGCGACGACCAGCAAAATAACAAGTTTTTGTGCTGCAACTATACTTTTCGAAGAGATTCGAAAACATTGGCTGAATTTCCCATGAGATCCTTGTCACTGGTCACACGCAAAATGGGGGCAATTACGTCCGTTCAGTAGGTAAAGGAAAAAGCTGTCAAACGGACAAGAAAGTCTGAAACAATTCACGTGCCAAGTCCAAATAATTGAAAAGCCCTTTTTTGACTCAGTATTTCTCACAACGTGAGAAATGTAGTACACATTTTCACACTCATTACTGAAATGAAGAGTCGAAAGTCATGGGCTATATTTTTTCTTTCAATTCCGATTTTTCGGAAGAATTCTAATGGCACAACTCAGTATCTATGTAGCACAAATTTTTCAGTCGTTGGAAATCCATATTTCAAGAACCAAATAAAATTGAGAAATAAATTCAAAGACGCCAAACCTAGTAAAATTCAGCAAAACAAAAAAAAATCGAATTCGAAAGTGCTGAACCAACACTCCAATACTTGACCTATCTTTGACATGAGTGCATCTTTATTTGCTGTGCGTTCACGTCTATTTCATGAAAAAAATTTTAATTCCATAGACGCTGGATGCATGTTCTTTTCTATTCACACGGAACGCAATGTTTGTCCGGGCAACATTGCAAACCGGTAATAAATCGTTTCTACTTGAAACGTGAGAATGCCTATAGGCCAATTTCTACATCGGGAAAGCGGTTACCAAATTCTGTCAGGATCATTTTCAACGTGTATTGCTATTCCACCAGAATTTAAATATTTATTCAATTAATTAATTAATTTGAATTTTTCTGCTGAAAATTGAATTCAAAAATTCACAGAATAAAAGAATATATTATATAATATATAATATATTTTTCTATAATTTCTTGCGATAATTGAATGGATATACTGAAAATAAATTTTTTTTTTGTTTTATAGTCAATATGACTGAAAAAATGTTGTATCGGCCTTGTCAATACACATAACAATCACAGTTGGGTAATCCCAGAATGGTACTGTGAAAGACGACTTAGGAAGTTGAAATGATGCCCTTACAACTGAATCGTATAAATGTTCGTCCAGAAAATAACTCAATTCTAGAATTCGGTAATTAATTCGTACGCTGATTGAACTCATGTGTAGTCGATGAGTTCCATGAAAAAATATTCAAAATCATTGAATGAACCTGGTAGAGAGTGCTTCACTTTTATATAATTGAACATTTTTAATTAAAATATAAAAAGAAATTTCATCATACTCAGTTGTTGTATGACCTCGATATTTTGAATATCAGAAGGATTTATTTCTTCACATGCCGTCTATTCATTCTCAAGCACAAAGAGTTGAAAACATAGATATGAAGCAAGGCAAGGTTAAGTAGCTAATTTGAGAAATTCTTCTTATAGAAGGACATTTACTTCATACTCCTTAGTTCTTTTGCGCCCAGGATATAGTATAATATTTTGCCTGTCCATCTTGAAAGGCGGGTTGGACCTGTGACTGGTATTTCGGAATCATGAGGTTACTCAAAAGTTTTGTCATCATTGTTGTTTGATTGTTCCCAGTTTTAGTTAACTGTTCAGTCTAGTATAAGTTGTGGATGTTCTGGTTTGAATCAAATTACAGCTAATCCATTTTCTTTCTTTTGCTCATACAGTCCAGATGCTCATAACTATAGCGTGTATTCAATCACCTTTCATGAAATTCTAACGATCATCTAATATTGCAACTGCGAATATGAATGGAAAACTAAAATCGGAGAAAACACTGTTTATTGAATTTATCACCAGAAATGCTGCAGGAAGGTTATATGTGGAATAACACCAAGTTTTAATTTCCGCCCACACATTTTCCAAAAATTATTAAAGGTCAATTCTTATGATAAATATAGTTCTTTTAGAAATTCTGAATCAGCATTTATATTGGTTAAAAAAATATTCAAGGCAACTTTAGAAAATAACTTCCTTCAAATGTTAATTTGTACTGTATGTAGTGAAAGCGATATTCAACTTAGCAGTTAGCAGTAGAGTCTTCATATTGATAACTAAAATTCTTTGTCAGTTTCAATGTGGAAACCGGTGAAAAAAAAGAAACTAAAAAAACATCTTCAATTTGATATTTATAGAGAGCCTAATTTCTACGATCTTCGCAATGTCAGTGTCACCCTATGGCACATATAGGAATGGATTTCATTTCCATTATCAGGAAAGGTAGTTCGAAGTAGTTATCGGCAAAGAAAAATTACTATGTCTGATCAAATGAAATTTTGTTTGAATGGTGCAAATTTTGTTCGTTGTTCGTTGTTGTTATTCGATGACAAATAATATTTTCGAAACACTGAATCCGAGGTGTTGAATATAAATCTGACTCATATCATATACTACTTCAAATCTTGAAATCAATATTTATTAACCCTTTAACTGCTCTTTCCGTATATAAACGTTTTGACTTTTCATCTCTGATATACCACGACCGTACATTTAAGTTGCCCATTTGCGTGAATTCATGGCTAACTTCGTATTTATACGTACGAGGATTTCATTGCAGGTATATCTCTACATCTTCAATCCTCCTAGGTGTACGTCTTTTCCGCTTATTTACAGAATCTAGGGGGGGGAGGTCGTCAAGGATCAGTGAAAATTCAGCAGTGGAATGGTTTATTATTAATGTATCATTATTATGAGACATTTCAAAATCCAGTTTGTTGTTTGTGGGGTAATCGAAACATTCTCACATAGAGTTGGCGTATGTTAGGTGCGTCAAGTTGGTGATTCACTTCTGGAATTCTGATATAAAAATGTTTAGGGTATTTTGTTCCAATTTTGTGCCAATTTGTGCCATTGCTTTGAATTTTGCAAATTTTCTTCCTTCGATATGTCCGTCGGTTGTGCTCATTTGATGCCAATTTTTGCCGTATATTATTTATTTTGGGGTCATTCAGTTTTCGAGATATTCCAAATTTTAACTGTGAGTCACCAGCTTGACGCCGTGACCCACATCTGGAATTTTGGAAATTTTCTTTTCTCGAAGAATTATGATCATTTTGTGCTGATATGTATGTAATGAAATTTGTGCCTGTTCAAATTTCAAAATATTGCGAGTTTTCACTGTACTTATTCTTCCACTTTATTTCGATAAAATGTGCTCATTTCGTACCAATTTGTACCGTATGTTATAAATTTTGGGTGTTTCCAGAACTTGACTCATGAATGAAATTTTTTTATTGAATTCTGCACATCTTGTGAAAGTTTGCGCCGTATGTTATTGATTTCGTCTCCATTCGGGTTTCTAATATGAAGATGAATAATTATAGGAGAATTCATTGACGAGCGCTATTTTTACGTCTCATACACATGAATAATATATGTATAATGTAGTCTTTAATTTTCTAATGTGTAAGTGAATGAATTGGCAGGAATAAGGTCAGAATGCAAGTTCCTTTTTATTTTGTTTCGTTCTGAAAGTTTTATGAATGAATCGGTCAAATTCCAAAGTCACGAAAGTGCTTTACGCCTATGTGCAGTATGTCGCAATTATACTCAAAGTATCTATCCCAAGATCGCGAAAGAGTTTAAATATCGCCTATACTACTCCTGGCGTAGTGCCACGAGATGAAATCTCTATTTATAGCACTCTTCAATTTTCAAAATGCGTTTTTTCTCGAAACATCAAAAAAGCATATTCGTGACTTTGGCGTTAGACCGACAATATTTTTAAAGTGTCTGTTTGTTGCATTTTTTTATCATGACTTGAACAAAGTTGAAGATTAGTTTGTTAAACTAATATGTAATGATATGAATGTGGTAACGTCTTAGATGAAAATGTATCGATTTATACAGGTGTCCGGAAATGATGAGCAAAAAATTCAAGGATGATTTCTAGACTCAAAATATATAGAAATATGTATATAGAAATTTTTCGAAAATTTATCAGAAACGAAGTTACAGAGTTTTAAACTTAAATTTTTTTCACAGTTTTTTTGCTCAACGTTTTGCCACATTGATAATATCTCGACGAAATTTAATATTTATGGCTTTCACGGGATAGGCAGAATGAATTTGCAATTCTTCTCATGTTGTAGAGAGTGCCACAAAAAAGCCTTCACTTTTGTTTGAATGGTCCCAACTTTTTTGTGCTACTGCTTCTGTTTCGATAAATCTAAACGTTGCGTGCGATGAATAAGACATTTTTTTGATTTACTTTCAACCTTAATCATGAAATTCTTTGGATAATTCTATGGTTGCCACAGAAATATATTCCTTTGAAATAATCGTGAAAAATAGCTGTGAATGAAATTTAATTTCCCTGTAACTTTGTTGAAAATCAATTTTCGAAAAAGTTTTATAGGAGGAGGTACCATTCATTTTTGGTATACAAATCAGCCCTGATTTTTTTTCTCGTCATTTCCGGATACACTGTATATTTATGTGGACATTATTTGAATTGAGCTCTGATAGTGACGACGTATTATCGAAGATGAAGGAGATTTGCAACACCGAATATCTGAAACTTGGTTTTCTGCACCTCAACTAGTTGCTGCGAATTCATCCACTCATACATTAGAATAACATATCATAACCTCAGAGTAGATATATTCTTTATGTGTTCAATTAAGGCAATGGATTTCCTATATTTATTAATCTCCACAGCACAAACTCAGTTTATCGCAAAAACTGAACGGGCACAAAATTCATAAAATACATCACAAAATAATCAAAATTAATTGAAAAAAATTACATATACTGGGGTCACACACCATCATGTTGATTACTCAAAGTGAAAGCTTGAAATATTTCGGGAACTGAAAGGGCTCAACATTGGCACGAAATGAGTACAATTCATAAAAAAAACAACTACCACATGTGAGTCACATCAAATTGATGACTGACAGTGGAAACTCCAAATATCTCACAAATTTTTAACATACAGCACAAGTTGGCACACAATGAGTACAATTTATCTAAAATAGAAAAGTTCCAATTTTCCATATATGAGTCACAGCGTCAAGTTGGTGACTCATGGTGAAAACTCGAAATATCTCGAAAACTAAATGGGCACAAAATTCATTTTATACAGCACAAACTGTGACAAAAATGAGAACAATTTATTGAAGTAAAAAAATTTCTAGAATTCTATATGTGCGTCAAGTTGTTGACTCACAGTGAAGACTCGAAATATCTCGAAAACTGAATGGGCCCAAAATTCATAACATACGTCACAAATTGGCACAGAATGAGCAGAATCTAATAATAATAATAATTCTTTAATTGATCTATGATAACATACAAATACAATGATAAATATGTTGCGCATATAGCATGTAGGTGTAGATCATGCCATGAACATTTTTATCGAGAAAAAAATTTTCAAAATTCCATATATGAGTCACGTTGGTGAGACATAGTGAAAACTCGAAATATCTAGAAAACTGAATGGGCACAAAATGAGAACAAATTTCCTTACATATTCTTTCATCAAAATTCCAGAAGTAAGTCACTAACTTGACGCACCTGCGTATGTTATTTCTTCAAGGATGAGAAATTAAGTTGATATTTATACATCTATTGTTTGTGAATTCTCGAAAAGAGTGTCGAAAGTGTTTGTACAAAAAAATATCATCAGTTTCCACAAACGAGCAATATGTGGATTTGATGCTTGTATATCAGCACCCCATAGGTCACAAAATCAAAATTAGTCAGAAGAGAAATATTTCAGTTTGATTATTGCTTCAAAGAATGTTTACTGCCATTATTTGGCGAATTGATATACCTAGGGAGTTAAAAATTGTGTCTCACTAGCTAGAATGTAATAATAATGATTATTATAATTAATTATTTAAGAGCCGGGAATACGTCAGCAGGCAAACAGTTCAAGATGTGAAGAATTTTCTTTACTAGGACATTTTGCCGTTGAGTAGATGAATCAATGAGCCACAGAGAGAGAGAGTATCGCCAATGTTGTCCGAATCGTCGTGTGCCAAATCACAAGATTTTAATAATATCGTCTTGTGTGCCCTGAAAAATGTAAAATTTCTAAATAAAACAGCTCCTGGGAGGCAGTAGTGAATCGAAATATTTACTACTAGTCGATAAAATTGTCATCAATATTATTTATGAAAATCCGAATACGAGTAATCGACGAGCGGCACATGGATTAGGCTTGTCCCAATGATATGTGTAGAAAACATTGAGACTACCAGCCTTTACCAAATGAAGATGAAGAACATCGTCGTCTATTTTGTAGATGGGGAGTCATGGAAGAGACCTTCAACATATTCTCTTCACAGATAAAGCTCAATTCACCCGCGACAAAATAAATAGGTAATCAAAGGAACAATCATCCTCATTTCAAAAGAGAGAGAAATCATCAAATACGCTTCAGTGTCCATGTGTGCTTTAAAATTTAAATCGGCCATTTGATCGGTTCATATTTCTTAAAAAAAAGAGTAGGAATTGGTCTGCTAAATCACACGATCTAACTCTTTTGGATCTCATGGGATCTTATGGGATCATCTCAAGAATACACAGTCTAGAAGGAAACCAGAACTAGAAGGGAGCATTTGCATAAAAACAGAACTGAGGAATGCGAAGAATTTTAAACAAATGTTCTTGTAATTGGAAAAGCTGTACCTCATTTGTTGAAATAGCTTATGAATATATTGAGGTGTACGCCTCCCATTCTGGAAATTTTTCACCTGATTTCGAAATTGAAGTTTTTCAATACGAGTATGAAACTTTTTCGGATTTTTATTTTTTTTTAATTATCAATTTCAACGACAAATTTGCCATATTAACGTAGAAATGGAAGTTCATTAATTTTAGCATATTTTTTAAATCACCCTATATCTCTGCCATCAATATCTTTTTGGGACTTTTAACCTACAATCCTCATTCATTGTGATGTTGTCCATCACGAGACCAGTCACCTGGTATAGTATAGTGTTTTCTGTCTCCACTATTCTGTATCACTTCTATATTGGCTATATTGGGTATTAGGGTATATGTTTTTGTCATAAGCAGGCATTTCAATTCAGTGAGATCAACTCCTGAAAGAATAACTCCTGATTATACCAGAAAATCAAACCTGCGAAACGTTGAGAATGAATCTACGACGAAGGCAGCAATGCTCGAAAAAACGAGGGAAATTGTAGTATAGTGTCTACAGATCATTCAAATGAACATTTGCTTTGCCAAGTATATTAATTAACTTGCATGAACCTATAATTTTTTTCATTACATAGTGGATTGAAGGGAGTATAGTAAGCAAACGAATAAATATTCTGAAGTATTTTGTTGAATATTATTTTCTAGAATATTAACCAAAATATTCATCTGATTTGGAACCAGTAAATCTGTAATATACAGGGTATAACTAAATAAGTATTAAACATTCAAGGAGGTCATGCCTCATCCTCATGAAAAAAAGATAAGACCTTGTATAACAATTTTTTTTTCACACTTTCTTGACAAAACTCCATTCAAGATTATCTGTTTATTTGTTCATATGTCTTTCTTTTCCGGTCCTGAAAAATATTCTGTTTTCTTGTGTTATAACATGTTTGGTTTATCTATGGGAGATGATTGCCTTTCATTGGGGTCCCGTAGCGGTCTTCAAACATCTTGAGTGCCGAAAAATCATCACCTGGAAGGTCGTATCTGGTTTGAAAAAACCCTCACGACCAGAGAGCAACAATTTGTGGACTTTGAATTTGAATATCGAAGGAATTTCGAAAGGAAAGTGTGATTACGTCTCCAAATTAGCTGATGAACATGGTATCAAAGAGATTCTTCTGCAATGAACCCACACGGCCACAGAAAAAAAAATCCTCGTGAAAGAGGACAGTTGAAAGTTATGTATTAATTGATTTTTTACAAGTTTAGCTTGTTATGTTGAAAAATTGTCAGTTTCGTAAATTTCAACAGATTCGGAAAGGGGAAATTGATGGAGTTTTTTTATCATTTCTTTCAAATTTTGTGACATTTCTGTCATAAATATTCATAAACCTCCGAACATTATTTGGCCAAGAAATCTTAATGTTGATGTTTTTTTAAAGTAGCAAATGCATTTCCAAAATGCATTCGATTTATTCTGAATAATCGGTTTCTTTTTTGCTTTTGTCTTTTTTCATTTCAGATTGAGAATTACGAGTCGTTTGGGGAAGAATCTGTGTATCCGAGCCCATCGACGGATAACATGAAGATGATCACACTGATGTCTTTCAAGATTTTCCTGATATTTGATATTTTATGTTATTTTGTTTACGGGGAGGCAGGTTTTTTCGGCTGAGGTTTTTTCCCCTGGCTGTATAGTATCGTATGATACTAGTGTTGATAGTATCGTGTGATTCTATATTATCATACCAAGAATGTTATGGTACCCCGTTCTTTTTTTACCTCAGCTTAGGTACTTTTTGTTTCAACATTTATTATATTATTTTAGCTCTCTTTTTCATAAGAATATATATATATATATAACTGGTCATTATTCAGGTTTGTTATTCGAGCCGGAAATGACTACAAAATCAAGTTTATCGAATGAGAATGAAATGATGGCTGGAGATTTGATTATACGTGCAGATCATAATTTTTTTAAGCGATGCATTTCTTTCGATATTCTTTCCGAACATATTGCTCGATGCGGAAAGAGATGAGCAAAAACAAAACGAAATAAATTTCAGTTTATGGCTGTAGACGATATCCAGATGTTAGAATCCCATCGAATGAAGTACCTACCTATTATTTGAAGAGGGTGGCGAACGAAGAAATTCGAGAGTTATTACAATGGAGAGTTTGATCTAGATATAAAAGAGTGAAAGTGTTTTCATACTTTTCGTCCTACAGGACAGCATGAATGATGAGCATACGAAAAAACAATTGCACTCAGAAATGCAGTACATCAGATGAAATTCCATCAACGAGTATGTTAGGGATTCGCGATAATGGAAACATCGGATAGACCAATGTTCGGAAATTGTTTTGTTTTTTTTTTCTTTCTTTTGATTTTCACCAATTCAAGTATACGTGGCAACGTTGGCCGACCCGTCCACCTGTTGAAGAAAATGTGGAAGCAAGAACATTCGTCGTACAAAAATTAGATCGTTAAGTCGTGGATTTGGAAGATTTTGGAATTATTGATTTGTCAGAAGAGAGTGTATGTTCGATATACAAGAGGAAGGTGAGCCACTATTATATTGTTTTGGTGATATCTTTTTTTATCTCTATTTTACATTATAAGTAATTTCATATTAAAAAATTACAGTCCATTGAAATACCGAAGGGTCGCGTTTAAACATTGGTCCATTCGGCGCCAGATTTTAAATTTCGTTTCTGAAATAGTGTTTCAGTTTGAGTAATTTGATGAAATCGGGTTATTTAATTATTCATTGGGAATAAAGAATCGTCAATTTTCATTCAGATAACGTATTAGCATATGTTCTCCCGTTTAGCTCGTATAAAACCAGAGATAATTTCCATTGTGAATGGTTCAAAAGTAACAACCTCCTTTTGAATAAAGAAAAAACTAAAATCGTACTATTCACTCCAAGTAGTACAGGTATCGAAGAACTTAATTCCATAACACTTAACCAGAATAAATACCAACTTGTGGTGCATACAAAGTTTTTGGGAGTTCACATAGATAATCATCTGGACTGGAAGGAACATATTACTAATCTTTGTACAAAAATTCAGACAGCAATCTATGGGTTTAGAATAACATCGAAATACATTTGTCAACGCAACTTGAAGATGGTGTATCACGCAACAATAGAAGCCAAACTGAGATTCAGCATAATCTTCTATGGATCTGGAAACATAAAGCCTTTATTTGTGTTACAGAAAAAAGCAATTAGAATACTGAATAACATGAGGTATGATCAATCATGTAGAGGTACATTCAAGAACTTGGGATTACTAACTATATATGGAATATACATTCAAGAATGTGTTATTTTCATCAAGAAGAATCCAAATATGTTTCGTAAATATGAAAATCAAAAAAGGTGTTATAACACAAGGAATAACAATTATATATACCCTAGGCATAATTTAACAACAAGCCAGAAGCAAGCTGAGTACAGATGCTTAAAAATGTACAACTCTCTGCCAAAAGATATATCTATGATCTCTGATATCAAAAAATTTAAAAAGAAACTGTATAAATATTTAGTTGAGTTGGAGCCTTATGGAAATGAAGATTATTTTGCATGATAGGATATAGTTAGTATTTTTTCCTTTTAGACACTATTCCATTTCATTTTCATGTACTGAGCAATTTGTGATGAATATGATCTGAAATAAAGCACTATTATTATTATTATTATTATTATTATTATTGTCATTTGGTACATTTATTATCGCAGTTTTTGTTTCCAGCGTATTGAAAATTCAAACATTCTCGATTTTCGTTCGAGCATTGTTGTCAGACTTAATTTTCTTCAGAAAGAATTTGTGATTATTTGTTCAATCACATATTTCAATATGCCACCAGCAGACACTCAAGTTAATTTAGCGATTCAGATCGCTAATCGTACAGTAGCTATTAATCGTATTAATGAAATTTTTGAAGTGGCTCAGAGAGCTGAAATCGATAAATCTTTGATTTCAGAACTTCGTATCAGAGTAAATAGATTGGATTCTATTTACAAACAGTTTGAGGCTAGTCATTTCAAAATTATAAGCCTTAAGGCAGGTGAGAGTTCTGAAGACTTGGAGTCTCATGAAAATATTCGAAGTGTTGTTGATAAACACTATTTTGCTATTAAGGCAATTCATTTCAATTTAATAGAGAAAGTTGATCAGAGTATAGAAGATACTAAGTTACCCATATCTCATTACTTTGCCGGCTTTTGATGGCGTTCTGAAAGAATGGCCAAATTATAGGGATTTATTTCTTTCATTGATCGATGGAAATATGGCTCTTAGTAATATTGAAAAATTTCAATACGTTTTAGGTAGTACTAGTAAAGAACCATTAGAGATTGTCAAAAGTGTTGCATTGTACGGTGAGAATTATCCAATTGCATTACAAAGTTTGTTGAAAAGATATAATAACAAGCGGATATTAGCTGTTTCATATTGGAACGAAGTTTTTCACTGTCCGAAGTTGGAAAAGGAAAATGTGAATAATTTGCGAAAAATGCTTTCTACATTCACGGAAAATTTGACTGCTTTGGATAATTTAGATTTCAATGTTGATGGCTGGGATTTTCCGCTTTTCAATAATCTCTTGGATGAACTCGATTCAAAAACTAGAACTAAATTCGAAATGGATCATAGTAAAGTTGACTTTCCGAAGTATGCGGATTTAATTGATTTTTTGTCGCATCATTGCAAAGCTTTAGAAGCAGTAGGAGTGGTGAATGAGAGAGCTCATTCGTCAGAGAAAAGGAATTTTTGAAATCATGCGTCTAGATACGCATCTAAGAATCAATTTTCGAAGTCTTCGCTTCTTGTGAATTCTGATAGAGCGGAAGGAATGAAGTGTGTATTATGTAATTCTTCTAATCATAACAATACAAAATGTAATACTTTTCAAAATCGTTCCCTTATGACAGATTTTTGCTTGCAAAAAACCATCGTTTATGTTTGAAATGTTTACAAGCATCGCATCGTTGTAATGATTGCGCAAGTAAATCGTCATGCAGTGTTTGTGGCAATAAAAGGCACCATTCTCTCTTACATTTTGACAGGAAACCTGATGTTCCTGAAGAAAATCGTTCTTCTATAGAAAAACCAGAAAATTCAAATTTACCGTCATATAAAAATGACATCACGTCTGAGTTTTCGAATAAAACTATCTGTATCTGAAAATGCTATAGGTCAAACAGTTTCTTTGCAAACATCCAGTCATGTTGATAAGATTTCTAAAAATATTTCCGAAAATTCGTTCGTTTTGCTATCAACTGCAGAAATTTTCGTGCTTGATGCTTGTGGAAATAAGCAAAAAATACGTGCTCTTCTCGATAATGCCAGTCAAGCTAGTTTTATTACATCAAAATGTATGAACAGATTGGGTTCCAAATACACTCCAATCGCTACTTCAATACATGGCATTGGAAATGTTTCTAGTGTTTCGTCAAGGGGCACTTTAACCTGTAAAATCGCTTCTTGTTACGCTACTGATAATGAATTTGAGGTTGACGTTTTCGTATTGTCAAAAATTTGTTCGGACACGACCAATTTCAGTTTCCCCTCTCATAATTGGCCACATATTAAAGGTTTGAAATTAGCCGATCCTGAATTTTACTCTTCGCGTTCTATTGATATGCTCTTATCGGCTGAAGTTTTTGCACGCGTGTTAATTCCTGGTAAAGTGGAGAATAATAAAAATGAACCCATCGCGATCAACACATTGTTTGCTTGGATTCTAACTGGTCGCGTTGATTTGAAAACATCATTTTCACAAAAGGAATTGTCCTCATTTTTAGTTTCGTATTCGTCGGAGCACGAATCTTTGGAAAGTACTTTGAGAAAATTTTGGGAATAAGAGCATGTACCATGTACCTGATCATAATTTCGTTTCAGAAGAAGATGATAATTGTGAATCAATATTTAAAGAGACTACTAAGAGGAATACTGATGGCAGATATGTTGTTGAATTACCCTTCATTTCTAAATTGAATTCTGTTTTTGACGATACCCGAGAAATCGCACTGAGAAGATTTTGCAGTATAGAAAATCGTTTATACAGAAATGAGGAACTTCGTCGTCAATATGTAGATTTTATGCAAGACTATTTGGATTCTGGGCATATGTCGATTGCGTCTAATTCATTCGATAGTAATAAAATCTTTTATTATCACATCATTATGTGTTGAAGCCGGACTCTTCGACGACTAAGTTGAGAGTTGTGTTCGACGCTTCACAAAAATGTTCTTCGGGAATTTCACTCAATGATTCTCTGTATGTTGGTCAAAAATTACAAAATGACTTAGTTGGTTTATTAATTCGTTTTAGAATCAATTCCATTGCATTCACGACAGATATCAAACATATGTTTAGACAGATTTTAATTTCTCCTAAACATAGAAATTATCAACGTATTTTCTGGAGGTTTTCGAGAGATGAACCAGTTGAGGAATATTGCTTAAATACAGTGACTTTCGGAGTTGCATCCTCGCCCTATTTAGCAAATAGAGTTATTAAACAGTTAGCAATAGACGAGGGAATGAATTTTCCTTCAACAATTGACGTGCTAAGCGGTAGTGCATCATTAGAAGATGCTCGAATTATTGTCAATCAACTGATTGAGATATTCAAAACAGCAGGTTTTCATTTAAGAAAGTGGAGTTCGAATTGTCCGGAACTTTCGAAGTTGAGGAATTCAAGCAGTTCACTATAAATTTCGATGATAATTCTATCATAAAAGTTTTAGGATTGACGTGGAATCCTTCAAAGGATATATTCTCTCATAGTGTTAACATTTTGTCGGAAAATTGTACAAAACGAAGTATATTATCTGAATTGTCGCGGATATTCGATCCCTTGGGATTTCTCGCACCTTTGACATTTTTTGCCAAACCAAACATTTAACTCAGACTTTATGGAGTTTAAGAATAGGTTGGAATGATTTTCCCCCCAACAATATTATTTCATTGTGGACCAGATATAAAAAAAAAGTTGAAGAGTCTTTCAACCCTAGAAATTCCAAGGTATTTGAATATTTCTTCAACGGGTTCGTGTGAGTTGCATGGATTTTGCGATGCTAGCGAGAAGGGTTACGCCTGTGCAGCGAATCTACGTGTTAAAAGTTCGGATTTGGAATTTAAATCAATGTTAATTCTTTCTAAATCAAAGGTCGCCCCTTTGAAGAAAATTTCGCTCCCAAGATTGGAAATATGTGCTGCTGTATTACTTAGTAACATTTTGGATTATGTCAAATCGTTGTTGTCGCCCAATTTGACAATAACAAGAACGTTTGCTTGGTCTGATTCAAAGGTTGCTTTATTTTAGATCAAATCGTCACCAAATCGTTGGAAAACCTTTGTCGGTAATAGAGTCGCTCTTATTCAAGAAAAGGTTAGTCCTAGTTGTTGGCACCATGTAAGCGGATGTGAAAATCCATCCGATATAGCTACCAGAGGTTGTTTTCCATCTGAATTTTTAAATAATTCAACATGGTGGGCGGGACCTGAATTTTTGAAGTTCCACTTTTCCATATCGGATGATGCCATCGTCTCAGATATAGAAACTTCGAAGGAGGAAAAATTGAACGCCTTCAATGCTGTCGCTGAAGAGAATACCATTTTGTCTCTATTAAATAAATTTTCATCATTAGAAAAAATACAATCGGTAGTTGCATATATGTATCGTTTCATCCATAAAGGAAATGGTGCAACGAGTGGGGTTCTGACTATTAGGGAGCTTAATTTCGCATTAGACGTTATTATAAAAAACGTCCAATCCACAGAATTCGCTGAGGAAATTAATTGTTTGAAACAAAATTGGCCTCTATCGAAGTCCCTTCGTAAACTAACGCCTTTTTTGTGTGACTCCGACATACTTAGAGTTGGAGGTCGGCTTGTACATGCAAATCTCTTATGATAAGAGATTCCCTATTCTTTTACCTAGGCAACATAAATTGACTAAAATGATTATTGAATATTTCCATAATAAATTTTCGCATCCAGGTTGTCGAACATTACAATTTTTGATATCTCAAAGATATTGGATCTTATCACCTAAAAGAGCTATCAGAGCTGTAGTTTCTAAATGCTTAAAATGTTTCAGAGTAAATCCTAAAAGAGTACAACCTTTAATGGGAAATTTACCTTCCTTCCGAATCTCCCAAGCTTAACCATTTTCGTGTGTTGGCATTGATTTTGGTGGTCCTTTCACCATTAAAATGAATAAGTTTAAGGGTGCTAAAACACAAAAGGCTTATCTTCGCCTTTACGTTTGCTGTTCAACAAAGGCATTACATTTAGAACTGGCATCTGATTTAAGTACAGATTGTTTTCTGGCAGCATTTCGGCGTTTTACAGGTAGGCGCGGTAGAGTTTCGTACGTACATACAGACGGTGGTACGAATTTCGTTGGCGCTAGTAATTATTTAATGAGAGACATAGTTGTTAGAGAAAGAATCAATTGGTCTTTCAATCCTCCAGCTACGCCTCATTTCGGAGGTCTCTACGAAAGCGGTATAAAATCCGTGAAAACTCACTTGAATCGGGTAATTGGTGGGCAAATTATTTGCATTCAATAAATCAGAGCACAAAGTGGACAGATGACAATTCTGCTCGGGCTAAAATCGGTGACTTGGTTCTGGTCAATGATGAAAGACTACCTCCATTGAAATGGAAAATGCTGTTCCTCGGTAAAGACGGGATAGTGAGGGTAGTTTCGGTAAAGACTGCCAATGGGATTTATAAGCGTGGGATATCGAAGCTAAGTCCTCTTCCAAAGTGCGATTAGTTTGGCACATTAATGTCTTACCCTTGTAAATTATTTTAATATATTATTTAATTTTTTTTTTGGGATGGTTTTTGTTTTGTTTGGATATTGGAAAATATAGGCATATTTTGGTGAGCGGAAATGTTAGGGATTCGCGATAATGGGAACATCGGATAGACCAATGTTCGGAAATTGTTTTGTTTTTTTTTTTTGTTTTTCTTTTGATTTTCACCAATTCAAGTATACGTGGCAACGTTGGCCGACCCGTCCACCTGTTGAAGAAAATGTGGAAGCAAGAACATTCGTCGTACGAAAATTAGATCGTTAAGTCGTGGATTTGGAAGATTTTGGAATTATTGATTTGTCAGAAGAGAGTGTATGTTCGATATACAAGAGGAAGGTGGGCCACTATTATATTGTTTTGGTGATATCTATTTTGATCTCTATTTGACATTATAAGTAATTTCATATTAAAAAATTACAGTCCATTGAAATACCGAAGGGTAGCGTTTAAACAGAGTAACTACAAACATTCACTTCAGATGCGACATATTCGCGATCACGTTCATGCTGGCGAGTGGCATTATCCCTAATAAACACAATTTAGAGCCCCACTCACTTGTGGTGGAGTCCTGGTAGCGATATCCCCAAACTATGCAGTATTCAAACACGATAATATTTAAAAGAGTATTTCTTATTCGCTATCAAAGCCTTAGGATTCCTAGCTGAATTCCGCTGTATATTTATAATTCAATACATAATATATATCTGTTCCGCAAGCATCTGAAAGTGATAGAATCGTGATTCGGGACGTGATTCGATATCAGTTTCACTGCCTCAAGTTTCTTTCTACAGTTATATCAATTAGCCTTTTTTGATGTACATTTAATTGATTGTATGCTGCGGATAAATAAAAATTATTATTATTAAATTCATATTTTTTTGTGTAATTATTTAATCAAACGAGGTTTTCATTAGCACGCTCAGTATCCATTAGAAATCTGCTTGACAAAGCTTTGAGAAATAACCTATGAAACCCTTTTCATCCTTCAGTTCAAGGTGTGAGCTTTACATTCTGAACAAATGAAAATAATTGCACTTCTCTGTACGAATCACTCCAATTTCTTGCGGACTGGCCATTACCTGTTTTCAATGCGATCGAAGTCCTCGTTAATATAAGATATGATCAGGGGACGAAATAATCGACAGCGTGGTCGTGATCGCGCATTATTCAGTATTCAGTTTATATTTTTCTGATATAAAGCAAAATATAATATAAATCAACACAAGATGTGAACAATGGAGCATGTGTTTCAGATAGTGTTCGATTTGAGCGCAGTTACTAAGATTGTCAGATATGCCGGAGTTTCGGCTGATAGTATTGGGAAAGTCGTCCATCTGGGAGCAAGGGTGCGAAGAGGAGACCCACGAAGGTTATTTTTTCGCCCTCCTCCGTGGCTGCCGTAGTGCTCAAGAAATCTGCACCTATTGTGAGATCTGTGAATATGGGAATCTCTATCAAATCTGATAGGACGGAGATGCAGCGAGAGCATATGAAGTCTGTTCGTGATGAGCTGTCAAGACGTAGGGATAGGGGGAAGCTAATTGTACAGAGGTATTCCAAAAGTTGTCTCTGAAAATTAAAAAAACTAAAACGACATCCTGAAAGATTACAGGTATATTATCAGAATGTAGGTGGTATGCGATCTAAGTTGAGCAGTGTATATCTTTTACTACAGCAATCTATTTACGATATCATAGTTCTGTCCGAAACCTGGCTCAGTGTTGATGTTCTTAACTCTAAAGTATGTCCTGCTGAGTATAATATTTACAGAGCGGATAGAAATAGTAGTACTAGTTTAACCACCTCTAGACTTAGAGGTGGTGGAGAGGTGGCAATCATGGTCAGATCAAGGTAGGGTTCAAGCATCATATCTCTTCAGAATAATAGTATGGAACAACTGTTTGTTGTAGGTGGTGTGTACATGCCGCCAGATCCTAGTGAAGTTGACTATTTTTCTCATGGTTTGACGATAGAAGAGATTTCATTATTACATCCTGAAACTAAACTCTATGTATGCGGTGACTATAATATACCCAATTCATTCTGGAATGATGATCAATTTCTACTGAGTACAGGCCACGACAAATATTATATTCTTCAAGAGTCCCTGAGCTTTGCCTACTTGGTACAGGTCAGTCTAGTGCACAACGAGTACGGCAGATATCTTGATCTGGTGTTCACAAACGATTTTTCGGTGGACGTAGTAGTGCCATCTGATTCATTGCTGGCTGGTACGATGCCCCACTTGGGACTACAGTTCTCTGTTGCCTTAAGTAAGGCTTCTGGTTTCGGTGCAAAACATTGCAGGTAGAGATTCGATTATGAAAAAGGCGACTACATTGGACTTAACATCTACTTGACTTTATGTGACTGGGTCTATGATGGAGGAGATATCAATCAATAGGTGTCCAAATTTTGCAATTATTTGTACAAGGGATTTTATCGCTTCGTTCCCATGAAGCGCATAAAAGACTCCAGTTACCTATGTTGGTTCAATGGTGAACTTATTGGACTTATCCACGCTGAAAGAAGAGCCCACAAGAGGTATGTTGTGTCCGAGGATCCCGGTGATTCCCAGTATTTCGGTAGTTTAAGGAGACAATGTAAGATACCTGGAGAAACGTCATATCGTTCCCACTTGCTCAATATCGAAGGTCGCTTTCATAACGATCCACAATTTTTTTGATCCTACTTCAACTTCAGAAGGAAATGACTGAATTTCCTGCGAGTATAGATTTCCGTGGAACTCATTCATCTGGAGAGCATGCTGTGATTGAGCTCTTTGCTGATTTCTTTAGTGAAGTTTATTGTGAGGATCTGATTCTTCCGCTTGATTTTGCCTGTGAGCATGATGTAAACTTGATTGTGTGTGTCAATTCAATGTTAGTGAAATATATGAACATACATGTAAGATTAAGCCCAAGAAGTCCAGTGGCTTTGAGGGCATACCCAACTTCATTTTGAAGAAGTGTGCCAACACGTTATCAATACCCATTTGTAGGTAGCTCCTTGCTGCTGGGTAGATTCCCCTTTCTTTAAAGGAGGAGTTGTATTGTTCTCATTTTAAAGTCCGAGTTAAAGGCGTTGAAAACACGAAAATTTTTCTGCGTTTGTGAAATCAGTTCGGTAGTGAGTGCCTGAGTCGGGCGCCAGCATCATATATCGGACAACATTCGCCACGTAAACGACTCAATCCAGAGGACCATTTTGATCACGCAACGTACCATAAAAGCTTCATACCACTTCAACGTTCTGAAAACACACGTGAAACCCATTAATCGTTCGTAACGCAGGGGGATTTCAGCAAGAAGTGCGATTCTTCTTCAGGAAAACGTGCGAATATCATACCACGCGTCACACGCTCAATACTATATCGGAATGGGGGTTGAAGGTACTGGAACACCCACCCTACAGTCCGGATAAAACATAGTGTTCTCAAAGGCAGAGATTATTTTGAAGATCAAAAGTTGGTATGCCAGGCTGAACATGGAAGCCATTGAAATTTATAAACATAAAAGCAAAACATGAACAGAAAAGAAGAAACACCTTTTTTACATAGTGCCTGGTTGCCGATCTCAGAAAAAACATAGATCAAGCCAATACGAAGCAGAAGAGATAGGCCGTTTAATATCGCGCGCGTAAACTCACCACCTTTTCCGCCATTAAACGGGGTGTAGATATCACAATTCCGGTCCGGACACGTCAGTGTCAAAAATTCAGGGTTCGAGGTCCGCTTATCTCAGTCAGAATTCATTTAATCAAATTATCTTTTCTAATAACTCCATAATAATATATTTGTAATAATATATATTTGCCATAACAGATAATAAAATGAAAAAATAATCAAAATTAACATATATCTCAGGATCAATTTGCAAAATAAAAAAAAAAAGAGGAAATTCCCAATTGGGAACTGCCTGTATTTTACTAAATTTTAAAATATTTTCTTTAAAATGGGAGCTTCAGACTGCAATCGAGTAAATTTCTCAAATAAGTAACAATAATTTCAATTCAGATTCCAAAAATGAGGTTGTTTTGTCGGAATCGGATATTTGCGTCCGAAATCCCGGTGCAGTGTCAGCTTCGTGCCATCGTAGATCCGTCCTAGCAGATGCCAAAACGATATAGTTAGGTAGGTATAAGTTGCTAGAAACAGAAATTTAGTTTAGTATTTCGTTAAATACTCCTCTACCCATTTCTTGGATCAACAGTTTGGTCTCCGTTCTAAAACTTTTTAATGGTCTAATAGTTTTCATTTTCTCAGGAAGCATTGAAAAAAGTCTTGGTCCTATATATTGAAAGCATCTACAACCTGTTGTCTTGCAAGCTCTTAAGGTAAGATATTTCCTATCCACGTCTCTGAAATCATAATCTAAACTTCACAATTCCAGCTTTCTTCCATTCTTCACTATAGTGATAACCTTTAGGACATACAATTGTCTCAAGTCCAGAAGCTTCGATTCGTCAAATAGTTTGTCCGTAGGGTAAATTTTAATTTTTTCCATAATTATTTTTATTATCCACTTTCGCACGATGTTCAGCCGATTTAAGTGAATCTTGTAAGCTCCGCCCCAAGCCTACATGCCATACTGCAAATGTGGTTTTATTAAGGCATGATAAAGTGTTTTGAGTTGTTCCATTTCCAGTGTTTTTCTCAAATACGTAAACCGTCCTAGCAGGGTTCTCAACTTAGATGTGACATGCTTTATCTGCAAATCCCATCTGAAGTGCCTATCAAAGATGACACCTAGATAATTTGTTGATGTTGCTTCATTTATTTTCATCTTCTGGTTTACGATGAGGGGGCCCAAATTTGGTAAGTATATTTTATACGACGTGAATGGCATATACACTGATTTAGTTAAATTCAATGTCAACTTATTGAATCGGAACCACTTTTCAAGTTTCTCGAGGTCTTTTTCGGCATGTTCTCTCACTTCTGTCCAAGTCTCACCCTTGTAAAATAGTGCTGTATCATCTGCATAGCTGTTTGTTATCGCTTTCAGGACTAACTTGAACAGTGAATTGACGTATAGTATGAAAAGTACTGGACCCAGTATTGTCCCCTGTGGTACTCCGTAGGTTACAGTTGTCGGGTCACTGAAAAAATCGCCAAGCTTCACTCTTAGTTTTCTGTCAGATAGGTAGTTTTTCAAAACAATTTCCTCTGAAGCTATATCTATGAACTCTGTCCAATAGGATCTCGTGACTAACTGTGTCAAATGCTTTTCACAAATCAACAAACACACAAAAAGACAGCTTCCCCTTATCCAGACATTAATGAACGCGGCCCGTTAATCCTCTAATTGCGCCCTCCGCTGATTTGCCACGTCGAAACCCAAACTGCGCCGAAGACAGCAGGCCACACTTTTCCATGAAACCATGCATTCTCGCTGCAATTATATTTTCAACAATCTTTGCAATACCCGATATCACCGTTATTGGTCCGTAATTTGTTATATCTGTCTTAGCACCACCTTTGTGGATCGGGAATATTATTCCATATTTCAATGATTTCAGAAAGATTCCTGCCTCGAGATACCTATAAATCAGATCAGGTGAGCCAGCAGTTTAGAGATCTGCATCTTTATTTCTTTCGGTGCTACAACACGCAATCCATCGTATCCCGCAGCCCTTCCTGCTTTGAGAGTTCCCACAATGTTGAATACCTCCACTTCATCTGTTGGTTGTAGAAATATTGTTCTGTTATTGAATTCCTCATCTTCGTTGAAGTTTACCGGTGTTTCCATTTTTTCAGCTCAGGTTCTTCCGTGTGAACTATAGTATTTGTTAAAGGCATTCGCGATTTCTTTATTATTAACAATAGCCTGTCCATCATTCATTGTGATTTTTTGAATATCATTATGCTTTAACGATTTATCGCTGCATTTACTAAAAAAGATGATATCTGGTACTGTTTTCTTGCTTGAACTGATTCAATCAGAAAGTGATCCAGACACTTACCACTTTCTGGTCTTGTACAGCTGTTAATGAATGTAGTTTAGTTCATAGCTGAAAATATGTTCTAATAGAAAAATTGAAAATTAATGGCTTTGCATTTTTCCAGAATTCAATTCCGTCTGCAAAGCCATTAATTTTCAATTTTTCCATATAATTCTCAGACGTTAACATTCATTCATAAATTATGTTCTAATACTCTTCAGAAGCATCAGATAAAAGGTCAATATGTATGTCTCCAGTATATATATATATATATATATATATATATATATATATATATATATATATATATATATATATATATAGATATATTCTTATGAAGAAGAGAGCTAAAATAATACAATAAATGTTGAAACAAAAAGTACCTAAGCTGAGGAAAATAATAACGGGGTATCATAACATTCTTTGTATGATACTATAGTATCATACGATACTATCAACACTAGTATCATACGATACTATACAGCCAGGGGAAAAAACCTCAGCCGAAAAAACCTGCCTCCCCGTAAACAAAATAACATAAAATATCAAATATCAGGAAAATCTTGAAAGACATCAGTGTGTTCATCTTCATGTTATTCGTCGATGGGCTCGGATACACAGATTCTTCCAAAACGACTCGTAATTCTTAATCTGAAATGAAAAAAGACAAAAGCAAAAAAGAAACCGATTATTCAGAATAAATCGAATGCATTTTGGAAATGCATTTGCTACTTTGAAAAAACATCAACATAAAGATTTCTTGGCCAAATAATGTTCGGAGGTTTATGAATATTTATGACAGAAATGTCATAAAATTTGAAAGAAATGACAAAAAAAACTCCATCAATTTCCCCTTTCCGAATCTGTTGAAAAATTACGAACTGATAATTTTTTAACATATCAAGCTAAACTTGTAAAAAGTCAATTAATACATAACTTTCAACTGTCCTCTTTCATGAGGATTTTTTTTCTGTTGCCGTGTGGGTTTCTTGCAGAAGAATCTCTTTGATACCATGTTCATCAGCTAATTTGGAGACGTCATCACACTTTCCTTTCGAAATTCCTTCGATATTCAAATTCAAAATCCACAAATTGTTGCTCTCTGGTCGTGAGGGTTTTTTCAAACCAGATAAGACCTTCCAGGTGATGATTTTTCGGCACTTCAAATGTTTGAAGACCGCTACGGGACCCCAATGAAAGGCAATCATCTCCCATAGATAAACCAAACATGTTATAACACAAGAAAACAGAATATTTTTCAGGACCGAAAACTAAGACATATTACGAGAATTGTCATTCTGTAATAATATGGTATGTGAAATCTTTGACAGTACTCAGATACTCGATGAGTTAAGAATTGAACTCTGTGCAGTCGGTGCTTGGAGGTCTATAGATTGCAGTTAATTTGAATTTTTGAGCATCCAACTCTAAGCTCACCTCGATCGCTTTGACTCTATCAGTCTTGACTATTTTATGGTTAGATAATAGCCTATTATATATGTAAACAAACACCGTCATTTTCATTTACATCACCTTCGTTATATATGGTGTTTTATCCGTTACAATAATATCAAAGATTTGCCTTATTTGGTCCATAGTTCCAGGTACAAGGACAGCTCATCAGAGTTTCCGTGAAACTCGCATGGAAGATGGAGAGACAGCATTGATGTCAAATAGGACACAGTTTTCTCCTCAATTTTCTCGTTAGATTTCGTATTCCTATCGAAGAGATCCATCTTGGACAATCAGGTTGCAACAGAAACCAAGCTCAAATATATATTACAACACAAAGTGGACAATTTAACTTTATCGTATATACCCTATTCAGTTATTATTTTTTTCTTTTATTTTTCATTGATTTTTTAAATTTTTTTTTCATATATAGATATTCATTAGATCATTTCCGATCCACACGATACAATTGAAGAGAAGAAGAAACAACTTCTGTGACCTTGTTTTCTTTACCTGCGTTTCCTGCAATGTGCCCCTTTGTTCCCCCTTCGTGGTTACTATTTGACCCTGACCTATTTTGTGGAATTTTCATTCTCTCCTAGGTAGTTCTCGTTTAATAATAATAATGTAATAATAATTTGTTTATTCACTCAAATTCAACATTTATGTACACAAAACTCATAAAAGTATAAACTAAATATTCATCGATCTGACACTAAATGGCCAGTGAAATAAACAATGAAAAAAACCCACTAAGGCATAGCCAGTATGTGGGATTAAGTATTCAAAATTAACAATACAACTAACCCGAAATGAGAAAATCCCACAATCAAAGGACTGATGAAACATTTGTTAAATCAAAACTAGCAAGTCAAAGAATGTATTGCTGCCCTGGGGTGTTCCAAAAGGAATTTCTTCAATTTTCTAGCAAAACTAGGTTTTCCAATGTGACACTTAATTTCTGCAGGGAGATAGTTATAAAATCTCTCCTTCAAGTGAACGAAAGTGCGCTGCATAGATGTTGGGTGTGAAAGATTTGTTCTTACTTTTAACTGATCTATTGACCTTGTTTGGTATCCATGAGTGAGATAATTAAGTTTGCAATTTTTATTACTAATCAGCATTATACATCCTGTAAAATAGAGCTGTTTAATATCAAGCACTTTTGCTTCAGTGAACAATTGATCCGTTGGAAATGTTCTTGGTTTGAACAACACTATCTTCAAGATTTTTTTTTTTGGATAACCTCTGCTCTCTTAAAATAACACTGGGCAGCTGCACTCCATGCCAACAATGCATATGATATTCTCGACTGTACCAAGGCAAAATAAATTGTCTTCATTCTAGACCTAGACCAATCTAATATACTTCGTAAAAGCCTAAACTTATGCAGTAATCCCCTTAAACAAGACGTAACTCTTTCAATATGAAAACTCCACCTCAAGTGAGCATCTATTATTACACCAAGATAATTTACAGATTGTTTCTCCTTTATTTCTTTCACATTATTAAAAGTTCTCAAAAATAGACCAGTGTATGAGGGACCACACCTGGCTATGTTGCTGTAGGGTACATAGCAGGTCTTATCATAATTTATTGTTAATAGTTTAGAATTGAACGCACCAAATATTCGACCTAGATCGGATTCAACTTTAATTTTCAAGCTCTCCCATAAAAAATAAAGGTATCGTCAGCAAAACATATATATATATATATATATATATATATATATATATATATATATATATATATATATATAAAACAATATCATATATCAAAAACAATACAGGTCCTAGGACAGTTCCCTGAGGTATTCCGCAACGGGTTATAGTTCTTCCACTGAAGGTTGTGTTAATTTGCACACATTGTTCACGACCTTCCAGATAATCTGACAATAATGTATATGCCAGTCCCCGAATTCTGACATGCCACAAAGACCTCCTCAACAGTGCGTGATTCACTGTATCGAAAGCTTTCGCGAGATCGAGGAACCCTGCCAAAGATTTCCTTCCGTTATTATTACACATTCTCAACGAGAACCCTGATGGCGTCCTGCGTTGAGGAACCATCTCGAAAACCGAACTGATTGTGAGCAAGGAGATCAAATTTATCTAAAAAACTAACGAGCCTAATCTTCATGGATTTTTCAAAAATTTTTGCTATACAACTAATCAACGTAATCGGGCGATAGTTTGATACCACTTTTCTGTCACCTTTTTTATGTATTGGCTTTATGATACCAATCTTAAATGCTTTAGGTACTCTTCCCATCGATATTATTTTATTGATCAAATATGCCAATGGTCTAGATATTTGGTGCTTCATCTCCTTCAAAGTTTCCGCTCTGATTCCAGCTATTCCCGTAGATTTATTAGATTTTAATGATTCTATGAGCTTCATTACCTCATTCTCCTTTACCGGTGTCAAAAAAATTTATTCAGATGCAGATCTCGATACCACGGGGGAAGCTACTGGTCTAACGACCGATTCCGCCTGTTCAGTTCCCACAGAGGCAAAGAATTGGCAGAAAACGTCTGCAATTTTCTTTTCATTATCAACTATTTAATTTTTTACATCTAACAGCTCACCGAAATTTTCCCTACACGGAATTGTACTAATCGATTTTATTATTTTCCAAAGATTTTTGTTATTACCGTTACTTCGATCTATCATGTTTTTGTAGTATTTAGCCTTAGCTACCCTGATCAATGAATGTAACTTGTTCCTATATCGTAAATATTGCCCCTTGAGCTCAGCATTGTTGACATCATTTTTAAATTTCTCAAATAATTCATCACGTTTCACCACCGAAGTCATCAATCCCTCCGTTATCCAGTCTTTTCTCTTTTTTTGTTTTATTCGTATAGATTTGGTATTTTCAATCATTTTATCCCTCAGCAACCCAATGAAATAGTCCGCACTTTCGTCTACATTACTCAATGAATAAAAATAATTCCAGTCTCTATCAGCCAGTTTTGAATCTACATAATGTTTGTATTTTGGAATATTAATACTATTTTTCAACCTATGTCTAATTGGCAAATCGATTAGAGTGGGGTAGTGATCTGTTATATTACTTTCTAATGTATATGCTTGACATAGAGAAACATCTTCCTTTGTTTTTAAGAATATGTGATCCAAACAGGTATCACTTTCAGGCCTAGTTACACTATTTATCATTGATTTGAAATTAAACTCATAAAGAGTGTTCAGATACTCACTTGAAACGTCACCCTTATTTTCAATATCTATATTCATATCAACAGCAATAACATGATACACTGCATTGTATGATGAAACTCCCTCAATATAGTGACTTAGTTCCTCAATAAATGATTTTTTTCTGGTATATCATGCAACCTGTATATAGCAGTAATATTATTTATGATTTTCATCTCCAGCGCTTTACAACCATCAATCATTATTAAACTGTAACTGTATTTCAAATGGGATCTCACATACACCACAATACCATCAGATATATTAAAGTCACCTGCGTTATATAAAACTTCGTACCCCTGCAGTTGAAGGCATTCGAAATCACGAATTTGCCATGTTTCGGTTGAAACGATGCAATCAAAACTTACATTAATCTGTGATAGACAGATTTTTAGTGCATCAAAATTTCTGTTCAAGCTACGTATATTAAGATGAAACAACCGAAAATTTTCTACATTTGTTATCCTGTCATAATCCGATACATTTTCTAAGTGTGTATTATTTACCGGTATACAATCCCTATCGTATATGAACTGATCCATATTAAAACGACTGTTTGTATTTTTTCGGTGCGTCATCACACTGATAATCCGTGATTTTCCTCAATGCATCAATATGATTTTTCAGAACCGAGCAATCTGCACTGTTAAGGTGCGTACAGACATGCTCCGAATGGCGTACCGCACCACGTCGCGTACATCAACGCGATCAACAAAAGTTCGCCAATATCTACACTGTGATCGCGAGAATACAGTAAAACGCAAATGTTTTCGGCAACGTTCGTATCTGTTCGTGCATCTCCGATATCGAAATTAGAAAATTTGTAATTTCGATTCTCCTAACCTAACCTAACGGTCTATGGTCTATCTGTCATTCTGAATATTGCATTTATAAGAGACGAAGATATTCACTCCTTGCCTTGCCTGAGTTGAATTTGTTTTGATTATTATATTATTCAATCGTTCTTATCAGAACGTTTCTTTCCTGTTTCAGCTATTCTCAATTTTTTATTATGGCAGAAACAGAAAAGTGAGTACTCAGTGAAAAATATATTTTAACATTAACTAAAATCTGTAGTGCAATGTCATGTTTTTCACCAAGAAAGACTTCGTCAAGCATTATTTGTATATGTTACTTTTAAAACATTTAACCGATGTTCATGAATTTAAAATAACTTGATCCAGTCATCAATTCGCCAATTTCGAAGAATTTACAGTCTGGAGAAACTTTGGAAACAAAGAAGTGGATAACTGTTACCATTCAACTAGAAAAGATAAGAAAGGCGAGACAATTATTATATATAATTGTGGTAGAAGTGACACGAGAGTTAATAATTTTTCTTTTATAATGTGGGAGAATCTTGTATAACGTATTTGACTTTTTTTAAGGATATATTTCCAACAGCAAGGTACGTCAAATGAAAACAGGGGATACTTCATAAATTAAAGGAATGTGTCCATCAAGAATCGAAACTAGAATTCTGATTAATAGGTGAATACTCTAAAACCCAGAATCAAATTGTAAGAATTTAATCAATTTCATTCTTCACAGGGAAAGACCATGAGTCAACAAGTATTACCATAGAGTTACTGTGGAAGCACATTTTAAATCCCTCATGATGGAAGCAAATGTTGAGAATGTTGGTAAGAATTGTTTCAGGGTGAAATCCCAATATGAGGATAAATTTTATCATGTTTCGTTCATCACTTCTTGTGATGAAGACTGCAGAATGAGATATTGTGCGGAATTGCAAAATATGCTTACACGAATATAAATGTATGCTAGTAACAGTATCAAAACTATATTGTGCAAGCATTTATGTTTGGTCAGAGAAGCGATTCTGTTTTAGATGAAGATATGATGTTGCATATTAATGAACCTAAAACAAGTCTTAAGGCATACCAGGATGATGTCAATTACTTTATAAAAGAATCAGCGTCCAAGCCAAGATCGATATCATTTAATCATGAGGAGGAAAATGTAATGTAGTTCAAGCTCTGCTTGAATATTTTAATGGTGTTTTAGAGCCTTCTGATGAGGAATTGATGAAGAGCATTAAATTGCTGGACGAAGGAATTGAAGAGATGGCTGGCAGCTGGCAGAGAGAGTAACGGAGAAATATGCAACAAAAGAAGAATAGAAAAACAAACTTATTATCCTAGGAGAAATAGTGTGTTCCAAAGAGATTTAATAGCGACTTAATTTCAATGGAAGTAGTAAAATAATTTCAGATTTTTATCAAGCATATATATTTATTTTTCTTTCAGAAAAGTCGTCATATGAGTATTTCGATGAGATAATTCTTATTCAAGAGATGCATTCTAGAAAAGAGAAAAACTTGAAGGACCTTCATTATAAAATCATACACTAATGTGATATTTCTCCCTCAAATTTATATCCCTTCTCAAACTTTTATAATAATAATAATTCGGTTTCTTTTCTGCTTTTTTCTTTTTTCATTTCAGATTAAGAATCGCGAGCCGTTTTTAGGAAGAATCTATCGACGGATAACATGCAGATGATCTCACACTGATGTCTTTCAAGATTTTTCCTGATATTTAATATTTTATGTTATTTTTTTTACGCGGTGGCAGTTTTTTTCGGCTGAGGTTTTTTTCCCCTGGCTCTATAGTATCATATGATACTAGTGATGATAGTATCGTATGATTCTATAGTATCATACGAAGAATGTTATGATACCCCGTTTTTTTCTACCTCAGCTTAGGTACTTTTTGTTTCAACATTTATTGTATTATTTTAGCTCTCTATTTTCATAAGAATATATATATATATATATATATATATATATATATATATATATATATATATATATATATATATATATAATAATAACAATGTATATTACTATTCTTCAATTGGAATGGAAAAAGCGCTCAAGTGAAAGTGTTTTTTGCTTGAGTGAAGGTTTTCTTCTTGGTTCTTTTGCTTCACAAGCTCAAACCGAGAAAAAAAAATAAATTCCATTTTCACAATTAATGTTTTATTATTTGTTTAGTATATATGAACAATTCTAAATTCTCAAGAAAAAAGTAGTTTTAAAGTTTTCTTGGCAATTTTCGTTTTGAATTCTCTACTGAAATCTATATCCCAATTGTAATTGTTTGCAATAATAATATGGAATGTGATAATTGGATGACCACCCATTCATCACATTTTATATTGACTAATACACCTTACATCCTATTCAGATCAAAATCTTGGTAAATAAACAGTAAATATGATAGATATAATAAGTAGATGATATAAGATAAATTTCTTTCGACAAAATTCTATTTCAGAATTTGAAAGGTGCACAAAAATGCTTCAAGGTTAACTATTTGAATATGCCTGCTAACGAAGACTTTTCATTTATTTTTTGATTACATTACATTTTTCTTGGTAGGGATATACTGAAAATGAGTTCATTATTCAATCAATCCAGTACCTAATACACTGAAGCTTTCGGTACCTACGTAAAATACTTTCATTTAACAAATATGAAAAATTAAATCCTCTTATATAATTCCGATAAATCTCTTTTAGAAAAAACTCTTTTTCAGAATTTGAAGGGTGCAAATAATGCTTCAAGGTAAACTATTCGAATATGCCTGCTGAGGAATACTTCTCAGTTATTAACCGATTTCAAGCGAATAACCTGGTCCTCATTGGTAATTACCAACTAGGACCAACTGCATTCAAGCGACTTCGGTCATTGTAGGTTATAATCATTTTACAAGGAATATCCCTGAAGACTATAACCGTAGATAACCGCAGGCAGGACCGTAGATAACCGCGGTCATTACTGGTTATTCGCTTGAAATCGGTTATTGTTTGAGTATATTACATTTTTCTTGGTAAGAATATACTGAAAACAGATTAATTATTGAATCAGTCCAGTACCTAATTCACTGAAGGTTTTGGAACTTACGTAATATATTTCTTTTATTTGCCAAATATAAGAAATGAATTTCTGTCAGATTTCCCGTGCTGATTGCTGAGTCAGGATTGTTTATCAGTTGAAATTTGAAATCATCTCTGTTTGAAATCCAAGTGTCAAAATCAGATGTTTGCGATGCGACCTACTAGCGCGCCGGTCTGGTTTCGCTTCACTTCGGAATACTGTAACTCTGGGATTTATTTGCGTTTTACTGTATCCTGTGATCGCGGCGATGTGCGCTACGCTGTTGCACTCCGCAGTCCACACTTAGGTACGCGACGTGGTGCGGTACGGCATTCGGAGCATGTCTGTACGCACCTTTAGCAACGTGATCAGTGGCGTAACTTGTGTTGGACTTTCTATTCGATACGAAACAGTTAACACAGCGCACTTCTTCTTTCGGACACTGTTTCTCATCATGTTCTCCGGAACACAACGGACATACCAATTTTTCACTACATTTAGCCTTTTTGTGAAAGTAACCCTCACACCTGAAACATCTTGGGACCGTCAAATCTTCATACACAGGATATTTTTGCCACTCTACACAAAATTTTTTGTGAATCATCATTTCTCTGTATGCTCTGGGAGAACACTCACAATAGGCAGTATAGTAGTGATCATGTTTTTTATATAAGTAATCCTGAAGTCACCAATGATAGAATTTTATTTTTTTATGAGTTCTTCTATATTTTTTTCATCATAATCATTTTTAATATTTGTGATCTTCACCTTTGGTTTCCGCATTTCCTTAATTTCAACATCATATGAAGAGTTCAGCTTTTATTTCACCTCCTTCCGAAGTGTTTCACCCTCCTGTCTAGAACTACATGTGGCGACAAGAGAACCGTTTTTCAATGATTTATATTTTTTAATGCCAACTTCAAGTTCAGCTGGCTTAATTTCATCCTCGACCTCTCTTTTGGTTTTCTCAGATGATTTTTCATTTTTAGGCTTTATAATTAACTCTTATCTTACTTCTTCTATGGGATGTTTCAACTCATCTGCAAAAGATCTGTGCCCCACGAAAAATTGACGTTCTTGTAGTTCAGTAATTTTATCTTTCAGTAAATTTATTATTTCTTCTTGTTGTTGAATGATTTTGTCCTTATTTTCTATTGTATCTTGAAGTATATCAACCAATTTATATTTTCTACATTTAGAACAATGAAGGGGACAACTCAGTGCATTCAAGACAAATCAAACTCCGACAAAGATCGCAAGACAAACAAGGATACTTCAACTCCTTCGTCGGTTGTTTAACTTGCTTACAAATATCACACTCTATTTTCAACTTCCATGCTCCACTCGAATACCCAGAACCCGAAGACGCACTGCACTGGCTGGTCAATAATAGGATATATTCGATTTGATTTACTGTTTTACTTCGATTTTTAAAGTTTTTGAGGTTTTTAGGGGTAACCTGACATACCAAAAAATGGCATACACTATACTGAAGAAATTGGTTCGGAATTTAACAATTATTAAAGTCTATTTCCTGCACAAGGACGATTCGGCAGCAGAGAATATCCCAACGCAACACTCTTAAGCACAGCAACTTTGCTGTTTATCGTAGATTTTCACCAGAGTCGATACGCTTTCCGAGATACCAGATGTGGATGGTCCACTACTTGCCTTTTTCTCATCTAAAATTTCATGTTCGGAGTTATTGAGTTTTGCCAAAGTATAAGGAACGTTATCGATGAAGAGTCTACTCCCTCACAGAATGCAAATATTGTCTCAACACCTTTCATTTCGCCTGCTGTTTTTTGGTTAAATCTTGAGCGACAAACACATTGGATTTCTTCAATTTGGAGGCATTCTTGAGAATTTCCTTTTTCTTGAAATATGTTGTCAATTCTATCTTAATTGGACTATTTTTCTGTCTCCCAAGTGTATATAAGTCACTTATATCTGCCTCCTTGACATCTATCTCAAGCAAGATACTGACTTGCTCGCAGACTTCTGTAGTCTGGATATTCCAATTCACGTTGGGTGATCCATGAAAAACCAAGTTGTTTTATTCAGTTTTTGCTCCAGCAGCTCCAACTCACCGCGTAGTTCTGTGTTCCCCCTTCAAGGTTTCTAATCTTTTTATTGAATTCTTCTATTTTCAAAGAGAGCCTATTTTTGCTTGTCGTTATAGGTATGATTTCTCAGCTCCTGTCTAAGCTCCACCACTTCATTCTATAGTTTAGTGAGAGAAATTTCCTCATTTGTACCCATTGTAGTTTCAAGTATTAACGGGTATGGACCCCTTTAGGCACTTGCTTATCTCTTATCAGGAGATGAGGTTTATCGAATCAATCTTCGCATGTCAACTCAACAGGAAATGCATTGGACAGGTTACTTTATTAGCAAAAGATTTCAGGGATTTCACCTCACAAAATTCAGAGCAAGCAACCCAAAAGTTACATACACACAGATTTTCCAATTTTTGTACACCTCAAATCACGTGAAATTTTAACTTTGATAAGAGCGATGTTATCGACGACTAACTCTGCTTAGGCTCTGCTCGACATACTAAAAACTTGATTACATTCCAAATGAATCCTCCGAATAATTTCAACATAATATTTTTATATCAGAGCTTTTCCTCTATTATTTCAAATTTTTTTATTCATTCTTCTTTTTTCAGAAACTGGGAGAGAAAACTTTAATAAAACTTTCAGGATAATAATATTTATAATTTCACGAATGAATGACCAATCGTTGAAGAACCATTTTTCGAAGAGCTCAAGCGCTCAGTTCAACTGATACTCATATGATTCAGTTAATATTATCGGACAGAGTTGGGTTGAACATGTTATCCTACTCTTCGAACTTTTGCTATAAGGGATAATTCGAAATTTCCGTATGCACCGATCAATTGAGGTTGTATGTATGCATCCGGAAAGAGTCTACTGCCCTAAGGCTATATGCAACAATCAAACCTATCAAATACCTTAAATATAAAACGACGTCGTATAAATGAAGAAGTTTGATTATATCTTTCTTCTATGTCGCCTAGTAAATAAATGTGGGAAAAATCATTGGATAGTTTGGAAAAAATTAAAATATACCTACGAACTTCAGGATTCTTCAAAATCAAGATCTCATGATCACAAATTATTGGGAACCTCTACAACATGAGATGAAAAACGAAGCCTAGTTATTTATTTCGTAGCTATGAGAACATTCGAGAATAACTCGTCCGTGATATTCCCTAGATGGAAACGCCGGATATATTGCCGATAATTGGAAATGAAGTGAGGGGAAACCATTTGTGTTATTTCTGGAAGTTTTCTCCGATTTTGGGTTCTCTATAGATTTTTTCCTGAAGTTTTAATATTGCTGTCGTGAGATTGATCTTTTCCAGGGCATAATGAAAAACATCACCTGATTGATATTAAGAGAGTCTTCCGGGCTTATTGGCCGTGGTCTATTAGGAATTATTTCACCTACTGTTTCGCCCACAACTGCGGTAGGCATCTTCAGAGGATTCTTGGTCTTAGATTGTAACTCGACCGTTGAATTTCCGAAAGTGATGCTGGATTCGATCCGTTGGCCCCACTTATACCCTGATCATTTGCGGGAGAAGGTAGTGGGTTTACGCGCGCGCTGTTGATTGGTCCATCGTTTCCACTTCGTATTGGCTTGATTTTGGTCTTTTCCAACACCGGCAACCATGCGCTATGTACCAAACGAGTTTCTTCCCTTCTGTTCATATTGTTCCTATGTTTATATATCTCAATGGCTTCCATGTTCATCCTAGGATGGGAACTTTTGATTCTGATTGGTTACTAGAAAGCCTAATGGAAAGCTAGGACACAGGGTTTATAGAAAACCAACTCACACTGACAGGTATCTACACAAGCAGTCCAATCATCATCCTCAACAGAAACGAGGAGTTATAAAAACACTCTTAGATAGAGCCTGACGATTGTGCGAGCCGGAATTTCTGGAGGATGAACTTGAACATCTACAGCATGCATTCGTCGCTAACGGATATAATGCTAAGGAAATTCAGAGGGCAATAAGACCAAGACTCTCCACACGTGATGATAACACATCAGAACTCACCCCCAATGGAAGAGCCATCTTACCATATATCCCCAAGGTCACCGATAGAATTGGTAGAATACTAAAGGGCCGCAATATAGAGACTGTCTATAAGCCAACTCAAAAACTTGGCCATATGATCAGAACTACCAAAGACGAAGTCGTCCCACTCTCCCAACCCGGTATTTATTACAGGATACCTTGTGACTGCGGCAAAGTCTACATTGGTACAACGAAGCGAAGTATCAATACGAGAATTAAGGAGCATGAGCGATGCTGTCGACTCAATCAGACAGAAAAATCCGCACTAGCGGAACATGCTCTGACAGATGGACACAAGTGGAAGCGATGGACCAATCAACATCGTGCGCGTAAAACCACTACCTTCTCCCGCCAATGATCAGGGTATAAGTGGGGCCAACGGATCGAATCCAGCATCACTTTCGGAAATTCAGCGGTCGAGTTACAATCTAAGACCAAGAATCCTCTGAAGATGCCTACCGCAGTTGTGGGCGAAACGTTAGGTGAAATTATTCCTAATAGACCACGGCCAATAAGCCCGGAAGACTCTCTTAATGTCAATATATCCGGTAGTGAAAGCCTGAAACTATTTATCACCTGATTGGCTTGCAGGCTATCAGTTTGTTTATCCGAACTACGCGGAGTCACCGAGTGGGTCCTCTTTAATTTTGTTACAATTCTAGACTGGGTGCCTGAAGTTAGCGAAAAGTTGTGAGCACTTATTCTGAAACTATGTCAAATATTTGGTGCTTAACTAGTGCCTACGGGTGCAGTTTGAATCACTGACCGTACCATTGTAGTTTTCGAGATATTGACGATTCAAGCTTTTGGTGCTGACTTCACGCTCAGCACCAATTCACTGAAGGCTTCGTAATATATTACTTTTATTTGGCAAATGTGATTTCTCTTAGATTCCCCGATCTGATTGCTGAGTCAGGATTGTTCACCATTTGAAATCCAAGTGTCAAAATCAGATGCTTGCGATGCGATTACAAAACTACTAGCGTGCAGGTCTGGTTTTGCTCCACTTCGGAATACTGTAACTCTGATGGAATTCATTTGTATTTCATTGCGTCCTCATCGTTCCCACTCCGTAACATACGTGTAACAATGTTAATAATGTTCGGTAATTACCTACAAATTTGTTGATCATTTTAGTTAGATATAATATCTACTCTATAAACAGAAAGGTGTTATTCGTGTCACATCGAGGAATGATCCCTTAAAATAAAATAGAATAAATTTTGGTCAAAGATTCTTTGATTATTGTATTTGCAATAGGATACTATATCGATTCCGCTTCCAATAATATATGGAATTCTCTCAATTTTTTAATATAGCCCTCGTTCTCCAAACTCTGGCCGTGCGTTTCAGCACAGACAGTTTCATTAAAATCATAGTCTGAATTTTTTATCCATATACTCCTTTTCGGAGTATGATCAAGAATTCCCCGAATATGAATATTTAAGGTCACGAGAATCAGTAGAAAATCTTATGAGAAAATATGTCATCACTAACAGTTACTGTCAAAGAAAATGTAGAAAATATTTAATACAAATATTTACTTCCTCATCATCCCTGAAATTTAGAGATGATTAGAAAAGATTGAGTTTCAACTGATAATATGAAACTGATTAACCATATGCCGTTGGATATTATTTTCGCATAGGCAGAGTCTAATTTCCACAAGGCCCTTTATTCATTATCATCCACAGATCAACATTGTTTGATATAAACTCACATGGCTTCAAAAAATCTAAATTTAAATCCTGAATACATTAATGTATTCAGGAAAAAAATTGCGAATATTTGACGTTAAAATATACAGGCTATTCCATTTGAAAAATACCAAGTTTGTGCCCCATCTCAAAATAAGAGCTCTAAACAAATTCAATCCGCCACTGACTTTCATGTACTAATATCTATTGTAAGCAGTTTTCGTTTTTTCTATCTTATACAGCTCCTGACAAATACTAACATCTCCAACATTTTCGTTCTCACCCTGTATTTGAGGAACGAAAGTAGTTGAAATATTTGTGTTGATGGCTTTCAGAGTTTTACGAAAAAAATGATACAGAATCGCGGGAACCTCATGTCTCTATCTTAGCAATAGCTGAAAAACAATGCAGTCCCATCCAAAATGCGACACTAAAGATGTCCAATCTTTAGTTCCTTACTTACTGTACAAATTGAATTTTGTGTAATATATGTCCTAAGCTGCAAGGGAAAGCTGATCCATACTTTCTGAATATTGTTATGAAAAACTTAAAACCGAAATATGTATGCTTAATTCGGGAATTTCAAGAATGAATGCATATAAAGATAATTCACCGCTTCAGACTTTTCCGGTTTCATAGTTAAACGAGAATAACATGGAGTTCAACTAACGGTGAGAACTTTTATGTAAATCGTTACGACATGAATTCTCATTACTCTCGAGCACATTTTTGAGGTCCATAAGACCACCTATGTTGAGAAAGTTTAGATGGGCTATTTAGTTTATTAAAAATTCATTCGCTCCTCCAAACAGAAAATACAACTCATATTTCACCTTTGCCTGGAGCGCGTTCAACAGTCATAAATTAGCTTCCAGTTTCCGCAGCTTCAGCTTTACTACGTGGTGAAATTATCTAACGTGAATTTTGAAAATTGCAAAGGAATATGAATGCATTTCAAGAATTGATTCCAAGTGTTGCAGGTGAATTATATCGAGAGATTTTAGTTGTCCTACTCAAATAAATGTGAGAATATTGAAAACCCTAATTATTGTAAACGCCGCCATTAGTTATCGTATATTCATAAGTAGGTAGACTTCAACCTTTCATTATGCAAGGCGAAACAACCGTAATATATTACTTCCAAGCAGTCCGAAGAACTGTTGCTTGATTTTGGCTATTTCATGTACTTCTAGACTAGATAGGTAAAAACGTTGAGAGGAGTCCTTGGCTCGATTTTCTAGAAAATACCAGTAGTGAAAACCGTTTCACGATATCTTCATTCGTTTTGAAGATATAGAAAAATTTTGATATTTTTTCGATTTCTAAGTTGTGCCATAACTTCTTCATTTTCGAAAATATCTGAAAATGATAAAAACTTTCAACAAGCACTTTTTCAATGGAAATGAGACATCAAAATTTTGTTATCTTTTTTTATGATATACGATGAGAAAAATTGAGATCGTATTCGAAATAAAAAAGTGGTCTTTTTCCACGAAAAAAAATTGAATATTGTTACTTATTTCCGGTGAAAAAGCGCTTCTAGGCAGTTTTAATCGTTTTTAGCTATATTCGTGAATACAAAAGTTATAGCACATATTCGAAATCGATAATACACCAAAATTTAAAAAAAAAATGAAGATATCGTACAATTTCGAACTTTGCCTAAAGCGGCCCGTCATTATTCAATTTGCCAAGTGACTAAGTGACCCCCTGGGTAACCTCCACTATATGCATCACTGATCTGCCATTTGTGTATTCATGTCATGTGAAGCTGAGTTGAATCAGCTATACATAGCTGTCGGAAAAACTCGACATTAATAAATGTTTTTGGAGTTTTCAAACCTCGCGAAACTGTGAGAGAAAATGTCAATTCCACTATTTATAGTATTTATTTTAACAGTGAAATCAGCAGCTTGAAGGAGCCGCATCGTAAAGTGCTGTTCTGTGTTCGTTCGATGAAATATCAAATTGAGACGAGTTCTGTCCTGGTATATTTAGATTGATCTTATTGAGAAGAAAGGCTGAATCAATTTGAGTGTGTAAGACTTTATGAAGTATACAAAGTTCCTGCAGTGTCCTACTACCTTTCAAAGCTAAGATGTGAAATTTTGCTCTTATGAGGTAAAGGTCCCTATTTTCAATGATAGTATGAGTTGTGAAAGCTAGGAATCTCAAGAATTCATTCTGAACATTTTGGACTATTTTTATGTGAACTTCCTACATTGGATTCCAGATAACTGATGCGAATGACAATTTACTGTGAACAAAGGCGTAGTATAAGCCGGTGAAAACTTATGATCTCCTTACAACTTTTAATGATGAATCCGACTATTTTGTTCGACCCACTAATCGTCTTTTCGAAGTGTGATCGAAATGACCATTTTTCGTCAAGCGTCACACCCAAGTCTACGATCTCACTAACACATTTCAAGATTTTATCTTCAATTTTATATTAATTTGTAATTTAAGGACCTTCTTCATAAATCAAATACGAAAACATTCTGGCGGATTCAGAACTGTATCGGTTAGTTTCAAGTATTGTACCAATCTATAGAGGTCTTCTTGAATTCGCCGACAGTCCTCCACGGATCAAATGCTCCGAAAAATCTTTAAATCGTCAGCGTGAAGAAGTATCCAACACTGTTTTGGAAATATCCCCTGGATGGAAACATGGAAAAAGAGAGCACCTAGATGGCTACCCTGGGGAACGCCAGATGTGATTAAAAAAGGTTCATTTTTGTGGCCGCCAATGGAGACATAGCCTACTCTTCGCATTAAATAGGATCTACATCATTCTATCATTGAATCGGGTAAGCCAACCTCCGCAAATCTCTTCAATAATTTCTCATGACTGATCTTGTCGAATGCGTAACTAAAATCAGAATATATTGTGTCCATTAGACCCTGGGTGTCTATCTCTTCTATCACAAGCTTCGAGAACGAAAGAAAGTTTGTTTCTCAGGATCGCCCAGGAAAGAAGCCATGTTGCTCTTCTCTAATAATATTTTCCACAGAGCGGAGATTGCGATTATATATGATTTTTTCAAGTGATTTGCTGAAAATGGAGAATTTGCTAATGGGTCTATAATTCTGAACGTTATCTATTTGAGCACTTTTGAAGAAAGGCGATATTTCTGCTGATTTCCACCGAACTGGAAATAATGCATTTTTAATTGGGAGCCTATATATTATTTGAAGAGGCTCGACTAACTGCTCACATGTTTTTTCACGAACAAAGGTTGTATGCCGTATGGGCAGTACTTTTGGAAATATCTAATTCATTTATGACATTCTCGATAGTTTTACAACTTTTAAACTCGATATTACATATTTTGGCACATGTGGTTTCATGGAACATACCCTCAGTCGGCGGGACATAAACATCTCGGAGGAATTTGGGGAAATGCTCTGGGACCTCCCGTCCCTTAGCGCGTTCGTTGTTTAATGTGATCGACTATGATATGTTAGCTATGCTCTTTCTTTTATTAGCTATGTATTTCCAGGGTTGTTTTGATTCATGAAAAATCTCATTCTCGATATTATCTTTATGAGATTTACTATCTTGTTTTCAAAAATGTTTCGACATAGAGCGAAGCTCACAAAATCTATTCTAAGCGTTAAAACCGTTAAATTTTATATATGTCTTCTGGAATTTGTTATTTTCTTCTATCATTTCTATTAGTTTGTGTTCCAACTCGATGAGTTGGAACAAAAAGCTTGATGACATCATTTAAGATCAAATAAAACATATCGACTATCTGGTCTATATATCGACCAGAAAGCTCAGTTCCCCAATCAATCTGAGATAAATAATGGTTAATAGTGTTGAAACTGCTCTTGAAATTGTAACAATAGGTTGTCGATCGAAAATATATCCCAGTACATTTTTCTGATTAGGTACAATCCTGGAAGTCAAAACCAAGAAGCTGACTGTTTATCAAGAAACCCAGTTCTGGAACATTTTGAAAATAGTGACGATTGTCTTAAAGTAGTGAATCTTCTTGAAATTGAAGATATAAAAAATTATCAGAAGAACACGAAGATTGAAGATATGAAGAATATAGTCAAGAAAGGAGAGATTTTTTTCCAGAATGATAGAATTTTAATTTCTGAGAATTGTGGAAAGGCTTAAATAGAAGAAATTCATATAAAATATGGACATATTGGTTCGAAACATTTGACCTATCAAATAAAACCCTTTTTCATTTTTCCAAAAATGGATGTTTTGATGAAGGACATCTGTGAAAAATGTTTTCACCTTCGTACCTTCTAGATGGAAAGTCATGCTCTATTGTTCCTGAAGTTTTTTTTCCAAATTAAAATATTGAAAAAGAATAATAAAAAAAAAGGATTGATAAAAAGAGACGGAGTCATTACTTTGAAGGAGACTTTGTGTACGTTGAAAATGGAAGCAAAATTAACAGGAAAAAGTTAGAAAAACTCAGATTTGGCCCTTTCCAGATATCGAAGAATATCTCTAATTCGATATTTTAAGTAAAATGTGATCATAGAAAAAGAGAATCCAATATTTTCCATATCAGTAAGTTAGGTCCATATACGTTTCAACTGAAGAAGAAATCTCTTCACTTCCCAGCACCTCAGTTCCAGATGGGGGGGATGTAATGCTGACTAGTTTGTCTGCATTGGAAACGTATAGATGATAGATCAGTTTTGTTTTCGAGAAGATAGATTTATCGAAAACCTTTTTCAGTTAATGTTTTAAAGATAGATAGATTGTTGACTTTTAATCTCGATTTTTGTTACTGGTTCGTTAAATTTCATGATCTAGTTCTAGTCATTGTATTTCTTCAATAAAATTTTGTTACAGAAACATAAATCGAGAGTTGTCATTGGCGGAATAGAAAATCAAGAATTATAAGTTCTCCATTTTTTCATCGAGCTGATTGTTCCCCCTAATTCAATCTGGATTCGAGAGAAGCTACGTTGGCCCTAAGATCTGCATTTTGCCTAAGAATTTTATCTCTTGCTCGCATCCATTCGTCAATCCGGTTTAGTTTGTCTTCAAATTCAAAGACTTTATCGGAGCACAAAGTGACAGAGCTAGATAAAAACAATTGCTACTCTTTAATTGCTTCGAGTTCAGAATGTATACCCGCCAATGCAGCCATCAAATCACCGCGACCAGAGTTTTCCCTCGCAGCGGCGAAAGATCGTGTAGTCGGCGGCGAAGAACCGCCGCTCGCCGGAACCAGCGAACAGCGAGTGCCGGCATAGAACACTGCGACAATCAGAGCAGTCAGGGTTGTTGCGAATATTCGCATCCGCATCCGCAAATGCGGAGCTTCCGCATAAGTTTGGACTTCTGCATCCGCAAGAATCTATGCGGATTTTCATGCGGATGTGGATGTAATACAACTGCCCAACCAACTATGTAAATTACTTTTCTGTCTTTACACTGGTACAAAAATAAAAATATTTCCTCCACTTTATACTGTGTTACATAAAAGTTTTAACGAGACCTCAGCTAACACGACTGCGATCTATCGAATGTCAGACAATCCTTGATTATACATATTATTTTGTCAACCAGTCAAAATCGACAATGCATTAGAAATAAATGTATCGCTGAGTTTTTAGTATGTTGTGAGAACCGATTAGAGTAATGTATACAAGAATTTGCAATTCTAAGAAAATTGTTAAAAAAATTCATCAGAAACGGCGAAATTTTTCAACTTGTTTCAGATTCTGCTTCCCTAATCCATCCATTTTGTGACAGAAAATATGATATACAGTTTTCAAGAGCATTAAATTTGTGGTAAACTAGACCTAACCGGAGTAATGTAGGTCAATTTTACTTCAAAATAAGTTTTTAAATTATTACCTTTACATCTTTCTGGATTGAGATTGCGTCGAAACCATTGATCTTACGAGCAGAGCTTGTGGAATATAATTCGTAGTCAATTTAATTAGCTTTAAAATAAGTTTAAAGCTAGGACGAAGACTCATGGTTCTTTCAAAATTAAATAAACCCATACAGAATAAAATCGCATTTTTCCCGATATCCATGATCATAGATGTCTTGGTTAATCCCCTTTCTCAAAGTTGCGAAATTCAGCAATGGATTGACCTACGACGCTCCATTAGGGTTTAGTTTATCAGAAATTTAATGGTCTCGAAAATAGTTTATGATACTTTTTCTGAAAAAATAGATGGGACCATAATATATTTTTACAATATTATTATTATTATTAAATGAGGATTCCTATAAACCAAATTTATGGAGAAACATTATGTATATATGAATGAATTCCATAGTGCATAGAGCAATATCTCAAACAAGTCCAAAATTTCGTAGTTATAGGTGATTAAAAATTTTTCCACAACTTTTTCAAAGGTGTTAACTTGGATGTACACAGCCCTAGAAGGTCCAAACAATAAGCTAAAAAATCAGAGATACATCATATTTTCCCAGCAAACAACTTCTAATATTTCTGCGAATATGTGGAGGAACAATGTTTGATACTACTGGTAACCAAGAAGTAAGTGTGGACCTAATAGTTCCATTGTCCTTGTCCGAAAGTTCAGATTTTCATCTTTTCAAGCACACTTACACTAGCTAATCAGGGCAAACATTTCCAGTCGCAGAAAACACCAAGTATAGGGCTGCCGTGCGGAGTTACATAAGGTACTCCATAAAGTGCAAGGCAGTGTCAGCAGAAAATTTTACATAGTTTTCAGTTACTCAATAGTAGAGATTGACTTTATCTTTCAGGAAAGAATCGAAACAATTTTCACCCTTAAATTCTTGTGTTTTTGATGATTATTTAAAATAAATAGTAAACTACAGCTTTATCACAAAAAAATTAACAGTATTCTATGTAAATTCAACTTGAACTCTCTGAGGATGAATATGAGACACGGAACAAGAAGAATCAATATATTACCCCAAGAGCAGAAAAGCGCATTGGCCAAAGATGCTTCGCATACCTAGCCCCACGGTTATATACCAGTGTTCCGAGGAAGCTGAAAGAAATAAAGAATATGAATACTAAAAAAAAAAGTTTCAAATCTTGGATGATGGAGAAGGGAAGAAAATATTTCAATCAAATCCCTAATATCTACTCAATAGTAATATTTGATGTACGTACTCACCGGATGTAGCCCTACTCGAATGAATTTTAGATGGATAAAAGTCAATGAAAATAAATGATATCAATCTCTGCGAACATGTTTGACTACCAATGTTTTGTTGTGTATAGAATAGTCAGCACTGTTTGTCGCTAACATAATCCCTGATTGACATTAAGAGAGTCTTCCGGGCTTATTGGCCGTGGTCTATTAGGAATTATTTCACCTAACGTTTCGCCCACAACTGCGGTAGGCATCTTCAGAGGATTCTTGGTCTTAGATTGTAACTCGACCGCTGAATTTCCGAAAGTGATGCTGGATTCGATCCGTTGGCCTCACTTATACCCTGATCATTGGCGGGAGAAGGTAGTGGGTTTACGCGCGCGATGTTGATTGGTCCATCGCTTCCACTTCGTATTGGCTTGATTTTAGTCTTTTCTAACACCGGCAACCATGCGCTTTGTACCAAAGGAGTTTCTTCCCTTCTGTTCATATTGTTCTTATGTTTATATATCTCAATGGCTTCCATGTTCATCCTAGGATAGAAACTTTTGATGTTTGAAATAGCTTCTGCCTTTGAGAAAACAATATTGTGTCCATCTGTCAGAGCATGTTCCGCTTGTGCGGATTTTTCTGTCTGATTGAGTCGACAGCATCGTTCATGCTCCTTGATTCTCGTATTGATACTTCTCTTCGTTGTACCAATGTAGACTTTGCCGCAGTCACAAGGTATCCTGTAAATACCGGGTTGAGAGAGTGGGTCGACTTTGTCTTTGGTAGTTCTGATCATTTGGCGAAATTTTTGAGTTGGCTTATAGACAGTCTCTATATTGTGGCCCTTTAGTATTCTACCAATTCTATCGGTGACCGTGGGGATATATGGTAAGATAGCTCTTCCATTGGGGGTGAGTTGTGATGTGTTATCATCACCTGTGGAAAGTCTTGGTCTTATTGCCCTCTGAATTTCCTTAGCATTATATCCGTTAGCGACGAATGCATGCTGTAGATGTTCAAGTTCATCCTCCAGAAATTCCGGCTCGCACAATCGTCGGACTCTATCTACGAGTGTTTTTATAACTCCTCGTTTCTGTTGAGGATGATGATTGGACTGCTTGTGTAGATATCTGTCAGTGTGGGTTGGTTTTCTATAAACCCTGTGTCCTAGCTTTCCATTAGGCTTTCTAGTAACCAAGACGTCTAGAAAGGGTAGAGCACAATCCTTTTCAATCTATAGAAAAGGCCAAATGATCAGAACTACCAAAGACAAAGTCGACCCACTCTCTCAACCCGGTATTTACAGGATACCTTGTGACTGCGGCAAAGTCTACATTGGTACAACGAAGAGAAGTATCAATACGAGAATCAAAGAGCATGAACGATGCTGTCGACTCAATCAGACAGAAAAATTCGCACTAGCGGAACATGCTCTGACAGATGGACACAATATTGTTTTCTCAAAGGCAGAAGCTATTTCAAACATCAAAATTTTCTATCCTAGGATGAACATGGAAGCCATTGAGATATATAAACATAAGAACAATATGAACAGAAGGGAAGAAACTCCTTTGGTACATGGTTGCCGGTGTTGGAAAAGACTAAAATCAAGCCAATACGAAGTGGAAGCGATGGACCAATCAACATCGCGCGCGTAAACCCACTACCTTCTCCCGCCAATGATCAGGGTATAAGTGGGGCCAACGGATCGAATCTAGCACCACTTTTGGAAATTCAGCGGTCGAGTTACAATCTAAGACCAAGAATCCTCTGAAGATGCCTACCGCAGTTGTGGGCGAAACGTTAGGTGAAATAATTCCTAATAGACCACGGCCAATAAGCCCGGAAGACTCTCTTTATGTCAATATATCCGGTCGTGAAAACCTGAAACTATTTATAATCCCTGATTACTTTTTGTTAATTGAATATTTCCATTTGCGTTGTTTTCTTCTTTTTTTTCTTTACATGAATGTATGTTGCTTAGAATTTGTAAATTAATTTGAATACTGGCCACTAGTGTAAGTGTGATAGGTTTAATTAAATTAAGTCACGTACAGGCTCGCGCCTCTGTGAAATCTGTTTATACCTGAATTTTGAAGGAACAAACCATATTATTATTATTATATTGAAAACCTAGACAAAAAACCAACCCTTCTTGAAATATAGTTGCTATATGGAGGAAATCGAGTCGGTTATATTATACTTCTTCTTTAGTCGACATTGAGCCTACCTAGGGTTTTTTATTATTCAAATAATATGTTCTCCCGAATGGACTAAATAGATCGATTTTATATTATTGAAAAAATATTCATCAAAGCAACGAAATGTTGATTAACTTCAGGGTTTCGTGTTGTGATAATACACTGTTAGGTACACTGAATATCAAATCTGAACGTGTAATATGTTATAGTTCATTTTAGCAATAATTGGAGTACTGTAATAAACTCATTAACAAACTGAAATAAAGAAAAATTTTTCTGAAAACACTTCGACATGAATTCTTTGATATATTTGAAAAATTGTATGAAATTTTCTGTAAGAAGTGAGAACACTGTTGATTGCATTATGCCTGGGAAGAAAAAGCCGAGATGTTCATATAACATTCCCGTAATGGGTTGGATAAGTATATGCCGAGTTAATAGGGCTCTTTGTATTCCTTCGAGCCACCTTGTGTAGGAGCAATGTCTCGGGGTAGTTGCCCGAACAAGAAAATATACGGCCAAGACGCAAGATTGAAAGTAATTATTCGTTCGCTCGGGTATTCCTTCTGGGTGCCTGTTCAGGGAGAAAAAGTAATTTTAGAAAGAGAAAAGTGAATTCGTTCATTGTACCCCATCTTGCGGCAGTTCGAGATCTGATCTCGCTGAACAGCATACCTTACCTGATTAAGTATATTCAGAAACAACAACAGTGAACTGCGAGAGACACTCGGAGTCAATTTGAGTCATGGTCTCTGCCTGGGTGAATAATTAGCTGACTTTCAGCAAAATATTATAGTAAGCATTAGATCGTTACCAGGCCCGGACTGGCCCGACTGGAGGCCCCCGGCTTGATGCTGATTTTGAGGCCCCCTCCAGGAAATAATATCACGAAAACTATGGATTCTCTCACGGCAGTTGACGTAATTCAAAGATATTTTGAATTTGAATGACGTGGTTTGAAAAAATTCAAAATGATCCCACCTTTTTTTCCGCTGATTTTGTTTTATTGTTCTTCTTTGAAAAAAGAAATTTTTTATATAGTACTATTTACGAGTATATATATAGATATATATATATATATATATTCTTATGAATTCGAGAGCTGAAATAATACAATAAAACCGCAATAAACCGCAATCTACTAATTATAAGCAAAACTTAATATACCTACATATATTACCATTCTAACTATGGCAATTTCATCACTACTCCTGGCCACGACATTAATTATCTCATCTTTGTCCAAGGCAGAAAAAATTCCATTTCTACAGTGTACCGAAAAAGTAACGTAACCGTCAATAATTCTTGTACGGAGAATTGTGAAAAAAATCCTCGTACCCGTCAATTATCAATTTCAAAAACAATTCATCGTATGCTTTTTTGAATTTGAAATCTCTCACCCCCTTAGCCCCGCACTCCTTCACTTTATTTTTTCAAATGGGAATATGGAAATATGTGGTTGCAAAAAAAATTGGATGTAGCGTGTTTTGGTTAAATATTCACAACTTGTGATTGAAAATTACTGCAATCAGACCACTATTCTTTTTCTAATTATTATTGAAGGAAATCCAAGAATCTATGGATTCGAATTAGTGATGAATTTCTCCATGAGTGTATTTTCTTTAATAGTTGAAGGAAATGCAATAAAACACACTATTTATATATTTTAATCTATTGGCAATCGATTTCGGTGTGTTGCACTATTATCAGGCTAGCTGAAAATACAATTTATTCTGTAAATAATATTTTCTTACATATATAAAACTTCGAATTTTTAGAGGTTAGGTATGAGGTATGCTCACCGTCTTTGTAGAATACCTGTTTTCTAAAATTGTCGTGTAAAAGTATATTTATTCGGTAAATTCTTGTCTTTGGCTAATATATAAATCTGTAATCGACTTTCTAATATTATATTTAGTTTTTGATTTTAATTTTCTTCGGATCGGCGTGTATGGTTTTGGAATTTTCTAGAAGGAATGTTGGGAGAAGGATATGGAATTGGGGAAGGTATCGGTAAATTTGTCGGCGTCATGTAGAAGGCGGGAAATTTGAATTGTCTGATGTTGTATCGATCATCCTGAATATGTTCGATGGCAACATGAACATAGATTCATATATTAGCCAAAGACAAGAATTTACTGAATAAATATACTTTCACACGACAATTTTAGAAAACAGCTGTTCTACAATAACGGTGAGCATAACTCATACCTAACCTCTAAAAATTCGAAGTTTTATATGTAAGAAAATATTATTTACAGAATCAATTGTATTTTCAGCCGGCCTGATGATGGTGCAACACATCGAAATCGATTGCCAATAGATTAAAATAGATAAATAGTGTGTTTAATTGCTTTTCCTTTAAATATGGATTTGTAATTTCGAAAGCAGATGCTTTTTTTTAATTCGAAATGTCTCACCCTCAACACTTCACACCTTTCTTCTTTTTCTTTCCAAAGAATATATGGATTGCGATTCGCGTTTTCTTCAAAGAAAAAACAGTAGAGGGATTAGGAGTAGATGGATTTGTGAATTTTCCTCCTTAATGATTGATAAAATTATAATGGTGTATTTGAAGTAGGTACTTCCCAATCACAAATTGTAAATTATTTCCTACTTTTTTAATAGAAGAATGCCACAACCAAGTATTTTGGCCACACGGACATCACTGATTAGGTAATCAAATTACCTTTCATTCGACGTATCGCAATTCATATACATATTCCCATTTGCAAAAATAAAGTGGGGTAGTGGTAGTGAGGGATGTGAGGGATGAGAAATATGAAATTAAAAAAAAACATACGATGAACTGCTTTTGAAATTGAAGTTGTCGGGTGCGATTATTCTCTTAAAAAATTGTTCGTACAAGAATTTTTGACTAGTTACGTTATTTTTTTGACACGCTGCATACTCTTAAAAATATGGTAGACCATAACGACTTGGCCTTAACTAGACCTGAGACTATTCTTGATTATTCCTAGCTCAGAAAACACCTTTTCATTTGAGACAATATGTAAACAAGATATCGCTACGATAAATTCATTAGCTACAACAAACTTGATCAAAAAGAGTTGGAAAAGAAGGGCTAAAGACGCATGCTAAACATTCACTGTCATTGCAGAAAGCATGAAAATTTTTTTTCCATGAATTCAGGTGCCAAATCGAGTTCAAAATTTACCAAATCCTCTTCTGCTTCTTCAACTGTGGTCGTTCAACTCGAGTATGTATGTATTTCCATACATTCTGGGTTTTTTGTGAAACCCCCCATAAGCATCTTAAAACTTGTGCGAGTTAGAATGATTGGTGTGTTCTGTGTAAGCTTTGTTACTGTGTCCCGACGCCACCTATGACAGCTCTGTTAATTGTTTATCCAACAGTGAATGGTTCGGCGAGTTCTCCATACCAGAAAATTTCTTCCCTGGCGGAGACTCGAACCCCGACTTGCCGGGTCGGACTCCAGAGCCTTATCCACTAGGCTACCCGCACTTCAATTTTCAAATGTTTTCAAACTTCATAAAACTTCCGAAATGATCCGAAAATTTTTTCATTTCTATTAATGAAAGACTTTTCATTTTCAAACAAAATTTTTTACATAATTTTTTTTCTGCGTCTAGAGACCCTCGGCGATCGCCTACCCGCCGACCTGGCCAGACCGGGCCTGCTTGTTACTCACGAATATTTGTTTCGATAAGTACTTTTTTAATGTAGTTTCATAGATAATCGTCAGAACATACTTACGCCATGTTGATTAGCATTGGTCTTCAAGTATGAAATTTCTAATGATTTTGATACGTCCTCTTTTCTTTTAACCAACGGATTAAAAAACCCATTTCACCTTGTGGGTGTCGGGATTCTGATGTAGTTTTGCATTCTTCGTCAGAATATTTCAAATATACGCTGAGTTGTCCGGATAAAAGAAACATATTCACTTCTTGGGTGACGGTATAAAAAGTTTAGTCTTGCCTAATCCAGTACTAGTTTGAACCCGTGGCTTTGCTCTCGTAAAATCTCAAGGTGGAACGCTGCTGTTATTGTGCGGAATTTGATATTTTCCCGCACGAAACTGCTGTTGTCCGAACGACGCGTAGCGGAGTTCGAGTAAGCAGTAAACTACGTGGAATACACTTTCCGTACGAGTTAGGAACAATAATTTTACTACAAGCGCTTATATAAGATATGTCTGAATTTCACATACAGATAAAATTTTATATGATTTCATAAACCACATTAATGACAAACGTATTGCTACACGTCGTTAATATCGTATTCTCATAGTTGACGTTGGATGCATAGAGACCTACGGCACAGCTTAATAAACATTATTTAGCTGCGCCTACGGTATCATAATTAAGTTTATTCAGAAAGTGAGCGGGTATAGAATTGCAGGTATTTTCTACTCACTGTATAGCAATGAGTCCTTTTACGAATCCAAATGCGTGCGTTTAAGTGTTGAAAGAGCACGGTTGTAGAAAAACTATATTATGCGTTTTTCCAGTCAGTGCCACAATATGCAGATTCTGTGTATCAGATTTAGGTGAGAACAGAAAATAAAAATACTTCACTAAGACAAATCTGCATATTTCACGATGAAAAAAAACTAAAAATGAACTGATTTTATCGGAAGATTCGCCGAAATTTACAATTTTTTATTCATTCAATAACATCTTGGTAGCACGTGTCAAATCGTTCTCGTCTACGTGTAATTTTAATACTGAAGGTGCGGAAAATATAGGTTAAATAATTTATTTTTCTTCAACACATTATATCTTCGGAAATATTCGTTATATAAATATGAGAGTATGAGAGAAACTCAAATGTCCTCCTGTTGTTTACAAATGTTGGATATTTGGGAAGAAATCTTTCCAAAAAATATAAATTAATCAAGTTACAATCAGAAAAGTTCTGCATTTCAGATATTGATTAAAACAATTAAATAAATACTACCCCATCTGTCTCTGAAATATTAGAATTCTCAGACTTGCCCTATACTGTGAAAATGAAGTTGCTTGCAGATCTAACCCAACTGCATTGAAAATTTTTGCATCAGTGTAAGAAAAGGACCTTTTGAACCTGGTCGTTCGATGGGACGCAATTGTCAGCATATTCGCGCCACGTATGCGGTCATCAACGCCGTACCTTGGTACCAATCTGAGTCGTAATTCGTGCACCCAGGGCATTTTCATCGAACACAAAGCATCCCAAATGCAATTTAGCCCTATTATCCATGCGCAGCCAATTCAATTGGTTTATTCTAAGAGAAATTCCTCTGTCAAATCCATAAATGAATCTAACACATCAATTTTGTATACTCTGAATCCGAGTTCTGGAAAAATTATCAAATCCATAAATGAATCTAACACACCAATTTGGTATACTGTGAATCCGATTTCTGGAAAAAATATTTATACATGAACCATATAAAACATTGCAATAATTGAATCTCGTCTTAATGAATGTTTCAAAAAGCATTCTCCTGATCTCAACTGTCAAGTATCTTCGTGCAAAAAGCCGATCTCGTATTCTGAGATACATGATCTGAAAAACTCAAATCTCAATCCAATTTAACACCTAGATCTCTAACACTGTCACATGTGTTCAAATTATCTCTGACACTCTCATAGTTCTCTTTCTTGTAAAGACCATCATTTTGCTTTTTCTGGGTCAATTTTGTGTGATCGTGCAACATTCCTTAAAATGTCCAGATCCGAGTTTATTCTGTCAGAAGCCAGAAGGATATCTTTCAGGAGGAACTCAAACAACAATTGCACATCATCAGCAAATAGTTCTAGCCTGCAGAATTTCAGCTAAGAAAACACATCAGACGTGTAGATGTTAAACAATAAAGGACCAAGAATGGATCCTTACTTTTTCACTAGAAAGTGCATCACCTACTCTTATACTATGTGTTCGGAGCATCAAAAATGAAGAAACCAAAGCGAGCGCAGAGAAAGAGAAACCATAATATCCTAGCTTTGCACACAACAACTTATGATTGATTATGTCGAAGGCTCTATTGAAATCTAGAAGAAGAAGCATAGCAATGAATGCCTGGTCAAGATCACGGAAAATAGCATCAGCCACTGAATGGAGACAAACTGCCCTGCTACAACGTTTTCGAAAACCAGATTGATTGGGCGGCAACAGATTTTCTGTTTCGAAGTCACAGCGAACCTGTTCGAAAAGAACCTTTTCCAGTACCTTCAATAAGAGAGGTAGAATACTAATTATGCGCAAATCGGACAAAGACTTTGGCTCTTTAATTTTCGGCAATGGTACTCCTACAGGCGATCAGGGATGCTCCCTTAATAATGCAATAATGACTTGGCCATGATCCCATTCAGCCGATCGGGTACCATTGCTTGCTCAACAATGTAGAACACAAACCTGCAACCTATTATCATTATAGTAGGAGGTTCTCTCCATACACCATGTACCAAACGTTTCAGCATTGAATTGGGCAAAGCAATCATCAATTCCTTCTGGGTCAGACAATTCTTCAGATAATCCCCTTCTGAATCTGCCAGATATCCCAATATTTATCAACGCCATCCATGTCTGTTTACAATGTCTGTTTACATGTCTGTTTATGTGTGCGGGTAGCCTAGTGGATATGGCTCTGGACTCCGACCCGGCAAGTCGGGGTTCGAGTCTCCGCCAGGGAATAAATTTTCTGGTATGAAGAACTCGCCGAACCTTCACTGTTGGGTAAACTATTAACAGTGCTTTGCCTAAGGTGGCGTCGGGACACAGTAACAAAGCCTACACACCCATCATTCTAACTCGCACAAGCCTTAAGAAGTTTATGAGAGGTTTCACAGAAACCCAGAATGCATGGAAAATACAAATACAAATACAACATACAACCTTCTGATGTAACCTCGCGAAAAAGCTTTACGAATCTCAAAGAGTACCCTGTTTCTGAAGTTCTTATATTCTTTCCACATATCATCGCTCTGGTATTTTTTGACCTTGTTCAAAGCGAACTCGCGTCTTTTCATCATACGTCTTGTGAAATCAGTAAGCCAAGGTGCCTTCGGACGAGAAACTCTTCTAGCCACAACAGGTGCATGCCTATGGAACACGCTCAGCAGAAAGCTGTTGCACATTTCCACTTTCCTATCTACAAAAAGTCATTCCACCTCTCACCCTGAAGCCCTTCGAGAAATAGGTCATTATCAAACTCGGAGAAATCCCTGTATTTTATTACCTTAGAAACTGTTTTTTTCTTACCAGGTGTATCTCACAAAATGTGAGGCAATGATCACTTATGTGGTCCACGTTAACGACACCTGAAGATTTGATCATCGCTTCCCGGCAGTTAACAAAACTAGGATGCAGCAGCGAACCACCACGAGATGTTAGCCTAGTAGGTTCGCCTATTACTTGATCAGGCTCTTACCACTACCCGGATTCACATTAACATCTCACAAACAAAATAAACAATACCACATTGGACTTACCAAACTCAACCTACTATTCATGTCGTCAGTCGAAAGACACATCTCCACTATGGAATCTGATATCATTGACGACCCAAAATAGAAAGTCTCATTTTCCTCTGTCAAAAATAAATAACACAAATAAAAAACACCATTTCATATAATGACACATCTGCAAATGATGGACAGGCAGTTAGCGATGGTTTTTTCAAATTCTTCAGTAGTTTATATACCCTAAAAAGAGCAGAGTCACGCTGATGGCACCATAATGTCTGATGGAAGCTGTAACACTTTGGGATCCTTCTCTTCTGTTCAATTTCACAAATCTGAGGTGGAGGAAGCTCTAAAAAAGTTTAATGTGAGAAAGGGAGCTGGTCTTGAAAAGTTGACTTCTTTTTTTGTGCAGTCCTGTAGTCACACCTTCAAGGTAACTTTGTCATCTACAAGATGGAAGATCGCATGCGTTGTTCCCATTCATAAGAGTGGGGACAGAACAAATGTTAAGAACTATAGGCCTATCAGCAAACTTTCTGTATTCGAAAAAGTGTTCGAATCTCTCATACTGCCATGATTATTATATTTGGTGTGGCCGCAAATTATTGATGAACAGCATGGTTTTTTGGGTGGAAGATCAGATGAGATCAATTTGATCTATTTGGTTGAAATTTTCCACGATGGTATGGAGGGTGGTGCCCAGATTGATGTTGCTTATAGCGATTTTGCAAAGGCGGGCCGAAAGTCCAAAACAGCTGTCTACAGTTCATTTTCATTTCAGAGGGTTATGTCCATTATATATATAAATGAGGTATCATGCCTGAATTATACCGACAGTTATTTTTCACATCGTCTAGCGAACAGAACATGATTAATGTAGTTTTCAGGGTGACACGGGTTCCAGAGAAGGGTATACGTGGGACATTTAAGAAGGCTCGATATGGACTACGGATCAACAGCAGACCAGGGGAAAAATGAGGCACTATTCCTATATCTTCGGACACGCCCTGGCACACGTCTCGAAAATAGGCACAAATGGCGTAAGTGATATAAAAACATGAGCGATAAAGTACGTTGTCAACAACGGGAATGGAGCGAAAAGCTGCGTTTAATCATAAAAAATGACACTGTCACAGCCGAGAATATATCATACATATATAACAACACGAAAACGTTTTCAACACTTGGTCATTCTCGGGGATATTTGTTTTATGATGCATGTACGAAATCCGAACAGAACGAGTGATGTGTCAAAATATTTCCATTTTGCAGGCCAATAGTATTTTGATTATAATGGAACATCCCGCGATACTAGATGAAGTATGATAAAAATAATCAATTCGATACTCCTCTCCTTATAAATATATGTAAAGTTCGAATGCCTATTAGGCGTTTCTGGAGAACTAGACTTATTTGAAATCTGAAAATTGGGATTATGATATTGTTTGACATTATCTACCGAGCTAAGATATTCTTGGAGCCTGACCACTTTCAGTTATACAGGGAGCGAAAAAAAAATTTTCAAAATTTTTTTTTCTGTTTTTTTTGTTTTCGAATTTGACAGAGTATGCAATTCTGAATACATTCGTACTCAAATCGTTGCATTCGTTGAAATACTTTCCAAAATATCGAGAAAAACCTGAAGACGAAGAAAAAAAAGAGTATTGGGTGTTATGTTTGTTATTCCTAATTTAGATACCTTAAGCACAAACCGTTTTCACATTTTTGAAGTCGAAGACTGTGAAAATATTGTACATTTTCAGAATTTTGAAAAACTCATCACAGGGTGTTCCAATTGTTGGGTCAAAAATTGGGATCAAGATTTGACCATAACTTTCGTTTTTCAAATTAGAACCTTATTTTTTTATGATTGCGTTGGAGTGTACGAAAAAAAAATGATGATAATGTTCTAAAATGGTAATGCTCCTAAAATTGATAATTTTTGAGTTATTTAGGATTTTCTGATTTTATGTCGTACATATAGCGTCAGATTCATTGAATCTGTTTTATATCAACTATGACCTTGGTCATAGAAGATAAATTATTCCAATAACTCACCAGTGACACACCTTTTTTTTTAATTCATTTATCATTGTTGTTATGAAACAGATTTTATGAATTTGACGCAACGTACGACAGGAAATCAGAAAATACTGAATAACTCAAAAATTATTTTAGGAGTATGAACATGATGAAACATTATCATTATTTTCCTTCGCAGAATCCAACGCAATCATAAAAAAATAGGGTTCTAATTTGAAAAACGAAAGTTTTGACCTAACATTTGGAACCCTGTGACGTGTTTTTCAAAATTCTAAATATGTAAAATATTTCAACTGTTTTCGACTACAAACACGTGAAAACAGTTCGTGCTTAAGATATCTAGATTAGAAATAGCAAACATTTTACCGAATACTCTTATCTACCTTTTTTGTTCAGTTTTTTTTTTTTGATATTTCGGAAAGTATTTTAACGAATGCAACTATTAATTTGAGTACGAATGTATTCAAGTGTGTGAGTTATTGGAATTATTTATCTTCTATGACCAAGGTCATAGTTTATATGAAACAGATTTAATGAATTTGACGCTGCGTACGACCTCAAATCACAAAATCCTAAATAATTCAAGAATTATCAATTTTAGGAGCATTAACATGTTAGAACATTATCATCATTTTTCTTCGTACAATCCAACGCAATCATAAAAAAATAGGGTTCTAATTTGAAAAACGTTAAGGGCCAATCTTGATTCCCATTTTTGACCCAACATTTGGAACACCTTGTGATGAGTTTTTCAAAATTCTGAAAATGTACAATATTTCCACAGTCTTTGACTTCAAAAAAAAAAGTATTTCGACGAATGCAACGATTTGAGTACGAATGTATTCAGAATTGCATACTCTGTCATATTCGAAAACAAAAAAACAGAGAACAAAATTTTGAAAATTTTTTTTTCGCTCCCTGTATAGCTGAAAGTGGTCAGGCTCTAAGAATATTTTAGCTAGGTAGATGATGTCAAACAATATCATAATCCCAATTTTCAGATTTCAAATAAGTCTAGTTCTCCAGAAACGCCTAATAGGCCGTCGAACTTGGTACACCCTGTGCATTAGAGAACTCCAGAAACGCCTAATAGGCCGTCGAACTTGGTACACCCTGTGCATTAGAGAACAAGGAATGCAGCTACTGCATTGCATAGTCTCAACGACAGGTGAACAAATAATTCAAGAAACATTCTTCATTCTTCTTCTTCGTGTCATCAAGTATCATACAACTTTCGGATTACGTTTGTCCACCGATATAGGAGAGGACAGTGGCGGACGGTGGTGAAAAGGGAATTTTATTTTCAGGTAACCTAGGTAATTTAAGGAAATTTTAGAGAAAGTTCAAAGGATGGAAGTATGATATACTTATATCGAGTTCTTGTTCAAGCAGTGGTTTTGAGTCGATATCTACCTTCTATTTTTAACAAAAATACGGCAATATTAGAGATGTTCAGTTAACTGTTCTTGATTGATTTCAATTTGTAGAATGTTATAAAAGACTTGTTTTGTAGTTATACCGACTGATCAATTTATAATTTCAGAATGTTATGGTACTCGTACCTAGTGATTTTACAGTTACAAGTCATGAACGTGTTTCTGGACCTGATTTATTTTAATAATAATAATAATAATATATTTATTGATCCCTTAAGTCATTAACAATGCATAGGACAAGTCATTTTGTTTCTTCAATGTAAAATTTTTCTAGAAGAAGATTGATGGTGCCTTATATACTTTCTGTCACAAAAGTACCTGAAATTTGTTATTCAAAATGCCTGCGCTTTTGAGTTTGTTCTTCTTAGGTAAATATGATTGTCTTTCATTAGTAGGCCCAGTTTAAGCGCGATTTGTCAACCAGTTTCTTCACGGCAGCATGTTAAGTGAGTCAACCTCGTTAGTGCCTGCCGATTTCCAACATCCAACGGATTTATTGAAGAAAGAGTTTGCCCTGAATTTTCCGGTAGAAATGAAATGTTTTGTGCTGACGCGCTGAAAATGTTGGAGAAGGCTTCTTGGTGATTATGCGAAACCCATGCGTATGAGTGGTACAAACCGTTCCAAGAGAGCCGTGAAATTGTCGTAGACATGCCTCTGCCTCTTTCTGGACTACCGTCGACCTCTTTCACCGAAACTAATGTCGAAGGACATTGTGATCAAAAATCGTCATACCAACTCCAAACATCTCTCAAGAGTGTTTCAGTACCATTTAGATTGAGCATTTGACAATCAGATATTGAGAGAGTCTTCCGGGTTTATTCAGAAATTCAGCGTTCGAGGTACAACCTTAGAACAATAAGGCCGGAAGACTCTATCAATAGCAGTATATCCGGTCGTAAATGCCTTAAACTATTTATTTCGCAAACAACTCGTGGATTTTTCATGACTATAACGCGCCGTCGCGCTGAGCTATAATTGTGAATAAATATCAGGAAAAACACCTCATGAGTAGCTCCGGGCATAGGTTTTTTAAGTGGTAATAGGGTTTGATTAAAAAAACCATTGGGATCCCCTTCTTTTGAGAAGCTGAATATTTCCTGCGGAGGGCAATGAAAAGCATCGACAGTCTTTTTTATACGAGACCAAACGAAATCCAAAGTGCAATTCAGTGTTAGCTTTCCTCGAGTTGAAGTGTGGGAACGGAGAGATATTCCGAATCTGTTTACCGATACTTCGTGACATTTAATTCCGAAGCTATTTCATATAAAGAGGAAAAAGGGTTTCTCACCTGCAGTGTATACTTCCTGTCTACTTCATGACAATATTTTAAAAGAAGAAGAATATGGGATAAATTTAATCTTCTGTTGATTTTGAAAACATTTCAACCTATATTTCGCATAAACCAGTTACAGGTAGAATATTCAGACGGTTCTTGAAATTTGGGAGGATTCCTTGAGAAATTTCATAAGGTTTCAATTATAAACCTCTAACTGTTGGGTTCGAGCATTAGGTTGGTGGGGCAATTTTTAATGTAGTTTTAACAAAAAACTAATATATCTCCCTTCATGAAGAAATACGCAGAAGGATTTTGTACACCCTGGGTTTGAATTTGAAATAATGATAAGGGTTAGAAACCAAATATCCATGTCGTCACAGTTCATATCCATTAGAAATAATGGTAATTTTTCATACTTGAGGAATTTCAATTCTGAATATAATTGAATAATTCGCGAAACTAAATAATCTAGAGTGGTGCTGTGATTTGAAATGAACTGGAATAACGCCCCTTAAATCTAAAACATTCAAGTTAGTGAGAATCTTGTGGAAAAACATTCGAAATTCGACAAATGACATGTGTGAGCTTGACAAAGCATAATTTTATTTCCGAATATTTTCTGCTGAATTGTGCTCGGTTCGTACTGCTTTGTGTCGTTATTTTTATTTTATTGCGTACGGTTCACAATGTATTCCATGAGAAGTATTGATTGGGCCAGGCTTGCCCTTTCGAACGGCTGAAATATGTTGTGCTGTTCTCCGGATAGGTTGTGCTGTTGGAATGATTACGGAAGTCCCCTTTAATTTCTCCCTGAAAATTCGTGGAAAAAATGGTGATTAACTTGTCAATCATATTTTCGGCTTTAATCTGTCGAAACATTTTTTTCATAATATCGAAATATCGAAACGGCTATTGAAACCGAAGATGTCAATAACATGTTGCCATGTTCACCGACTTTCAAAGAATCCACCGATTTGATCGAATGTCTATTTTTTTTGGCGATGTCAAACTGAAAAAAGGGAAACTTGTGTTTCAATATACTGCATACGTTCACATAGAAACAAGAGGTTTATGGCTAATTTTCTCGAAAATACGCGTAATTTTGAGAAATATATGTGAAAGAGATAGTGAGAAAAGTTTGAATTAATCATTGTCTGTGGATTATGGGCGCAGTATACTAGTGAGTATTTATTCATTTCCAAATTTTTTTAAAATCAGGACCGAAGTATAAATACACACAGTTGCCAAAAAAAAATTCATAGCAGTACTTCATCATCCCCTATCTATTGTCAGAACCAATGTATTTTACTTCATATTATCAAGTTACATAATAAAAATTCATAATGATCAAGTGATCGCTTTCACTTCAGTTTTTGGGGCACCATTTCTCATTAATAAAAATAGAAATGATAGATAGGATCATATGAGCCCACACCGACATTTAATTCACATCAAATGCCGGGTTCACAGGCATGAACTGGTCAGCTCGTAGTCATGTCATAAATCGCTAGGAAGACAGATGCGAGGCCATGTGCCCCAAACGAAACATTTCGGAAGAGTTTCCATACCACTTCAAGAAGTAGGTAGTAAATTAATCAGACATTAGCATCTTTATCGAAACTATGCCTAGACGTATGCTAAGTCATAACAGCTCCCGAGGGGTAAAACCAACACTAATTTCGAACAAAACATCTGTTTATTATGATTAACTCCCTCATTAGTACAGTAGAACAGTACAATTCTCCTTTTTTCATTGTATCTCAAACAGATTAAATGAGTTTTCATTTCTTTGATCGTGTACTCAATATCATACCTACAATGTTCAAGATGTATACTAATAGAGATTCGAAACTCGGATTTGCTTTGTGAATGAAAATTCATGTGTCATAGTTGTTTCGTCACATGTAGAAAGACAATCTATCTTTCCGGCCTAATAAGTTAGCCCGGTGATTGAAGAATGCTTATAGAATATTCTGTTCATTGAAAATACTATCCAACCAAAAATATTTTCATGTAAAATATATATTGCCAAAACGAGACCGTATTTATACCATTGTCAAAAAATTATCACATCCCTATTTCACAAACCTTATGCCTTGGTCGAAATAAGTGACTTGGCCGTTTCTCTTTCGCCACGTGAGCGTAAGGTGAAAAATTCATTCGCTGGTCATAACTTTTCTTTTATACAATAGTTCTTATTGTTACGAAACGACCAAGTCACTCATTTCGACGACCAAGGCATAAAGTTTTGTTCATCTACTATATTCCAAACTGATATTATGAGGGTTCAAAAATACGTCGAAACACTTCGAGAATATATAGGTAGTGCCCCGGCGCGGCGCTTCGCTTGGCTCTCCTTGGTGGGGTCACTACCGTGGCCCCAGATTAAAGTACTGGCGAGTGGTAGCAAAAATTTTAAAAAAATTTTATGAAATTTTCCGAGCAAACTTATAAGAATGCTGGAAGGACTAGTATTTTTCATCGGGGTCTTAAGGAAAGTTAATGCTAGCTAGGTGATGGCAAGTGCTGAGGAAAAAATTTGAAAATGTCACTTAGAAATCGTTAAATTTGCAATTGAAGTTTTTGAAGTACACTTGTAGGTACCATATTCCCTCCTAAGGAAATTTAAGAGAATTTGATGAACTCACGTTTTATTAAATAGTTTCAGGCTTTCACGACTTTCACAATCTAAGACCAAGAATCCTCTGAAGATGCCTACCGCAGTTGTGGGCGAAACGTTAGGTGAAATAATTCCTAATAGACCACGGCCAATAAGCCCGGAAGACTCTTTTAATGTCACGTTTTATTCATTTATTTATTTATTACAGTAGGGAACACCAACAGGATAATTCCCATGAAAAGTATTCACAAATAAAGTACAACTATTAAAGTGTTAACCCAAACCATAATATTATATTTTATTTTCAAATTTTGAAAAAAGAGAAAAAAAAACAATTCAATCAATAGAAAATCATGACATAAGACCTCTTCTGAGTGTTTTTTTCCAATTTTAACAATACCATCGGTGAACAAATCAGAATCAATTGGGCAACTATTCACCGTTGCCATAGCCCTACATAATGGTGAATTTGGACCACTACTCGTCCTCCTTGAGGAAATATAAAAAAGATCCTTATACCTAAGTTGTCTCTGAGGAGCATGGAGATTAATCTTTTCAAGGCTATCACAGCTGAATTTGTTCGTAATAAGTTTATGCACAAAAAGTATATCATTAATTTTTCTTTGATTTTCTAGGTTGTTGAAATGTTTGAGTCTTAACTCATAGTTATCCGTATCCATGGGCTTTACATAGAAGTTACATTTGAAACTTGAAAATTTGAGAAATTTCTTTTGATCTAATTCAATTCTAGTTATATATGTTATGTAAAATGGGTTCCAGACGATGGATGCGAAATTTAACCTACTTTTTATGAATGAAAAGTACAACATCTTCAAAGCTAATTGATTTTTGAAAGGCTTACGTTGTCTCATTAGAGACATTGTCAGAATATGTGTTCGTTTTCGGTCCTGAAAAATATTCTGTTTTCTTGTGTTATAACATGTTTGGTTTATCTATGGGAGATGATTGCCTTTCATTGGGGTCCCGTAGCGGTCTTCAAACATCTGAAGTGCCGAAAAATCATCACCTGGAAGGTCGTATCTGGTTTGAAAAAACCCTCACGACCAGAGAGCAACAATTTGTGAATATTGAATTTGAATATCGAAGGAATTTCGAAAGACAAGTGTGATTACGTCTCCAAATTAGCTGATGAACATGGTATCAAAGAGATTCTTCTGCAAGAAACCCACACGGCAACAGAAAAAAAAAATCCTCGTGAAAGAGGACAGTTGAAAGTTATGTATTAATTGATTTTTTACAAGTTTGGCTTGTTATGTTGAAAAATTGTCAGTTTCGTAACTTCCAACAGATTCGGAAAGGGGAAATTGATGGAGTTTTTTTGTCATTCATTTCAAATTTTGTGACATTTCTGTCATAAATTTTCATAAACCTCCGAACATTATTTGGCCAAGAAATCTTAATGTTGATGTTTTTTTAAAGTAGCAAATGCATTTCCAAAATGCATTCGATTTATTCTGAATAATTGGTTTCCTTTTTGCTTTTGTCTTTTTTCATTTCAGATTAAGAATTACGAGTCGTTTTGGGAAGAATCTGTGTATCCGAGCCCATCGACGGATAACATGAAGATGATCACACTGATGTCTTTCAAGATTTTCCTGATATTTGATATTTTATGTTATTTTGTTTACGGGGAGGCAGGTTTTTTCGGCTGAGGTTTTTTCCCCTGGCTGTATAGTATCGTATGATACTAGTGTTGATAGTATCGTATGATTCTATAGTATCATTCAAATAATGTTATGATACCCCGTTCTTTTTTTACCTCAGCTTAGGTACTTTTTGTTTCAACATTTATTGTATTATTTTAGCTCTCTTTTTCATAAGAATATATATATATATATATATATATATAATTCACTGGAGAAATACTAGTCGGAGAAAAATACGAAAAGGATACGGGTGTTTCGACTAATTGAGTAAATAATGTCAATTTGTACTAATAGCTCTATATATTTCGTCAAACTTTGTAGACATCTTCAGGAGCTTACTGTAAAAAAACATAATTTAACATCTATATTTGTTTACATTTACGGTCACTTACAATACTAAGACATTAATGGGCATAACAGCTTTGTGAAAAAGAACATCTTCTGCATATATCCTCCTAATATAATCGAACAATACTTTATTTATTATTTCTTGGATGTTTCAAAACATGGAAAATTTACATGACAAATTACAGGTCATAATATCGATTTTAAGAATGTCACGATTTTAGAACAAGAAGACAATTACAGAAAACGCCTTTTTTTAGAAATGTGCCATATACAACAGAACGAAACGATGAACTCAAAATCTGACACCAACAACCTGAGCAGCATATATAGTTTCCTTCTTAAATGCGATAACAACAAGTATACATCACGAAATAGTCCAAATACTCACATTACATGACCAACCAAAAACAAGAACAAAAAGAAGTTATGACATCACAATATAATTCTATGTCCGCCAGACCCTCATTTTCGTTCCACTGTCATGTAAATTTTCCATGTTTTGAAACATCCAAGAAATAATAAATAAAGTATTGTTCGATTATATTAGGAGGATATATGCAGAAGATGTTCTTTTTCACAAAGCTGTTATGCCCATTAATGTCTTAGTATTGTAAGTGACCGTAAATGTAAACAAATATAGATGTTAAATTATGTTTTTTTACAGTAAGCTCCTGAAGATGTCTACAAAGTTTGACGAAATATATAGAGCTATTAGTACAAATTGACATTATTTACTCAATTAGTCGAAACACCCGTATCCTTTTCGTATATATATATATATATATTAGGAAACCAAGCATCCAAGAAGCTATAAGAGAATCTATGTGCTTATCAAAACAAATATTTGCATCAAAAACTACACCAAAATCTCTTACACTGGAGACTCTAGATAATTGCATGTTTTCCAATGAATAACAGTACTGTAGACTGTAGCACTTTCAGGCTACGCGAAAACGTCATAACTGAGCATTTCGGGATATTAATGTATAGGCCATTAGTTCTGCAATAAGCAGCGAAAATCTCCAACTCCATCTGCAATTCCGAACAATCTTTCAATGAACTTATACTTCTAAAAATTTTCAGTTATTCAGCGAATAACAATGATTTACACTTCTTGATGCACTTAAAAATATCATTAATATAAATCAAAAATAACGATGGGCCTGAATGTGAACCCTGAAGCACACCAGATGATAAAAAAATGCTGTCTGAGCAAAAACCACCAATTTCGACGTACTGCTGCCTATCTGTTAAATAAGATCTGAAACATGACATCATCACTCCCAAAACACCAATTTGACGAAGCTTATTCAGTAGTAAATTGCTTTGGCAAAATCTGTGTAAACCAAATCCACTTGTGAACCCCCATCCAAACAATCATGCAAGTACTCGACCAAACCGGTTAAATTCGTTTCCACAGATCTTCCTTCAACAAAACCATGTTGTTCATTAATAATTTGATCTTTTTCTAGATAAACTAATCGCGGAAAAACAAGTGATTCGAAGATCTTTTCAAAAACCGAGAGTTTACTTGTAGGTCGGTAGTTATTAACAATGATTTTGTCTCCATTTTTGAAGACCGGAATGACGCATGCCACCTTCCATAATTTGGAAAAAATTCCTGTTCCTGACGATTTATTATAAATCAACGTCAAAGGTGTTCTAAGAGAACAACTATAGGATTGCACGAAGAAAAAATTCAACATGTCAGAACCAACGCCCTTCCTTTTATTCAGCAATTTCAAAGCTTTCTCTACTTCAGATTCGGAGATCTGAATATAGGATAAAGCCTTCTGGGAAGCATTTAGGTAGTTCTGAAACGTGGAAATATCAACACGATTTTGATGTTTCGAAGGTATATAAGTGCTACCGAAATATTCAGAAAAAAGATTACTTATCTCCTGTCCTGTGTTGCCTGTACAGTTATTAAATGACAGTGTATTAGGTAAAGCTTCATGTTTATTATTGACAGAGCAATAAGCGAACAACTTGCCTTGATATTCTACGATATCAGATTCTACAGTGGAAATGTATCTGTAGAAATCAGCTGAAATGAGGTTCTTAGATTTGTTAGGAACAATTTTGAAGTTCAAGTAATCATTTAAATTTTTATAAATCTTCCATTTTTTATGAATTCGATTTTTAAGTTTCATTGTCTTGATCGTTTTTGCAGAATAGTAAATTGGAATTTTTTTGGACTAAATTTTAGGAACGTGAATATGAACAAAATCGTACAATTTCTCAAACAAAATATCAACATCCTCATTTATATCATCACTGATCAACAGGTCAGACCATTTAATTTCAACGATTGAAGCATTAATTGAACTATAATCAGTATTTTTGAAATTATAGAAGGTCCGTTCTTTCAGGAAAAAGGTTCACTGCGATAAGCTTCGAATATGAATTCCAATGCTGGATGATATTTATCCTCAGGCACCAACGGGCCATCACAACGTTCTATGTTCCTAATTTTATAAACATTGGATCGGACCAAGTCCAAAGATTTCGCACTAGAATTCAGAATGCCATTAAATTGCAGAAGTTCACAAAGAGATGAGGTGTCTACAAGATTAAAATATTTCGATTCTACATTCATAGGTTCGAGATGAGAATCATCACAACGTAACTCCCATGTAGTGGAGGATAAATTAAAGTCTCCAAGTATCAACAACATTCCTCTTTCAAAGTGCGATCTCATTTTCAATACAGTGTCCGCTGGCGGCACATAAACACAACAAAGAAATATTAGCTGTTTACCCACGGTTATTTTTACCCAAACATCCTCAGCATCACACTGAAAGCTCGGCAGGTGAACAGGGTTAAAACAGTTTCGCACGGCTATAATCACTCCACCACCTTCCTTCTTCTCACTTTTAACTGGACAGCGATCCCGACGAAAAATACTGTACTGACTAAAGTCAACCAATTCACAGTCACTGACACTTGTGTTCAACCAGCTTTCAGGCACAAATATGAGGACATGGAAATTTGCCATAACATTAAGTCTGAAATCCACCAATTTACTCCTTAGACCACGGACATTTTGGTAATACACATCCAAGCCATTGTGAAGAAAAAAAACTTCGATGCAATGAGAAGAAATATTATCTAAGTTTTACAATCTGTCTAATCCCGAATGATCTGATATATGGATAATCCTAGAAGAATCATATTTCGCATAAGGATGTTTCCATTCTGTACCCAGACGAATTTATAATGTTTATGTTTTGCAACTTCTCTTGCTTTTTGAAGGGAATTTAATTTTATTAGTTAGATTTTGACCTATATACAGCCTACAGTTTAATTCCCCAACTTCCAAACTAGCCCTCCCATCACCCCTGTCCATACGTTTTGCCCTATAAGCTGCAAGGAAATTTTCCCTCTTAATCTTTGAATGAAAGCGAACAATGATATTCTTAGGATTATCTTTTAGTTTCGTAGAAACTCTGGTTACATTGTCCAAAGATTCTACGTTAATAGGCATAATAATGAAGTTCCCAATCATTTCGACTTTGTTGAGAACATTCTCCCCAGACTTCTCGGGTACATTCTGTATCTCAACATTGTTTGAATTGCTATGCTATTCTAGGCTGGCTATCCTATAATTTAACTCGGTGACTTCCTGTTTCAGCGCAACATTTTCTCTCTCCAACTTGGCCATCCTGGCAACAACCTCGGTGAATTTACCGAGTTTCGACCCGAAATTGCTGATCTTATCGGAGCAAAACTCTACAGTCGCCTGTTGATTTCTTATTTCGAGAGTGAGATGAGAAACTGATTCCGAAAGTCCGTTCTCTCCCCGGGAAATAACCTCAGCTGCAGTGGAAAACCGCCTGTTCTATGAGGTAGGAGGGGATCCACTCGATCGAACAGTACCATTCCCGTCCTTGCGCAATGATCGGTAATCGGCACATCTCCAGTCCGCACCCGCCGTCTTCTTGATCAAGGTAATAATGATCAAGAATAACAGCCCTTATACACTAGGGTCAACTGGAACACTCTAACCTATGCGTACCACAAAAATTGCGATTTTTCTTTATTCAGATCAACACTTTACTTGGACTTTCTGAGAGCACGAAACGAAACGTGACCGTTCTCGCTTATCTCGCATAAGAAAAAAAAATCTGACGATACCTTCCAGCATCCATTACTTACCTATAAAAAATAATTTGTTTCATTGCTCTAGAATTTCCTTCCAGTTTTTTTTCTGAAATCTTCTGTTTAAATAAGGTAGAAGGTTAAGCCAGATTTTTCTGATAAATTTTATCGATAATATTCCCACTTTTTTATTTGGACTTTTTGCTTCATACTCCATGTACTACACGGCCTTCTAAATCCCCAGGCCCGGGCATTGCCAAGAGCGGCAACGCTGCACAGAGGCATAGCCACCCGACGTATCGTGGAAGCAAGCCGATCTTGTGGTAAATAAGTGCCGCGTTTTTGTAGCGTCCGCTGAGTTAACTGTTTATTATTCCGGTAATCTATGTTAAAAAATACGTGAATAATGGTTATCTATTGTGATTTTTTGACTACCGTTTAAAGAAAAAGTATTGCCATTGGAAATAAAGAGAGATTTCACAGTTTTATTAAGGCTCAAATTGAAGCCCTGTTTCAGACACCCTGTATAAAGTTATAACAGAAACAGTATCATCTCACTTTATTTTATTTCACTGTTGCAAAAAAGTGATTTTCAAGATATAAACACCAATTTGTGACAATTTTTCTGACAAAAAATTTTTAAATCATGCTATGAATCAAAAATCGATTGAAAGGGTTGCTCATATCGAACATCAAATTGGTGTAGAATTGAACGAAGAATTCAAATATTTACAAAGTGTTTTTTTTTTCAAATAACGTTGACATTCGTTGCCGATAGAACCGGAAGTAGATTCTGCTTGAAAATTTCACAATTCAAGGTCATGAACTTTTAAACAACTCCTGTATTTTTTTGCGTCGCTAGCAATCTAAACAAAATGTACAGGGTGGGCAAAATTGGTGATACATGAACTACAACTTTTTAACCGTTTGAGAGAGAGGAAAATGAATGACACGTTACGGTGGTCTTTTTTAGAGAAACTGATAATGCCATCAACTGCATTCCTCTATCTTCTTTTGTTTTCGAGTCATAGGCCAAAATAGAAATTTGCGCGATTTCAACTTTGGTCATAATATCGGTTTCTGTTTGTGCTAGGATGTTGACATGAAAACATTATACAGGCACTTTTTTCATAGCAATCCAGTGGCGTACTTCGTTTTTTCCCGAAAGGTTTTCTTGATGAGCTATAACATAAACTTGTGTTTTTTCTTATGGAAACAATAGTTTGAAATGGCTTAGAAAGAATGGCAATTTTTTTCTCGTTTCAGAAATATATCATACATCATTCATCGGCCTCAGATTCTTTCAGATATCATGAAAAATAAGGATGTATTTGAAATTATTGAGTATTTAGTAGGCTAAATCACAGAATAATATGTCTCTACGCATGGTGTCATTATTATTTTGCCATTGAATACTTGATTCAATTCTCCGTGATTCGATCTCTGTTCAGAACAACTGTCAATGATTAGAATTCGAAGTCATTATTGCCGGCAATATGGAAATGTTCGAAAACTACGAGAAATATGATATTTATGTTAAAATGTTTTATTTTAACGGCAATAATGACTTCGAATTGACAGTTGTTCTGAACTGAGATCAAACAAGGAGGATTAAATCAAGTATTCAATCGCAAAATAATAATGACACCATGCGTAGAGACATTATTCTGTGATTCAGCCTACTTAATACTCAATTATTCAGATTTCAAATACAAACTATATTTTTCATGATATCTGAATGAATCTGAGGACGATGTATGATTTATGATATATTTCTGAAACGAGAAAAAAATGCCGATTCTTTCTAAGCCATTTCAAACTATTGTTTCCATAAGAAAAAACACAACTTTATGTTATAGCTCAGCAAGGAAAACGAAGTACGCCACTGGATTGCTATGAAAAAAGTGCCTGTATAATGTTTTTATGTCAACATCCTATCACAAACAGAAACCGATATTATGACCAAAGTTGAAATCGCGCAAATTTCAATTTTGGCCTCTAACTCGAAAACAAAGGAAGATAGAGGAATGCAGTTGATGGCATTATCAGTTTCTCTAAAAAAGACCACCGTAACGTGTCATTCATTTTCCCCTATCTCTTGTGGTTAAAAAGTTGTAGTTCAAGTATCACCAATTTTGCCCACTCTGTACATAGGTGACTCCAACCCTTCTAAGATCTTTTTAAGGAGTGGACGCAGTTTTTCATAGTTTTCGATATCAATTTCTTCATTTATGGCAAGAGTGCTCTTGAGCACGAAATGATGACATCAAAAACATTTATTTATGATTGTCGTTATTATGCTCATTCATATGGTAGATTTTTTGAAACTTTTTTCTAGTACCCGCATGCACTCGATTTACATTAACTTCCTTCCGGATTTCGATGAGAAATTCTGTATTTTGTGGACAGCATGGAAAATTCAATACCATGTTTTTTCACTTCTATCTCAAATTTAGGGTTTTGTCTATAGCACTCCCATGTTGGGTTTTCTGGGATTCATATAAATTTGAATTTTTTTCATTATCATCGTAGATTTTCAGCATATCGCATGTTGTTCTGTTGACACATGAAAGAAAATTCTTGAATAATGAGTCTCCTGTGTGAATTGGTTGGTAGTCGCATGCTCTGTTTTTGGTAGCTACCAGATCAATTCAGCAGACTGGGTCGCCAGTATGAATATTGAATCGATTTCGATATATCCAATTGTATTCGTGACTTGCTAAGTGTTACTATATCGAAGCTTTCGTGTACTTCTTCAAGGATTGTTAATTCACAATAAAGTAAACAGGGCACAGTGCATAGTGCACAATAATTGGAGAAAACTATCAAAAATCTTTCAAACACATATCAACGTGGAATTAATACACAATCAGGCATTCCTGCTCGTGAAACAAGTCACAATAATATGATATATTGTAAACATCATGGCCATAAACTATAAAGACTTTTTTCAAGAGCAGAAACGCTTGAGTATGAGATAAGCTGTATTTTGGTGTTGAAACTAGGTTCAAAAATATTTTGAAATATAAATAAAGCAGTTATTTGGATTTTTGGTTTGTTTTTTATTCAATGTTTTCAAAACAAGGCCGACGTTTCGAAACTAAGTCAATTATTTTTCAAGGCTGGAATCAAAATTATTGAAAATTAAAATTGTAGAAGTTTGAAACTATTTTACAGCTGACACAGAAGATTAACAGTAACAAACCTAGTTTTTAAAAAATATCGTCAATTATTAATAAAATTATCCTGTCTCTAAGAGATTGATGAACGGGCATGTGATATGATTTCGTGATATCTGATATCGTCGGTATTCTTATCGAGTTCAGCTAATTCGAGTTGACAGGAGTAACGTGCTTCTTAATTTTGAGTAATAACCATCTTATTTTCAGATGGCCGGTGTGATCTAGGTTACATGAATAATTTATCGATTAATCGTTGATCAGGTTGCTGTATATGATGCTGAGGTATTGTACGTCTTCTCGGTGATTCACTGTGTTGTTTTTCTTTATTTGTATCATTTCGCTTATGTCCCTTCTAGATCCGTTTCTTTCTCTCTCTCTAAAATGTTTACGTCTTTGAAGTTGAATTTGTGGCCAGTGGTCATATGGTGTAGTGTTAGTGCAGTCTTGTTGTAGTTTGCAACGTTCTCGCAGTCTCTTTTATGTTGTTTCATTGTTGAAACTGATATTCTTCAGTCTTCTAAAAGAGTTCTCTTCTTTGAAATATGGGTGTACTTTTCAGTCAGAGCCACGATCTACTTAAAATATCATCAACTTTTATTTCCAAACTTACAGAAGTGACGATTCTTAGAAAAGGCAATCTGTCAACTTGACTTTTCAAAAATCTCAAAAAACAAAGTAGTCGAATTCCAACACACTCCCACCTTGTGTCATAAAAACAACAATAATTAAGACACAATCAAATTTAATATTACGCTAGGGACCTTTACAGGTCTTCTTATTCTCCCTGAGAATACTCATCATAACTTCTACTCCAACATGACAAATCTTGATATGCCCTTCGAAAATCAAATGTGTCCTTACTTCAAAGTTTGTGTGCAATACAAATGTTATACTAAAATCATTTTCATCAGATCTATCAAATATTTTCGTTTGCAATCTGTTCAGCCCTTCAATCTTCATTCTTTCGGTGTTTATCTCCTCTTCATCAATGTGAAAATTCTGCACATAACCACCTAGGAAGATCCTCCCACCATCTTCCATCAGCTAGTGATTGAGGAGAACAATCTCGTTATGGAAGATCCGTTAGATTCATTTCAACAGAAATATAATACCTGTGTATAGGTTTGGAAAAGCTTTGCATTTCTTCACTCTTCCAAATCGAGGTTTTGCAATTTTCTATCCCAGTTGAGGAGTCGGAGTCGAAATTGGTTGATGAAGGGAGATGACCTTCGATCGAAGACATGCACACCTCATATCGCTCATCATCTCCTCGTTTAACTGTCGTTGAAAAATCTTCAATAACAAGCTCTTCTTGCTCCAGACGTGATTCAGTTCCTTCAGGAACTTGAATACCATTAAACTGTCTTGATTCAGTTTTGGGAACTCTCAACTTGATTTTTGATTCTGATTTCTTAGAGCAGCTTCCTTGACATATAAACCTGTCAAAACTGAATTTCATCTTATGATATTGATATCTCATCGTATCCATCAATTCCACTTCTGCATTCATAGTTGCTTCATCAACATCTGAATCCAACATTAGATCAATCATGAGTTGATTCAGTTCGGATAATTGAAGCATTTTATCTTCCAAAACTTTGATGTATTTCTGAGATATCACATTTTTCTCTGGAGAACTCTTCCGTCAACTTTTCATACATCCTTATAAAAGCTGTCTGTGTAGAGCTAAGGCTTTCTTGGTTTTTTCCATACTTGTAATAGAAGGGTCCTGTCAGGGTCGCCAAATGTTAAAACTGATATTCTTCAGTCTTCTAAAAGAGTTCCCTTCTTTAAACTATGGGTGTACTTTTCAGTCAGAGCCACGATCTACTTAAAATATCATCAACTTTTATTTTCAAAATTACAGAAGTGACGATTCTTAAAAACTACTATCTGTCAACTTGACTTTTCAAAAATCTCAAAAAACAAAGTAGTCGAATTCCAACATTCATTCTTTCCGTTATATATTGCTTTGTTTGGCCTATATAGCATTTGTCGCATCCTTGACATGGAATTTCATAGATTACCTCGGATTCAAAAGCTTGGGGTTTTCTCTCTTTCAGTTGGGTGAAGAATATTTTGATGGTCTCCAAGTTTTAGTAGGCGCATCCACCTTTTAGTTTTTTAAATAGTCTGGAAATGTTGTTAGAAAGGCGTGGTAACAACATTACCACCTTTTTGTTTTTTAAATAGTCCGGACATGTTGTTAGAAAGGCGTAGTAACAACATTTACAGACTATTAGAAAAACTAACTGGTGGATGCGCCAATTAAACTTGCAGACCATCAAAATATTCTTCACCTCAGCATCATATACAGTAACCTGATCAACGATTAATCGATAAATTATTCATAGATCACACCGACCATTTCAGAATTAGCTGGTTAATACTCAAAATAAAATAGAACGTTACTCCTGTCAACTCGAATTAGCTGAACTCGATAAGAATACCGACGATATCAGATATCACGAAATCATATCACATGCCCACTTATCAATGTACATAACTTCGATCTCTTTGAGAAATTATAATTTTATTAATAATTAACGATATTGTTTAAAAACTAGGTTTGTTATTGTTGATCTTTTATGTCAACTGTAAAATAGTTTTTAACTTCTATAATATTAATTTTAAATAATTATGATTCCAGCCTTGGAAACGAAACGACTTAGTTTCGGAACGTTGGCGTTGTTTTAAAAACATAAAGAACAGTCCAAATATCCCAATATCTGCTTCATTTACTTTTATAATGGACGATAACCGAAGAATATTCTGAAATATTTTCTTTGTGACGTCACCATTCCAAGAATCGCTTAAATACACATTTTTGAAAGCTTGAGTTCGTCAAAGTAATGCGAACAAAAATCAGCACAAAACCATGACAGAATTGCCAAAATTATTACCTACGAAATGTTTAGAAAAAATTCTGTGTTTGACTTCACCGTTGCAACGTCAGAATAAGAATCTTTCGAAACCTAGGAAATATTTTTGAAAAATTTCAAAACCAAAATATAGATTTAATTTCAAAGAAATTTGGATTTTGCGGCTTAATAATGTTGTCGAATACAGATTTTGGTTTTCTTGTCTCAGCCGCAGTTGTCCTCAAGCAGAAAAACAACAATACTTGATCAAAATAACAAAATAAAATATCAATTCGTTTCGTTCTTCTCATCTTCAATCTTCAATTGAAAAGTTTGGTTTGAAAACATTCAAACCATTCTGAATTACCTTCTAAGTCAAGTTTTTTCCTTTTCATTCTAATAATTTTTTTCACTCTCTATAATATAATAGATACAAATCACATTATATATCAACAGACCAGCACTACCAATGAAATTGAGCGCTTACGGCGCATCAATTCTTTCACCTATCCAAAAGTGTACAACATGTTATTTCTCCTGACTCACCTTATAACGCCCCAAATTATCAACAGTACAAGATAGTACCGCTTCTCGTCCAATAGGTATTGTCATATTCTCAATTGGCGTCATGAATTCAGGCTCGTCATTCCCCTTCGCGGTAGACCAGTCATCTGTAAGTAGAAATTATTGTTGATTGAATATTGATGATAAAAGAAGTAGTAGAGTATTAACATATGAATCATTGCTATTAATATCCCTATTTTTCGAATCACCTTTTGGTTTTCACCCAAAAATTAAAAGGGAACCTTTTAATCTGTCAGATTCCGAATAAAATTGGGTAGGTCAGAGGGAGAAATCTTATATAGATTTCGAAACAACAAATTTTTTCTGATCGATCCTTGTTAAGCAATAATTCTTCTGATTTGTCCCTAACTAAATAGTCCAGAAATGTACGCAATAACTTACACCCCCGCAGACCACGCGGTGCGGGAGGGCCGAGGCGTTGGGGGCGCGCGGGCGTTATGGGTGCCTGGGCTTCGAGTGAAAAATCAATTAATTTCATCGTTATTTTTGTGTATTTGGGATCACTTTAAATCTCTTCAATTTCGTGTATAAAAATACAAGCATATCGTGAGAAACGTGCAAGCCTTCAATAAATTGTGTGTGTGTGTGCCACCGCGGCACACTCAGTTATACAGGGAGTGAAAAAAAAAATTTCAAAAAATGTTTTTTCTCTTTACTTGTTTTTGAGTTCGATAGAGTATGCAATTCTGAATACATTCGTACTCAGATCGTTGCATTCGTCAAAATAGAGATAAGAGTATTCGGTATTATGTTTGTTATTCCTAACCTAGATATTGTAAGCACAAACCGTTTTCACATATTTGAAGGCGAAGACTGTGGAAATATCGTACATTTTCAGAATTTTGAATAACCCGTCACAGGATCTTGGGATCAAGATTGGCTCATAACTTTCGTTTTTCAAATTAGAACCCTATCTTCTTATGATTGCGTTGGATTCTGCGAAGAAAAATGATGAAAATGTTCTGACATGTCGATGCTCTTAAAATTAATAATTCTTGAGTTATTTAGGATTTTCTGTTTTAATGTCATACGTTGCGTCAAAGTCATGAAATCTGTTCAATATCAACAATGATAAATATATTCTGAAAAGAGGGAGTCACTAGTGAGTTATTTGAAAAATTTATCTTCTATGACCAAGGTCATTGTTGATATGAAACAGATTCTATGACTTTGACGGTACGTGCGACATGAAATCAGGAAATCCTGAATAACTCAAGAATTTTTAATTTGAGGTACATTATCATGTTGAAACATTATCATCATTTTTCTTTGCACAATCCAACGCAATCATGAAAAAATAGGGTTCTAATTTGAAAAACGAAAGTTATAGGAAAATCTGATCCCAATTTTTGAACCAATATTTGGAACACCCTGTGAAGGGTTCTTCAAAATACTGAAAATGTACAATATTTCCACAGTCTTCGCCTTCAAAAATGTGAAAACGGTTTGTTCTTACGATATCTAGGTAACGAACAACAAACATAATACCGAATACTCTTATCTCCCTTTTTGCTTCAGTTTTTTCTCGATATTTTGGAAAATATTTTGACGAATGCAACGATTTCAGTACGAATGTATTCAGAATTCCATACTCTATCAAATTCAGAAACAAAAAAAACAGAAAAAAAAATTTAGAAAATATTTTTTTCTCTCCCTTTATAACTAAAAGAATATTTTGCATCGGTAAATAACGTCAAACAATTACATAATCCTAATTTTCAGATTTCAAATGGGTCCAGTTCTCCAGAAACGCCTAATTAGCTGTCGAACTTGGTTCACCCTGTATATTTGAAATAAAGACGCAATTATATTATTTACTTGAAATTTTGAATAATATTTCTATAGGTAAAAGGTAATATTTCATGTAATATTTTAAAGTAATTTTGGTGGTGTTACACCTTAACTACATACTTATTTCAAATAAGGTTTTGTTCAATAAATACGCATCCATTTTTCTGTACATTTTTTGAATGAAAATATGAGTTAAAAAACGAGGACCGCAGCGGTTCGTCGGGACAGGGGAATTGTTGGAGTAATTTTTTACATGAAGTAATTCTAACTCAAGAGGGGGCCCTGAAACTACTTCGGTCGAAATTCGTTACGCTTACTGGGGCGTAGTTTGTACAACAGTGTCATATTTGGACATTATCTAAAGAACCGCACTGCAGCTAAATTCATTCATAGAACTGAATCAAATAGAGATTCGATTGGGTGTCAGCCTCTGCAAACAATTAGTACGAAACTGCTGCGTTTTTGTAAGAAATGCTGTATTTTTTACAACGGCGTGACTAGTTCAACTTCAGAATAAAGACGTTTCGCACAAGTACCGTTTTTTGATGTCTAGAAATAAAAAAAACAAAGAATTGTACAGAACAGATGATTGACAAACTCCTAACTATAATGATCTGATAAGTATTAATTCGAGAAATTTCGATTCTTTGCACGTATCAATAGTATATTCAACATAATTGTTCAATAGTTTTTTCTATAACATTTTTGATTATTCGCAAATTTTGAGGAATATTTCTGAAATTTTCGAACTTTTGATTTGAAATTGAAGTTTTTGTAATTTAGAACTGATTGTGAATATAGAATTTAGGATTAGTTGAATATTGCAAATTCAGTCTGACTGTCAAGATTTAATTTGTGCTTCATTATTGCATACCGTCTTCTTAAATATATTCCACAGATTCGATGCGAATTCCCCTCAATCTCTCTATCGGAATTCGGATGAAGAAAGTCTGTGGGAACTTTACACAGTTTGTAGTAAATATTATCGAAAAAAATTTTCTGACGGAAGTTTGGGCGAGTGTCGGGAACTTTAATATTAATTCTCTGAAAGTTTTCTTGTTGAGTTGGAGTGTGAGTTCACATTCAGGAAAGTTATTCAATATCCGAGGTTTCCAGTTGAATGGAAAATAGTTTTCTTGAGTATGAAAGCGAAAAAATATCGAATTCGATTTAACGTCGTCTGGATGAATATTCTCCAATAACTTGTGGTATTGAAATGTGGAATTGACTATGGAATCTTCATTCATTAGGAACTTCAACTGATTTGGAGAAGTGGAATATTTGAGTTATTTGATGACCGAATTTGAAATTTAATAACTTCTCCTTCTCTAACATTCATATCATAAAAACACCCTTCAAGAAAGACCATCCATCCTGACTGCTGCTCCGAAATGAAACATAAAAACTGGATTAATAATCCTCATGAATAAAAGGACACGTTCATTCAGAAAGTGATTCTCGAACTTTCGTCTCAAGAATTCGAAGGCCATTATCATGAGCAATAATCAGCATGACATGACTCTACAATGATGTTTGTTCAAGAAGTGGAAAACCTGCCTTGATAGTATTCGATTATTGAAAATACATTCACCCCTACTGTTACTGTTCACACAACGGAAGTACATAATTATGGTGTTTCCAAAATGTTGCTTATGTATTCTTGACGTTATAGGAAAAATGGGTCAACTGGTAATTAATCTATCAACTTTGATAAAATCTATTATGCAGAATTTTGCTCTCGTCCCTCAAAGATAAGTTCTGTGTATTGTTTCTGCAAGTTTTTTAGAAATTTAGGGAAGTTAAGCCAGTTTCCTAATCAACTAATAACACCAGATAGACGACAATATCGTATGGCGGTATCCAGGGCCTACAATTCTGATCCTACTGGTGAAACATATCCATTAAATTCCCACTATAGTGAATTCAATCTCGGGAAACTAAGTTGCCCCAGTGGGACTGCTTCGTATTGGGCGGGTGAACATACCTAATGCTTAACAGGTGCTTCTGTGTACAAGGTACCAGAATGTGACAGGATTCAATGCTAGAGTCACAAAATCGATTGAGAGTCGTCTTGGAAAGATTCTGCATTTTCTGAACTTTTTTCTTGTATTCACAACAAATACTGTCACTCGAATCTTCACTGAAATTTGTTAGAAGCATATCAGTTCGAAACAAAATTTGCTCAATAATGAACTCATTATCGTTTTTCTTTGCTAATACATCTGCCTGATTTTTTTCTAACCTGGTGTTCACTCTTCTTCAAGACCATAAAGATGATAATAATAATTATAACAATAGTGTTTATTCGTCCTTTGGAACAGAATACATTTAAATGCGACTCGTTAACACTACAAACAAAAACACAATGCAAAATGTAAGAAGAAAAAACAGTGGTTCAAGTATAGCAGAAAATCAGAAGAAACTGCATACTAATTTATGGCCATTTCGAAATACTCATGCTTGTTGTAAAAGTTCTTTGCGAGCAGCAAGGCCTTAATTTCATTTTTTAATCTTATGTTTTCCAAACGCTTTAACTATATACGTGATATATAGTTCAAGTCCAAACCCAATCTATCGGCAGATGGTTGAAATATTCGATTATTTGATATTCATAGGTGCAAATTGTTTATACAATGAACATAACATCTGAGACCTTACAAAATCTTGTAGTAGAAATTCTACATGCCAATTTTGAAAATGATCACATCGCATCTGATATCGAGACATTTTGTTCTTTCCTCGACAATGTGTAATTTTCAAAATAAATATTATCCACTGACACCAAGATTTTCTAGAACGATCAAATCTGAACTGGTTAATTCCTGAAATTTAACTGGCTAGTCATAAACACGAAGACATATTTTCGCTGTTGAAAAATTATCAAACTCAAAAGTCTTTGGAGGTACTAGTATATAGGAGAGCTAAAGCTGATTATTATCTGCTTCTCACGTCTTCAATAAGACTATACTACAAAAAACTCATAGTTTAATAATTTGAAGGTTTCACGGATATACTGACAGAGTCTCTCGGGCTCATTGGCTGTGGTCTTTAGGAATTATTTCATCCAACGTTTCCCCTACATTTGCGGCAGGACATGGGCGCCCGCAGGGGGAGGCCAGGGGGCCGTGCCCCCCCCTGAGATTTTAATCCCCCTGTTGTTTCTGATCAAAACGGAATACTGATATCGCATACACCTCATCAAATTTTTATTATGTCCCTCCTGACAAAAAATTCTGCGGGCGCCCAACCGGTAGAGCCCAATGGAAGAGCTTTCTCACCATACGTTCCTAAGATCACAGATACAATCAGTAAAATAGGAAACAGGCTCAAGATCGAGACCGTTTAGAAGCCAACACAAAAACTTGGTCAAATGATCAGGACTACCAAAGAAAAACTCACTTTCAAAAGCTAGTATTTACAAGATACTTTGTGACTGCGGCAAAGTCTACAATGCTCATAGCTGGCGATCTTAGAAAAATGAAAATAAAGCCTCATCACACAAATGAACTCACTACCTTCTAATTCTTTTACCAGGGTCTACACAACACCTGTGGATCGAACACCTTAGAGTGTCAGAGATTCAGCGTTCGAGGAATAGTTTCAGACTGAGAATCCTCTGAAGATGGCTACTCCAGATGTAGTCGAAACGTTAAGTGAAATTATTCCTAATAGACTACGGTCAATAAGCCCCGAAGACTCTATCAATGTCAGTTTGGAAAATTTTGAATTAAGAAACAGGTGGATTAAAATATGATGATATATCAGGTTGAACCTGTACGGCCCATTATACATAGTTTGATTCAGATACAGTGGTCGATTGCTAAATCTTGCATTCCGCAAATTATGGAGATAGTTCAGTCCTGTGCACTTAGTTAAATTGAAACTGAAAGTTTTCGACCAGTATATGAGTACGGAATTATTTGCCCGCAACCGGTGAGGTGGGTTTTCACTCCCGTGCAGAGTGGGGTGGAGTCTCTCAGACGCTTGATATATGTGATTTTTGTTCGTCCATGATTAATTCTTTCTTGGCTTCTTTCAACTGAACAAGAAAAGAGCAGAAAATTTGCTCAATTTTCACAAACATCCATTAACTATCAACTGCCGAAAATTGAAGGTGAATTTCTTGGAAAATAATTCTTCATATTATTGAATGTGTATATTCAATGCAGAAGAAAATCAATCGATTGAAACTGAAAAAATAGACACCATGTCAAAAAAAACACATTTCCATTCTTACTTATTTTCTTCTCTCAACACATGAATGCAGAATTTTTGACTACAGGTTGAGCAAACCAGCTTTTACTTTTTTAAATCCTTTATACTGAAAAGATGTTTCTCTTCATTTACAGATTGGTCAGTGCCCGACTCGTGATCGCCAAGATTATAATTGGCTTCCCCTCAAATCTGAGTCAATAAGTTCATCAAACAACTGCAGAACAGTATAATTGAAATTCGCAATGGTTGGGCAAACTGTATTAAAATACAGGGATGATACTCAAAAGAATCAATTCTTGGGTTCAGAGCTGGGCGATCAACGCAAACAGCTACCTTACAAGTTTTCTATTTTGTTTATCGTTCTCTGCAATACAGTCCCCTTGATTCGGGTATATTTTTTTGTCTCACGAGGGCGTTTGATTGTATAGTCTCTCAGTTTATTGTGAGCAAGTTGCATTGTTTCGGCAATCGGGAGATATTTCTGGATTCGATTCAAAGTCTCATCTCGAACAGGACTATATATCGCATCCTTAAAGTACCTATACACGCACCGGTGAACTGCAGTCCGGGACTGCAGAAACGTAAATCTACAGTTTTGTTATCACTACACATGCATAGATAATCTATAAGTCCCAGCTGGCAGTTTCGTCAAATCGCTTGAGAAACTACCGTGTGTAGAGCGATTTCTTCAGATCTCATCGACAGTTCAGAACTTCCAAACTATTTGATATTTCACAGCCAAAATCGGCGATTCAGATGGTAGCATCTGCAGATCTGAACTGAACGTGTATAGTCAAATTTAGAATGGGCTGCAGTCACTGACTGTCACTTTTAGATTTTCAGATCAGGTCCTACGATTCAACTGTATCGTGTGTTGACGCTACAGTTTTTGAGTATCAGTTCAAATCCTGGTACTGCAAGCCGCCGGATCCTGTATAGGTACCATTAGTCTCGCGTGATCCTTTAAACTTAGCCATCAGAGATTATAGAGTATAAAGATGGGAAACGAAGCGGCTACAGTGATGTGAGCGACATCTGTTGTTTCGAAAGTAATCGGGTTATGGTTAAAATATTTAAGTAGGGTCCATTTGGCATAGATTATATAGAGATTATTAGTAGACTGTTGTCAATTTCGAAAGAAATACTAAAATAAATATTTTTGCTGAATGATGATTGTATCTTCTCGCATATTTTCCACTGAAATAACTCGAAATCTACAAGAGTAGCACCTAGCTCACTCCATAATCTTGGTTTGTGTGTTTTTCTGTTATGAATTTTGAGTCGAAAACTGGCCGACATTCGAAATGCGTGGTGATTAATTGCAGAAATAATAGAAAAAATAATCTTGAATGTGCATTCTTTTCATTACCAAAGAGAATGGAAATGTAAGTTTTGAAACTCGTATCATGTAACTGTCTTGTTCATTGCTTTTTATCTTCAGGGACCAAAAGAACTGTTCGACTTATCTATTGTTCGGCTCACCAAACACTCGAGTTATTTATTTATTTATTTATTTATTTCCCATTCAGGATACAAACAGTAAAAGATTTACCAACTAAGTATCCACTTAAAAACATTGAAAGTTATTCAAGAGTTATTCAAATGAGATTTCACCTAATTCAGAGAAAAACTCAAAGTAAACATGAAATCATCATCAATGAGAAACGAACGTCTGAGCACTGGAAACATGTCCTTAGAGGTCGAAAAATCGTATGATATTCATCACGTGTGGTGCTTTGTTTGCGAACCGAATTTTCTTCGGTCTCATTCATTAGATCAAAAAGTTCCACTCATAGAGGCAATGGTGGTCACAAGAACGACTCATAGAGGTAGTGGTTCTCTTGACGACCCTTCCAGCAGTTCGACCCATTATGCTTTCGTGCGCGACTGGCGTTCTTGTCAATCCTATGCTCATGGCATCAGTAGTATCGATAGGAACATCCTTCGGCGCGGTAAAATCATCAACTATTATAATTCGCATGTTCAAAATATTATACACATTATTATGTTTCATTAAATATATATAATATGATGAAAAGATTATGGAGCAACACTTTGTCTCTGATCACAATTTTTCTATAAACAAACTGATAACTTCGAAATTTTGAGAAAAAAATTTGGTGGTCAAAGGTGTAATTCATAATTTGTATTTTCCATTCAATTTGGATATAATTTACAATTTTGTTTATAAATCAATATGAAAAAAAGATGGTCACTCCCTCAGAAAGCGTTTTCTCTACTCAAGTACAGGGTACGGCACGGAGGATGGATGGTTTTAAAAAAATAGTAAAATCGTTAATTTTTACTCAAAAACGGAATCAGATTCTCAAGGAAATAGCATTTGAGACAGTCAAGTGTGGAAAATCACATCAGGCATGTGGTGGCCGAAATCGGTGATGCAGTGCTGGAGGCGCTCTTGGAACATCGCTCTCTCAACTTGGGCAACTTCCACGCGAATAGCCCTTTTCAATTCGTTATGGGGACACCTCAAAGCTAGAGTATAAAAGACCAAGCCCCGAACTCTGGACGAATTGAAAAGGACTATTCGCGTGGAAGTGGCCCAAGTTGAGAGAGCGATGTTGGAGAGTGTCTACGCGAACTTCCAAGAGCGCCTCCAGCACTGCATCACCGATTTCGGCCACCACATGCCTGATGTGATTTTCCACACTTGACTGTCTCAAATGCTATTTCCTTGAGAATCTGATTCCGTCAATAAATGTGTTTTTGAGTAAAAATTAACGCTTTTATTATGTTTTTTAAACCATCCATCCTCCGTGCCGCACCCTTTATATCAACCACTTATGACATCTCCTAGGTTCTTCTTTGAAAGTTCTCTGATTAACAAGAGGAAATCATTTTCTGATGATAATCTCGTTTAGAGTTAACAGAAAGTCAACGAACAATATTTGTTTGTTCATTTCTTCAGTTTGACAATTTATGAATTGTTTTACTCATTACAATAATAGATCACAATTAATCAAAATAATACTGATAACTTGGATATTACTGATAGAGTTTTGATAAGGTTGGAGGTTCTCGAAAACCTAATCAAAGTTGCCCCTGATAATAGCAAGAAATGGAGATAACCACCAGACCATTCTCACTATAGGCCGACGTTGATTTTTCTTATGAAATGTACCCTCATCAACCTAAAACAATAACAAAAAAACATCTGAATTACTTATCGTGACGCAGAGCGTGCAGAATAACAATCAATCAAATGTAAGAATTCGAAGGTAGCAAATGGTGGAGAAATGTATTTGTCCGATTGTATCTAAACGAGGAGATAATGGCTTGCGGAACGTAGGAGTGCGGTTAACCGGTATTCATTGAATTCGCTTTGAATTGCAAGTTCTCTTTTGTTGATCGTTTCATTCTTCAGGCCGACAGCCACTCAAGCCAGGTCCGATTTCCAATAAAAACAAAACGATGGCTGAATATTCAAAGCACGTAACGGCATGGAATTGAAAATCAGATTCATTTAATCCTTCTTTCTGTCCTTAGGATAATCTTTAACTTTTTTCAGTGTAATGACCAAACGTTCTAACTGTCGATTATAAAAACGTGTAGGTTGAAAAGAAAACACTAATTCGTGGATAATTTTCCCAGTCCCTGGAACGAAATCAATTAGAAGAATGTTTTAGAAAATTGAAGGAAGACGCCTGTCTTAAACTCGTGCACTAATTTGTCAGTGGTCAAATATTTTAGGAAGACATCGCAACAAGAAATAAAATGAGTTTTATACCTCCCCGTTAATAAATTTCGTACAGGCAAAATTTCTGTCAAATTCAACACCCTGTATCTTTTTTCGTGTTGCTACGATTCAGTTGAAATTTTCACCAGGTATAGTTTTGGGTCTTGTTATATTAACCTGAAATTTACATTACAAAAATATCTATATTTTATGTCCAATGCAGGGAGAAACAAAACCTTGTTTTATATTTCCATTTCTAAACACCCTGTGCTGAATTTGAGGCGGAAAATTTGATATCATTAAGTTTAAATTTGAAGTGTGACTCTTTCTTAACAAAATGCTTTTTGATATCCGTCAGTATCTGATTTTGAAAAAAAGATACAAATTTTCAGAGAAAGTGTTGCATTTTTTCAATTTTAATAACAATTTGAAACATTACAATACCTTATCGACTAGCAAACATAAAAAACATCTGGAAATTAATAGCGTGTATTTCCATCTCGTTTCCTCATCACTTCTACCATACGACGTGGCATACTTTCAATGCATTTCCTAGTTGCTTCTGGGGGAATATTTTCCCATTCTTCAAGAAGGCTGTTCGTAAATCGGGTCAGGTGTTGGGATGCCGATTACATGTTCAATTGGATTTAAATCCGGACTCTGGCTGGCCACACCAATCGTTGAATATTCGCCTCTTCTAAGTATTCTGTTACAACCCGTGCAACGTGAGGCCTAGCATCGCCCTGCATTAACAGAAATTGTTCGGGAAAAATTCCCCCAAAAGAAATTTGGAACTGCATTGAAAGTATGCCACGTCGTATGGTAGAAGTGATGAGAATGCGAGGTTGAAATACACGCTATTAACTTTCAGATGTTTGTTTATGTTTGCTAGTCGATAAGGTATTGTAATATTTTAAATTGTAACAAAAATTGAAAAAATGCAACAGTTTCATTGAAAATGTGTATCTTTTTCGTAAAAGCAGATTCTGACGTAAATCTAAAAACTTTTTGTTATTAGAGGGTCACACTTCAAATTAAATCTTAATGATATCAAATTTTCCGCCTCAAATTCACCACAGGGTATTCAGAAATGGAGGGTATTAAACAAGGTTTTGTTTCACCCTGTATAACGGATAAACTACAGGTATTTTCGCAAAGTAAATTCCAGGTTAATATAACTAGGCCCAATACTATACCCGGTGAAAATTTCAACAAAATCGGAGAACCACGAAAAAAGATACAGGGTGTTGAATTTGACAAAATTTTGCCTGTGCGGAATTTATTGACGGGGGGTATAGTGAACTTCGTAGGGTTTCGAAGTCTATATCTGACTCCTCATCATATAAATGCGCGAATTCATGACATGCTTCAGAATCATGAAAATTGCTCTATTTATTAGTTGCCAATATCAATGAACATTTGTCCCCTCACAAATTAGTGTTTGGGAATTCTGGGCAATATGAGGCAAGTACCTAACTTCAAGATGATGATTTTTGTATAAAGAGTGTATCTATCTAAACAACTCTATTGTTAACTCATACAAGGTATCTGCTTTTCATGAGGACTGGTTAGGTGTTGATAATCTCTTCATTGACATTTCCAATTCCAACATTTCCTTCACGCTTGGATGCATTCATAGGCCAAGACCTAGTCCAGATGACAGCGCACTTGTTCAATTCCTGACTGAAATAACTCTATCACGTCGTAATATTTTGGTAACAGGTGATTTTAACTGTCCTGATATTAGGTGGCCACTGACGACTCTCCCACCTGCCGGTTCACCATCGTTCCCTTTCTCTGAGTTACTGTTGAATTCAGGACTTCAACAGTTAATTACCTAACCAACAAGATATAGACATGGTCAGATGCCTTCTGTTTTGGATCTTTTCATCACCTCTGATTTTGACCTTCTGTCTGATATACAATATCTGCCTCCTCTCGTTAGGTCGGACCATGTTCTCCTGATGACACAGTTGCAATTTCACGACAACGAACGTTCAAGCTTGCAAGACAAAACATACAAGAGAATAAACTATGAACAAATTTTTATGGATCTGAAGTATGTAGATTGGTCTGGTATTTTTCAATATTGCGGTGATATGGACGATGCGTGAGGCCAGTTTCTGACAATCGTGTACGGTATAGTTGACAACAATACAAATTGGACCACTGTGAAGCATAACCCATTGAAACCTTGGATAAGCGCAGATATTGTGGGGGCCATGAAGATCTTTGGCAGCGATATACTCGAAGTGGCAACGCAGGAGATTATCAAAATCATCGAAGTTACTCTAATTACTTATCTTCTTTAATTTCATTTTCAAAAAACGGTTCTAGCATAATCTTGCTACATCCAAGACCAGAAAAAGGTTTTTCAAATACGTGCGTAGCAATCTTGATAATATAATATTCAGGTCTTTAGATTATGTAATCTAAACGCACGTAGTAGAGGACTTATATCCCCTCCTCCTCCTCATAGGCTGTCACTATTTGCAAGATCTTTTAGTTTTTCCATCTATAGATTTTATAATATATTTATTAGTATTTCTTTTGTAAGTCTGTCTGTATCATCCTTCAAAGCTAGGGTCTGGGGATTGGTATATGGGGATCAGTGCGGGTTGAGTAATCAGTAATCTGTTTTTTTTGTCGTCATATGACACTTTCAAATGTTCTAACTGAAAGCTGGAAAGTTTATTTAATTTTTTGTACTGTTTTTTGTCATTCTTGTCGCGAGGTGTATAATCAGTTCTGTTAATATATTTTTCATCAGGGTTTGAGTGGAAGAGCAGGGGTGTATGACCGCTTCATCACCATCTGAACTCCGCGCTGTAATTTTTCTTCTGGTGTATTTTTTTTTTAGTTGTAATATTTTTGTTGGTTAATAAAGACATTATTATTATAAATATGGTAGCAGAGATGGTAGCTCATGAGAGGGAGAGCTATCTGCAAAATCTGCTACGGTTCCTGGAATGTAGATTAGCATCGCGTGAAACACAATCAATGTTGACGTTTTTTTGAAAATCAGTCAAGACAGCTGAACGAAATATTTTCAAGGACACGGCAGTCTCATCCTCAGATTTGTTCAGAGCCTATTGCGGCAAAACACTTCCCAACATTTCAGTTTGCACTTTTCCCATTACAAATGAATTACGCTGCGCAAAAAGCATTCAGAATTGAGAGTTAGATATTACACAATCCGTGTTACCAATTGAGAAATTTTTTATCTAAGTACAAATCATTAATTAATAATAGAGGGACGTATTCCCCATCTTGCAAAATAGTCCTATTTTTTTTATTCAATAATTCGTCCTTGTAATTGTATTTTTGAGAGAAAACTCACTTTATCCGATATAGAAAGTGAGGTATGATGGAATGAAGCTCCTTAAGTATCTGATGAAAACAGTGCTTGTCAATAGGAATCAAGAATCAACTGGCTTGCAGAGTTGGATTATAAAAAAGAAATGGACAAGTTTCGAGGTTATACGATTTGGTTGGCAGTTGTCCTAAGAAAGTTTCCTTCAAAACACAATATGACCAAATGATCGTATTAGGGTCGCAGGTATAGGAGATTTGATGCTCCATTATGGTGTTTCAGATGTTGCATGATAAAAATGAAATAAGTTCTCTCAATGTGACTAGAGATCATTCAAAAATGAAGCAGATTTATTGTCTATGTATGCAGAAGATACTTGGTCGGATATACAGGTCTGGAACAAATACATGGAACCATAGGCATTTCAATGTGTAATTCGAATGTGCTACGAGTCTAGTAGAACAGTGGGGTTCTCGAAACCTCATTGTGATTCGATAACAAATGAGGGAATGGACTGTTGGAATGCAAGTCTCCGCAAGAGTGCGGGACTTCGTATTGAATGTGTATCCCGAACCTGACTTGAGTCTTGGATCTTCGCGCCTTCGCCGACTTGATAAGCCATACCCGGCTTGCCGGCATCGAGAATCTCCGAATTCCCTGAATCGAACCGAGCGACCAGCCACAACTCGGACAGTACTTTCAACTCGAACAATCCAGTCCCTTATTTGTAATTGAAACGCAATGAGGTTTCGATTATTCCACTGAATTTAACATTGAAATGCCTATGGTTCCACACCTGTATTATGTTTTCGTCGCAATATATTTATCTCTCTTCACCTAGATGTGAAATTAATGTCTTCGAAAATATTCACATTTTCTTTGTGCTCTTTCATTTTGAAAATATTGCTTTATTTTCATTAACAACTCTGTTGATAAACTAATTCTTATAGATACATCCCATTCAATTCGTGAATGTGATTCTTGGCGGCAATAAATATCATAGGTTGAATAAGTATTCAAATGAAAGTACCTGACAGAACCAATATGTTATTTAAAAGTGACTTCTGTCATCAGATAATTTTATGGAAGAGGAGCCATTTTACAAACAACAAAGAGACGTTTCATCAACCAGGATATAAACAAATAAGAACAAAATATATGAAAATTTATAATTTTGGCAGAAGAATGTAATTTCAAATTTTTTTTTTATGAAATTATCGATGGGTATTAGGCACATTGCGGGTGGCAATAACGAAAATCAACAGAAATATATTTTTTTCCAAGATATATATTTTTTTCATAACTTTTATCTATAGCCCTAGAAAATTTAACACCAAATAAGCCATCTATTTCACAGTGAAATTCGACATGAGAAATATCTTTTGTATTTCGAGATATCTTACTCAGAGAGATCATTAGTATATCAAAGATTCATCACTCATCCCTCATGCATATTTGTCCATCCAGGAATTATGGCTGGTTTGTTCACTAAAGGCACAATTATTCAATCGTGTAGTAATATTAATTTTACCGGAACCCCAAAATAGTCTCAAAGTTGACCGAAAAATGGTGGAAAAAGAATGGTTATATAAATGTTGTACAGGGCGATTGTTTATATTTGACTTACTAGCTATCTCAGTTATTATTGGTCGTACAAAAACTTTCAAATGGACAAATTTGTATTATTTTTTAAGGACATTCAGAATACAGTACTAAGAAATGGATAAAGGCATCGCTAACCTAAAAATTCTATGTGAAGTGTTGTTTTTCGAACACCCTGTATTTTATTTTCCAAATCGGTAGAGCTCTTTCTTCTGATTTCAAATATTTATACAGTAGAATCCGTTTATTATGACGCCGGCTATACTGACCAATCGCTTATCATGACCCGAATGCAGTGTTAAGTTTGGTTTCATTCAAAACTCCGGATTTAATGACTTCGCTTATAATAACATGTCGCTCACAATGACATGATTTCAGATACAACAACATGATTTTTCGAAAATTTTTCCGGCTATAGTGACCGCTCGATCGTTTTCTCAAGCCACCGTACCCTTTTTAATGCCATGAGGTTTGATACGATTCGAGACATACGCGTGCCGACATGCTTTTTAGGATAATTCAGATCCTTGAAGAGATTATTGGTGTTTTGTGTACAAAATGACATCCATTGAAGCCATGTCTGAGTTGTACAATGGTGTAAGAAGCTATTATTTCAAGTCAAAAAAAAAACGACCGTCGCATCGTTCTCATGTGATATTCCACAGCTGCCTTAGATTTAGAAGAAAATATCTGTTTTTCTAGAAAACTTCCAGAGATAACCTCAACAAAGAATATAATAATAATAATAATAATAATACGTTTATTGCAATATAATGAATTCCATCACAAATATTAACAATAATACAGAAATAAATTTTATATTGCAAATGGTCTCACATCAGTATAACTGTTATTACTGTGACACCAAGGAAATTAAATAAAAAAAATCACCAAAATTTTATCCATGCTCCACACACCGCTGAAATAAAACCTATTATTGATTGAGCACAATTTGAGTAGAAATCACACAATACGCAACAAAATTACACGCAGTGTAATGACAAGCAGTCTCCAGGTACACACTATATATTTGAAGAGAAAAGCAGTTTCCGGTAATTGAACTTGAACACCTTAGGTTTGCAGGTCTTGAGTTGGTCTGGTAAGCGATTATATAGGGAATAAATATTAAAGGAAAAAGAACGTCGAAATAAGGTAGTTCTGAAAACAGGTGGAGAAAGCATACCCCTAAACCTCACGTTGACATTATGAACATCCGACCTAAATAGTATATTCTAAAACAAGTTGCAGAATGAGCTCCTATTCCAACACGAATGCGAAATTCGAAAACGAGCGACGAAGGAGCGAGTTTTCGAAAGCATGAGTGTTGGAATTGCCTTCTGCAACGAGTATTAGACGATATTTTCTCTATTTCGGTCAAGTTCCGTGAAATACTCTCGAAATTCAAATGAGAATTCTGATTAGTGACTTTTGTATTGTAGCTTGGCAGTTGGTGTGACTTATGAAATTTGACAGATCACGGAATAAGAATTGATTTGATTCGAAAATTGATTGGATCGGAGGTCAGTACTGACAACCATGAAACGAAAAATATAACTGAAAACAATGCTGTAATGAGTTTCATTACAGCACTACTTTTAGAACTGTAATGAACTCATTACGATACTGAAATAGAGAAACGTATTTTATTGTACAAATAGGGTGGTGACTTAAACCAAACAACAGAATGAAATAATACTGCAGAGTGAAGCTCACGTCTCTGTTCCATGTTCAACCAATTACAAATTTTCAACTTATGAATAACTGGTTCATACTTTCTTATGCCATGAATAAAGCGAAGACATGCACGTTGGACTCGCTGAATTCTCACTTTGTCATCAAGACGCAAACAGGGACCATACAACGAGTCACAAAAATTGAAGTGACTTAATACGAGTGAGTCTGTAAGCAATATCTTCAACTTTTGAGGTAGGAAATGCCTATGGGGGTAAAGATGCAATGCAGTGTAGGCCCTCTGGATACATAATGAAATATGTTCAGTGAACCGGAGCTCGACATCTAGAATGACTCCCAGATTCCTAGCCGACTTAACAGCTGCAACATCACTTCCATTGATTCTCACTTTCAATCCTTTTATGACGTCAGCGGCTTTACTGCCAAAGACAAGAACTTTTGTTTTAGCTGGATTCAACACCAAATCATGCTTCAGGGAATCAGCGGACAAGCGATCCAGATCACAATTTATCTCCTCATTTGCCCTATCAATATCCGAAGCCAAAAAAGAGTACAACAGCTGTGTGTCATCGGCGCATCTGAAATCAGTGCAAAATTTAAGTCCATCTGTAATGAAAAATGTATATATACAAAAGAGAATAGGTGCAAGTACTGAGCCCTGTGGGACTCCACACCTGACACTTCCAGTTTCAGATCTTCCCGTAGATGTCTCCACATACTGACATCGATCGCTGAGGTAATCCACCATTAAACTAACGGCAGCTGTAGAGAATCCAACGTGTTTCAAAATTGCTGTGAGTATCCGGTTTTCGAATAATCTAATAATGTCAAAACGCAAACTTCACCGCAATCCACTCTCGATATTATAGAGTCGACAACATCAAGAAGAGCCGTACAACAGCTATACCCTCTTCTGAAGCAGACTGTCGAGCTGGTAAGACATTATATTTCTCTAGATGAGACCTTATTCTTTTTACCATAACTTTCTCAAAAATCTTCGCACACGGAGATATTATAGAAATCGGACGAATATCGTTAAATGTGGTAGGATTACCTACTTTTGGAAGCGGCAATACCCTGGAAACTTTCCATTCCCTAGGGAATCTCGCGTCCAGAATGCAACTATTGAAAATGTTGGTCAAAAACTTCAAAATATGTGGGCACTGCATTTAAGAAATATTCGTTTAAATCTTCCGGCATATCTATGTCTGGTGGTAAAGTTTTATTCGAAGACCTATTATGTACATTGAGTTCAGCAATTCTTTTCCATAGGGACTTGGGATTTCTATCATCTTCCATTGAATACTGTAGATAAGCCCTTTTCTCTCGATTAATGGCGGCTGACGTCTCATTACGAATTTTTCTATAAATTTCCCAGTTTTCAGATGTCCTATCCCGTTGAAATCTACGAAGAGCTCTATGTTTGAAACGAGTCATAATCTGAATTGTGGACGTGAACCAGGGCTTGTTGTTCCTATGACATTTTATGGTTCTTAAAGGCGCTAATTCATCGAAAAGATCCAGTATTAAATTATTGAACTCATACACTTTATTATCGATATCACCTATGTAGATTATGTTTTCAAACGAAGTAGCAACCAAGTAATCCCACAAAACATCTTGTCCTATCCGACGCAAGCATCTTGCCTTTACAGTTCTCACATTTGTGTTTGTCGTACCACCGACAGCTTCACCATAAATTAAACAATGATTTGATATCGAATCCATATTTATTGTACCAAATTTAAATTTTTCATGTATTTTTTTTTCAACGATTATGACATCCAGTAAAGTAGCCGACATACGACCAAAACGTGTAGGGCCCTCCATAACCTGCACTAAATCAAAAGTAGAAATCGATCGTTCAAACCCCAGAACCCGATGATCATCCTGCTTCAGAAAATCAACGTTTACATCCCCACCGCATATCAACTCATCACATTCCGCTATAAATGAAGAAATAGTGTCTTCGAACGATTCTAAAAATTTAGGAAAACTTCCTCCGGGTGGTCTATAAAGTGTTCCTAAGATAAAAACTTTCTTATTTTGCTTGAACTTTACCCAAACCTGCTCCAAGTGCACTGAACAGTCACTTACGATCACTTCATACGATATTCTGTCTGAAATGAACAGAACAATTCCTCCCCCTCTTGAACTCCGATCTAATCTGACACATCGATAACCGTCTATACTTATTGAATTGCTGGGAATGGAATCATTCAGCCAAGATTCACAGAGACCCACATAATCAAACTCCTTACTTAACAAAAGAGATTTGAAATCTACCAAATGGGGACATAAAGATCTGATATTAAAAAAAGCGGAAGAAAACTTACGCATTCTCACTCACATGTGCTCACCTCCATATAACAAATTAATTCATCTAACAATCAGTAAACAGCAGTTTAATGTGGAAATCTAGGACAAAAATACTTCAAGACAATCTAGTTCCTAAAACAAAAATAAAACAAAAATTGAGCTCTTTATGAGTAAAGATTATAACAATAAAGAAAAAAAAAATGCAAAAGTATGCCCCCTTAATTACAATATAAGTTCATTCAAATCTTGAATGGAATTAATTATGTGTCCCTTCCCAGACAATTCAACGAAAATTCGACCCATCTTCGACCATGCCCTCTTCAATCCTACCTTCTTCTTGGCCTTGATGAGAAGATCATAATTTTTCTTAGTTAATTCTTCCGTTAGAGTTAATTTCGTCCCTTTAAGCTTCTTCTTGCTATAAAAGAGCTCATTCCTGGAATCCATTGAATTAAAGTGAATAACTATAGGTCTTTTCGAATTTCCACTTTTAGGACCCACTCTGTAACATCTTTCAATTTGGAAATCTTGTTCCCTAAACTTTTGACTAAAAAGATCTACCACACGTTTTTTCAAGTTTTCGCTTTTCTTTTCTTCCAGGCCGTGAAGGCGCAACTGCTTCAGTCTATTTTCCCGCTCCAAATTTTCAATTTTATTCTTCAAAATATCGATTTCAGCTGTCTTTTCCTGGCATTGTTTTTGGACCTCTGTTATTCTCTCGTCTATGTTATCGAGCCGGTCATTTATCACCTGGGTAATAACATCTGAACATAACATAAGAATTCTTTATCGGATAAATATTCCAGAATGCACTGATTGATTTCATCTTTCTGATTTTTGGTTAATGGCATAATTACTGAAGTACTTTTTATTTCACCACTTTATTACACTATACTAACTAGTAATTACCCTGAGCAGTTGGCAAATCACTCTCTCAAAACAGCCTCAATTAATCCACTCAAGTAGACGATTCTATATTCAGGAGCACAATATGCGTCTAATCAGCGTGAAACATGGAATAACAATATATATTTGAAATCAGAAGGAAGAGTTCTAACGATAAGGAAAATAAAATATGGCGTACGCCATTTGAAAAACAAAAGTTCATATAGAATTTTTATGTTAACGATGTCTTTATGCAATTCTTAGTACTGAATTCTGGATGCCCATATGATATTTGCCCATTTGAACTTGTGTGTATGACCAATATTAACTATTGAGTAAAGTACAAACAATCACCTTTTACCAGTATGGGATCATGGAGAATAGTTCAATGAAATGTCGTATGAAAGTTCTCTAAACGTTTGACATCAGTCCTGTAACAGTGCCAAAGTACTCTAGCAGACTGATAATAGAACTAAATTGTTGTGTTTATCTTGCCCATTTTGGTTGTATAAGTGTTGTTTATACGAAATGAAAATGTTTACAGGACATCGTATAACAAACTACGAAAAAAGTTTACAGAATTCTTTTAAGACATATTGCTAGCTATGTTGTCATCAAAGACTGGGAAAAATTTAGTATTTTGAATTGAATTTCATTCGGTCAGAAAATATTGCCTTGTTCAGTAGATAGAAGGGATGTTTTTATAAACTCACTGTCCATCGTTCTTTGTCAAATATATAATTTTTCTATGATTGAATTTACTTTTCATACACCGAAAGGTAGTGAATATATATATATATATATATATATATATATATTTTCACACTGATGTGGGCGATGGTATCGAATGAACCAGGCGCGGAAGCGCCAAGGTTAACCTGATATAAACGTTAATGCGGGAAGACAACATGTCGCACAATATTTACTGTCCCCAGGATTACAGCCTTCTGCATCCACAAGATGGCGTTGGGCGGCAGGTTCAATTCTCTCAGGTGTTCTGATGTTTTTTTTATGCACTAGTCTGTTGCAAGTTATTATTAACGGCTTTATGTCCACTTTGTTCAGGTGCCACATGTCTCTCATCTGTCTAGCTGAAGCTTAGTGATTTTCTCGGAGTAGGCTTTGCCGATGTTCTGGTCCAGGGCACCGAGAAGTCTATGATGAAGGCAACTTTCTCCTGCTTATTCCACACTACCATATCAGGCCTGTTGTGGCCGACGGCTTGGTCCGTTATGACTGTCAGGTCCCAATAGATTTTGATGCTTTCCTTCCCAAGCAATGTTTGGGGTGAGTACAAATGATGTGGGGTGAAGTGATCCAGCAGTTGTTCTTCGAGGCATATCAGTTGGTGTACTACTTTAGCCATGTTGTCGTGTCTTGACAAATTCTTTGTTTGTGCTATTGTCTCGCAGCCGGATGATAAGTGCTGGATTGTTTCTTCATGATTATTGCAAATCCTGCACATCGTAGTATCAACCTCTTGTTTCATTATGTGCCGTCTGTACATACGCGTTTGCACCACCTGATCCTGGATTGCCAGGAGTGTACCCTCTGTTTGGGGGAAGAGGTAACCCAGCGTTAGATAGGTGTTAGATTTTATTATGTCAACCTCGGTTGGTGCATACTGGTGAAGAATCTTCCATGCAGTGCTTTCGACCTCCAGGTAATCCTTAATTTCTCAAGTGGTTCTTCTCTTTTCTGCTGTGTGGGCATTTCGGATGTTGCAGAGGTCTGACGGTTGGCTGCTATCCACTGGTGTATAGGTGTGCTTTTCTGACAGAAATACTCTCTGATTTTTTCTTTTTCTTTCAGACATGCGTTCTCTATACTGCCGAGTCCTCTCCCTCCTTCTGTACGGGCAAATACAATCTTTCAATTGCAGAGTTCGGATGTAGCATGAAATATTGTGTTAAGGTTGTTCTAATCGCTCTATCCGCTTTCTCAAGATCCGTCTTCGACCACGTGAGAACTCCCGCAGTATACGTGAAAGAAGGTATCGCCCAGATGTTGATCGCCAACATTTTGTTTTTCGCTGACAACCGCGTTTTGAGTATTTCCCGGACCCTTCTGATAAGTTCAGTTTCAGCTACTTTCTTGTTTTCTTGATGTTTTATCTCGTATGTCTGCTGGATTCCGAGATATTTGTATCTTGTTTCTATGCCTAGACTCGATATTGTTTGCCCGTCAGAAAGTATGATGTCGTCTGCTTCCATCATTTTTCCCCTCTTCACTTCCACCGCTGTACATTTATCAGTGCCAAATGACATTCTGATATCTTCACTATATTCCCTCACCAATTCGAGTTCTCCTTCCAGTTGTTTTCGGCCTCTAGAGTACAGCTTCAGATCGTCCATATAAAAAAGATGGGTTAGTTTAGTCTGTTCGTCTAGTGAGTATCCATATGATGACCTATTGAGCATGTTGCTCAGTGGATTTAGTGCGAGACAGAACAGCAGTGGGCTCAAACTGTCACCTTGAAAAATTCCCCTTTTGATAGATATTTCTGCTGTTTTGTAAGAGCTTGTTCTGGTGTTGATTGTCAGTGTCGTGCGCCATGACGCCATTAGGACTTTGATCAAACCAATGGTTTTTCTATTTACCTTATAGATTTCAAGGATTTCAATCAGCCAGGAGTGAGGCACTGAGTCGAATGCCTTCTGATAATCGATCCAGGCCATCGCTATATTTTTCAATTTTCTCTTAGCTTGTTTCGTGATTAGGTTGTCTATCACTAAGAGTTCTTTGCTTCCCCGTCCTTTTCGTCTACACCCATTCTGCTCCCAGGCCATAATTTTGTTGTTGGTTAGGTGTACATTGATTTTTATATATATATATATATATATATATATATATATATTATGAAAATAGAAATAATTTCGCCGTTTTTTCAATTTATGATTTAATTTTTGCGGGTACTCGGCTAGGTGGGCAGATTAAAGTAACCAATCGTCACTCGATATATCTATATTTCGGACCAATGCGGTCCTCAATAAGGATGCTACAATGGAACATTTAAAATGTAAATATCTATGGGATTAACTGAATAAGCTTACATTTGACTAGGTTATAAAAGATAACGATATTCAAAAGCAGAAGACATAAATTAGACAGTGAACTTACTGACGTCAATTTTGATGTTGAATCATAAAATTAATATAAAAAGAAGAAGAAAACCAAAACCAACATGGATCAAGTTATAGACTCATTAAAAGTATTTGGTCAGACTTGAAGCATTTCCATGGAAATTATATAACTCTAAATATTACTTAATCCATCAATATCAGTTTTCTTATTGATATTATTAACATTTTTTTTTGTATAACACATTTGCAGAAAAGTTTTTTTTGTTGAGTTATTATTTTGACAGAGAATTTTGGTTTCATCAAAATTAAATTGATGTCCAAGGTTTGATGCATGCCCAGCTAGAGCACATCTCTCTGGATGTACTTTAATGTCGCTTTTATGGAGAGCGATGCGACGTTTCAAATTTTGACTGGTTTGTCCCACATACACAGATGAGCAATCTTTGCAAGAAATCAAATATACACAATCACATCTTAAGAATGTAGGAATTTTGGCTTTCAAAGAACTAAAAAGCAAACTCAAGGAGTGTGGATAGTATTTGGCAATTTTTAAATTTTCAATACCGGACAAAATGTGGCATAATTTCTGAGTCAAGCCCGGAATGAAGGGCAGAGACTTAAATTTAGATAGAACCAGGTCAACCTGAGCCTGTGCTGAAGAAGTATAATTATTTTCATTATAATTGTTAGTAGATGGATTATCATTTGCAATTGGGGCTAATGTCAACTCTCGATTAGGGAGATTTCAGCACAGTAATTGTTTTTTCATTTCATGCATTAGTTCTCGAAATATTTATGCGTTAGTTAATTTTATCACTCAAATTAATTTTTTGCGAATAATTGACATTTCGTGCTTCCGAAACACCAAAATTTCCGTACTTGTATTTGAAATTGCAAAACATCTACCACTGGGCAAATGAAGTCTTACCGTACGTGTTAATGCTATAGTAAGGTCAGATGTTCGACTAGCTGTTTTATTCACTGGAATAATTCTCCAACTGTACGGTATCGGAACGATTTGAAGTAATGATCTAAGAAATAAGACTTTTCAAAGTAAAGTAAATAATTTATCAAAAACTCACATCAATTAATTAAATATTCAGATTGTTCACCATCAGCTTCCATACAATGAAATAAGTTTTGTTCGAAACGATGGCGCACATTTTGCAGCATTTCTGAAGTGATTTGACGACATTCGTTCACTATACGTCTTCTTAAATCTTCTATGGAATCGGGCTGTGTAGAGTGAATTGTACTCTTCAAGTGGCCCAAAAGAAAGAAATCTAGTGGTGAGAGATCTGGCGATCTAGCTGGCAATTCAGTGGAACCCCTTCTTCCAATCCACCGATTTGGAAATCTTTGATCCAGATATTCTCGAACTGGTAAGGCGTAGTGTGGAGGAGCTCCATCCTGCTGAAACACAATCTGATCTTCCACATAATTTCCAGCATTGTTTTCAATAATTTCCTTCAAAATTGGATCAATGTGATTTTCCAATAAGTCCAAATACATATTTCCAGTAAGATTACCATGTAAAAAGTTTTTGTGGTTGTTGAGTATAAACTTCGTGGAACAATCTCGGATTAGCATCGGCCCAATAACGACAATTGTGTCGATTTACTGCACCGTTTAGAAAGAACGAACACTCATCGGAGAAACAAACATTGTACAGATAATTGGTATTAGCAGTTACTCGTTCACTCATTGTATCACAAAATTCAACACGACGGTCAAAATCATCTTCGTTTAGTGCGTGTGGAAGACGGATTTTGTAAGGATGGAATTTATAATGCTTCAAAATATTTGCAATTTGAGTTCGTGTAAAACCAGATTCATGTGCTAGCTGCCTCGTACTCGTCATTGGATTCAGAGCAATCTGTCCAGGAAAAGCTACTTCAGCTGCTTCATTTCTTTCCATGTTTCGTTTTTTATTAGCCACGGACCCGGTTTCTTGAAACTTTGACACTAATTCCAAAACATACTTCCTATTAACATGTTTATCTAAATGTCGTTGATTGAAGAATTCTGCGGTTCTATTCGCACATTGATTGTTTGCAAAAAAAAGTGAAATTATTTCCACCTGCTCTGCAATTGAATAAACCATATCGAACAATAAATTAGAACACATACAAGTCTCGATTCAAAACTAAGAATAATACACATGTCAAAGAACCAGTAAGCCAACTTAATGATCTGTTCGTAATAAATTAAAAATTATCGATTCTCATTTTTTTGAAAAAGATATGAATTCAATAATCAACAAAATGAAAACATTATTGGAGCCAACTGAGAAAACACTTCATAATTAAGTCGGACATCGTTTCACAAATTGATACTGGAATATTTCTGTGGCATCATTAATGATTTGATTTTCTTACCTGGTAATCTGATTAGAGATATGTACGTTTTTGGACTTTTGGAGATTTCTATCGATCAAGTATTACTGCATGTTATTGGAAATACTGCAAATTATATCGAAGATAATTTAGATTGAGTTTCAGCAAGATTGATTGAGCCCCTTCGCAATACGCTTTGTTGTTCGACATCTTGATTGAAGATTTCTATGTCAGTGGATTGGAGGAAGGAAGAAACAGTCATGGTTGTTTTGAAGCTCAACATGTCGATTTTTCACAAAAAAACACTACAAGCGCCATGAAAACACCACTTAATTTTCAAATGCTTAGTTAAGAATATTTCGAGAACTAATGCATAAAATGGAAGAATTACTGTGCTGAAATCAGTATAAAAATACATTTCAAATGAGGTATCACTCACCCCATCTTCCCTATTCAAAAATAGGGGGTGAGGGTTGTAGTAGCAAGGGTTGAAGCGCTATGCGTCCGTAAACTACATCTCAAGTTGTCCCCCTCGAAACAGAAATCGATCTGTCCGAGCATTTCTATTGAAAAAATTTATGTCGTCTGTAATCTCGTCTGTTTCGTTTTCAAATAGCCACCCTGTATATATATATATATATATATATATATATAATATATATATATATATATATATATATATATTATATATATATATATAATCATGTTTTTCGGGAGGAAGACTTCGTTTTTAAAAAAAAAAACTACTTTACTTTATTCAATACAATACAAAGTTAATACTTGGTAGAGCTACTAGATCGATTAATTAACTGACTAGAAATTGTCATCAACAGATATTTATAACATTCTCTTATCTTATTCTTCCTGCGTATTGACTGCAGGTGTTCATTGCTTAGTCTGCAAAATACAACATAGTAATATAATTATGTTTTTCGGGAGGAAGACTTCGTTTTTAAAAAAAATTACTTTACTTTATTCAATACAATACAACGTTAATACTTGGTAGAGCTACTAGATCGATTAATTAACTGACTAGAAATTGTCATTCACTGATATTTATAACATTCTCTTATCTTATTCTTCCTGCGTATTGACTGCAGGTGTTCATTGCTTAGTCTGCAAAATACAACATAGTAATATATCGAATCAATGGTAAATAGATAAACAATGTATCTAATTAGTATGGGGCCATATTATGTAATTCCTCCCCCCTTTGGATAAAGGTATCACCTTGATTAGGTGTAGCTTTACATTTTTCAAAATATTTCAATAAAAAGTATAAAATAATTAAAAACATTAATATTCCCATAATAATAATAAAAGTTGATGATGTACTTGGATTCCATCTTTGAATATCTTCTAACTTAACATCTGGAATATCTTCTTCCTGGAATTCTTCTTTCTCCTCTTCTTGGGATTGGTTTCGTGGGACTATCGCCGTCTTGGGTAGAATTATGTATTTTTCTTCATTTTCAATCGAAGTTGGGAATATTTCTTTTTGAAAGTTACTTAGTATACATTTCGATTGGATTATCGCCATCGGTGAAGTGAAGTAATATTTTGGTTTGCTGAGGACATTTTTCTTGAATTTCCATATTGTTTATTAAAAGGATGCTTCCATCTTCTGAGGTTTTCAAATTTGATATAGGAATAACTTTTTTCCTGGGACAATTTTCTGAATGTGTCTTCAATACAGTATTCATACATTCTGGAGGTTTTGTTAAGGAGTCTTGATCGCAAAGGAAATCTTCTTCGACTGCATGACATTCACTGGTTGACCATTTCAATTCTTCTTGTTGAGTGAGCATATAAGGATTGGTATAAGGAAGGGTTAAGTTTTTCTGAGGGATGTAGTAAAACTTGTATAGATTAAAATTTTCTTCATAAACGGTCGGAATTGATATAAGAAATAATAAAACTTTCTCTTTAAACATTACTTTCGTATGACATAACTGATAATAATCTTTTAAATGATTCATTGGAATAATAGTGTCATTTTTAATTAATTCTTCGAATTTTGTATATGGCAAAATAGATTCATGTAGAATATGTAATCTAGCAAAGCTCACTGCTGTTTGTATTTCATCTAATATACTTTCAATATCCTTAATTTCAAATGTGAGAAGATGCATGTGTTCAATGTGCCTCAATTGCGGTATTGTTCGTAATAATTTATAATTGTCTGCGAATTGTCGAAATTTATCAATATACTTATTTTTCAAATCGTTAATTACAGTAGCAATCTGTCTTTGATTCCTCATAAGTGTGTCCTCGTTTCTTGCTATACTTTCAAAATAATTTTTATAAAGTTCTTCATCGTCTGAATCTAAGGTTCCAAATAAAATCTTTGAAATTTTACCTCCAATATTAATAAGTCCTCTTTTAACTCTTATTTTTCCATTAACAAGTTCTTCTAAAGTTCTAATATTAATTGTATTCGAATGTTTTAAATATTCATAATGCGGCGTTTGTGTAAATCCCAATAATTCTTTATTTTTCAAAATATCAATTTCTTTCTGATACTTTAAAATAAGATCCTCGACTTGTTTCAAATCAATATGATAAATCAGTTGTATATTTTTCTTTGTTATATACGCTTTTCTAAGTAAAATGGGGAGTATATTATTTTCCAAGGGAGTAATTTTAATACTGGTTATTATAATTATCTTTAGTATTATAAGAAGGAAAACGAAGTGTTTCATCTTGAATCTGAAACAAAAGTATTTAATGTTTTTTCCGTTGTTTAAAATCTTTTTATGATAAATATGTTTGTTTTTCACATCTTGTATACGGTGTGAATCAATCTCACGAATATTTGTCTTTTTATAAACTGGATCGAGTTTACGCGTTATTGGATTTTTTAAATACGTTGGGTTTTCGTTTAAATCATGGTCTTTTTCAGCTAATCGTTTTATATTCAATTTGTCTAAATGTTCTGTGGCCTTTTTCTGACTTTTATTTAATTGTACAGCAATATCGTTCAAGTTTTCGATATAATTTTCAATATAATTCTGCACTTTTTCGTTGTGCGTTTTTTCTATTGGCAAGGAATAGTTTAAATCAGCTTTGATTATTTGCATCGGAGTCATTTCTAAGCTGGAGTGATTGGAATTATTGTAACTAAGTAAAGCCTGTGCTAGTTTATTTTGAAACGTTGAATTACTGAAATTGATAACTCTTAATTGTTCAGTTAACGTAGAATGAAACCTCTCTACAAGTGCATTCGAATTCGGATTGTAATTCGAAATGTAATGAATTTCTATTTGGTGTATTTTACAAAAATCTTGAACCACACTATTTTTGAATTCAAGTCCGTTATCGCACGTTATTTTATTTGGTATTCCATAATGGCTGAAATATAATATCAATTTATCTACAATTTCTGTTCCAGTTTTTTGTAATAGAGGATAACATTGTCCTAATCTAGAGAACGAATCAATAATGCTCAAACAATAGGTTTGTCCAAATCTTATAGTATCACAATATATGTGTGTGAATGGTTTTGATCCTATTGGGTTCGGTTTAAATTGTAATTGAATCGGCGTTCTCTCATATTTATTTTTCTGACATATCTCACACGAGTTAATATAATTCTGTACGTCTTTATTCATATTCGGCCAATAATATTTACGTCTCAAACTTATTAAATTTTCTCTCAATCCGCGATGAATAGTTTTGGTTTCATGATATTGCTGAATTCGTAGTAATTGTTCCTCTTTATCTTCGACATCTTCCACGAATATTCTAGAAATTTTAAGTTGTAGAGTTTTATAATTGAAATTATTTTGTAAAATTCGTATAAAGGGTTTTTCTAATTCTTCAGAGACAAAATATATAGTATATGATTTCTGAGGTTGAACGTATTCTTTAATAAATCGAAAAATATCTGTATCAATCGAATTAATGGAGACTCTAAATCGTAGTTTATCTCCGAACAGTTTCACTTTCGTCACATTATAACTTGGACCTATCTTCAAAATAATTTGTAATGGATAAGCATTAATACTTCTTTCAGTGTAAGGGAGTTCCAAAATTGGATTTTCAGTATTACTGTGAACTGTTATATCGCTATGGACAATTATGTTTCCTGATTGTAATTCAGTTAAATCTTCATCATTTAAAACGGGCAATTCTGCATTAGGCTCAGTTAAAAGATTTAAACATTCATCTAATTCGTCGTCTGTTACATTATTAAAAACTGATTCATTATCTTCGATTGCATTAAAATCTATAAATTCTTCATTAATTTCATCATAAACAATATCATCAATTTCATTATAATTTATATTATTACCTCGTCGACAATTATGTTTTTCGTTCACTTTTAAGAAGACCGGCAGTATCCCATTAAAATCTATAAATTCTTTATTTACTTCAGTATGCAGTGGCGATAAATAATAAATAATTATTTTCACTTTGCATCTTGCAAAAATATACTTTATCATATTCAAAATAATAGGCCATTTTAATTCATCTAATCCGCACGCTATACGCGGTAAAGCTAAATGAGTTTCATTTCTTGACTCCATAAGTTTTCTTAAATATGAAAGGGAATTAAATACATTTTCGTATGTAGGTTTATCATTATAAAATTTCTTGGTTATCAAATAGTAAATAACACGGCTTTTATTTCGAACAATAGCTACTTCTCCTACTTTTTTATTTGCGATTTTAATTCATCTATATTTCCAAATTTTCTCTTAAAATCTCGGGCAATGCCTCTACTCATATGGAAATCTTCTGATACGCAATGGGCTAACGAATATTTATTAGGGACTTTGAATAAATTACCTTGTTTTTCTTCAATATTATGACAATCGGGAAAATTATTTGTTTCATATAGTTTCGTAAAGTTTTCATACGTAATGTCATTCAACCTATCAGATTCTGATTTTACTTGCTCATTGTTATTATTTGCTTTATTCATTCTAAAATAGGATTTTTGTGAACTTGGTTTTTCCCTATTTATTACGTTTATTGATTTTTTCAAATTTGAAATTTCTTTTTCCATTTCATATCTTGCTTTAGAGTTCAATTCAATCATTTTTTGAAGTTCTTTATTAGACATCTCGATCATGAAAAGTTTAGATTTCAATTGTTCATTTTCAATTTTCAAATCTTCATTTGCTTTATCGATTTTATCAATTTCCTGCAAATTATTTGCAAAGTTTTTGAAAAGCTCATTTTTTTCCCGTTCAAGTTGTGATACTTTCTGAATTAAACAATTATTTTCAATCGAAATTTTTCCATATTTGAATGGAATTCTACAATATTTATTCATCAGTACTTGGTTTTTAAAATCGAATGTCAAACCGTATTTATTAAGAAAATCGGCTCCTATAATGCCATCGTAATTATTATGAAATTTATAAAGTACAAAAGGGTGCCTATCATTCATACGAAATTCTGAAAATAAAGGAAGTAATACTTTTTCCTTTGAAGTATCCTGCTTCATGCATGCAGTTAACGTTGTTTCTTCTTGAAAAATATTATCATAGAAATTATTATAAGCAAATTTTGGATCTATCAAACATACTGAACAGCCACTATCTATTAAAAGTTTACATCTTGGATATTTAAATTCAATAAAGGGCAATTGATTAGAATGATTAATATTATAATTTAAGTTAATTCGTCTTCTTGGGTAACTTCGCGAAAATTTCGACTATTATTGACGACAATAATAGAAACCACGAGGTTTCTTGACGTTGAAGGTTTATAGTAATTAAATCGATTTTCATTTCTCTGTTTCCTCGTATCTAAATGCGTTAATTCTTCGAATTAAAAATTAGGATTATTATGTTGATTTCTGTTCTGGTAATTATTATTATAAAAGTTACGTTGAGGATTTGGATTATATTGCGTTGAGTAATTTGAACGTTTCTGGGGATAATTTCTTGTCTGAATTGACATTTTCTCTGGAGGGGTAGTAATTCTTTGATTGGGATTTGGTTTAAAAACATTACTTGAATGGTTAGGTTTAAAATTATTATTATGATTCGGGTATTGGTAATTAGTATTTCTCCAAGTAAATTGAACTGGCTGCGAAGGAAATCTAGGTACTTCGCCGTAATTATTAAATGCGTGATTTGATCTATTTTGTGTATAATTAAAGTTTCTTGGAACATTTTTTGAATGATTCTGAGCAAAATTTTTATTTTTTCTACTTCTATCAAGTAATTCATATTGGGCAAGATTGCACATATAGTCTTTCGTTGCATTTACTGTGTCATCAAAAGAATATTCATTATTCGTTATTAAATATGTTCTTAGCTCCATGGGTGCGTTTGATATTAGAACAGTTTTACAAATTTTCAAAATATTATTCTTATAAATTGCTTTTTCTGGATCTGGCATTCTATCTGCATCTATCCTATAATTTATTTTTATTTTCAAAGAAATTATTCGGTCTATAAATAGTATTATATCCTCATTGGGCTTTTTGTTCAAGAATTGCAATTGGTGTATCAAAACATCAAGGTTAATTTGATCACCAAATTTTGTATACAAGAAATTTTTGAGAACATCCCAATTATTCGGAATGTCAGACGTTGCTACTTCTGCTAGGGCTCTATCTATGAGTTTTGATTTGACCACTGCGAAGCAATAATTTTTCACCATAATATTTTCATTTACGAACATCGCTAAATAATCATCAACACTTTTTATGAACGAATGCAACTCGTTCTCAACACCAGAAAATTTGGGTAACAGCATACCAAACTTTTCAGCTAGCGACAAATCTACTGCCATTTTGTTTGTTTTGTTCTTACGACCTCTAAAGTGTTTAATAGACGTAATATTGAATTATTTTAATATTTCACTTATTCAATCAGTTATATCAGTTATATCAATTATTATGTAATTATTTCAATTATCAATTATATCAATTATTATTTCAATCAAGTTGTCGGTTTTTTCTTAAGAAACTTAGGAAAAACTGTTGTAATCGGTTTTTGAAATAAGAAACCTAGGAAAAACTTTATAAATCGGTTTTTTGGAAGAAACCTAGAGAAAACTTTATAAATCGGTTTTTGAAATAAGAAACCTAGAGAAAACTTTATAAATCGGTTTTTGGAAGAAACCTAGAGAAAACTTTATACAAGTTTTACGCTCAAAACTTGGGGAAAAGGTTGACTAATTTTGGGCCAGATTAGGTAAACTGGGAGTAATTAAAGGATTGCTCACCACGTTGTCTTGTTGAATGTGAAACCGTCACGGGGCGCTACTCGGGTGATCGGGCTCCTGTCTTCTTCACCTAGTTCTTCTTGTGCTCAACGGTTGAAACCGACGGTGTTGTAGACTGAATGGACCTCTTCTTTTTCAGGAACTCACAGAATTTAACAAAACCGGCACAATCCCAGACTTCGTTTTTAAAAAAAAACTACTTTACTTTATTCAATACAATACAACGTTAATACTTGGTAGAGCTACTAGATCGATTAATTAACTGACTAGAAATTGTCATCAACAGATATTTATAACATTCTCTTATCTATTTCTTCCTGCGTATTGACTGCAGGTGTTCATTGCTTAGTCTGCAAAATACAACATAGTAATATATCGGATCAATGGTAAATAGATGAACAATGTATCTAATTAGTATGGGGCCATATTATGTAATTATATATACCAAAACTCATTGCTTTGATTTCTTGTTTGCGTTTCTACTATGATAAGTGATTCTTATATTCGTAAAGAAATGAAGAAAAAAATTTTCCTGAACTCATCTAATTTCAATAGAGAAATCAGTGAGTGAATTCCTATCATTCACTGAATTGTAGAAGCATTGGAAAAATCGAGTACTAAAACTTCCGTTCAATTGGAACAATTTGTCGTTCAATGGGTCAATAAATTGCTCCTAAGACAGAAAATTCTTGTTTCTGCAACATTGGGTTTCATTCGTTTAAACTACAGAATTACGGATCATTTGGCTTTACGTGTTTCTATTTTCAGTATAGTTCAACGAAATATTGTAATTGGATGCAAATTCTTTCCTGAAAAGAATTATTTCCGTATCGGAACTGAGGGAATTTTTCGATAATGTCTCTCCATTCATTCGAATTCGAAGAATCGGTCGTTTCTAAACTCAGGAAATGCATTAAATGACGCCCTTCTCTTTCGAGTGAATCTATACTGATGCAGAAATTTCGATACTCCCCGCTAATTTTTATTTGTCGTTTTCCGAAAATGTTTTCATGAACAAATAGGAAAGTCGCGTAGGATATAAAAAAAATTCAAGGAATCTAGAATGATCCGGCGCATTCGCCAATTCGTATCCAAGCATTTTCACATGAATCAAGATACATTGAAACGAAAGACCATTTTTATTGCATTCATAAAAACTCGATAGCGACAAACCTAATTGGATTAAATAACTTCAATTTTCGTGGAAGTATGAGAAGATTCTCAACCAGAAAATAATTAGCTCTATGAAAAAACTTATTCAAGTTTGAATTTCAATGAATTGTCCGAAAATATGGTATTTCAGCCTCGATTTCAACTAATAAACAAAACAAATATCAATGAGAGGGAGACATATAGAACGTTCATCGAATTATATCTTACGATCCAAAAAATCTTTCTCTTCAAGGATGTTTTCGTCGCTTGTTAGGACCAGAAATATACTTCTCACAAAGAGTTGTTTAAAATTTCTCACAAGAAAATTATATAAATTATGTAGTGACGCTGTACGTTTGAGACGACTTTTCTCAGAGTGATTCCTCAAACAGGTAATGAACCGATAGAAACCAATAGAAGAAAGAGAAAGGCTCACTCTTTTATCCTGGAAGTTTTATTAGTGTTTTCTGTTCCAGATTCTGGAAAATAAATTGATTGAAAAATTTTCAAATAATGAAAGATAGGCCCCTTCGTGAAACTTGAGCACTAATTTGTCAGGAGCCAAATCTTTATGAAAAATTGTTGCCTAACAATGAACAAAGAGAAAACACGTCGGAATCTAAAGCGTAACGTTTCGGAGTCTAAATCAGACTCTTCGTCACACAAATTATTCATTTCATTCAACTGCAGAATGTTTCGATTTTTCAATTGACACTTTTCAATAATATATGATGAACATAGATTCAACGTTACGCTTTAGAGTTCGAAGTGTTTTCTTTTTGTTTATTGTTAGACAACAATTTTTCATAAAGATTTGGCCCCTGATAAATTATGAAGGGGCCTTTCTTCTATTACATATTTTAAAATTTTTAAATAATTTATTTGTTCAGAAACTGGGAGAGAAAACCCTAATAAAACTTTCAGGATAATGCAGAGACCTCACAGAAAATATTTCGAAAGATAATACTGTTTTGAATAAGAAACATCAATGAAGTAAATTCTGGCAGAAAAAGTTGGAAACAATCTGATGTCAAATTATTTATGTAAATTTTTGTATATTGTACCTTTTCAGAATATGCGGAAGAAGAATTTTATAGTCAGGTACATCCTCAAAATATTGATATTTTTTCTCGTTTCCTGGTAATAGATAGGGAATTGATTGAATTAACGGCAATGATGAAATAAAAAGGAATAGGAGTACCTCTTATTGAGATAAGTTCGCTTCATCTTATTAATTTATCCTGATTCACAATTGAAGTAGGGAATATGTAAATCAAATAACTAATTAAGTTGGAAGTTGAGCATGCACTACAGAAATCCTCTACAGAGGGGTTCGCATTAGGGTTTTGCTGTATACTACATCATATTACTTCCAACATCAATCCTATATATCCTTACAATTCATCACCTTAATAAGAGCAACGACTTCCAGAAACTTCATAGGAATGGATCAGCGAAGTTTGTTTTGATGTTTTGTGACTTCTGCTTCCATTTACTTATTGGGTCTCTTTTTACGACCCTCGTTGTGAACCTCATACATCTGTAACCTAATATCTGTGAGCTGCCTGTCGGACCATTTTTATCTATTCATTCTGAATACCGAAAAATCTTTGAATTCGAAGTTGCTTTTCCCTTGTAATATTTGAAACCTTTCGGAAAAGTACTTTAACCCTATCGGCAAACGAATAGCTCTCATCTTCAATGAAAATACCTATATATTTCCTTCGAACTTGTTTCGAAGAAAAAATTATTCTCGGCTGAAAATTTTCCTGTACGCATGAAGAATTCATCCTTGAATTTTATTTTATCCGTCTATTTTGGCCCTCAGCCCTCTGTCTCTCAGACCGTAAGCAGCAAAACAGACAAAAAACATGATCTACTTGACTCGTTGATAAAAAATAATATCTGTTTGTGTGTGTATGTGCGATACGTTAAATGTACAAAGAACATCTTTTTTTTTTATATGCTCCAAAATATCTATTATTTTTTTCAGATAAAGGGCAAAATCTCATTATGTTCCGAGAAATGGTATGATTCTTGTTTTTATCTTCAACTTTGAATTCATGATGAAAAAATTTTATTATTGATATATTCTCAGGCTCAATCATATTAGACTCAAGCTTGTGGAAGAATAATATGTATGCATCGGCGTGGTCCAGCTTTACTCATGTGCGTGTATTGCAGTGTTTCCACCACGTTCAATCTTATCAATGTCAAGTAGCGTCATATTATGAAAAACGTTGTCAAACGATATATCAAGCTCAGAATGCAGACGATATACGGCTCTGAGTTGCCGAAGCTGCTCATTCATAATAATATTTCAAAATCGCCACTAGAAGATGATTTAACGTTCGGAGCCCATATGAAAGACTTCAATGATATTTATGGTTATAAGCCTTATCGGTTAATATTGATGGATGAGAACATGTGCCTAGCGAAGTGGCTACAACGGGAATGGTACGTGATATTAATTTTTGAATTTATTTAGGATTTTATCGGCCAGTCTCTGAGACGGATCCGATTAGAAAATTTATGGCCTAGGTAAATTCTTCTACCGATTTGTCAGTACCAAGAGTTAATACAGGAGCTTTTCTATTATCTCGATATTTTCTGATTGGTTTCGTTTCATAGACTGGGGGTTATATCCATGAAGTTTTTCAGAATATTCAGAATTCTCCCAGAATCCAGTCGATATATGACTTGGTTTTGTTCACGGAGTCTGTGAAGAGAAGGAAGAGGTTTCAGCCGTATTATAAGTAATGATGAGACCCAATCAAAGTTTTTCTATTTAAAAGATATATCATTTGATGAAGGAATTCTTGGCCTCCACATCAGGAGGATTATTTCAAAGTTTGTTAGAAACATCACCAATCTAATGAATATTATTATTTCAGAGGTAGAACTTAAATTGCGGTTCAACGAAGAGCAGAAGAATTTTGAGTAGACAGACTAATTCAGAAATATAATACCAGGAGCAAAGTGTCTACGAAGTCCCTTTAGATCATGTTCTGAAAGTTTTCTCAAATATAAGAATAATAATTCTAATTCTATCGGATAGAAAACCCTGTACAAAAGTAATAAAATCAGTGCTTGTTGAAAAGTCTCCTGGGTGCCTATAGAGAATCAGTTCTGTGTTTTCAAAAACAGATAGTCTGTACCCCACATAAACTATTTTAGGGCCATTTCAGTCCATCACTCGAGGTCTGAACATCATCATAGAATCTTGAAACCTCCCAGATTACCATGTTTCTATCTTGAGCAATCACCGCCAATTTTTGAAACGATGAAGATTTTTCTGGTTGTTTCTTAATTTCTTATCGCTACATAATTCACCTTATGAAAACTAACCTATAACCTGCTCAATCCTATCGTTACAAGGCACGAAGTAACCTTACACTCTCAAATATAACTTGACTGCACCCAAAACCGCCCCAGAAATTCGAAAAATTAGAAGTTCCATCGAGGATCATATAATATAACGGAGAGGTGGATATCTTTCGGATACTTTCGGCGGAACGACATGTGTGCAAATTATAATCAGTGGCGCCACTTAATGACAACCTGTGCCACATATCTCGTATTGATTGTACTTTGCTCATAACTTTCTCACACTTACAAGTATCAAGTTTTAGTTGAATCAGTGCACTCTCGGATAAAATTACCGGTTCAAAACAGGAGGCACCTACATTATGTTAATTCTACCAGCTACCCTCGGAGTGCCAGAAATACGTTGAGATCTTGATCTGACAGTTTGGCAGCTCATAGAGGATGAACGTACAAACATTCAGGCTCAAATATGGAAAAACTTATTATCAATTTGAATTGTAAAATTGAACCATTTCCGCATTAAGTTCATAACACATTAAATTTGATAACTATCCGTTTAGTTATTTGAGAGAAATCAGTTACAAATTTGTGATGATCAGAAAATAATCACATACCGTGTGACGAATGAACATGATATTATAGCTCCCTTTTCTTTTTTTCTCACATCTTGTGTCTACAAAACACAAATCATCCCTCGTCTGCCTCTTCACTGAGTATGTGATCTTAGTGAAGAGGCAGACGAGGGATGGTTCAAAAGTCTGGAAACCGTAAAATTATTTCGCACATAGGTGGGAAATCGGAATTCTGATATTTTTGTATTTATATTTCTGTATTTTGGCTGAAGAATCGAATGGACCTATCAGATTTTTGGCTCAGAAGGGCCATATACCAGATGTTAGTCCCAACATTGAAATTTCAAATGCAAACCCATCTTTTTTATTGCAGCGAAAAATATTTCATCTGAATTTTTGAGCATAGCGAGCGAAGCTCTTCTTTAGCCGACAGAATGTATTTCGTTTGTGACCTATCCTGTCCTAGACTGCTGGACCGATCACCATGAAATTTTTCATGCTTACAGAATTCCATAGGAGGAAGGTTTAAATTCCACAAAATCGAAAATTGGACATATATCGAGGAATAATCCTATGAATTAACACTAGAGAGTTTGTTGCTAGGCAATTTTGAGAATGACATGTCATGTTGCAGATCGAAATACCACTCCGCTCATCATTTGCAACTGCATGATGTATTGTATGTATTTTTTTTTATTGCATACCTAGTACTATTTTTAATTTTGAAAATTTTTTTTTCCACAGTAACATGATCGTATATCAATTCATATCCAATCGACAATAATGAGGCAGAAAGGAAGTTAAAGACAATTATAAAAGATTCAAGTTTAATCCTCCTAATACATAAAGATGTCAAAAAATGCTCATAATGTACAAAAATACTCGCAAATCACAAAAGCAATATGAAAACAAAATGAAATCACCCACACTACCTTAACTGCGATGAAAGACGCCGTTTATAATGACATTTGAATGCACATGCAGATATGGTTTTTATCTGATTCGGTTTTGAGTTATACAGTTTGTAAAAATTGCATACAAGGTGTTTAAAAAAAAGGGACCCAATCTCTAGGATAGTTAGAAAACTGGAAAAAAAATAGTTTGTTCAGTAAAAAAATGTTCGTATCGCCATCCGCATTCAAGTTGAGAAAGAAAAAAATATACACATTTTTTACAATTGGCATCATTCTAATGAAATTTTATACGGATATGTTTCGGAAGCTGTTACATCTAATGAGTGTGTTCTGATGTCTGACTCTTATAAAGAGCGCTAGTTACATGGTTCGTACCAAGTTGGTTCGAGAATAACTTTTTTGATAATAGAATAATTAGGCTTAATTTTGAGCGATTCTGAACGACATTCAATTTTACATGGAAAAGGTACTCTTGATGAAACTCTATTCTGTGCACCGATTTCGGAATATTTTGATTTGAAAATTATGAAGCAATAACCGATGCAGATATAAAGTATTGATAAAGTAGTTAATTTTTATCATTTTTAACTATTGAGCACGATGGAGCTCAACGCCACATTGATAGAAAGTGTTTTAATCAGTTGTTGAGTAACCATTTTCCAAATCGAAGGATTGGCAGAAGTGTGGAAGCTCCGATTCTTCGCGGTCATGCGATTTCAATCCCTTGGATTAAACAGTTTGGTCGTACCTTGAACATTAAATTTATGCAACAGGCTTCATTCACCTCAAGAATTTAAGGACAAAATTCAACGTCACTTCAATGACCACAAAGTTGACTCCCAAGCGTTAAGAAGACTAATACATTTTTAGGAAAAATGATAGATTTGTGTATTCGTGGAACGTAGGACATTTTGAACACCTACTCTATTCGAATTTTCATTATGTTTTTAGCCCTTTTCTCAATTTTCTTGTGATATTTTGTACAATCAATACATTAATCATTACTCCATTCCACAATCGATCATTACCTCATAATTCTCAAATCAAAATATAAATAAATATAAATAATATTAAAGATCGCTAAAATTTTGATTAACGATCGTCGATGCTGCTCCGGTATAGTCGAGCGTGTTACGATAGTCTGGGAAAGTGAGAATTAGATAAGATAAATTGAAAATAAGAGCGTGAGGTAGAAGTTTTTTTCAAAGTTCAATTGGTGGGTTATTGAAATTTCAGGTGAGTCGGCCCGTTTTCACAAAAATTGAGAAAAAGGAAATAAAACACTCAAAAAAAAGGTTAATAACAACAAACCCGATATAGTAAAGGAAAGCTGTAACGCTCTGCTGACGCACGGCGGTTGATACGCGTAAATCGAAGAGGATACGACAACAGGTGATCCTAAATGAGTCTAGCGGATAAGAAGCGAAATAGGAGTGACGATTTCGAAGGGATAGAAGCAGAGACTATTGGAAGGAATAAAAAAGTACTGAGGTCACCAAATCTGAAACTGAGAAAGGGTGGGGAAGAAATGGATTCCGGAAACCTAGAACGTATGTTTAAGATGATGATGGAATAAATGATGGTGGAAATGAGGAAAAATACAGAAGAACTGAAGGTTGAGATCAAGAATATGCGTGAAGAAATGCAGGAAAGAGAAAAAAAATGGAATGAGGAGAAGAAAATGTTGGAGAAAAGAATTGAAGTTCTGGAAGATAAGGCCGAAAGAGAGGAAAAAAGAAGGAAGAAAAACAATATTGTAGTCAAGAATCTTGCAATTGAGGTTGGAAAAGAGAAGGAGGAAATTCAAGCGTACATAGAAAATGAACTGAAGACAAAAGTTGAAATTAAGGGAGCATACAGAATAAATAGAGGACAAATATTGAAATGTTTGTCGCTGAAGTAGGTAGTTGGGAGCAAAAACAACAGGTAATGAAGAAGAAACATAATTTGAAAGGAAAGAAAACAATTATAGAAAACGACCTTACCCCAAAGGAGAGAAAAATCCAGAAGCAGATCCTAGAAATAGGAAAAGTGGAGAGAGACAAAGAAAGGAATGTGAAAATAGGATATCAGAAAATAACGATAGATGGAACACTATATGATGGATGAAAAGGAATAAGGAGTTAAGGAACAAAATGTAACTCGGAACAGAGGAAATTCATCAAAAAACTAATTATGGTTAGTGGTCACGGAAGTACTGAAAAGATGATGACTAAGCAGGAAAATGGAAATGAATATGGAAACACACAGAGACAAGAGATGGCTAGGGGAAGGAAAGTGGGAAATATGGAGAATAATATTCTGGTTGGAACGAAGATTGAATGAAGAGAATGGAAATTGGCCACATGGAATATAAGAGGAATAAGGAGAAAAGATATGGATTTAATAGGGGAGTTTGAGAGGTATAACATTGACGTTTTAGGTATAACAGAGACAAAAAAGAAGGGGAAAGGAGAACGATTGATGGAAAATGGGCACATTATGGTATACGGTGGAGTGGAAAATGATAAACACGGTGCAGCGGGAGTGGGATGTCTGATAAATAAGAGATGGAGTCAATTTGTGGACCACTGGGAGGTGTACACTGAAAGGATTCTCTTACTGCGCCTGAAAAAGAGTATGAACCGAATGATATATATATTGGTAGTATATGGGCCGAACGAGGATGCAAGAGTGGAAGAAAAAGATAAATTCTGGGAAGAATTGAATATGGCAAAGGAGAACTGTAAGGGAAAAATTATAATATGCGGAGATATCAACGGTAGAGTTGGTATTCCACAGGATAATAATGGAGTTGTGGGCAAATATGGTGAAGATAGGAAGACAAATAATGGAAATAGACTTATTGAATACTGCAGAGTGGACGATTTAGTAGTGACAAATACTTTCTATAAACATAAGGATATTCATAAGTATACAAGACAGGGACCAAAAAGAGAAGATAGATCAATTATAGACTATATACTCGTGGAGAGGGATAGCAGGAGAGAGGTGAATGATGTGAGAGTATACAGGGGAGCCGAATTAGGAACCGATCACTACATGTTGGTAGCAAGAATGGTAGAAGAGGGTGAGGGAGAGAAGGTCGAAAAACAAAATAAAAGATGTTATGAACGGATTAAATATTATAAGCTAAGAGAACGTGTGAATGCAGAAAAGTACAGAACAAAATTAGAAGAAGAACTTACAAGGGTAGATGTAGTCAACTGTAACTGGACGCTGGAAGATTTGTGGGTTGAGTTCAAGACAAAAGTATTGGCAACAGCAAAGGAGGTTTGTGGAAGTGTAAGAGTCAAAGGAAAGACAAAATATACTTCTTGGTGGAGTGAGGACATTAAAAAAGCGATAAAATGCAAGAAGAACAGGTGGAAAGAATACTTAAGAGATAGAACTGAGGAAAGTTATATGAGGTACAAGGATAAAAGAAAAATAGTTAAAGAAATGATCAAGAGAAACAAGAACAAGAACTGGACTGACTTTGGGGATAAAATGGAAAAATATGCTAATGAGAACAAAAAATTATTCTATAGAATGCTAAAAAATACGAGAAAGAAAAAGGGATTAGAACAGATAACCATAACAAACAAACAAGGGGAACTACTGACAGATGAGAAGGAAATCATGGTAAGATGGAGAGAGTATTTTATAGAACTCTTGGAGGGAAACGATGGATATGTCATGCCTGAGGAAGCTGTCGGAAAGGATGCTGGAACAAACACTGATGAAGATCATATAAGTATAGAGGAAATTAACGAAGCATTGAATAGGTTGAAAAGGGGAAAATCTGCTGGATATGATCTGATAGCACCAGAGATGATGAAAAATATGGGGAATATCGGTAGAGAAATTTTTAGAGTGATCTGTCAGAAAGCGTGGAACGAGAAGGAAATACCGGAGGACTGGAGGAGGGCTTTAATTGTTCCAATTTACAAGAGCGGAAATAAAAAAGAATGTGGTAATTACAGAGGGATAACACTAATGAATACTGCGTTGAAGGTGTATGAATCAATACTCGAACAGCGACTGAGAGCACATGAAGAGAAATCCCTAGACGAGGCACAGAGCGGAATCATTAAAGGAAGAAGTACTCAAGATCATATATTCACAATTAAGCAGATAATTGAGAAAGTAAGGAAAAAACAAAAGGACTGCCTATTTTGTGTTTATAGATTTGTTCAAGGCTTTCGATAAGGTCAGAAGTAAGAAGCTGTGGGAAATACTAGAGAAGCGTGATGTTGACTCGGGATTGTTGCAGTCGATCCAGAGTATTTACAAGAAAAATGTTAACTTTGTCATAAGGCAAAACATGAGATCAGCAGAATTTGAAACAAGGGATGGACTGAGGCAGGGGGGAACACTCAGCCCTCTGCTGTTTATAATATTCTTAGATGAAATTATAAAAGAATGCAAGGAAAATATGTCAAAATTGTTTATAGGACACTGGAGGATGGAGAGGATTGAGATATCAGAATGTGCGTTTGCAGATGATGTGGTGCTGATGTCAGGAAGTAAGAGGGGAATTCAGAAAAATGTGGATATGTGGTATGAAACATTAAAGAAGTATGGTATGGAAATCAATAGAAAGAAAACAAAAATAATGAGAATTTCAGATGAAGAGGATGAAGTGAGGGTGGAAATAGAGGAGGAGGTGATACAGCAGGTTGAACAGTTCACCTACTTGGGGGTCAGTATTGATAAGAGGGGAAATCAGGAAGGGGAGTTGAATGATAGAATAGAAAAGACCAGCAAACTTTACCACGCCATGAATAATAACTTCATCAGGAGGAGAGAAATAGCCGAGAAAACTAAGATGATGGTGTACAAGACAGTTATGAGACCAGTGCTCACATATGGATGTGAAACCTGGACAACAACCCTGAGAGAGAAGAGTCGATTACAGGCTATGGAGATGAAAATTTTGAGGGGAATAAAGGGAGTGACAAGGAGAGACAGGTGGAGGAATGAGGAAGTCAGAAGGCAGTTGAGGGTGGAATCACTGAATGATTATATCGGGGAGAGACAGTTGGGTTGGTGGGGACATTTACAACGGATGGAAATAAATAGACAAGTAAGACGCATTTGGGAGGCAAAAGTGGAGACGAAACCTAGAAGAGGAAGACCACATCTAACATGGATGGACAGCGTTAAAAAAGAGGTAAACCGGAGAAGGAAAAGTGTGGAGGAGGCCAAAGTGCTAGCAATGGACAGAAAACATTGGAAGGAATTCATTAAGAGTGTTTATTCAGATAATAATTGAAAAATAACATATGAATACTGTGAAATTGTAATGTAAAGATAAACCCATACACCGAAAGGTAATTTGGGATAATGATTATATATAAAATTTTGCTTAGTAAATCTAATATTAAAAATATTATGTTCGAAACAACTCAGAAAAGAGTAACTAGCGCTCTGACTCTATGAGAGTCAGACATCGAAACAAATTCATTAGATGTATCAGCTTCCAAAACATATTCGTATAAAATTTCATTACAATGTTGCCAGTAGTTTCGGCAAAACCGTTGAATACGGATGGCGTTACGGATTTTTTTACTAAACGAACATATATTATTTTTCAGTTTTCTATCCATCCTAGAGATGGTTTCACCTTTTTCTGAAACACCCTGTATGACTAGTTAGAAACAAAAATTTTTTCAGTCCATATTTGGGACCTTTGCAGCGTATTTGTTCAAAAATCGAGGGACGCTCATTCAGATCAGGATAAAAAGACTCAAAATTCTGATACTGAGGTCCTTTGTAATATTTTCCGGTGGATCGATCGAGCCCATCAGATTTTGAGTCTGAAAGAGCCTTGTATGGGATAGGAGGTCCAAATTGGAAATTCAAATAAAAAATTTTTATGTTATTTCAAGTTCGGTTTCACATCCCGATGAATCGGGATGCATACACCTTAATCTAAAGATCTGTTTTGCATTCATGCGCTGTTTACGAGTGAGGCAGTAACTAATGTTACAATCGATGACCTTTACCACCTTTTTGTGGCTTTGAGAACCTCACCCCAACCTCAAGGTGTTGTAGACTTTTCCAGGGCTGTCTTGTGAACATCAGTTGAAAACTTGGGGAAACTAGATACAACCTGAAAAACAATTGCCAAAGATGTTTTCTCAAGGAGTAGGTATTAGGTACTGTTATTTGATCGAGTAGATTACGAACTGGGAACCATATAATATAAAATATATTGTAATAGATGTGACAAATTTATATATGAATGTTCACGATTCCCTAGAATGAAATTGACGATGATGAAATATGATATCCTGCAGATTTCAATTGAGATTTGAATCTTTCACAATGGAGATATTTTAATTCAGGAAGGAATTCAAATACCCTCCTTATTGCACTTCCAACATGAAGGAGCGTCTGTCGTTCTAAATGGAAAAAGTCCGATTTGAAGAAGGGATAATGCATGATAATGTCAAGATATCTTGAATAAAATGGAAACTGTTTGAGCATGAAAATAGCAGAAACTCCTCTGCAGGGACCTGAATCCCATTTTGGGAATGAATTAATCTGAGGAAACAGGACGACGCAAAGAAGGCATGTAGTCGACACATAATTGAAAATTATGCATTCAAATCACACCTGTTTTATTCATAAGCTTTGGTAGTGAGAATTTATTTTTTTGCTTTCTGGGTCACCATTTGAAGCTGCTTTCACCGTATTGGTCACATGTTCTGAAGTGGGCAGCGTAGGTTTTCGGAGTTTGTGAGTTTGAAACGCAAATGTTCTTCAATTAGAACTTCAGTCGCTTCCTTTCACTTTGAATGGACGTGAATTCACTCGAGAAGGGAGTGCAATATTTTTTCACGACAAAATATTATTATTGCTAGAATGAGTTCTCTGTATGAGGATTATATTATGTTCTCTAATTCATTGAATTTTTATTGAAATTCCATCAATTTCAATATTCCCGTGAATATTGTATAGTGATTTGTTCAATGAAAAATAATGAGCTGTTTTCTCTCTCATGAATTTGACAGATGATGAATGAAATCGTGGCAGGAAGGTACCATAATATAAATAAATATTATCATGAATTTGGTGCAAAACTGAGATATTATTTAGATATGGCAGAATGAACGAATTTTGCACAAGAATTAGAGAAAAGCTTTTCCAATGGCACAGACCGTTTCTCCAACATCAGTCCTATCAACATTTCTATTGGTCCATCCACTGATCAAAAAAAAAAAAATCCTTAATAGAAAATTCGGGAAAGTGTGGAGTTGAATTAAACAGGTTGTTTCAGAAAAAGGTGATCTCGTCTAGGATAGAAAGCGGAAAAATAATGAGGGTTTGTTCAGTAAAAAGTTTTCGCAAAGCCATCTGTATTCAAGATAAGGGAAGTTAGAGAAAAAAAGCATTAAGAATTTTTACTATTTTGCCTGATTGAAACGTTTATTACCAACACCTTTTCCATCACCTCGTGGTCTCTTACATTACTACTAGTTCTAAGATAGGTTATGTCCACAGAAGATTAACAAAAATGAACTCCTATACTAATACATAGAAACACAGTTGATCTCATCCCAATATTAAGGGTGAGATTGTTTATATTAACAAAATCCAATATATATATATATATATATATATATATATATATAATATATATATATATATATATATATATACATATATATATATATATATATATGTATATATATATCAGGGATGTTGCGGATATTCGCATCCGCATCCGAATCCGCAAAAACCACTGCGGATTTTCATGCGGATGCGGATGTAATATAATTAGTGAGTAGCGCAATGTCGCCCTCTTTGGACCAACAAAATATGTTGGTGTTGCATTAGAAAATGCTAAAACTATAGGTTTTAGATTTTGAAAGAAAGTGTCACAAATATGCTAGTTTTTCACTGTTACTTCCTTCTGTAGCTATTTCTGAAATCGAAACATCTGCATCCAAGAGGGTGGCATTTCTGTTGATATTCATACTGGTAAAATTCAAAAATTGGGGGTGAGGGTTGTAGTAGCAAGGGTTGAAGCGCTATGCGTCCATAACCTACATATTAAGTTGTCCCCCTCGAAACAGAAATCGACCTGTCCGAGCATTTCTATCGAAAAAATTGATCTCGTCTGTTTCGTTTTCAAATGGCCACCCTGTATATTGTACGCTAATTATACTCACTGTGTTTCAATAAATTATAAAACCTCAGTCTTATGAATCACAGGTTGTCGCTACTACCTTAGACAACACCGGACCCTTCTTCGACTAGTATCTGCCTAGGTGGGTTTGCTGTTTCCTCCTTTTTAACAGGAAAAAATAGCTGGAGCCCGAAGGACCTTTTGGCCGAGTGAGTCCCGAGGTAAGAGATAGCGAGTACGACCGTTACAGAGTTGGATGAATGTCTCACTACTCGTCTGTTTATTTTCATATCATTCATCACGTTCGATGCGATCTAGTGATAGTATATTCACCATGTACATTGTGCAGAGTTAAAAGTTGGTGAAATTTAATAAATGCAAATAAAAATATTTTCTGACAGGGTGATCAATGTGTGGTGTTACGATATAGAATGGATAGCGCCTTAATATTTCATAAAAATTCACATTCGGTTAAATAGACGTCACTTCAGATTCATGAATTTATTTCCATCCTATATAGTTAACATAGATCCGATTCATTCACTTCAATTATCATCGACATAAAGAGCAAGAAATAATTAATACGCATGTTAGAGTTTTTCATGACAATATGTTCGTAAGACCGAACCCGATTTTAGATGCATCTTTTTTTTTTTCGTTTCGAATCTAATGAGAGCGGTAACGCAATTGGAGTAGACAACGGCAAATTTTCGAGTTTTGGATAGCTGAATAATTCCTTTTGTTAAGGCGAATAATTTACGGTTTTACCGGATAAGCCTAGTTATAAAATCATTGATTCGTTTGTGAAGCAAATTTGTGAGACTGAGGGTAAGAATAAGAATCATATTGTAAATTTCAACAGAGGTGTAAAAAATATGTTCGTCCATTTTAGACTAATCAGTACTTTAAAATCTACATCTACAACGGCGATTTATATCCATCGTTTGAAGTCATCCCTCATCTGAATCAACACCATCATTAGACATATTGAGTGAGCTATATTTTTTGAGATTATTTCGGCATTTTTCTTCAACAGGAAGTCACACCTGGAAAGTTCACCACGAGGTTCCATCAACCCCTCTGGAGATCACATCGTCCATCCCTGCGAGTTTGCAGCAGCCCTTCATTGATTGTTTTCAGAAGTTAAGTAAATTTGAAAAAAAGAAAACAGCTATTTTCTTACCATTTATATATTTTTTTTAAATTGTTATTTTCACACCAGATTTAGATAGTAAGTTCGATATTGAATAATTTTGCTGAAGTAATATTGTGTTCACATAGGCCTGTTCTTGTTAGAACAGAGAATTCCACCTGAGATAAAGTATCCAATACATTATACCTATATTTTTTTCATAATAACAAAGGTTATTAATCAGTTATTTTCTGGTTAACCATAGTTTGATAGAGTCTCATTATTTCGTACCATGAATGCTGACTTTCAGTGTATAATTTTATGATATAATAAAATTTGTTATATTTGTATATTCATTTGATATTTTCTATATAAGGTTAACTGGAAAACTATAACATTTGGCGCCCAACAACAACAAAAACCAATAGATCTTCAGAAGTTTTGAAATCACCAGAAATCCAGAATTATTGTCATCATTTTGTGAAGAAAATGGCAGTATTTAGATGTTTGGAATACATTCTTCAGGAACATCAGCCCAAGTCGTCACATCAATCAGGACATTGAGTAAGACCTAATTTCTTTCTTTTTCTATCTGGACCAACATTAACATTGTGATACATATATAGTCAATTGATTGTTGCTGTGATCATCTCTCAGTTACCTATCGTAGATTATAATTTCCACTTTGCTGTACACTTTTGTGAAATTCGGTGACATTTTGGTACAATATGACTTCAACGACCTTGAAAATTGACCCCGATAGGCTAGTAAAAGAAGAACTTGAATTTGAAATTTCATTACGAGGTATTAATCCGACAGGAAATGTAACCGAACTTGCGTCGATACTACGTAGTTTACTGAAATTAGAAAGTGAAGGTCAACATTTCACGATAACTTATGATCGTGACCCTGAAACTGAATTGGTAATATGTCAGAAAAAGGTAGAAGAAATCGAAAAATCACTATTAGAATCTGTAACAAATACTTGGCAACGAAAAGTAAGATCAAAGTTAGGGCATGTACTAAATCGAATCGAACACATACAACCATTAGATGAGAAGGGCAAAGATAAAAAATCAGAATTGCTGGCTATAGTTTTAAATACGATTTCACAATTCACTACGAAAATAAAAACATCAGAATTTTCAACTGACGGACCACCTATAGATTTTGCGGTAGAACAGAAATTATTTACCGGCAGTGTGTCTTCAACACCGAAAGCTACACCTAATATTTCTCAAATTAATGCTTCGAGTCAACAAAATCCTACAACGCAATCTTCAACATCTATGGAACAGGTCACAGATATTTTAAAAAATCTCAATTTACTCGATTCAAAATTCAATATGAAAAACTTCGGTATTAAGTTTTCAGGTTATAATAGTTCTTTGAGTTTTAATGTTTTTTTCGAGAGAATTCAGGAAATTGCTTCAGATCGTGGTATCACAAAAGATTTTTTGTTTCGATGTGCCTCAGAATTGTTTGAGGGGGAAGCTTTAATTTATTTTCAAGCAGTTAGAGATCAAGCTAATTCATGGGAGGATTTAATGAAACTGTTTCGTGATGAATATTTCAGAGATGGTGATCGTAAAATATTCGAACAAATTAAATCCAGAACACAAGGCGAAGAGGAAACTATTGCCATTTACATAGCAAAAATGCAACGCTTGTTTAGTTTTTTGTCATTTTCGGTGGATGAAAAGATGAAGTTAAAAATGATCAGAAGTAGATTAAGACCGGATTATCAGTTAAGTTTCGGACTTCTAGAAAATATAGATTCTATTAATGAATTAATTGCACTAGGTAGAAAGTTTGAAGATAAGAAGCGTTCAGTCAGTAAATTTGTTGCTCCTCATTTCACTGAGAATGCAGTTGAACTTGACTTAGAGTACACTGGTGCTAAAAAGAAATTAGATAATATCAACTTGAACAAGCGGTTAAATTTTCCAAAAAGTCCTCTATCTCTACGAACGAAACACTTGATGATTTTGGTTTTTCTAAGGAAAATTCTCGAAGATCTCGTTCAAGATCAAGTTCAAAAAGTGGAATTAATAGTAGAAGTAGATCTAGATCAAGAGAAAATTTTACTAGTCACTGTTGTAATTCGCTAGGTGGTAACGAAAGACATAACTCAAGAAATTATGACAATTCACTTCAATTTGAACATCAGCACTCTAGAAATAGTAATGTGAGACCATCACATTTTGTTGGACATAATAGCAATAATAGATATTCTAGAGACCGTTCTTTTAGTAGAAATAGAAATCAACAATATTCTCCATATCAAAATCAAATAAGACATAAAAATGAAATTCCAATCGTTGACACATGTTCTAGCAATCTTTCTCCAAATTATTGTAAACGAATACCAGAACAGTATACATTGAATGTCAATGCTAAAAGTTTTGAAAATGTACCTAATCAGTCTAATTCAAATGTAAATTCACAATCTTTCAATAATTTCAATAAGAGAAATGGAAATATCGTTTGTTTCAAATGTAATGGTTTGAATCATTTCGCTAGAAATTGCACATCATCAATTGTCAAATGTTTCAGTTGTGGTTTGGTTGGTTTCACGGAGAAATCATGCCCAAAATGTTCGTTAAACTAGATAAGAAGTGTAGTACAGACCGAGCTACCACTTCTGATGATTCTTCGGTCATATCAAATATTGAAACAAATATAAAACCTAATTCTGTTGATTGTTCATATGATACCTGCCAAAGTTCGAATTCTTTTGATAGTGAACTTTCATTTCAATGTTCATCGTCCGAAATTGAGCAATATATGACAAAGCATAAACCTGTATTGGATTTTCTATTGGATAGTTTCCGAAAATGAATGCCCTTATATTGCTATTGAACTTTATGGCAAATCTTTTAATGGTCTGTTAGACTCAGGAACAAATCAAATTTTTATCAACGAACACACATTCACATTTCTTAGAAATTTAGGAGTAAAATTAACTCCTGATAGTTCTATTTCATGTACAGTTGCAAATAACACAAAATTATCATGTTTAGGATATGTTACCCTCCCGATTAAACTACAGCAAAAAGTTCACATTTTTTGATTGCTATGTCTTGCCCGAATAACGTCACAACATAGTACTTGGTACAATATTTTGGGTAAAGATGGGTTTAATTCCAGATTCACGTAGAGGATGTTGGTATTTCGTCGATAACAATTGCGTAGACACATTGGATTTACAAGTAAAGTATACTCAAACTACTGACGATTTGACTCTCGAACAGCGTAATTAAGTTAAGCAAATCATAGACGAATATTTTGAAACTGTTAAAGACATTAAGCTAGGTTGTACTAATTTGATTGAACACGAAATTAAGACGGACAGTCCACCTATCAAACAACGGTACTATCCTGTGAGTCCATTCATGCAACAGAAAATTGATAAAGAAATTGATAAGATGTTAGAACTAGACGTAATTGAACCTTAAACTAGCAGATGGAGTTCACCAATTCTTATGGTACCCAAAAAAGATAGTACGTACCGATTTGTAGTTGACTTTCGTAAATTAAATGCAATTACTGAAAAATGCGCCTACCCTTTACCTTACATATCATCAGTTCTCGACAGTTTGGGAAATGCGAAATATTTAAGTTCCTTAGATATTACTAGTGCATATTGGCAAGTAAAAATGTCAGAATCAAGTAAAAAATATACGGCTTTTACAATACCTGGTCGTGGTTTATTCCAATTTAAGCGAATGGCTTTTGGTCTCTGTAATGCACCAGCCACATTTCAAAAACTAGTAGATACCTTGTTTGGTCCTGAATATTCTAAGTATGTTTTTCGATATCTTGACGATATAATTATTGTATCAAATGATTTCTCTATGCATCTCAAATTGTTAAGATCTGTTTTTCAAAATTATTAGAAGCCAATTTAATACTTAATAGAGAAAAGTGTTGTTTCTTTCGATCAGAATTGAAATACCTAGGCTTCATTGTGAATAATCATGGTCTTTCAGTCGACCCAGAAAAAGTTAGAGCTATTGTGGAATTACCTAGGCCTCAAAAACCGAAAGTTATAAAACGTATAATAGGTATGATTACATGGTATCGAAAATTTATCCCGGATTTGTCAAGTATGATTGAAGCTTTAACAAATTTGACTCGCAAAAATGTAAGATTCAATTGGACACCTGAATGTGAACAAGCATTTCAAAGCATTAAGAATTGCCTAGTATCTGCCCCTATTTTAAGTTGTCCAAATTTCGATCATGAATTCTTGTTATAACAGAGAATTCCACCTGAGATAAAGTATCCAATACATTATACCTATATTTTTTTCATAATAACAAAGGTTATTAATCAGTTATTTTCTGGTTAACCATAGTTTGATAGTCTCATTATTTCGTACCATGAATGCTGACTTTCAGTGTATAATTTTATGATATAATAAAATTTGTTATATTTGTATATTCATTTGATATTTTCTATATAAGGTTAACTGGAAAACTGTAACAGTGGATATTGTCAATATTAAGCTGAAGTCAGACTGTTCTTTGAGATGTTGAAAATTTGGAAATCAAGTGTAAGAGAAAAAAAAATCACCATCTGATCGCCTGAAAGCACAGAAGCATGAGATTAAGAATCCTTAGGCAAATGATTGTTGTCCCCTAGGGCTGCAACACGTGACAAATCGATTATTTAAAATCGTTTGCCCATGAATTTGATTTGCACAAATGGAAGTGGGTGTGACATTCTGTGGAGCTGATCGACTTCCAACTTGTGACATTTCTAGCGCGACCGATTTCCGCCCATGTTTACACACTATTCAATTATTTTGCAATCAACTGTCGCTTCATCTAAACGAATTCACTGTAGATTTCCTGATGAACTCGGTTTGGTGTGCTCAAGTTCTTGCATCAATGAATCCCATAATTTGCAAGATTAATTACCTCCTTTGATTGGCTTAACATAAAATGTTATTTAAAATCCTCATCATATTTAGACATATGAATTTTCTTGCTGTTTTCTCAACATACACTTCTGGATCTAGCTGAGTAGTGATTTTTCATGATGAAGTTTCTTCATATTGAGGTATTTCGACTGAGAAGATTGCTTGGATATTGGACTTGAGGATAAAATTCCTCGATATAAACTAGCCGCTGCTAAGTTTCATCGAGGAATCATATCTTCAAGTCCTTCGCATTTATTTAGAGACAGCTAGAAACGGAAGATTTTGCACCTATCCTGTCGTCCACAAAAAAATTTCCTTTTGTGCAGCTCTAATCATGTCCCCTTCAATACCAATAGAGTCGAATCTGATCTCTACTACTCAGTCTTGAATCACGAAAAGACTTTCGTGGCACGGTGCCATGGGATGGTGATAGCGATGACGATGAGTTGCTTTTATTGTTTTCGTTGTGCAAAAATGAACGTAGAAGAAAATGGGGCACGAAGTGAACAAAATGAGAAATGATTTTGGTGAATTTCATCATATCGTAGTTCAGTTGCGAGAAGATGAATCAAAGTTTAGAGAATATTTTCGAATGAGCCTGCAGCTGTTTGACCAATTGTTAAGCATTATTGAAAACGATATGGAAAAGCAAAAAACAAACTACCTAGAAAGGATTCCCGCTAGAGAGAGATTAGCTGTCTGCCTCAGATAAGTAAAAATGCCTTATTAACTTTTTGTTTTCAATTCATCAGATATCCTTTCCAAGGTATTATCTCGTATATTTTGATTCCTATACGATTTCACAGACAATCATGCTGCCGCACTTCTTCAATTAACAGTTCGAGGAACGACATTTTCCTTCGACAGATCACACTACACTAAAGCGAACATCAGCGCGTAAACCTTTTTGGTCAAATTTTTCTGATTGAATAGATCTGATATATGAATAGAAGCGACAAAGAAATGTGGCAATCTGAATGGAATGTATCTAATTCTTTCAATAAAGATCTTATTTCTGATCCTTCCATCAGAGTTCCTGATTTTGACCATCCCAGGAGAATATGGTCTGTTCTAAATCGCATCAGAACAGGCCAAGCACGATGCAATAGCATGCTCTTCCGATGGAATTCGGTTGAGAGTCGTAGTTGTGAGTGTGGGGACAATGAGGAGAATATAGAACATCTTATAAATAGTTGTCCCATTTATAAATTTCGGGATGGATTCGCGGCTATACATAAAGAAACAAATGCATTTCAAAATGGGTGGTTAATTTCAAACTAATTTGATTTATTCTGAATAATCGGTTTCTTTTCTGCTTTTGTTCTTTTTTATTTCAGATTAAGAATTGCGAGCCTTTTCGGAAAGAATCTGTTTATCTGAGCCCATCGACGGATAACATGAAGATGATCACACTGGTGTCTTTCAAGATTTTCCTGATATTTAATGTTTTATGTTATTTTTGTACGGGGAGGTAGGTTTTTTCGGCTGAGGTTTTTGTCCCCTGGCTCTATAGGATCGTATGATATTAGTGATGATAGTAGGTATCGTATGATTCTGAAGTATCATACGAAGAATGTTATGATACCTCGTCCTTTTTTTTACCTCAGCTTAGGTACTTGTTGTTCCAACATTTATTGTACTATTTTAGCTCTATTTCATAAGAGTATATATTATATATATATATATATATATATATATATATATATATATATATATATATATATAAAATCTCGAACGGACCAGTTCGAATTTTATCCAACTTATTTCGATTCGAACAATTTCCATGCGATACGAAAACAAAGTCACCCACATCAAAAGTAGAATATTTACGGACTTTATCTATTCTCTTCTTATTCAAATTATGAATTTTTTGGGAATTTTCAAAAGCTTTTTTCCTATCTTCCTCCAGATCTCTCTGAACTTTACAGCAATTTGGTACAATTTGTATATCAATATTGTTAAGTAAATAATTAGGACTGAATTGTGTAGACGTGTGAATAGTATTGTTATATTCTTTTACACATTGTTCTGCTATGACAGACCACGGACGATTCAAACGAGAGGAGTCTTCATTGATTCTACATCTAATACGGTTAACTAAAGTTTGGTTCAGCCTCTCATTTAAACCGTTGGAAAATGGGCAGTCGGCAGCAGTAAAAATAAGATTTATACAATTTTTCTGTAGAAAAAATTTAAATTCTTTAGAATTGATACCACTGTATTGATCGGTTAATAGAGTTCCTATTTTGATATCTTTATTAATAAGCCTGTTCAGAAGTGTAATGAAATCATGAGCTTTCTGGTTTTTTGAGGTATGAACAAAAGCATAACGAGTAAAATGATCGACAAGTATGTGAAGATACTTTTTAGGAGAATTATTTCCACCAAAACCACCAACAGTATCCAAAGACATATACTCATAAGGATGCTTAGCCGGTCCTAATTGAGAGAGATGGCCATAAATAAATGGAATACGTGATTTATTCCTTATGCAAACTGCACAAGAATGACAAAAATCGGTTATTAATTTCCTCAAATTGATACCAAAATAAAATGGTGATAATTTCATTTCAATTTGTTTCGGATCGATATGACCAAATTTATCATGAATTTGTTTTATCACATTACGACAGAACTCTGGAGAAATTATTATTTTATGATAATTTTTACGTTGCGTATAAAGAATATCGCCTTTTTTAATAATACGGATAGTAGATGGTAGAGTATTTTTTATATTGGTTTGATCTTTTATTATTTCATTTAATTCGATAAAATTCACAACTCTGAATTCATCCGCCAAAGTAGTGGAATCTAGAACGGGATTGCGGATAAACAATCTGCTTCTGAATTAAAATTTCCTGGGACATATTTCACTTTGAAATTATATTGAGATAAATAAAACATCATATGTCTGAATTCTTCATCTGTCTGGGAGTGGATATTGAGATTTTCTAAAGGTTTATGGTCTGTATGAACTTCAAAGTTCATATTTATAAGCCAGTAATGCCAGTATCTTAACGATTCCTTTATGGCTAGACATTCTAAGAATACAGCTTCTTTACGTTTTTGAAATTCATTTAATTTTTTTGAAAAATATGCTACAGGCTTTTAGGCCCATCATCCTGTTTCTGCTTTAAAATTGCTCCTATGCCAATTATACTAGCATCAGTTTGGACAATAGTATCTCTTCGAGGATTAAAAATTGCCAAACATGGTTCCGAGCAAAGATAATCTTTTATTAATTTAAAACTTGTTTCGTAGTCTGAAGTCCATTCAAAATTAACATTTTTCCGAAGTAAATTGTGAAAAGGTTCCAACATCTGAGAAATATTAGGGATATATTTGCGATAAACATTCACTTTACCCAGAAATTGCCTGATATTTTTTTTAGTTTGAGGAGTTAGAAACTCTTTGATGGAATGACGTTATCATTAATGGGTTTTGTTACATTATTCTCAATAATATGACCCAAATATTTCACGCTAGTTTTTGGCAAAATTGCCCTTCACAAGTTTAAGTCGGAATCCTTCCTTTGAAATTGCTTGTAATAATTTCTCTATATTATATAAGTGTTCTTCAAATGTTGAAGAAAAAATTAATATGTCATCAATGTAATTGATGCAAAACTCATCTGAGCCATTTCTACGAATTATATTTCTCAAGATTCTTTGAAAAATAGCTGGAGAGGTTTTTAAGCCAAAAGGTAAACATTTCCAATTCTAATGTCCATTTTGTGTAACAAAACCAGTTTTGTAATAGTCTTTTTTACGTAACGGAATGGACCAGAAAGCACTATTTATGTCAAATACTGAAAACCATTTACAGTCTCTAGTTTTCACAATCAAATCATCTCTTAAAGGAAAGGTTGACTTTCTGGTACAACTAGTTTATCGAGGGCTGTGAAATCTATACATAATCTATTCTTTTTATTTTCTCCTCTTTTATAAACAAGTGTAACGGGTGCTGCAAAGGGAGAGGTTGATTCCTCAATAAGATTCGAAGATAATAGTTTGGAAATTTGTGAATCTATTTCTTTTTAATCTTGAATTGAACACCTATACGGTTTTCTAGAAACATATTTATAATCCATTAATTTTATAGTAGCTTCATGATCTGATATTGTACCAATATCAAATTTATCTTTTGCAAAAACTGTGGAATATTTATTTATAATACTCTCAATGGCCATTTTATCATCTTTTCCTAAATGATCCAAATTAGCAGTAAAATCATTTACGTTAATATATTCATTAAAATTTACTTGGGCAGAATCTTTAATTTTGGGATATTTAAAATCCGAAGAATTCTTTAGATTAAAATTTGCAATTTCCATATCAGGTTTCGAGAGTTCAGAAATATCTTGAGAAATTTCGAGTTTTTGATTTTGACAGAGTCCAAAAACTTTCACCAAATCCAAGCCAATTAAAAATTCATTATGGAAAGTTTCACTTTTAATAACGAAGACTAAAACTTTTTAGCAGATATTCATTATTTTTACGTTGAGAATCACTGCTCCACCAACTTTACCTATACCACCGACCATACAAAAATTACTCTCATTAATTTTAATATTATATTTTTTAATATTATATTTTTGTAAAAGGTTGTAATTAACTAACGAAATATTTGAGCCAGGATCATTTATCCCTTTACAATTTATATTTTCATTAATGAGTACATCGACTTTGATCAGTGGTAAGAATATTAGATTTTTTGATCGGTAATGAATGCATTTAAATCAGATTCTAATGCAACAAATTGTCGTGGAACATCGTTGCAGCTAGACGTGTTTTAGTCGCTCTCGTTGTTTCGTTAAATTTATCATACAATCATAAGTGTTTTTTTTGCAAATTTGTATCATTTAGAAGCTCTAACTCTGTGCTTACTGGTGTCGCTTGCGTTTTGAGTGTTCGAAATGCCCAATTGCGTAGTTTGTACGAATTCCTTAAACAAGAAGTCTCCGGGATTGCAGTGTAATAAATGTTGCATATTTCTTCATGCAAATGGCAGATGTTCGGACGCGACAAAAACCCTTGTATCAGCAATAACAAATATGCCGGGGAATCGATGGGAATGTGTTAATTGTCGTTCTGAGGATGGTACCCCCCCTCGTCGGCGATTCGTGTTTCGCCCCCGCCTGACCGCCGATTATCAGTTGGGGGCAAAGCTGAAGGCGATGTTACCGTTGCCCCGGAGGATCTTGGCGCTTCGCGACTTCTATTTTCTGTGAAGAATGAAGTCGCAGCTATGAGAAATGACATCAAAGAGTTGCGTAATACGGTAACATTCTGTTCTGACAAGATCACTGATTTTGAGCGGAGGATAAGTAAGCTACATGAGGTCGTCAAGCTTGCAAATCAAGTAAAAATGGAAAACGACATATTAAAGAAGGAAGTGACTGGCTTGCAGTCTAGATTGGATAATGTTGAGCAGAATCTGAGGTTGAATAATGTTGAAATCACAGATATACCAGAAAAGAAAAATGAAAATTTAATTGAAATTGTTAGGAAGGTTGGCGAATTTGTGGGAGTAGTAGTGGAGCCCTCTGCTATATCATCTGTTTCACGAGTTCCGACAAAAATTATAAACAAGCCTAAAAATATTGTGGCGACGTTCATTTCTAAAGCAAAACGAGATGAAATGTTGTCTGCAGTTAAAGTGAAGCGCAATCAGTTGGAAAGAAAAGATGGTTTTAGATTGGATGAACTATCGAATAGATTTTATGTTAATGAACACCTCACTATCAGAAACAAAATTGTTTTCAAGGCAGCTCGGGTAATGGCTAGAGAAAAAGGATTCAAATTCGTTTGGAACGGTAATGTTTAATGAGGAAAAATGATACATCTAGAATCCTACATATTCAAAGCGAAGCTGATTTGCCAAAATTGTCCTAGTCACCGAATCCCCCAATCACAACATAATGAGCAAAAATAGTTTATCTCTCAAAAATGGCTTTACACGTTCTATATCAGAATGTGCGTGGACTGCGCACCAAACTGTCAAATTTTAAAATCAATTCTTTATCAAGTGCCTTTGACTTGATTATGGTTACGGAATCGTGGCTGAACAAGGATATATGTGATGGTGAATTGGTGGACAATAATTACAACGTTTTTAGGCGAGATAGAGATCTGACTAATTCTTCAAAAAAGGACGGTGGTGGAGTGCTTGTGATTGCGCGCAATGAATTAAATGCAAGCATAGTTCCAGATTTCGGTAGTGAGGCGGAGGATATTTGGATAGTGATTGAAGTGAACAAACGTAAATTATATATTTGTTGTGTATACATTGCACCTGGTAACGATATGGCTTATTTGTCGTTTGCGAGGAGACTGGAGTCAAATAGGAACAAAATAGGAGAACAGGACTTAATTCTGATCTGTGGTGACTTCAACTGTCCATCTGTAAAATGGGTAAATCATTCATTTTCAATTGCGCTTAAGCCTACTGAAGTGGAAAGTAAATTTGCAAACATTGTCGATACCTTCAATTTTCTAGAATTTAAGCAGTTTAATAACATTTTGAATAAAAACAACAGGATATTGGACTTAATTTTGTGTAATAAAAATAGAGTGAATAACATAAGTCGTTGCGATACTCCACTGGTGAATGAGGATGAACACCATCCAGCCGTTGAGTTTTTATTCGATGTCAATAATTACGAGTATTTAAAGGATACTCCAAGGTACCATTTTAATTTTAGAAAGGGCAACTATGATGCTTTGAACTCGGAGCTATCAAAGATAAATTGGGATGTGGTTTTGGAGGGTTCTGATGTTGATGCTAGTGTGCATATTCTTTACGATATTCTGGATAGGTTAATTGTCGAGTATGTACCCAAAACAAAAATAAATAAAAAATTTCATTCATTTTTTTCGAAGGAAACAAAAGTTATTCATAGAAAAAATAATGTTCATAAAAAGTACAAAATTTATAATGATAAATATGATTACGACCGTTTTAGGAACCTTAGAACTCTTTCAAAGAAACTCATTTCAAGGGATTTTTATCGATATTTAGACACTGTTGAACAGGAGCTTTCAAATAACTCAAAAGAATTTTTCAAGTATATTTCGCATAAAAAAGGTCATAGTAATCTTCCCTTAGTTATGAAATATGGTGACGTTGAAGCCTCATCATCAGAATATATTTCAGATCTTTTTGCGGATTTTTTTAGTTCCGTGTTTGAACCTTTTTCAGACAGTGATGAAAACCTGGATGTTGTGGAAGGCGTCCGCACTAGTAATTATTTGTCGAGTGTTTCACTCTCTAGAGCGAATGTAGAAGATGCCCTGAAGTCGTTAAATTGTAGTAAGGGTCCAGGCCCCGATGGTATTCCACCTGTATTTCTGAGTCGGTGCAGCGAGGCTATTTCATTGCCATTGACTATTATTTTCAATCATTCGCTCAGAAGTGGTGTTTTTCCTGCTCGTTGGAAGCTCTCAAAGATTATTCCGATACACAAAGGTGGTCAAAAGGATTTTGTTCAGAATTACCGACCCATAACAATTTTATCGACAATTCCTAAAATGTTTGAGTCCTTAGTTTATAAATTCATGGCTTATCATGTTAAAAACTTGATTATAGAGAATCAACATGGCTTTGTTGGGGGTCGTAGTCTGGAGTCCAATCTTGTAAGCTTTCTTGATAACCTTCATGAGGGGATTGAATGCCAAAGTCAAATCGACGTAGTATATACTGATTTCAAAAAGGCGTTTGACAAGGTTGATCATTCAGTATTGTTGCGTCGCCTGGCTGAGGTAGGTGTATGCGGCAGCTTGTTCAGATGGATGAAATCCTACATATCAAATAGATCTCAATTTGTGTGTATAAATGGTCAAAAATCTAGGCAATTTTTTAGTACATCTGGTGTGCCCCAGGGTTCCCACCTCGGGCCCCTCTTTTTCATTGTTTACGTAAACAATATATCATCCTCTTTTCGTAACACTCAATTTTTGATATATGCGGATGATTTGAAGGTATTCCTGAGAATCAATAGTGTTGAGGACTGTATTCGGTTTCAGGAGGATCTAGATAGACTATGTGAATTTTGTAGGAAAAATTTTCTGTTTTTGAATCTGAATAAATGTGTCAAAATAACTTTTACAAGGAATAGAAACATCATAAATTACTTTTATTCGATCGATCAAATTCAGCTGCAGCAAGTTAGTAGTATCAGAGATTTGGGGGTGACGCTGGATAGCAAATTAAATTTCATTGAGCACACAGAAAACGTTATCTCGTCATCGAATAGAATGCTCGGATTTGTCCTTCGACATGGTAGATCATTTAGGAGAAATAGATCAATTCTAACGTTATATCATGCCTTTGTGGTGAGTAGACTCAATTTCGCATCTCCAATCTGGAACCCTCATTACAGATACTATATAAAAAGGTTAGAAAGCGTGCAGCATGAATTTTTGAAACACCTTGCCTTCCGAAATAACTTTAAAATTGATAACCATGATTATGTGGAAGCTCAACAAAGGTTTAATCTTATCAGCTTGGAAGATCGCAGAAAATTAAATGATTTATGTTTGTTGTACAAAATTTCGAATGGTGTTCTTTCGGTCCCAAGCCTTCTTCAGAAGGTGTCATTTAGGGTCCCTGAGAAAAAGTTAAGATCTAAAGAATTGTTTGCAATACCTTTTCGTAGATTAAATGTTACACAAAATTCGCCACTATATAGATTTATGTCAACTTATAATTCATTGTCTTTTGATGTCGATATTTTCAATATTTCCCTCGTTCAACTTAAGGAGTTTTTGAAGAGTAAGTTCATATGTGTACCTGTTAGCTTATTATTATGTTTCTCTGTTTTCTTCTTGCGTTTCTAGGTTAAGTATTGTAATAGTTAGGTATATGTAAGATAGGTTAGGTTTATATAATGTTGAGATTGTATGATGATCAAGATTTTTTCTTTTTTGAATTGTGAATACTGTATTGGGTTGAAATGCCTGTTTGTGTTCTTCTTTCTAATAAATAAATAAATAAATAAAACATTATTCACCATTTTCACTACACCTGAATTTTTTTCTGTAAACCAACATGAATTCTCTGAATGATAACGTATACCTTTGCCATTTCTTTCGCAAATAGGACAAGGTTTCCTTCTAGACGAGGATTTAATAATGGATGCTTGCTTTTTCGTATGCACTGAAATATTCGAATTAATCGAACGTGCATCCTTTTGTGGGCTAGTTTCCTCATAATTATAGGTGTGTTTAGGACCTTCTTCTACTTCGAATTTTTTCAGATTCTTAATTAAATCTCTAACATTCATAACAGAATTTCCATTCAAAGAATTTTGAATTTGAATCGGGAGACCTAATACAATGAGGTTAAGTTTGATACCTTCAGGAATCTCATGATCTAATTCGAGTAATATTCTTTCTTTTTTAACTACGAATTCAACATAGGAACCATATAAATATCGAAAGTTATAAGCAATTCTTATTTGTTTCCAAGACAAATCACTGAATGTGGATATTAAGTCTTCTTTCCATAAAGTCCAAGCTGTTTCTAATCCTAACCTTCTCTGAGCATTTAGAAACCAATCGTTCATTGATGCATCAAGAAATAACCGGAATGCTTCTATTAGTTTTGATCCATTTAAAAGAAATCGATCTGCTTCTTTTTCAAAACTATTTACCCAAGCTTCAACATTTTTATTTTTAGTAGAAAATTTTTCCATTGAGAAGTGCTTCATAAAATCTCTCAAAGAATCATCTTTTTGCTCAGTCATTTTATTCATACTCGCTACGAGTTCAGTAAAACTTGCTTTCGTTTCAGTTGGTTGTGTAGAATGCAATATTTGAAACTCCTCCAACATAAATTCATTGAAAACAAAATTACCTGAATCATCTTTATAAACTCTCTCCAGTTCCGATGAAAGAACTACATTGACATTTCTGAACTGTCCTCTTGATGTCATCGAGTTCACAGCTAATTTCACTGATTGTAATTTGACCAATTCCTCATGATTTCTTAGTCCTTGAAATTCGCTAGGAAAACTGTACCAAGTCTCATCTTCAGCTGCTTTTATTCTCTTCAGATTTAAAACCGTGGTTTTTTCGTTCGTGCTGCTGGCTTCGGCCACCAAGAAAAGTCGATATTTTGACATGATAAAATGTCGAAAAAAATTTTTGAGCAGATATTTTCGATTTGTAAGATTCCAAATTCGTAAATGTTTAGGATTGCATCTGTAATGATGATTTATTTTGATCTCATGTACAAAGTTACAACAAAACATACCTGTAATGATGAAATCGAAAATATCACAATAGACGAACAGGAATCAATATAAATCATAAAATTAATCTCAATCTCTATAGTTACTGCATAGACAATAAAATAAGGGAACATAGATAACCAAATTTACGGAACAGCATCTGAAGTATGGCAATGACGTACTTTACATATATATATATATATATAATATATATTATATATATATATATATATATATATATTATATATTATATATATATATATATATATATATATATATATATATATATATATATATATAATATATAAAAATATCCTTTCTTATTTGCTGAATTGTTATTAATACTAAATATAAATAATGGGAATAGCAGCAGAGTTTAAATTATACTCTTTTTTCTCAACTCGAGAATATATTTTCTCTTCGTCAGGAGAAGAAATTGAGGATTAATATTCAGTTGTTCGCTAACATAATACATCAAGGAATTTCAAAAATAAATATGGAGAGATGAAAAGCTAAAAACAAAAAATTGTTTTTAGCTTTTCATCTCTCCATATATATATATATATATATATATATATATATATATATATATTAGACTGATTCAAAATAATCGACTTTTTTTGTTTTCACGAAACCCCCCCCTAATTATCTTCAGGGTATCGAAAAGAGACCTCTATGAAAATATCAGCTTCAAATAGTAATATTTAGAGGTCGCTCATCAATTATTTCTATTTTCCCTACTAATAGCAGGGAAAAAATTTCTTTTTTCAATAAAAAATTCCTAGAGCAGAAACCAATAGACGGATTTCATTGTGTGGTACATTTTCGTATAGACAATCAGATACTCTACAAATATGTCCCTTACGATATTTCAATAAAATGGCCGCTTCAAAAGTTATTCGTTTCGATGCTAATATTGAGGTATTTTTGAAGAAAAAAATTATTCAAAAAAATCGATTCTGTTTGTTTTCACGAAATTCTATTTCTAATTATCTTCAGGGTATCGAAAAAAGGCGTCTGTAAAGATATTAGCTTTGAATATTGATATTTAGAGGTCGCTCAGCGATGATTTCTATTTCCGCTGTTGGTAGCAGGAAAATATTTTCTTTTTTCAATAAAAAATTTTCTCTTCACGAACCAATTTACGGATTCCACTGTGTAATACATTATCGTGAAGGGAACTAGGTGCTCTACGAAAATGTCTTATACGATATTTCGATAAAACTGCTCGTTCAAAAGTTATTCGAACTTTTTCTTCAAAAATACCCCTATATTAATACCTTATATTGAGGTATTTTGGAAAAAAAGTTCAAATACCTTTTGAACGGGTTATTTTATCGAGATATCGTATGGAACATTTCCGTAGAGTATCTAGTTCTCTACACCAAAATGTATCATACAGTGGAATCCATCTATTGGATCGTGAACAAAAAATTTTTAATTGAAAAAAGAATTTTTTTTCCTGCCATCAGCAGCGAAAATAGAAACCATCGATGAGCGACCTCTGAATATTAATATTCAAAGCTAATATTTTCACAGACGCTTTTTGTCGATGCCCTGAAGATGATTAGAAGGCGGGTTGCGTGAAAACAACTAAAGTCGATTTTTTTGAATAATTTTTTTCTTCAAAAATACCTCAATATTAGCATCGAATCGAATAACTTTAGATGAGGCCATTTTATGGAAATATCGTAGAGGACATATTTGTAGTGTATCTGATTGCCTACACGAAAATGTATCTTACAAAGAAATCCGCCAATTGGTTTGTGTTCTAGGAATTTTTTATTGAAAAAAGAAATTTTTCCCCTGCTATTAGTAGGCAAAACAGAAATAATTGATGAGCGACCTCTAAACGTTATTATTTGGAGATGATATTTTCACCGAGGTCTTTTTTCGATACCCTGAAGATAATTAGGGGGGGGTTTCGTGAAAACAAAAGAAGTCGATTTTTTTGAATCAGTCTAATATATATATATATATATATATGTATATAAGAAGAAAGATATGAATATTGAGGACCGAAAGCCCGAAACAGCTGTCTACGGTTCATTTCAGTTTCAGAGGGTTTTGTCCAATAAATCTTATCCATATATATATATATATATATATATATATATATATATATATATATATATGTGAAAGGTTAAGGGAATTCGACTGATGCTTTGGATTTTCAGTTCACTCTTTATTCCATACCGAGCTTTCGGAACTTTTTTGTTCCTTCTTCAGGGTCACTACAATTTGGACAATTAAAAACAAAACTTCAAAACGTCTAAAAAACAATTACTCACAGAAACTGAGGTTATAATCCCAGTAAGATGTTGTTCTAATAATTAAATAAATTCTAGTTGTTATGGACATAAATCGAAATCGCAATGGGTATCTGTCGTCTTAAACTTAATATTAACTTAACTTACAAAAATCATAGAATAGGTACACATATCACAGAGTCTACATTCTTCACTTTCACTCGTCCAATGGACCATCGTAGAATTCTTCTTTTTCACGATTGGGATAAGTCAATAAATATGTATATACATTGCTTAGCTTCTGTATGTCAGTTTTTTTATTTATTGGATTCGTTTGATTTCTTATATTTATCATCTCCATTATGAGCCTTTTACTGTATTTTCCTTGTGTGCATAGTATTTCTGCACTGTCAAAATCAATTTTATGATTTTTTTGAATAGAGTGTGAGGCTAATGCACACCGAGGGTTCATAGTTTGGATATCACTCCTATGTAATGATAGCCGGCTCTTTAGCCACTGAGATGTTTGTCCCACATAGGTGCCATCACATTCAGAACAATTGATTTTGTAGACTACATTGGATTTTAGTGGGGTTGGTGTGGAATCCTTCAATTTGCTGAATAATCTTTTAACTGTTTTTGTGTTATAGGTGGCTATCTTGACTTTTTCATCTTTGAAGCAATTTTTTATTTTGTTTGTAAGATTTCCAAGGTTGGGAAGGCTGCCATATTTCATTGTAGGGCTGTTTTCATCCATATTCTCAATTTGTTCGGGTCTTGGCTGAGGTTGTTCGATGGCGATTGTATTTGTTTCATACAGCAACTTGTTGAGCATTTGTTTAGGGTAGGAGTTGTCCTGAAAAATCTTATGCAGTTTTTTTATGTTCGCATCCACCAAATCTGGGTGGCAATTTTCAATTCGGTTTTTCATTTCTTTTATACAATTTATCTTCATTCCTATTGGGTGTTCAGATTTGAAATGGATAAATCTATTTGAATGTGTCTCTTTTCTATACCAGTCCAGCTTAATCGTTTCATTCATTCTGCAAACCCTTGTATCTAGGAAGGGAACAGAGTTGTTTTCATCTTCCCTTTCAATTGTAAAATATGGACGAGTGAAAGTGAAGAATGTAGACTCTGTGATATGTGTACCTATTCTATGATTTTTGTAAGTTAAGTTAATATTAAGTTTAAGGGCCGGTTTTACAATCGAAAGTTAACCTTTATGGTTAGGTTACCGGCACTCGATGGTTAACTCGTACCTGGCGTTTTACAATAATTTTACCGATGGAGGTTTCGTAACTATGAGTTGAGTTTAAATTTTATTAAGTTGGTAGAAAAAAATGGTTCTTCTGATCTAAATAGTAGGTCGGACGCATTAACGAATTTATAAGACGTCATATGCATCAAAAGATCTGAGGCGGCCAATTTCGAAAAAATTACGGACAAAGCAAAGTAAGCCTCTAAATTCAAAATTTCATTTTTATTTCACATAATTTATTTTGTAAGTCTGAAGGACTTAGCTCAATTGCCTTAAATACAGCTATTTATTTATTTTATTTTCAAGAGGAGTATCTAGAAGAACGTGAAATAAAAATGAAGATCTTACGTCGAAAATTGGCATTGATGGATAAGAAATGTGCCTTGCAGAATATTAAAATCGATGATTGATTTATACAAGAATATATTTAAAGTTTTTTATTTCAGTTTAATAAATGTTTCCACAGTTTTGTCTATGCATACATGAGTTCAATTATTTCTGTTATTCAATCTATTGAAATACATATTTATGAAGGTATCTCTAGTAGTAGTACTTGTATTATGCCTTTGATCGGGAAATTCTGAAAGATCAACATTTGTAGTGAATTCTACAGCAGCTTCTTCTTCATCATTGACTGGAGGGATCAATTCTTTTTGGTCACATGCTATGTTATGAAGAATAGCTGTTGCCACAATCACAGCTTGAGCTGTATCTAATTTGACACACATTCCCATATCAAGGGCTGGAAAGCGACGTTTCCACACACCATACTGTTTCTCAACGACATTTCTTGTACGAATGTGTGATTCGTTAAATAAGCTTTCAGAAGGTGTCCTTGGATTTGCTAAAGGTGTAATTAAATAAGGCTTAATTCCATAGCCACTATCTCCTACTAATACACTGTGAGGAAAATCCCCTCTTTCCAATGATCTGCACAGCATAGAATTTCGAAAAATAGGGCTATCGTAAGCTGAACCTGGCCATTTAGCAACAATGTTCCTAATTTTAAGAGACGGATCAGCTACTGTTTGTACATTCAAGGAAAAAAACTGTTTACGGTTCCTGAATAATTCGGCTTGATCACCTCCTGGCGATTGAATATTTATATGGGTGCAGTCAATAGCACCTATGCACCTTGGAATACTGACAATACTTGAGAGTATTGATAGCTCTAGTTACACGTCTCACAACCAAACTTGAAGTTGCTTTGCTGACACCAGCAAAATCTCCATTACATCTCAAGAATGATCCAGAAGCATAATAGTTTGTGAGTAGAAGCTGCTGACTTGCAGATAGACAATCATTTCTGAAAATAAAATCTTTTTTATAAAAATGTACTTACAAAAGTATTGCATTTCAACTACCTTCTAGTTGGATGAGCTATCAAATGTTCTATTTGGCTGAGAATATCCAAAACGCATCTTTTCGATAATCTGAATCGTTTGAAAAAATCATCGTCGTCGTAAATATCGAAATAATTTGGTCTATGACGGATCACCTTAGGTCTACGACATTGTTTAATAAGTCAATGGTCTACGATAATCATCTTCATCACTGCTATAAGCGTTTATATCATAACCCATTAAATCCATATTAACAGAAAATCTGAAGTGTAATTATCAACCAAAATAATTTTCGAATCAAAGAAAAACGAAACAACATTCGTTTTTAGGTTATATACCTATACATTTTTGAATAATTCTATGGTTCTTGAATTAACTTCAGGTTTACCCACACTTTCGGTGTAGGTTAAGTTAACTGATAGTTAACCACGTTTCGTGCTATTGTAAAACGCCTAACCTGCAAAATTTCCTTAACCTGAAGTTAACCTACGATTGTAAAACCGGGCCTAAGACGACAGATACCCATTGCGATTTCGATTTATGTCCATAACAACTAGAATTTATTCAATTATTAGAACAACATCTTACTGGGATTATAACCTCAGTTTCTGTGAGTAATTGTTTTTTAGACGTTTTGAAGTTTTGTTTTTAATTGTCCAAATTGTAGTGACCCTGAAGAAGGAACAAAAAAGTTCCGAAAGCTCGGTATGGAATAAAGAGTGAACTGAAGTCGAATTCCCTTAACCTTTCACATATTAATAGTACGACTGTGAACTTAAGTATTTATATATATATATATATATATATATATATATATATATATATGTATATATGCGTTTATTTCCCTCTCAGTTTGAATTGATGGTGACATATTTATTCAAAGAACATCTTTCAATTTTTGGACGTAGCAATCTTGGTTTCAAACGATTTCTTTTTAGGTCTAATGGCAGGATACGCAAGGTCAATGAAAGAGGATTTTCGGTGTAAACTTTTTTTTTACCTTCAAAACGGAGTATTTTTTCAGCAAGTTTAGTATTTATGCAGTCGACTTTTTTCAATAACTGTGTAATTGAATGTTTTTCCTAGTCATACGAAAGTGAAGTTGAAAATCTTAGTCCAGATATTTTCTAAATCAATTATCTGGAATCTGCGTGTGCCTCTCGTCACCAATTAATTTTGTCACTCAAAACATTGCTTTTAATATTCTATGAATCAAAATCATCCAATTCACCTGAAACCGTTTTGTATTTAATTATTTTATGAATATTTTGCATCCACCTTATAGAAAAATGTCAGTTGAATTGTCAATTTTCAACTGACAGTCGTTCAACTACCCGTTGTGTCCACAGAGAATTCGAATGAGTCGGAACTAACCGCGGTCTGACTTCATCGTTCGTGCACCGAGCGGTCAACCATCAACCAACCACAAGAGCCGTACGCAATTGCCACTGAATACTGCTGTCGCTTTATGTCAAACACGCTCTGGGTGGTATGGTGAATACGATCTTGATGATCACTGATTATTTTCCACCATTAAATTTCTAAGCCCTTTCGAATGCTTACAGGGTGAGTCTTTGACTTGTACATATATTTCAACTGTAGATTCCTGAGGTGAAAAGAAACACTTTTTCCCTAACAGTTTTATCTGATTCGAAGTAGATGAAAAGATATATAAGATAAGATTAGATTAGTAGGTCTTTATTTGCGGATCATTACCACAACAGGGCGAAGTCTATCAAGCTATTCAACCTAATCCCTGAAGTCGTAGAGACTACACAATAATTTCTCAAAATCTTAAGAAAAATCCAAATCAACTTTCAGAATATACAATATAGGTGAGCGTAAGGAATGAAGATATTATCATATAATGTGGACAAAATAACAAATTGATATAAGTGTTACAACAGATTAGTCTACTCATTAACTATTATCGATTCAAATCATTACATATCATCAATTCTTTGACTTTAGTTCGAAAACCGGCTACAGGAAGATTGTTGTAATCGAGGGGCAATGCATTATAAAGCTTCATAGCGTTGTAAACAAACGACTTCCGACATAACGTTGTGTTATATTTTGGGAGATGAAGACTGCCGTGATTTCTCAGGTGGTGGTTACTCGAGAGTTGGTATCTTTTGATGAAATGTTATCCGGGTAAACCGGTGAGTAAATGTTATGTGCAAGTGACAGGACGCCAGCTCGATTTCTATTACCTATACTGAGCCATCCTAAACGACTTATATCATCAGAAATACGGCGCGAGTATCTGGGAATATTAAGAACAAAGTGACAGCATCTATTTACTTTGGAAGGAACTGATACCATAACGTTATTCGAGTTTAAATTCATTATTTTCGATGTTGTTTTTCCTCAGACATATAAATTAGTATTTTGCCACAGATGCTGAAAAATTAATGATTCATTCAATCTATATGCTTGAAATACAATAAATTCGTTTTCATTGTGTAGTTTGATAATCAAAGAGAAATTCTTGACGGAGAAAATCTAAATTTTTCTGAACTCGATAGAAAAAATACACAGGGTCAAAATTGACCTTACCATCAGGGTTGGATCTACCTGACAAATTGATCAGCGGATCAGTTGAATAATAAATTTTTTCGTTTAGACAATCAATCGCATCGAAAAATATCAAGAGCTTGAAATAACTCGCTATTCCTCATAATCTGAAAAACCTTTCTCAAGGAATACACAAATATGTGGTGCCGGGGAAAAAGGACATGAGTCTATTTTTGAGCAAAACGAGATATGTCTTGATTCTGGGCCTCTTGTAATTTGTAATCCAACTTCAAGTTTTTCCGTGGTTCCGTGAATAAAGAAGATGAGTCCCTTTTTGAGCAAAACGAGATATGTCTTTTGTCTGTATTCTGGACGATTTGTAATTTGAAATCAAATTTCAAGTAATCTTTCTGAACATTATCAATTATAAATAAACAAGATATTGGGAAATTGGACAATTTATTGACCTTATTCTTCTCACAGAGCCAACGTTTCGAGGTTGGTTTTCCTCTTTCTCAAGGATAAAATAAAAACAATCAACAATAAGGTCGAATTATGGTTTCACAAAGGCGTTTAAATATATAGAATCAATTCAGAGTAAGGTTATCTAGAGCAACAGTTCATGAAACAATATGAGATTTAAATAAATTTTAGGTTCGTTTTCGATTGACGTTCGCTACGACGGAAGTACGTTTCGAGTTAGCGGCTCTTAATCGGTGGTTTTTCCTTTAAATACCTTGTCCTTTAGCCTGTGATTTATTGAAAACCTGGTAAGTCCACTCATTATTTCTAAGTTGATTATATTTTTATAGTTTTTCATTCTCTGTACGCGCTGTACTAACCGATCCAGCCCACCTAGTGGCAACATGACTAAAGAGAGTCCCGGGGGACACCCCCGGTCTCAACACTTCTTTCTCCAAGGGCTTCTAACGCCTTGGATAACTTAGATTCACCCAACCGAATTGATCATGACCGATTACGTAAGGAGATTGTAGTGTTGAGACAAACAGCCTGTGATTCCCAAGATGACGAACTATTAGAGCAGATAGAGAACATTTCATAAATTATCGATAAACATAATCGTTCAGCTATCCCGAAAAAATCATTTACCTATAATGACTCCGATAAGGGCCCTTTCTGTGTCATCATAGAATCCATCTCATCGAATATCAGTAACTTAAACCCAATGAATATCGGAAAAATGCTTCATAATACCTACTATACCAACAATTTGAACATAAGAAATATAACCAGAAAGGGACTTAAGCGCGTAGGAGTTTATTTCTCTACAGCCGAACAGGCAAATTGGTTTGTAGGAAACCATGCTCTTCACCCAGACAGTTACGATGTGTATATTCCTGCTAGAATGGTCACATGTATGGGAATAGTCAGAGACATGGGCTCTGACCTGACTGAGGATGACATAATAGAATACGGCATGGGAATGTCCCCCAGCACTTCTGTACTCAGAGTACGTAGATTCAAACGCACTATTAGAGAACACGATGTCCCAACTCAGGTCCCCACCGGCACTTGCCTCATAACGTTCCAGGGAACTTCCCCCCCTAAATACTTTGAAATTTTCAACATTCGTACCGAAGTCTCCCTATATATTCCCCCTGTGATACAGTGCCGTAAATGCCAACGTTTTGGCTATATTCAAACGCAATGCAGAGGAACTTCCAGATGCGTTACCTGTGGTGATTCCCACGAACCCTTGACAAACTGCATCAACCCTCCTAAATGCATATTTTGTATGAGTCCCCATCCAGCAAATGACAAAACACGTCAGAGTACCTGAGGCAGGTAAAGATCAGAGAGCTGATGGCGTATCACAATTTATCACTTTATGAAGCTAATCAGGCCACCAGGAAACCTACAGCACCTGTACCCTCAGAATTTCCATTGCCACAAAGCCGCTCTCATCAAAATTCTAACAGCCCATCCCTCCCCACATCAACACGTAGATCATACCCCTCAAGAATCATCAACAAAACAACACCACTAAAGAGAAAAGACCAGTTGGGTATGACCAGGAAGCTCATGCCCAGGCTCTCATCACTTACACCCCTATGAAAACCAATTGCTTGACATCTACCCCCTCCACATCCTCTCATCCTCCTCAGAAATTGATCATCACAGACGCTATTCTCCAAACTCCTCTCCCTCTTTCCTCAAACGACGAAGATTCTCTTGATATGGAAATATCAATCATTGAAGACAAAAACTCTCAAACATCAGCAGTACTTGATTGGAGTGCGGAGGTACCCCCTCCACGCTCTAACTGAGTACTGTGCTTATTATACATATCTGTTTAACTACAAAAAAAAAATATATATATATATATATATATATATATATATATATATATATATATATATATATATATATAATTTTCAAAATTCTTGTTTGGGTACTCGGCATAGGGCTTCAATTTATTCAATACAACAATTGGTCTTTTAACATCTATATTTCTAAAATTCAATCGAAGAACAATTCTTTAGTCAAGGAATTGAAAGATAAAGAATTCATAGATGGTAATACTGCCAAAAAACTTAACAGTCCTCATCGGAGACCTAAATGCTCAAAACCCTCTCTGGGGGTCCGGAATTCGCACTAAGGTCATCGTGGACTGTTATCCCGGATTCCAGCACAAGTGATCACTTTCCAATCTTGATTCAGTTAGGGACGGCCCTAAACAGGGGACAGGTTAGCTCGAGTAGAGTGTTTACTACTCGGAAATACAATCTGAAGAGGGCTGATTGGGTAGGTTATGGTGCCTATCTGAGCGAACGAGCGACCCGGGAAGACTCCGCTGATGACGACTCAGAACAAGTACTCACTATAATAACTGATGCAGCAGAAATGTATATCCCAAAGTACAAGCACTCAACTTCCAACAACTTCAAGGTGCATTGGTGGGACGATGGGGTTGGTGCAGAGGTGGAGAAGAAAAGAAATGCTTTCAGACAATATCGCTCAGAACCATCCCTTGAGAATTTTATAGCTGTCAAGCAGGCAAGAGCTTCTTGCAGAAGACTCATTAAAAAAAAAAAAATCATCTTTCACGAACTTCTGCGAAAATATAGACACCATAACGACCCACAAAATGTGGAGAGTGGTTAAAAAGTTCTCAGGTATGACGTCTTCTTCCCCTCCACTTCCCCCATCCAGGAACTGTATGCTTCAGATCCTCCAGAACTTGGCAAAGATAGACCCTCACGGTATACCTACAGTAACATCGATTGAGTCCTGTGACTCATTTACTCTAGAAGAACTTCTTTTGGCCTTGTCGAGGAAAAGAGATTCTGCTCCTGGTCTGGATGGTATAATGTACCAGCTGCTATCCCACGCCCAAGTGTCACTCAAGCTTCGGTTGTTGAAGATTTCTAACCAGATCCTACTCTCGGGAAATGTGCCTGAAGAACTTAAAGAAACTCTGATACTGCCTTTTTTTAAGAAAGGTAAGGCCCCTGACCTTCCAACCAGCTACAGACCCATTGCCCTTTCCCCATGTACCACCAAAGTTCTCGAAACATTAGTCAAAAATCGAATAGAAAAATTAATCGAAGATCGTATAAGACCCAGCCGTCCTCTGTTCGGATTCCGGAGAGGCCGCTCAGTGTCTGACTGTCTCGCATTCCTGGCCGGTTTTACCTATAAGGCATTTGCACGCGCTGAAAGGGTAATGGCGGTGTTTCTGGACATCAAGGGCGCATATGATCATGTCTGTCCCTCTATCCTGCAGAGTGATATGGAAGCAGCGTCCATGCCTTCCCCATTAATACGCCCGACTATGCAGCTTCTCACAGACAGGATTCTGGTCATTACTCACCCGGTGATGGGGACCATACTTGGCCCCACATCTTCTTCCTGTGGCCTAGCCCAGGGCTCAGTTTTAGCTCCTCTCCTGTACAATTTATACTCCCTTCTACCTCCTGACACCCTATCCCCGAACATCCATGCAGTACAATTTGCTGATGATCTTGCGCTGTTGATTAGTGGCACTGATCCGAAACAGATGGCAGAACAACTCACAACCGACCTGAACAATTTGCACACCTGGATGTCCAATAGAAACCTGTCCCTGTCTCCGGAAAAGTCGACAGCCATCATTTTTGCCAGGTCCAGGATTCCCTCTTCTCTCCCAATAATCACATGCTCCAACCTCATTATTCCCTGGAAGACGTCGATTAGATACCTCGGTGTCCAACTTGAGAATAGCTTTCGCTGGTGCGAGCAGATTGATGCCACTTGTGCAAAGATCTCAGGAGCTCTCAACATCATTAAAGCACTAGGAAAAACTAAATGGGGCTGCCATCCTGCAGTGCTCATCTGTGCAGTGCTGGCTCTTCCTCACATTGATTATGGGAGTATTCTGTACGGAAGATGCTCCAAGACAAATCTATCACGCTTAGATAGAGCACAATTTGCCCTCCTTCGCGCTGCAATGTCCCTACTGAAGTCCACCCCGACCAACGCAATTCTCCTTGAAGCGGCCCAGCAACCTTTATCATATAGACGGAGGTGGTTAGCACACAAGTATGTTACGAAACTTTACAGAATGAAAAACCATCCCGTACTTGAAATAATCGGCAATTATGAAGATCTCGAACATCTCTGGTCTCGTACAACCACCCCTCCTCTTGTGCAAGCACTTGCTGAAATCTCTACCCGGAAACACCTCATTAGGGCAATGCCGAATGTTCCCATTTACGATGCTCCACGCCAGGTGAGGCTAAACAGGATCTTCGTACTGAACTCAGGACTACCAAAACATGCAGTGACGAATCCCCAAGGTTTTTCTGCCCTGGTGTCTGAGAAATTTCCGCAACACCATCTCCTCTTTACCGATGCTTCACTATCGAGATGCCCTGACTCAGTAGGCTATGGCATATTCTGCCCTTCCCCACTCGTAAAGATTTCTGCTAGACTCCCAGATCACTGGTCCATTTACACCGCAGAAATGTACGCAATAGGCACTGCTGTTGAGGTGGCCCTTCGGTACAAACCCCAAGAGTATTAATCGTGTCTGATTCACTCAGCGTTTTAGAAACCCTCAAATCGAGGAAATTTGACTCAAATACGGACTGTATCACGGTGAGAACCTTTCAACTCTTTTTCAGAGCGATGTCTGGTGGAATCATGGTCAAGTGCCTGTGGGTACCTAGTCACTCCTACATGCATGGTAATGATATGGCCGACTTACTAGCCAACCAGGGTAGGTATCAGGGCTGTCATCCAAATATCCCTGGTGGTCCCAACGAGTTGTGGCCACATTATCGTTCTGAACTAAAACGCAGCTGGACCAATGAATTTTTCGATATATGCTCCTTAAAGGGGCGCATCTATGCAGACTTTATAGAACGTAATTCATTTCCAACCACTCCTTGGTTCACTAAAATTAATAGACCTCGTCGATTTTTCACACTCACACTGCGTCTTAGATCTGGCCATTGTTTGACACCATCCTATCTTCACAGGATAGGACTTAGAGACACGGCACTGTGCGACTGCGGAGAGCTGGGGGACATTGTACATGTCTTTTTCGGTTGCACTAATAACGCAGACAGAGCCACAGATCTCTACACTGCACTCTCCTCACTTGGATTCCCACGACCCCTTAATATCTATCAGATTATATTCACGGAAAGACTAGAGGTGCTGGATCTGTTGGTGAGTTTTCTTGTCTGTACCAACTTAACTCTGTAATTGCATGCTTGATCAGCTTAGAATTCATGTCTCCATAGCCTCCCTACCCCTTGCTGCTTGCATGAGACCCTGTTTCCTGTTCTTCCACCGCTTTTAGATAGAGATGCATGACTCGAAAGACTAGGCGAAATATACATATATATACCTTATAAGTTTGTTCCCAGTTCACCTGACCTGGGATTGGTACTCCAAGACTCCTGATGCCCCAGGACCCATGGTCAAGACTGCCTGAAATGATCACCGAGATTGGGTGCATAGTCTTCCAGGCTGAGCCCATATTCAGACTCCTCCAACCAGGGGCATTACTGGTTGCAGACCTGTCTGTTTGAGATAGAAGAAGAAGAAATTTTAGGTTAACATTGAAACGTGGTTTGACAAGACCACAGAGTATTATCAAAACTACACAATTATGAACAATAGCATTGAAAATGGAAAACGTAACTGAACTAATGAACTAACATAAATACATTTATAACAATTGACTATACAATACAGGGTGTACCAAGTTCGACGGCCTATTAGGCGTTTCTGGAGAACTGGACCTATTTGAAATCTGAAAATACTTTCCAAAATATCGAGAAAAAACTGAAGAAAAAAGGGAGATCGGAGTATTCGGTATTATGTTTGATATTCCTAACCTAGATATCGTAAGCACAAACCGTTTTCACAGCGGAGACTGTGGAAATATTGTATATTTTCAGAATTTTGAAAAACTCGTCACAGGGTGTTCCAAATGTTGGTTAAAAAAAAATAAAAGTTATGAGCCAATCTTGATCCCTATTTTTGAACCAACATTCGGAACACCCTATGACGGGTTACTCAAATTTCTGAAAATTTACAATATCTCCACAGTTTTCGCCTTCAAAAATGTAAAAACGGTTTGTGCCTACGATATCTAGGTAAGGAATAACAAACATAATACCGAATACTCTTATCTCAATTTTTTCTTCAGTTTTTTCTCGACATTGTGAAAATTTTTTTGACGAATGCAACGATTTGTGTAGGAATGTATTCAGAATTGCATACTCTATCAAATTCGAAAACAGAACATTTTTGAAAAGTTTTTTTTCTCTTCCTGTGTAACTGAGAGTGGTCAGGCTCCAAGAATATTTTAGATCGGTAGATAATGTCAAACAATAACACAATCCAAAATTTCAGATTCCAAATAGGTTCAGTTCTCCAGAAATGCCTAATAGGCCGTCGAACTTGGTACACCCTGTATACTGAGACTTTTTAAGTCCTTTTCATGATTAACTGCTTGATTCTTTTTCATGAAAATCATTTCACTGATATTTCTCGCATCTGTTCGTTTCATAATCTAAAACTTTGACGTTATCAAAATTGAACTTATTTATGTCCTGTCGTGTGAGTATGTGTGGCTAACGCTGTTTTGCCACTATTTGTTAGGTTGTTGCAGTCATTTTTATGGTGTCTTATTCTGTCTTTGAGATATTGTTTTTTTTTTTGTCTAATATAAGATTCTTCACAATTGAAGCAGCGGATCTGATATACTAAATTAGACTTCATCAATTCTGGTGTTCTGTCTTTCAGTGTTGTAAAGAATTGTTTTTCCCTTTCAGTTGATTAATAAGCGCAACAACAATTAAATTCTTTAAAAATTTTGTTCATGGAATGAGATAATCCAGGAACATATGGAAACTTATAATATTTGAGGTTTGAATTGGTCCCAGTGACTGGGTGATTAATTTGATCCAATTTATTACCCATTCTGGTAACTAGATATTTGGGGTAGTGATTTTTATATAGAATTTCTTTTATTACATTGATGTTTTGTATATGTAACCTTGAATTACTTAGCCCTAAATTTCTCAATAATAGACTTATCTTTTTTTCCCCGATACCACAGAAATATTTCTAAGGGTTTAAATCGTTGGTGAATGCATTAAATGATTAAAAGTACGACCTTTTCGTGTGAGTCTGCTAAAGAAAGTATCCAAAATCCTTTTCGTTGAGTGTGCTTTACTGATTTGATATAGAGTATGCCGTTCTCGTGATCATTTGGGATTTTACTGTAGAAGCTCCACAGGCATTTTTTTCAAAATTTCCCTACGGTTTCAGTTTAGATAATATTTTCAGTTTTGAGCTTCTTTTTGTCGGTTCTGTTAAGTACAGCGCGTTTATAATTTATTCATGCTTCACCACTCTGTATAAATATGATGAAAGAACTCGGGGCGCATTGAAACTTACAATAATATCGAATAAGCTTATACACAAACAATCTTGAAGCTGGCAAATGAAGCGAATGAAATTCTTCGAACGCGCTTAGGGGAAAGGTTATAATTCAATCAGTTTTTATATCGAAATCATTTTCATTGAAATTTTCTTCCCGAAAATATTTCGATAATTGAGAGTGGTTTCTTGTCGAATGATGTATAATGAAGTAAACCTCAATTGAGAAACGCACTAATGGCAGTGTAGTGCATCTAATGTTGAAATATTAAATAGACGATTACTAATATTGCGGATGCAGCACCTTTCCCATTGTTCATGAATATATCGTAACAGGTGACACAGATACAGAAGTACAAAGTACTCAATTGTGAATTGACATAGTTAGTAGTTAGTAGATATAGACTAATAAATAGTTAAGAGGAAGGTATTCTTATTGGGAACCCTTACCAATGTCCCAATGGTGATCCTGATGGCGAAACCTTGGAAATATTCGAACATTTAGGGTGAGTGTTAATAGGAGGAAAAGTGAAAATGGGGTCGAGCCAATCAAGGCAGGAAAAAGAAGAGATTATAATTGCACAGGCAGTTAATAGTGGCGGCCAAACCAATGAACAAGAAAAAATTTCTACGCGAGAGGTGTGCAAACTAATAATCTTTATCCTGGTGATAGCTGTAGCCTGTTCGTACATTTTCAACATATGCAGAAAGAGATCGGAAAAAAAGATCAGGAGAGAAGTGACGAGAAGCCAGATGTTAGCCCCAATCAACAGCGCCTAGGTGTAGTGTAGTGGTAAGCAGACTACAAAACGATACTAATGACTTTAATGGAATCTTTTGTTTTCGGGAATAATAGTTTTACCTAATTTTTTTTAACTAGATGTATGGCAGTTAATAATTTAAATGAAATTTTGGAATCCCTGAAATCTATAAAAGTATATCTGAGGAAAATTGGCCCTGAAAGGCGAAAAGAGAAGATTCTCGATATTGAAATTAAAGAAGCCAAAATTATCTATGAACAATTTGAGGATGATTTTGAGGAAATTCAGAAACATTTTGCAGACATTCCTACCGATAAATTGAGCGCAATTCAGCAATTTCCCACCGAAATACGGGATAAATATAGTGCAATATTAAATGTACAGATCAAGGAGAGCCCAAGTTTGATAGAAATGGAGTCTTTCGATTTGAAAACTGCTTCATCTTTGCTACCTATGCTCAATGATAGCGAAGATACGTCTAAACAATTGATAGATGCTACGGAATTCTATGATTCAATGCTTAAAAACAGATCAAAAGCAGCATATTAGAAAATTTGTATTGAAAACTAGGTTATCTCCAAGTGCTAAACTTCGTTTAAATAAGGAATATGCTTCAACATCTTCGTTAGTGGATAATATGAAAAAACATCTCCTCACGATTGAATCGGATACTACTCTCCAAACTATATTAATAAATTCACGTCAAGGAAATAGGTCGATTGAATCCTTCGGTAAATCTCTAGAAGAACTTTTTGTTGATTTGACAATTTCACAGGCCAAAGGTGATGACAATTCATATTCGGTTCTGAAACCTATTAATGAGCGGAATGCTATAAAGCAATTTGCGGACGGATTGAATAATAGACGATTAAGTACAATTATTTCAGCTTCTCTTAAAGATGACATCCGTACTGCACTAGACGAAGCTTCTGCTATTCAATCGATAAATCATTTTCAAGTACAGAGAGATAGAAAATGGCAATATAGAGGCAGTGGCAGACCCAGAGGCCCATCACATAGATTTTGTGGTAATAATTTGAGATATAACAAGAATCATAAAGCAGATAAATTTGTCGGTCATGCGCCATCGAATGATAGTACTCGAAATTTTGCAAGACGCTCTCGTGGTCAAACATAGAGAACATTCAATACTCGAGGGAGCCAATCGAGTCATCATTCACAAGAAAACAGAGTCTTTTATTTGAATGGCAAAGATAACGAAACCGCACAGAAAAATTCAAACAATCTGAAGTTTTTTCTTGACTCCGATAACTGATTCTATATTCGCTTGTTTGGGTTTGAATAATGTAGAGTTTTCAGTGGAATCCGAAAAATTTGAATTTTTAATAGATAGCGGAGCTTCACTCTGTGCAATCAAATTGGATTCTATTAGAGACAAATCCTTGATCCGTAAGGATAATCTTACTGTGAACGGTATTTGTGGAAATATAACAGCTATCGGGAATATTTCATTTGAATTGCATACCAAGGGTGTTACTTTCGAACAATTATTTTATGTATTTCGAGATATCCCTTGTAATTACAATGGTATTATGGGTCAAAATTTTTTGCAAAAATATAAAGGTATAATAAATTTTGAAGAGAACACGTTAATTTTAAATAATCGCCATAACATGGTGGAGGTTTCTCTAAACTCTTAAAATGATTCAGTGCTGACAATTCCATCTAGATGCGAAATCATTGAGTACTTATCAATAAATACAGAAAAAGAATGTGTTGTAATCCTTCAGGAAATATGTGAAGGCGTTTTCCTAGCAGTAACCGTGGTGAAACCTAAGCATAATATCATACCGAAATAACTCTCAAGAATTGTGTACCGGAAATTCATAATCTCGACAAATATCAAATATGTTCATTTAGCAAAATTACTGGAATTTCACCAACTAGAGTCAAAGAATCATTTTCATTGATAAACCTGAACGGTTTGAATAGGAAAGAACAATTGTCTATCGAAGAGCTATGTGCTAAATTCAGTGATATTTTCCATCTTCCAAACGATACATTAACCCAACTACAGTTTTCAAACAAACTATCACCTTGAAACCGAATGAAGCACCAGTATATAGAAAACCGTACAGTATGCCTCATTCGCAAAAACAGGAGGTAGATAAGCAAATTGAAGATATGATAAAAAAAGATGTTATAGAGGAGGCCCAGAGTGAATGGTCCTCTCCAATTTTATTGGTCCCCAAGAAAGCTGATAAAAATGGCAATAAGAAATGGAGGCTTGTAATCGACTTCAGATCATTAAACGAAAAAATTCAAGACGACAAATTCCCCATTCCCAACATAGTAGACATTTTCGATTCGCTTACCGGAGCCGTATACTTTTCTCACTTAGACTTAAGTCAAGGTTATTACCAGGTAGAGCAGACAGCAGACCGTACACAGCATTCTCTACTCATAAAAATCAGAATCAAATGAAAAGACTACCTATGGAATTGAAAATATCCTGCAGTGCGTTCTCACGGCTAATTTCATTTGCAATGACAGGATTAAATTACGAAAAATGTTTTTGTTATCTCGACGACTTGATTGTTTTTGGTAGAAACTTAGAATAACATAATCAGAATTTGCTGAAAGTGTTTTCCAGACTCAGAGAGGTTAATCTGAAATTCAACCCTTCTAAATGCGAATTCCTCAAAAAACAAATTTTATATTTAGGTCAAATGATATATTCTGAAGGTCTATCACCAGATCTTGATAAAACCAATGTTCTCAAGTTATACCCAGTCCCAAAAAACACTGATGAAGTCAAAAGATTCATTGCCTTTGCTAATTATTACAGAAAATTCATTAGAAATTTTGCAGAAATAGGTAATTCTCTGAATAAGTTATGCAGAAAATATTCTGAATTTCATTGGTCAGAAGAATGTCAAAGTGCTTTCGAAAAATTGAAAATCGCTCTTTCTACAGTACCGGTGCTGGATTACCCCGATTTCTCAGATGACAAAGAATTTATTTTGCAAACTGATGCAAGTGGAACATGCGCTGGTGCAGTCCTTTCTAACAAAAATAATAAGCCAGTGGCATTTGCCAGTCCACCTTTCAATAAATCCGAAACCAACTATTCTACTATAGAAAAAGAATTAGCGCCAAGTACCAAGTTGTGAAACCCACCTTGATTACGTCATCTAAAAATAATTCAAACCAATAGAATCAAATGATTTTGAATTCAAACCAAACTCGAGGGCTCCAATCACTTTGACATTGGTTGTTCAGGTGATCATAGTTTTGTAAAACAATCATTTGGCCTGATTTCAGGAAGAAAATTACCATTTTTGGTAATTCGCCTTCTGCCATTAGTGCGTTTCTCAATTGAGGTTTACTTCATTATATCTCATTCAACAAGAAACCACTCTCAATTATCGAGATATTTTCGGGGAGAAAATTTCAATGAAAATGATTCCGATACAAAAACTCATTGAATTATAACGTTTCCCCTAAGCGCGTTCGAAGAATTTCATTCGCTTCATTTGCCAGCTTCAAGATTGTTTGTGTACAAGCTTATTCGAGGCGTATTCCTCGTAAGTTTCAATGCGCCCCGAGTTCTTTCACCATATTTATACAGAGTGGAGAAGCATGCATAAATTATAAACTCGCTGAACTTAACTGAACCGACAAAAAGAAGCTCGAAACTGGAAATATTATCTAAACTGAAACCGTAGGGAAATTTTGAAAGGAATGCCTGGGGAGCTTCTACAGTGAAATCCCAAATGATCACGAGAACGGCTTACTCTATATTGAATCAGTAAAGCACACTCAACGAAAAGGATTTCAGATACTTTCTTCAACAGACTCACACGAAAAGGTCATACTTATAATTTTTTAATGCATTGACCAACGATTTGAATCCTCAGAAATATTTCTGTGGTATCGGGGAAAATGAAAATAAGTCCATTATTGAGAATGTTCAGGAAAACTACTTGAAATTTGATTGCAAATTATAAATCGTCCAGAATGAAGACATATCTAGTTTTGCTCAAAAATGGACTCATCTTTTTTATCCACGGAACCACGGAAAAACTTGAAGTTGGATTACAAATTACAAATGGTCCAGAATCAAGACATATCTCGTTCTGCTCAAAAATAGACTTATGCCCTTTTTCTCTGGCACCACGTATTTGTGTATTCCTTGAGAAATGTTTTTCATATCATGGAGAATAGCGAGTTATTTCAAGTTTTTGAAATTTTTCGATGTGATTGATTGTCTGAACGAAAAAATTTATTATTCAACAAATCCGTTGATCAATTTGTCCGGTAAATCCAACTCTTAATTAGTATGGTACTTTAAATTTATTTTCAGGGTATGGTAGGCCCAATTTTGACAATGTGTATTTTTTATATCAAGTTCAGAAAAATTCAGATTTTCTCCATGAAGAATTTCTCTTCAAAATACACAGTGAAAACGAATTTATTGTATTTCAAACATATAGATTGAATCAATCAAAAATTTTTCAGAAACTGTGGCAAAATACTAATTCACATCTTCGAGGGAAAACAACTACGAAAATAATGAATTTTAACTCGAATAACGCTATGGTATGAGTTCTTTCCAAAGTATATGACAGTAAACTATGAAGAGACAAAACCAGAAAAATTCTAACAAACATGTTATATATGGTACTATTTCATTATATTTTCATCTCGATCATAATTTTGGAACAGGTTTCTGACCGAACATTGATTTTTGCAATCAATTTTTTTACAATCAGCACATTAATTGAAATGTTTATTATCGTTTTATAGACATGAAACACCTAGCTTCCTTTTGGAGTGTATAAAAATATTCGGTTGGCTCCACTGACTTCTTGACGCTAATGGTATGGCAGGGTCAAAATTAACCCCAAACCCGCTGTCACGGTTTTATGACAGACGCTAACAAAAAAATTTGTAGCTTATATTAGTCACATCGATACACTAGGAGAAGAATAGCTGAAGGGGGAAGAAACCAGAAAATTCTGTATCTGGCTATGGTGAAAAATTATTTGAGTACCTAGGGTCAATGTTGACCCTGTCATATCAGTTAAGGGTTAACTAAATGATTAGTTCACACAAATAGATTAGAATGAAATATTTTTCCCGAAAATATTCAAATAATGCATCCTCAGGGATTTCTTGAGAATTACTGATCCACATTCTATATTGAAAAACACTCAAGGATATCTCACTCAGTAAAAAAAGTTAGTAGAAATTAATATGCGCATTGCAGAATAACCGATTGATATGTTTGTCACGTTTTTGCTAGGTAATACTGATCCTTCGGCTACATTAATGAGTTCTTCAGATATGTCGTCCCTCATCTCATCCTATTTTATCATTTGAATTTTTTAATTAGTCCATGAGAAAAATGTGCAGGTGAACCATTGAGTGGGTTATGTTTTAAAAATTCTCAATTATTATTCATTCTAATTATTTTGCAAAATTTGTATGTTGGAGATGGACGTCAAGAAGTTGCTTTTCGTTAGAAATTTATGATATCAGCATCAACTATAGATAATAATGAAATAAAAATTTCACACAAGAGTCGGTTGATCTCTCAGTTCATCATAATATGAACTTCTACCCATTTTATATAAAGTTCCCAAACGGAATGTAGAAGACGGACATATGAAGTGAATTCTAAAAAATGACGAACTTCCTGATTTGAGTCACACCTACTATCTGGAAGTTGTGTTTGAATTTTCGAGAAATTCATTTTTGCTCTTTTGCAAGTTTTCAACGTTTTTCCTCCATAGATCCTGTTATATAGTCATACGCATCCTGAAAATGAGATATCTTTAATGTTGTCGCCGTATGCTACATATGTTGTATTTTTCATTTTTGCATTGTATTTTTCGATCATTCTAATAAATGCTTTTAAACGTGAAACAATATTTCTCCTCATTTCAACTACGAATATTCAATTGGCGACGAGTGAAAAATTAATTAAACTCAACGAAATAAAGACATTAAGAGAGTCTTCCGGGCTACGAAATAAAGATCATTAGTGATTATGGAGACGCAAACTCCGTTAATTGGACATCTTCGAGAGTTCAACATACATCAAAATAGTGGTATGCAAAGAGTCTTCCAGGCTTATTGGCCGTGGTCCATTAGGAATAATTTCACCTAACGTTTCGCCTACAACTTCAGTAGGCATCTTCAGAGGATTCTCGGTCTAAGGTTGTACCTCAGACGCTGAATTTCTGACACTGACTTGTTCGAACCGGAAGCGTCATCTGCGCGCCAGTTTATGGCGGGAAGAAGTGGTGCGTCTACGTGCGCGATGCTGATTGGCCCATCGCTTCCGCTTCGTGTCGGCTTGATCTTTGTTTTTTCTAAGGTCGGTAACCAGGCACTATGCAAGAAAGGGGTCTCTTCTTTTCTGTTTATGTTATTTTTGTGTTTATAAATTTCAATGGCTTCCATGTTCAGCCTGGGATAGTAACTTTTAATATAGGAAATAATCTCCGCTTTTGAGAAATCTATGTTGTGTCCATTTATTAGCGCATGTTCTGCTAGTGCGGATTTTTCTGTCTGATTCAGTTGACAGCATCGTTCATGCTCCTTGATTCTGGTATTAATACTTCGCTTTGTTCTGCCAATATAGACTTTGCCGCAGTCACAAGGTATCCTGTAAATACCAGCTTGTGAAAGTGGGTCGATTTTGTCTTTGGTTGTTTTTATCATTTGCCCAAGTTTCTGTGTCGGGTTATAAACGGTCTCGATGTTGTGCCTTTTCAGTATTTTACCAATTCTATCTGTGACCTTGGGGATGCATGGTAAGATAGCTCTTCCGTTAGGTGTGATTTGTGATGTGTTATCATCACGGGTGGACGTTTTTGTTCTTATTGCCCTCTGAATTTCTTTGATATTATAGCCATTGGCGATGAATGCATTCTGTAAATGTTCAAGTTCATCCTTCAGAAATTCCGGCTCGCATAATCTTCGGGCTCTTTCCACGAGTGTTTTGATAACTCCTCGTTTCTGTTTGGGGTGATGATTGGACTCCTTATGTAGATATCTGTCATTGTGGGTTGGTTTTCTATAAACTCTGTGTCCTAGTTTCCCATTAGGCTTTCTAGTTACCAAGACATCTAGAAATGGTAGTGTACCATCCTTTTCAACTTCCATTGTGAATTGAATATTTGGGTGCCTACTGTTGAGATGGGTTAAGAAGGCTTGCAATTCTTCATCTCCGTGACCCCAACTGACGAAAGTATCATCTACATAACGTAGCCACGTAGATGGTTTCTTCGATGTTGATTCGATGGCACTTTGTTCGAATTTTTCCATGAAGAAATTCGCAATTGCAGGACGTAGTTTAGCGATTCTCTGATGGGAACTAATGTGAACAGAGACACAACATCAAAACTAACGAGTCGGTCATTTGGTCCCAACTGGATGTTCTGCAGCCACTTTTTCCCGCCATAAATCGGCGCGCAGATGACTCTTCCGGTTCGAACACGTCAGTGTCAGAAATTCAGCGTTCGAGGTACAACCTCAGACCGAGAATCCTCTGAAGATGCCTACCGAAGTTGTAGGCGAAACGTTAGGTGAAATTATTCCTGATGGACCACGGCCAATAAGCCCGGAAGAGTCTTTTCATACCAGTATATCCGGTCGTGAAAGCCTTAAACTATTCATACATCAAAATGATTGGTCTATATTCAAACCAAGATGAAAGAATTTCTTCGAGGCAAATTCCATCACGAATGAAAAAAGAAAAATGGCAGTTTTCCTGAATATTCTATCAGAAGATTCATATCGTCTATTATTCAACTTGTGCATGCCGAAGACACCAGAGTCACGAAGTTTCAATGAGATAATCGAAATATTCAATAAATATTTTTGAGCTCATAAGTTCATTTTCGCTGAAAGGAGTAAATTTTACAATTCTTTTAAGCAAAGTTCTGAAAATTTACAAGAATGGGCAGCACGTGCCAGAAGCCTTGCTGTTCATTGTGAGTTGGGCGAAGAGCTACAAGTGGTTCTCAGAGATCGATTCATCATGGGATTGGAAAAAGGATCGATAAGGGCAGATTGTTTGAAGAATCCAATAATATTTCATTTGAGGATGCCGTGAGAATAGCAGTCGTAAAACAAGCATCATCAATTAAACAAGAGGAATAGTTTCCGCCATTTTCATGTAAGAGTGAATTGTATCAGATGCGCAAGTACTCAGCAGCTGGAAAGACAACGTCACCGAGTAATCAGAAATCGTCATGCACTACGTCAAAGAAGAAGCATTGAACATTTTCCACTTCATGTAAGGTATGCGGTAGGAAGAATCATTTAACCTCGGAATGCAGATATAAAGAAAATTCATGTCACATCTGTAAGAAGAAAGGTCATATGGCTCCAGTTTGCCGAAATCGTAAGAATGAAAATTCACATGATTTTTTGGAAGAAGAATTCAATAGTTTATATTCTTTAGATACTAAAACTGAATTTAAACCGATAATGATAGACATATTTATGAAAAATGAAAAGTTTTCATTTCAACTCGATACTGGCTCTAGTATTACAGCTGTATCGAAGAATTTTTATGAAAAATATTCGAAAATTTGATTTGAAAGATTCCAACTTAACATTGCATGTTTACAATGGAATATCAGTGTCACCTCTAGGTTATTTTAAATCAAGGGTTTCCTATAATAATATCAGCGAAATACTATTTATTTATGTTATAGAAAATGGAGGACCCCCAATTTCAGGTAGAGATTTTGTTTCAAAATTCAATATTAGAATGAATACCCAAATTGGAAATATCAATAATTTTGAAATCAATTTGGACAGGGAATTTCCAAAACTTTTTGAATAAGGTCTAGGAACATTTATTAAAGCAAAAGCAAAAGTGTTACTCAAAACTCCAGAATCAGTTCAACCGAAATTTTTGCGAGCTTGGTCAGTACCTTACGCATTAAGAATTAAAATTGAGGAAGAACTTGATCGACTTGTGTCACTAGGTGTCATTACTCTAGTGGATTTTTCGGTTTGGGCTACACCCATTATTCCGGTAATTAAAAAGAATGGTAAAATAAGAATATGCGGTAATTTTAAAATAACTATAAATTCTCATGTAGTAAAAGATGAATATCCTATACCTGTTGCTAGAGAATTGTTTGATAAATTGGGTACTGGAGAGGAATTTTCAAAAATAGATCTTTCAAATGCTTACTGGCAGATTCTGCTCAATGATGATTCCACAAATTTGACAGTTATATTACACACAAAGGTTCATATAAATTTTTAAGATTGACGTTTGGTTGCACCCCTGCTGCTAAAATTTTTCAGAAGATAATAGAATCACTTCTGACGGAACTTGAAGGCGTAGTTGTCTTACAAGATAATGTTGCTATAACTGGTAAAGATGGGAAATAGCATTGTAAACGACTAAGAAGGGTATTGCGAATATTGGAAAGTTCGGTTCTTAAGTTTTCTAAAGAAAAATGTACCTTTTTTCAACCTTCCATTGAGTATTTAGGACACATTATTGATAAAGACGGCATACATCCATGTCCAACTGAAGTTGAAGCAATTAAAAATGCTCCAACGCATTGAACGTAGTTCAATTAAAGTCATTTTTAGGACTTTTAAATTACTAGGTACTGCAGATTCGTTGAGAATCTTTTTGTTATACTTCGATCTTTATATTCATTATTAAAGAAAAACACTAGTTGGAAATGGACTGAATACTGTCAAAATGCCTTCCACAAGTTAAGAATTTTCTTAGTTCGGACAAAATTCTTGTTCCGTACAATCCTCAACTGCCTTTAAAGTTAACAGTTGATGCATCACATTATGGTATTAGAGCTATTTTAAGACACATTTTTCCAGATAAAAGTGAAAAGCCTTTAGCTTATTCATCTCGTTTGTTAACAGATGCAGAAAAGAGATATTCTCAGTTCGAAAAAGAAGGTTTGGGTATAATATTTGGTTTACAAAAATTTAACCAGTATTTAAATGGCAATCAATTTATTTTGGTAACTGATCACAACCCATTAGTACATATTTTTGGTCAGAATAAAGGATTACCACAATATGCCGCCAATAGAGTTAGAAGATGGGCATCTATTTTATCAAATTGTGATTATTCCATAGAATACGTAAAATCTAAAGATAACTTAGCTGATTGTCTCTCACGTATACCACAAAACAAAAATTTTGATTCACACATCGAAGTTGATTTTGATTATGTAAATTTTTTCGACAATGATGCATAATTTCAGACTAAATTCGCAGATATCAGAAATGCCATGAAATATGATAATGTTTTGAATCAAGTATTTTCATTGGTCAAAAAAATAAATGGCCTTCTAGAACACACAAAAATAAAATGTTCAACCCATATTTGAAGAAAAGATTTAATTTTTCTATAGAATCTGAATGTCTACTCTGGAACAACCGAATTGTTATACCAGAACAAATGCGAGAAGTTTTATTAGAACAACTGCATTCAACTCATCTTGGTTTTGCTAAGTCAGAAGGAATTGCTAGAACCTATTTTTGGTGGCCAAACATTGACTCAGATATTGAAAAAAAAATTAAGTCGTGTGAGATATGTAAACTTTATAGTCGTAGTCCAAATTTATCAAAATTACATTCATGACCATATCCAGAAAAGACATGGGAAAGACTACGTTTAGATATTTTAGGTCCTTTCAAAAACAAGTATTTTTTTATTTTGGTTGATGCACATTCGAAATGGACTGAAGTATTTCCGATGACAAGTATAATCACAGATAATGTTATTAAATTTTTAAGATTTACCTTTGCTCGATTTGGAATTCCGAAATTGATCGTAACCGATCAGGGACGTCAATTTGAATCAGAAAAATTTCATAAATTTTTGTCCAACAACAATATAAAATTCATTGATGCACCTGCAAATCATCTAAGTTCAAATGATCAAGCTGAATCATCAGTGAAAATCATAAAATCTGCACTTAATAAAATCATGACTAACTGTAACAATGATATTGATCTGACATTATCAAGATTTTTGTTTGATTATAGAAATTCTATTCATTCTGCTACAGGTGCAACTCCTTCAGAGTTGATAATCCGTCATAAAGTTAATGATCGTTTTAGTTCATTGCTACCCAGAACTGACATAATTGAAAAAGTTCATACAAATCAGCAAACACAAAAAAATATTTCCCAGGAAAAAGAAATGCGACATTTAATATAAACGACCGTGTAATAGTAAAATCATATAGAAATAATAGAGAATTTTCGGAAAAAGGAATTATCAGAAAAAGAATTGGCAAAGTTGTATTTGAAGTATTTATTATAGAAAAAAATGTTACTCTGAAAAAGCATGTAGATCAATTGAAGACTGATTTTTATGATATGTCAATTCCGATTACAACAGATCCAATAGAAATGAACAACGATAATCTAACGGTAACTGAAACTGATTCAGGAGATGATTTAATCGATGAAAACGACGAGAATAAACGCGAAAGTCTTCCGATTGCTTTAAGGAAAGAAAAAAGAAATGTCAGAACAATCGAAAGATTGGGAACTTTTTTATGATAATTTTGAAACTGTATTGTTTGTAGATGAATGATGAATAGTTGTAAGTAATTAGCTAGTAGTAGTGTTGAAAATGGATTAGATTATGTCTTTTGAGTTTATTGTTAAGTAATAGTAATATTTCAAGGGAAGAGATGTTATATAGTCATACGCATCCTGAAAATAAGATATCTATAGTGTGATCGCCGTATGCTATATATGTTGTATTTTTTTTTAATTGTATTTCTCGATCATTCTAATAAATGCTTTTAAACGTGAAACAATATTTCTCCTTATTTCAATTACGAATATTTAACAGATCCTTATACAAGATACATTACTCACTTTCCTGTAAAACATAAAGAGCTATGAGTAAAGGTTATTCGAATTTAAAACAACAGTGGATTTTGAGAAATGAGGAGAGAAGACTTGTTCTAGAAATACTGGAAATAACTGAGAATTTATGAAAGAGATTATATATTATACTATAGTGGTTCATTCTGACATATAAATAATGTATGAGAATAGTTATTCATGATACAAGTGCAAAAGGCATCGATATTCTTACACGAGTTCAAAATTCAAAAACGAGCCACGAAGTGACGAGTTTTGGAATGAACGAGTGTTAGAATGAATCTTGTGTTCGGGTATCATACATTATTTTCTCTAATTCGCTGAATTTTCATCGAAATTAATGAAAAATTGCTGTAAATATCGTTTAGTAATTTTTGCTTTGAAAAATATTGATTGGCAGAACTGAAATTTGACAGATGTTAAATAAATCAGTGGCAGGAGGCCACCATGTCATCAATAAATATTACTGAAAACAGTGTTAAAATGTGATTAGAATGAAATATTTTAACATTGTTTTGTTCTACGAGATGTGGCGGAATCAACGGTTTTGATATATGACTAGAGAAAAGACAAATTTTTTATGTCATGCAATAAAAAAATTTGGATAGAACTGAACAGAACAAACTTAATGACAACATATATTGTCTTTATTTTCATTAGGTGTGAGTACAAGTTTCGCGTAGTTTCTGAGGGTGTTCTGGAATCCCAGAGAATGGGGCGAAATAGAAAATATAAAAATAAAAGTATTCTCTAATTATGTATCAAGTCCAAGCCTAAGAAAATGTATTTATTTCGGTTTTTGAACTATTGTCACCAATGGTCATTTCATGAAGAAAAAGGCTCATTATGAATTATAAAATTTAAAACCCTGATGAATATGTAGAAAATTTACCTAATGTGTATATATTATATAAAAATTTAAAAACATATATGTGCAACGAAGCTATCAATCAACACTATGATCAAAGAACACAATTCCAATTGCAGACTAGGTCATTCAGAGAAATTCGCCGACTTGAGCACTGACTGAACAACTCAAATGATGCAATTGTATTCGACCAAACCCAAGTTTTATGTACCACTACTGCATACTGCCTCAGGCTTCACAGGGTAGCAATCGAAATTCATAAATACCCAATGAATTTCAATAGATCAGGGGAAACAACAAAATATTTGTGCCAGTACTCAAAAACACCAGACCAGAGCAGCCACGTTCCCTGACCGAGGATAAATAAGGACGTACAATCTGCAACCCCTTCATTCTCAGGCACCTCAATTCAGCGAAAACATCTCTTTAAATATAATTCCTTCCCACACGTGCTCTTATATATAGAGTGAATGTTTTTCAGGGAAATACCCACATAACTTAATAATTTCCTCTGAAATTCATCAAATTTCCGTAGACTTCATTGTCTATTCTTCATTGTGTATCGGATGATTAAAGAAAAAAAATATAAACCGCTAGCTCCAGATTTAGAAAAAACCTGAAAATAAGACGAAAAATCTAGGATAGATTATTACATCCACGCGTTGATGGTGGATTGAAATTTCAATGAAACATTCAAATTTGATGAAAACTCAGAGTAAGAAAGCAAACTTAAATGGAATATCGAACAGTCACGCAAGCCCAATATCATTGAACTTTGAAATCAAACATGTTATGATTCCTCCATTCATTATAAGAATAATGTATAGGTCTCCAATAACAAAACGGGTTCCTTTTCGCCCTTGAGCAAGATTCGTGAAACTATTGATGAATAATCGTGATAAATATGAATGAGTCTCTCCACCTCCAGTCTTGACATATTAAACAATGGCCATTGCTCTTTGATTCATCATACAACTCTGAACGATAAATTTCATCGGATGCTCCCCCATCTTAGGAATTACTGTAATTTTGCTTTTGCTTATATTAAGAAATATTTTCCGGAACGACTATCCAAATATATGTGACAAGAAATATCAAGTTTTACAAAGAAGCTAGTCAATTTCTTGAGCGTGTTATGAAATGATTCTTTAGAATCGAATCAAAACAAACCCTCTCACATAAAATCCGCATATGAATATTTGAAGATAGATTTGTCAAAATCATACTCATTTTGAGAAGGCTAGCTTCTAGAAACTGGATCAAGTTCGGATATTCTTTCTTCTGTTCGCTTTTTCATCATCATGCAGAGGTTTGTATGAAAGAAGAAGATCATTTAAAAATTTTAGACGATAGCTCAGAGTATTGCCTAATTCTTCCCTAGAAATTTTTGACATTTATTTATATAAATTGCCATGACGCAAAAATTTTATTGATTTGGTTACATCGAGAGCTATTGGACCAATGCGATTTATATTTTCCAAATTCTTGTTTAAGTCCCAGGAATGTTTTCAAGAAAAAAATCTGAGACCACACTATGAATAATAAAAGTTCACTTCGACTCAGAAATTACCAGGTTAACTAATGTCATCACTCAGGTATATTTTCATAAAAATACATTTGATGGCGTTAACATATTTCAACAGATGATTCCTGAAGTGAAGAGAATCCCTTTATATTTTCACCATTTTTCAGATTCGGCTCGGTTGAAAACATACAGGCTTTTGAGAATCCATATAAAATGTTTTAGGTATGCCAAATATATCTCGTTAATGATTTCATGATATCATTCTCGAAAAAAAGTTTTCATTTATGTAGTACATCTGCTACTTACACAAAATTCTACTCAAATGGTTTAATTTATGGCCATTACATATTGTTGAATCAGAATCATGACAGAAATTGAAGAGTTTCAACTTGAATTCTATTGAATCTATTTTGAGAAATATCTCTTTTATTTCAAAAGTTGAACCGTGATTCATATGAACGATGATTCATTGTGTGAAACTTGAGAAACAGTTCCTTCAGAAAATCGATGAAAAAGTAGTTATGTTTCTGTATAAAGAATGGCCAATTCATATGTTGAATGGATATGAGGAAATTTATTTTTAACGGCACTTTGGAAAAGATAATATATGATCTTTTCCCTTAACTGCTCGACATTATGATATTTCATTTAATTTCGAGGATTTTTTCATTGAAGAGTGGAACCAACAGTCGATGAGTGTGACGAAAGTAAGTTTGAATTTTTTGAAATTTTAATATTTAAGAACATTCAGTGTGTGAAAGTGTTCAAATAACATTTAAGAGAATTTGAAGAAAGCTCGGAAATAATCACAATTATTAGATTTGAGATATTTCCTTTTCTGCCATACGACTTCGAAAAATTACCACCAAAAACTTTTTAATGGTTTGATTAGAATAATTATATAGATATAAGAAGATGTTCAATGACTACAGAAAATTTACGCTAGTTTCATTCATTACTTTTGATGGGGACATGCTGTATATGTAAATATACTGCTTTACAAGAGCTAGGGATATCGTATTCAATCCTTTTGAAAAGTATGTAATCTTCAGGAAAATCGTTCTAAAATCATTTAAAACTCAATAACAAATTGAATCGATCCAATAAAAACTAGTATGACACATTTCCTAAATCTATTCGCCTTTTTTCTGAAGTTCGATACTCTGCATGTGCTTCATGGATGTTCTTATTCTGAAATGGAGTCAGTTCATCAATGACTTTGATTTGAAACTAGTTTTCTGAAAATGCCAAGACGTAAATTAACAAACGCTGAGGCTGGTAGGGCAATCGGAATAGTACAGGATGGCCTAACTTCCATTAACACGTGACCATAAGCGTCAAAGACTGGAATGGGCGATACAACCTATCAGTTGGAAAGATTAATGACGTAGTGTTCTTTTCACTGATAAATCCATATTATATGAACGATTTTCAGGTTCTCGAAGAATAAGGGCATGGACAATCTCACGAATACCCCGTAATCGTCGTTATGTCCAAGAAGTCCATCCATTCCAAGGGGATAGTGTTATGATATGGGCCGGGATATATTTCAACGGGCGCACATATCTACACATTTGTCCTGGGAATATGACCGCCTTATATAGGGAGCATGTCATTGACAATGTTTTGCCAAATTTTCACGCTGGTATTGGAAAAACTTTTCAATTTCTAGACGATAACGCTAGACCGCACCGTGCAGCCATAGTTGAGAATGCGCGCGGGGAGCTTGGAATTCTGCATTAACCAATACCTCCAGACTCACCAGATTTGGATTGCACGGAACATGCATGGAATATGCTCCAAAGAAGATTAGATAATCACCAACTAACCCCAGAATCCTTAAATGATCTGGGAGAGCTTCTGCACTGTTTATGGAACCAAACTTCTCAAGAAATTAGCAACCTCGTGTATAGTATACGAAGAAAATGTCAAGCTGTGATGCCCGTGGGCGCCATACATTGTATTGATAGTTTTAAAATGCTTGAATTCCCTAGGAATAAAATTTCGATATGTAACTCGATTCTACTTAACCACCTTGTATACGATGCAGACCTACAGGCTAATATTGATTTTATTTTCTGCAACTTGAAATCATATTGATATGAATTTTCATCACAAAATCCTATTTGAACTATTTTTTTTTTACTATTTAAGTCAACATTTCTAACTCATGTGGAGCAGTTTATTTGTTGAGATAGGAAGTTTTCTCAACATGACTACAGGAAATAAATCAAAATAGGTCGGAACGAGGAACGCGAAACACAAGAATCAGCTTGTATGTTTTATGAAAATAATAATTATGCGAAAAGGATATTCGTGTTACATATTGATGTGTGTTTTTTGCTTGTGTGATTTTCCTTCATCATAATATGAGAAGTTCATAAGTTTAAATTGAAAGATGTATCAGTGGAAGTGCAGTCTATATCAATTCGTTATACAATATACTGTGTTGGGTTGTGTTCTACTGGAAATGGGAATGCAAACTGACCGAGACAAAAGTTTTCGCATCAGAGCTCGGATATATCAACCTTTACTAGGGTGATTGGCGCGTCACGTGTAATAAGCACGTAGAAAGCTTTTGTCCTGTCATTGCCTCTTCTGTCGTGATACTGTCGACGCAAGGGATGTTTTTATTGGCTATTAGGTGTCTCTGTTACTTCAATGTCGACTGGTTTCGTTGGGATTTATTCAGTTAAAAAATCACTGAAGTTGTGTTTTCCATTGATGTGTCAAAAAGGATTTAGAGGAGGAGTGCAATTTTAAAATTCAATGAAAATATATGTCGTACTCCGAAAAGTTTTTATACGAATTGATTGTACTATATGATTTCTCAATAACCGAATAGTATTTTTTGGCAGCACCATCTTTTTTCAAACATTTCAACTCTGAGTCGTAAGGTTATCAGAACTATATAGGACGCTTGTAAGACAATGAGAACATTCTTATAATTCGCTTCCACTTGAACAGGGTCAGTCTGACAAGTATATAAAATTTAACTGCACCTCCTTGAAGCCAAATAAAGAAATGAAAGGGGTTTTTTACTTATATTATACAGAATTCACATACACATTTTCAAAATTCGCCTGAAGACAATAGAATACCTCAAACCCTTTTTGATTCGAAGTGAAATCATTGCTTTGTTTTTATTTGTCCATGAATTATCCTCCAATAATGTGAATTAAAAAAAAAACGTTCATGCGAACGCTTTACAGATTGATATAGAGATTGTGTTCAGTGCACTCTCGACGATCATTGTATCCGTTCAATGAGAGTTTACACAAAAGTTATCAATTAAAATATGTATATTGTATAATGATTACGCATTTTCTGAATCTTTTAGGTCGAATCACATATTGAAAAATTCTGCTTGAAGAAGTCTTCAATATAGACTCTCATTTGTTGAAATATTATTTGGACTGTTTCCGTTATCTATGGGGTTGTTTTCTTACCGACGTTTCGGCAAGCGTTCGCCAGCCGTCTTCAGGGTGTTGGTCCTGGGAAGGACCGGTTTTTGCCAAACTTGTTCTGTCTGGACTTGTTCCATACTTCTTAAATTTCGGCATTATAGTGTGGGGATTCGAACACGAGATATCAGAGGTTCAATTTCCGAAATTCCACTCACTCTAACCACTAGTCTACAGAAGCAGGTAATTATTATACAGTTAAGGTTATATATTAAGTATACTTTTTGTGGTTGAGTTCACCTTGACTCTATCCGTCTGCGCAGATGGTATGCGCAGTAGGTTGGGTTAGGTCTGGTTCTTGTTAGGATAAATTGCCTTCCTGGACCGAGTTCGTCCTCCTCCCACATAGATAATGAAAACAGCCCAAATAATATTTCAACAAATACACCATTATCGAGAATATCTCGTTCACAATTAAGAAATTCGGTATGGACCCGAATTATATCACCAAACTAAGATCTGAAATGAGACAATTTACCCTAACAAGAACCAGACCTAACCCAACCTACTGCGAATACCATCTGCGCAGATGGATAGAGTCAAGGTGACCTCTACCACAAAAAGTATATTTAATATATAACCGAAAACTGTTTAATAATTACCTGCTTCAGTAGACTAGTGGTTAGAGTGAGTGGACTTTCGGAAATTGCACGTCTAATATCTTGTGTTCGAATCCCCACACTATAATCGCAAAATGGAAGAAGTGTGGAACAAGTCCAGACAGAACAAGTTTGGCAAAAACCTGTCCTTCTCAGGACCAACACCCTGAAGATGACAGGTGAATGCTTGCCGAAACGTCGGTAAAGAACCAACCACATAGATAATGGAAAGAGCCCAAATAGGTAATATTTCAACAAAACAAATACACCATTATCAAGAATAACTAGTTCACAATTGACCCTCATTTGTCCTGATAGAGTACCTGAATCCTTGAATCCTGAATTAATATATTTTATGAGGCATAATGAGGGCACTGCCATCCCGTAATAATATTTCACCATTCATCATCTGCTTCATGCGGATACAGGAATAAACGATTCGATACATTGAACTTATTTTTTAGTTGGCAATTACTAAAGAATTTAATATTTTCAGCTATGAATACCCTGGAGAATTCAGAGCAACTTCCTCACAAAAAAAATGTTATAGGATAAGTGACTATACACAAGGCTATAGTAAACATTCATCAGACAATTCAAAGGCAAAACATTTTTAATTCTACTGATGGCAAAAAAAAAACTGTTCAATTTCTTACATAAGGCATCGATGTGAGTCGTCCACCTTGAATTTTTATCTACATAGGGACCGAGAAACTTGGTTGTGTCGGATGGTATGATTGAGTTATCCTCGTAATTAACTCTGAAGTTCTGCATTTCATTATTCTTTAAACAAAAGTTGATCCATATCGTCTTATCTACCTTCACCATAAGGCGGTTTGAATGACACCAGTTAACAAATTCATGGACAATACGCTCAAAAGCTCTCAGAAGTTCCTGGAGACTGTTGGCAGAAACAACTACGGAAGTATCATCGGCAAGTACAGATTATTTCATTGAATTTTTCATATCCAGGCAGAATTGTCCCTTTTTGGTTTTGCTTTTGATGTATTGACCTTTACGAATAGTTGTCACCAATCTGTTGATTTACTTATTTGGTTTTTGGATATGTGGTCAGCGTCAGTTGGCATACATGGGGGATTGGTAAAATGGCATGGTATGCCGTCTTGGTAGGAAAGTGGTACTTTTTTCAACTATAAAATATTGTTTCAAATGGTCCACAAATATCGTAGGAAAACCAATAGAGGAGAGTGGGAAATGGCTGAAATGTAGAAAGCTTTGAAAGCAGTAAAAAGAAACAAATGAGAAGGGCCCCTGCTAGTCAAACATATAATGTGCCTGCCTCGATTCTTCGACGCCGAGCCACAAATAAAAAGAAAATGAAATAGGGAAACACTTTATCCATTTCGTACGACCTTCCGCAACAAAAAAGGCTTTATTGATCTTAGATGGACACACAAACCATAAATATTTTGAAGCACTACAACTGGCAAAAGGAAGAAATATTGTCATTTTTTGTATACCTTCTTGAAACTGTGAGAATTAATTTTATGTTTCGTTTCGTTTCTGTTCCTTTCAATATAAAGTTGTGTTACGTTTATTATATTTTATTCATTGAAATATATATGAACTTTTGTGTTTTTCCCCCAAAAATGATATCATTTCATATAATATGCCATTTTGACCGAAACTGGAGGGTGAAATGGTTTTCTGCATGTTGCAGATTATCGCATTTTTTTAACTATAATCATTTTCATCCATATCTTCCTTCTGAAATTGCTAGTTAACATGATTGACTAACGATTCTACTTGTGATTAATTTTTTACCTCATAAGAAATATCGATTTTCAAAAGATTGTATGCCATCTTGCCTGCCTCTCCCCTACTTTTTTGCTTTTTGCAGTTTCCTAGTTATTCTTCATTTCACCGAACTGTTTGTTGAGTCCCTCATTAATTTTCTGATATCTCGCAAATTGATTTATTTTTTTTTTTCGATGAATCAATCAAATATGTTTATTATTTCATTGATATTTTTCGACTTCAGGTGCTGCTTATTCGAATAAAAATACCTGGTGTAATTTTTATTTTATCGTAATTTTGTATTTTTTCAAAAATGTTGTGTGCTTCTATATATTAAAAATTTTTGCTCAGAACAATAATCGCTATTCGTGAAACCCATTGAGCAATAAACAACCAACGCTTGAATTCAAATATTCCAATAATCTGACAGTATATATATTTTCGTCGGTGCGATTTTTCATGCGTTTGCAAGCAGTAGGAAACTATTTCAGATGAATATTTTGACATAACGATTCTCTTGTATTCATGTCCATGCTTAGAAATTTTCAGTATGTCGCAGGAAATTGGACAGATAATAACAGAAGAATTGTGATTTTGTCGACGTTTCAGAACGAATGGTTCCTTTCTCGGGGCTAGAAAAAGATTTATAAGTTCAAATAACCCTGTGATCAATATAATCTTCCTCTAGCCTTGAGAAAGGAACAGTTAGTTCCGAAATGTCGGTAAAATCATAATTTGTTGTTATTATCTGTCCAAATTTCTGCACATACTGAAGATTTTGATCCGGATTAAAATGTTCTCTTCATGAAAATTTTTTTTTTTTATATTTTCAATTTCAATATATGCATTTTATAAGATAATTTTAGCATTGATTTTCTTTTACAAAATGAGAAATCCTCATCTGGAGGAAATAATTCGATATAATCAGGGATTATAAGTATGTTTCCATCTCTTCCTCAAAAAAGTAAGGAAGATAAAAGCGGATACGGAGGAAGGCGGAATTCCGCGCACCTAAGGGAAAGTTCTCACAAAAACTTATGACCACAAGAAAAAAGTTCAACTACATATAACAATTAAGAAAAAACGAATAATTCCGAAACCTGCCTTTGAGCGGCATTTCTCCATGGACTGGGTAATACCGCGCATGCGTTGGGGTATTTATGCGCACAGATTGAAGAACTGAGAAACTAAAGAAAAAATTTTTCATTCAGGTGAAACCAAGTATAACAACTTTCCATGAATAGGTACAAAAGAATTATTGACCTTTAGCCTGTCACGTAGAGTGCATTCTGGAATTACGGAAGAACGACCAACTTCCCGTATTTTTCGCTCAGATTGTATGGTAGGGATAGCTGCTTTGAGTTAATTTTCGGTCCATTTTGACTTTTCCGTTTGCCGGACATAAGAGCGAGACATTTTGAATTCCAAAAATACAACTACCAAATATCGGTAAAAAATCCACCCGGGCAATAGGTACCACCCAGCGCGGAATTACCCCGCTAAAGCTGCGCGTCATTTCCCCGATTTGAGTCAGCTAACCTAATTAATCACTGACTGTAAATGACGAAATATAATTCATTGTTTTTTCGCAGTAAATAATTAACACATATATAGGAAAATATTCATGTAATACATTTATTGAAAATTTAATAATGAAAACACTTGCCGATATTTCAAGTTCTGTGGAAAATTTCATCAGAGTGACGTAAAACAAACAATCGGCTGCCTTGTCTAAACTGACACTACGAATGCCCTTGCGAGCGGATGTTGGGCGGGCAAATACGAGATCGCACGCTGTATTCAAATTTTGGAAAAAATTGATCTGAGTTGCAAAATATCGTGTGCGGGATTCCCCCGTCTTCCCCTAATACCGAGCCCCTAAGGACTTGGACCCATAATTCGGAAACTGCTCAAAATTAAAAAAAATGAAATTGAGTATTCAGCATGTCATTTATTCAGACACGTATACCGTTTCACAAAAACTGAAAAAAAGTTATTATTCTCAATTTACAAACAATATGAAGGCGCGGTATTTTCAAACTTTTCTGGTAATATTGCACCCACATCAATTGCCCACAAATCGGTAGGAAAAAGTAAAGAAAATGAATATTTACAATTCACGTGAAGATAGGGAGACAAAATCTTTATCCATTAAGTATCATACCTGATATCTCATTATAATATTTTTATATATCTTATATTTTATATATGAAGAAAAATCTTTTATTGATTATATAATAACACGACAACGCTCAAACTTTAGGATGCATGACAGTAGAGTAAAGAGAGGAGCAAATTGCGGATCATATTATAGATTGGTAAGCACAGATTTCGTTTTTTTCTTCTGTAGTTAGTTGACATTCGGCACAAACGGCATCGGAGAGACAAACACAACATAGGATTGATGATGAAATGAAGACTATAAAAAGTATAAGTTGGAGCTGTTAAACGAAGAAAGTATCAAATATCTTTATCAGAGGAGACTTGACTTGGCCTGGAATATATTGAACTGGAATACGATAATATCAAAAAGAGCAGCAGAGAAAGCATTAGGAGAAAAGAGTATAGCAAGAAAATATGGTCAGCCTATAAGGCTCACAGAAGAAGTGAAAGCAGTGATAGAAGAGAAGAAAAATCACCATCAAAGATGACTATCTAACCAATCAGACGTCAACTGGCGCGAATATGAGACCAAAAACGTAACTACTAAACATGATTTTTTTACCTGCACAAACTACATTTATGATCCTGGTTAGTTTATCACCAACCTAGTTGGCTAGTCCTGAGGAAGGACATAATCAATGTCCGAAATATAGACGTAGTTAAAAAATTCGTTGTGTATCATTCGAAGTGCCCCCCCCCCTTAGTTGCCTAGAACTCATAACTTGATTGATTATATATATATATATATATATATATATATATATATATATATATATATATATATATATCTTAATATCGCTCCGGGGGTGCATCATTGTGTTAATTTTTTTATTTTACTTTATGATAGTACGTAAATACGTATCCTGAAATTAATTCTGCAGTGCCTATAAAAGCATCAAGAATATATAATATAAAAGTATCAAAATCGAGATCAAAATAAAAATATAGTATAACTTATTTCTTTCCTAAATTATAAGGGGTGACGAAAAGAAGATATACAGCGCGTGCTATCTCCTTCGTCTTGCGGATCGTCATGTCTGATTTCGATGTATACGTAGTATATAGCAGAACTAGTGGAAAATTTTTGAGTTACGCTAACAGGCGGAATTATCAACAGAGCGGTATTATCCAACTCTTCTCTATTTCTGATTGATTTTCACTTTCAACATATTATTTTAACAAGATAATTTCAGCATTAAACAATAAAATAGGAGTGTAATCTGTTTTTGAAGCATTGCGGCCGTCGTCGTGGATTGTTTCTCGACATTTCGCCAGTTTGAGTGGCTGGCATCTTCAGGCAGATCAATTCAGTGGGGACATCTCCTGAAATTTAACTACTGAAGATGCCAGGCACCCGAACTGGCGAAACATCGATAACTAGTCTACGACGACGACCAAAATGCTCGAAAGAAAAGGTTACGTTGAACGATGGTCGCGAAAGCCTCATCCAATAAAATAATTTGGTTTCGTCGATGAAAATCGATATATTCCAATTCTGGTAGATGTGAATTAGTTTAACTACCTATTTTTTCGTAAGAAATATGAGTCGTCAAAATTTTTCGCATTGCATTTCGCTGAATTTAAACGTAATCGACTTTTAACACAGCTCGTTATTAAGCTTCTTCGAAGCACTACAAAAAATGTTTCTAGCATTATTTCCGTAACATCAATAGTTTTTCCATAATTTCAAGTTGAATGTATCGATTCAAGTATTCACGAAGAAAATGTAGCTTTTTACTCACGATATCTTGTTTTGTCTTGCTTCTAGAGTAATTCGGAGAACATAATCTCTTTTTCTTTCATAAAATTCAAATATTTTTCAATGCATAGTTTTTGTGTTGTTCTTAAATAACCGTCACAAAATCACGAATTGCTGAAAAAGTATTGTGTTTTCGAAAAAACTTTATGAGATATTTTTTGCTGAGAATTGAAGCTTTCATCTACACCTGGTGTTATTTTGACAAAAATAATGTCCACACCCGAGAAGGGGATGGAACAACCCCTGAGATAAGAGCATACTCTGGCATAGGGTATACTTTATTTCTTGAGCTTGAAATAGCTGATGAACTCGAGGAGAAAGCTTCAAGGCTTTAGAATGTTGGACCTGAATCTTTCTGCGGGCTGGAAAAAGTCTAATACAAAAAAGCGTTTCCATAAATGGGAAGCGACAAACAAAACAACGCTCTGGACAAATACTCCTTGACTTGCGCAAGCATAGGAAAATCAGCTTATGAAACCTGCAGGCTAGGTGAATCAGAGGAAGAAACGGCTGAACACATGATATGCAGGTGTCCAGAGCTGGCGGAACTAAGAACCATTCACATGGAGAAGTCGGTACTGGATCCTCATGAAGTAACTGCTAAAGCTCCTTAGGATGTCGTTGGATGTATTAATGGCATTGGCGGACTCCTTGGGATTTGAATGAACGAGTGGGGTAAAGAACAAAAGATCCTCGCGTTTGAAGTTCCCGGATGGCTGAATGTAGCCACAACGATCTCTGTTCAGAATAATAATAATAAAGCCCACTGTGAAAATTTCAAGTAAATTGATGCATTTCGAAAGAAATATCCCCTCATTGACTGGACTATTCCTAAATTCAGATTTTACTAAAATCGTAGCCATTATTCATCTTCGGATACCTATTTTCGAGTCACATCAATTTCATATGCAATGTTGAAAACAGCTTTTTAAGTTGTGGCATATACGATCAAAGTTGAACATATTCTGGATATTTCAAAAAGAAGGAAATATCTGAATTGCACATGATAAAAAGAAGATAATGCGTGTAGAATGGCATCAGTGCAAAAATGTGTGTATGTGAATGCCACAATTCAGAAAACAAATATGAGGCCTGGGGAAAGGTCTCGCAGTTCGGAAAACGCCACGGTAATTCGCTACATGGAAATTCACGGAAAAGGCACGTTTGGAGCTTTAGAGGAAAGCGGCGATGGAGAACGAAAGTGAGCACATTTCAAAGTAGACAAACATGACGAAGTCTGCCTACTTTGTTACGTTTTCTTTTTACGTCAGAATATAAAGAAATGACTGCGGCTTTGAAAAGGATAACTAGTGTATGAGAACAATGCATATGGAACGGATGCTGAAAATGATGAAATATCCACTTGAAGAAATACCCATTATTGTTACAGATGGAAAATTTCGAATCTGTTAATCACATCAAATATTCGAGCAGGCTGTATGTACCTATGACGTGATTTTTAACAGTTCAAATTTTCCAATTCACTTCCTCTTACAATGCATTGCAATCCATGGGATAGATGACACAAACAAATTCCGAGAATGAACGTTAGAATATCGAATATAGCTTTTATAATAACCCAACTTATAACTGTCGACTGTTAGCGGATTTCAAATAAACTATGAGATCGAACTAAACACCTTGCAAACCTTTTGGTACTTACCAACTAAATATCGTCAAATATCTGTTAACTTTATTGCACTTTCAACACGATTATTCAAGACCGGCAAGAGTAAAACGTCACACATGCACCTGTCTTAAACACCCTAACCTGAAGGAGCCGATTGATCTGATTGAGAAATATCAAATCTCAGTACCTAGAACAATATCCTACCACAGGATACCTGGATTAAAAGAGATAGAAAATAGTGATAAACAGGTCATGTTCTCTTTTTTCGAGAACCATAAATTGCTGCAATGTCTTGTTACCATAGTGATATCGGAATTTGGCCATTCATTATAATTTGCTATTACGCAGTTCTTTGAGTTTTTTTACGGGTGCCATAGAAAATTCAGTGCCGCTTCAAACCTCAGAGGAATAATTTTTTTTTCAAATGAATACCATATAGTGTGCTATTATATGTTTCAATAGACTTTTCTTTGACATTCTCAAGAACATAATTCATGATATTCTTTCGAATTTATATATCGAAAATTACGATAAAACATTTTTCGATCAACAATATAAAAGGTTGTGATTTTGATTCATGTTTTTTCCACTGAAGATGCCATAGAACTTAATATTTCACAACTGCGAGTTTTCAAATTGATTAATATATTATTATATGGACTCTAGGAGTGCTACCCGAAACTTTTTGTCGCGGCGTCAGTAACGCTTTGCTCGAATGCTACTTTATGCAATTTCATTGTATTTCTACTGCCGCACTGTCGTGGCGTCACTGTCGCGTCGTCACTGTCGCTATAGACGCCTGGCTCGAAAGTCCACCTTTATGATTTCTCTACTTAATTAGAATATGAACAATTTTAAGAGCAGAAATCATTTAAAGATAACAATATCACAGTTTTGACAAAAGCTAATGAAAGCATATTTAATGAAACCGAAAGTAAATCATGAAATATTTTTTGAAATTGTCGAAAGAAAGTCTATTTAGAAATATCATAACAAAATATGGATTCCTTTTGAAATAATTTTTTTTTTTAATTGCTCTGAAATTAGAAGCGGCACTGAATTTTTAACGCACCTGTTAAAAGTGCCCTAAAAATAATATTTCGAGAGCATAGTCACAATACTGCGGAAATTATAGTTTATTAGAATAATTGGCCAAATTCCAAATAGCGCTGTATAACGGAAACTGCAATTTACGTTTCTCGAAAAACAAAACGAGACATGTTTTTATCTATATATTTTGTTCGCGAGCTTGAAAGTTATTTCTTATTCATATTCAGTGGTCTTAGTTTCAATTTATTCTGTTCTTATAATAATAATTGTGAAATCTGGAACAATTTAATCACAAAGATAAAATTATCGATATGTCCCACTCCGAATCATTTTATTCCTAGTTGAATAAAAATGTGGCCAGTTAAGTTATCTTGTAATATATGATATAGATAATCTAGCGTCTAGTCCAAACGAAGACATTGTGAATAACAAAAAAGAAAAAATCGACAGCGATAACATTTGCCAAAATAAATCAGATTGTAGGTGTAGGAAGACTTCTGCAAACTTTAGATACTGGGATCCAAAATTTATTCAGCGTATCATTTGGAAATATTGAAAGCGCTGATCAGGTGAAAGGGTTAGATATTGGGAATGGGCAGTTCCAATATGTTGATCTCGTCAAAGTGGTAAGTGATTAACTTTTTTTCCAGTTCCCCAACATTCAATTAGGTATATTTTATTATTTTATGGAATCTGTTTATTTTTTCGTGAAAAGTATCTTGGTTTATGATGATAGTAAATCTTGGGAAACATTTTTCTTTCATTCTTCAGCTATGTAGCTTTTGTTTATTCTATGGAATCTGGACGCAAAAGTGAGGCTCATTCTTCTCATCGTTACTAATCCCCATAATCACTGGCGCACCCATAATTACTTTTCGAGGGGTTCCATCAACATACATTCTTGACGTACTATGAAAGTTTCAATTTTTCTTAAACAAAGGTAAATCTCTAGGGGGAGGTGAATTTATTTAGCTTCTCCGTCCTGAGTGCGCTAATGCCAATAATACCTATTTTTTATATAATGTTATTTGCATCAATGATATCCGTGTTCATGCTACACCTCTAACTAGCACCAACATACAGGGTGCGGCACGGTGGATGGATGGTTTTAAAAAAATAATAAAAGCGTTAATTTTTACTCAAAAACACATTTATTGACGGAACCAGATTCTCAAGGAAATAGCATTTGAGACAGTCAAGTGTGGAAAATCACATCAGGCATGTGGTGGCCGAAATCGGTGAAGCAGTGCTGGAGGCGCTCTTGGAAGTTCGCGTAGACACTCTCCAACATCGCTCTCTCAACTTGGGCAACTTCCTCGTGAATAGCCCTTTTCAATTCGTTATGAGGACACCTCAAGGCTAGAGTACATGAGACCAAGCCCCGAAGTCCGGACGAATTGAAAGGGGCTATTCGCGTGGAAGTTGCCCAAGTTGAGAGAGCGATGTTGGAGAGTGTCTACGCGAACTTCCAAGAGCGCCTCCAGCACTGCATCACCGATTTCGGCCACCACATGCCTGATGTGATTTTCCACACTTGACTGTCTCAAATGCTATTTCCTTGAGAATCTGATTCCGTCAATAAATGTGTTTTTGAGTAAAAATTAACGCTTTTATTATTTCTTTAAGACCATCCATCCTCCGTGTCGCACCCTGTAGAATCTTTTCCATCGCCTTAGGCTAGACTGAACCGTCTATCATTGCACCGCAATGCTTACTTAAAATCCCTCAGATGAACACATATATGAATTTCAGCCTTAGCTACAGAAAAAAGTTTATTTTTGTTCATATCTTACACACTTTGCAAGTCACCTGGCAGGTATTCGTGCTCATCGAAATCGCCTGTCAATTTTTTTTAACTTAACAATCAATGAACAAAGTCGTATTAAAATTTCAAGCTTACAGCACCATGTTTATTTTTCAATTATTTTTTAAAACTTTTAAAGATATAGGAGTGAATGACGTGCAGAAGTGAGGGGTTCCAGGTGATGGTTTCAGTCCTCAGCGTACTACGAAATATCACTTTAAGATTTACTAGCCCTATAGACAAACCGTTACTCGGAGGGTTCACTAGCTCTCTTACTATATCGATTGTAATGAAAACAAAAATCCAAAAATATAACCAGCTTTTACTCGTAAACATTCAATACAGTGAGGAAAAAAATGCTATATACCTTATGGGGTGTAAGTACATTACCAGTCACGAAATTTTATCTAGCCTTCTCTATCGCTCGGGCGCGAACTCGTCCTCGACTGATAACTGTTACTTATATCTCTTATAGTATAAATAACTATTTATCCTTAGGTTCTTTAGTGTTCTCCAGGCTAGGACTGACTCCTCCGAGTCCTCCAAAGAGTCGTCTACGTTTTGCTCGCATGACACTAGGAGTAAATCTTCTAGTCGACTGTCAATTCTGGAGAATTTGAGAAAAATTTTCAGAAATCTCAGAGAACTGAAGGCTCTCTCATTAGATGCGAAAAAAGATCGTTTATTGTGGATAGGCTCAGCACGATGTGCACCAACATGCACGTGAGTCAGTTTTTCTACCCGTTTTACAATACAGTCTATCAAGTCGACTTCCAGTGATAACTGATTGAGCCCGGTCGTCCACTGAAAGCGTTTTCGAGTGAAACGAGAGTGAACGTGCGGTAAGTTGCTACAAATCCCAACCAATATATTCCAATACATCTGCATCCACTACACGCGACTTCGAGCGGACGTATACGAGCGGCTACAAGCTTCGCCGCTCGATCTGCCTGAACCCGGTCGTCCATTTTCGTAAGCTCTTTGAAAACAGGTTCCGACGAATTTACAAATATTATGCATGATCACAAATTTGATTTAATTGGAATTTCTGAAACGTGGCTCACACCCGAAGATGATAATGTAGCATTTCACATTCCAGGCTACAATTTGTTGAGGCGGGACAGAGAGGGTAGAGGGGGTGGAACTGGTTTTTATGTAAAAGATTGTATCACACTTTCGAAAGTCAATTTGGAAAATATTCCTGAAAAATTTGAATACATGGGTATCAGCTTGACAATCAATTGAAAAAATTTTAATTATAACATTGTATAAGCCCCCAAACTACAGTACTGCTATAATTTTGGACACCTTGGAGGACATTTGGCTTCAAACTTTAATTTCATATGATATAATGATTTTTTTGGGAGATGAAGACGTTTTCTCGAAAATAGTTCAGAAACGGAGAAATTTCTCGATCTTATCAATAAGTTTAATTTCATGCAACATATCAATGATTATACAAGATATGACCCCAGAACAGGCTCGAAAAAATTTATCGATGTAATCATCACAAATGACATTGATAGCTCTATTAAAACCTCTTCTGTTCTGATTCCTGAAACGTTGAGTGATAACAATCTTATCTGCGCTCAGTTCCAGATACAACGTTTTGAAATTGATTCCAAATTCATAAAATTTAGAGACATTATCATCACAAATGACATTGATAGCTCTATTAAAACCTCTTCTGTTCTGATTCCTGAAACGTTGAGTGATAACAATCTTATCTCTGATCAGTTCCAGATGCAACGTTTTGAAATTGAACCCAAATTCATAAAATTTAGAGACATCATAGACATGAATCAATTCAATGCCAACGCCTTAAAAGTCAATTGGGAAATTATTTAAAGGACCACAGATCTAGACACAAAAGTAAACATTTTCAATAAAAAAATACTTGAATTGATGGATAAACATGCTCCTTATAAACAAAAAAAGTCATACAATAAACCTTTCACGCCCTGGCTAACTCACAATAATAAATACATGATGAAACTTTGAGATGTGACTCATCGACGCTATCGGAAGAACAGGACACAGGCCAATCATTAATATTATAAGGACCTGAAGAACTTTACGAAGCATGCACTAACACGGGATAAAATTTCATATTTCAATCACATGACTCTTAAAAGCGGTAGAGGTCTCAGGAAAAAATCAATTTCTATAAAAATAACAAAACAACAGAAAAAGAGTTCAACCTGCGGCTAATACATGAAAATACTTTAAAAAAATATATAAATGAAATAGAAAGTCTTGCAGTAGGTGAAGACAAAATTTCAATTAAAGACATAAAATTATGTTTGTCATTTTATTTGAATCCGCTAATAAACATTATTAACACAGCCATCCTCACAAAAAAATTTCCAACCATCTGGAAAAAGTCCATTATAAAACCCTTAGCGGAAAGGTCAGATCCACAGGAGTTGCATTACATACGGCCAATAAGCATTCTACCGGTATTATCAAAAGTCCTAGAAAAACAATGAAATGAGTGACTTTGTCTATTCTAATAAAATCATTCCTAATTGTCAATCCGGATTCAGAAAAAATTTCAGTACTACAACTGCACTAACGAAAATTGTAAATGAAATCTGCACAAACGCTGATAATGGCCAAAATACAGCTCTTGCACTATTAGATTTCAGCAAGGCTTTCGACTCCATAAACTTTGACTTGCTACTGGCCAAACTTCACTATTTTGTATTCTCGAAGGATTTCATAGAATTATGCGAAAACTATCTCAAGATTAAACGGCAACATTGCACATCCATCAAAGTTAAATTTGACGAAAAAAATCTTCATACAGCACAATGTCAACTGGTTTACCTCAAGGATCGATTTTGTCACCCATATTTTTTTCATTGTACGTTGCAGATATCTACCGGAACATCACGCGGTGCCAGTTGGAGGAATTTGCGGATGATTTGCAATTGCACATGCCGTTTGAAGTCGAAAATCTCAAAGAGGCAGAAGAAAATTTCAACACGGACTTACACAATATAAATGAGTACGCAACAGATCACAACCTGAAAATTAATCCCTAGAAATCTGCTCTATTGTTGTTTTGCGGAAACAAACGAAACGAACAAAATAAAAATGATGCACTAGATCTAAAAATTCAAAATGAAAGTCTTCCAGTCATCAAGGAAGCAAAAAACTTGGGGGTTATTTTCGATAGTGTATTGAGTTTTAAATCCCAAATAAATAAGAATATACAAGAAGCTTATATGCGTCTCAGAAATTTGTACAGATACAAAAACTTTCTTCCAAACAAAACGAAATATTATCTTTGCAATACCTTGGTCCTCTCTTTATTCGATTATGGTGACATAGTTTACGGCGCATCACTCACGGCGGAATCATCATGGAGTATACAAAAAAGAACAAAATGCGTTACTCGTTTAACGTACCCTTCCGGGATCATAAGCAAATATCATGCTTATATGTGCATCTTTAGAATTTTGAGAACAGGTCAACCAACTTATCGAAGACATTTAATGCAGCTACATGATCATATTCATAATACTAGAAACATCTCAAACTTTAAAGTTGTCAAACATAAGACTACTCAATTCAAGAAATCATTCTCTTATTTTGCAGCCAGCTACTGGAATGAACTGCCGCTATACGTAATAGAGCTTTCTCTGAAAAATTTCAAGAAATTCATAATAAAAAAGCTTCTGGAATTGCAAAAAGGGAACTAAATACGATTTCCTGTTTACGCGTCCGAAATGAATTAGTCCTCAACTTTCAGAATCCTATATTGCCGGCAGAGCGAATTGCATCCTCTTGAGTCCGTGGGTTCTCTTCTATTGTTTTCTTTTTTTTCTGTTTTTCTGAATTTTTTTCAAGTCTTTTTTTCTTGCTTCATGAATTTAACAATTGAAATTGTCATAGTGCATTTCCATGCGTCTGTACTACACAGTAGGTGCCGTGGCATATACTGTGATCGGCTTCACATAGTCGCTGCACAGTACGCTTTTGCATATTTTTACGGGGTTTCATTTGTAGATTGTTAACTTTTCTGACCTATGCAAATAAAATCTGCTTGTATTGTATTGTATTGTAAGTTGCTACAGATCCCAAGCAATGTATTTCAATGCAGCTGCGTCCACTACAGGCGACTTCGGGCGGGCGTATAAGAGCAGCTACGAGCTTCGCCGCTCGATCCGCCTGAAATGGGATCTGTAGCTCGTGTAGCGCGTGTACGCACGAAGCGCTTACTCTATTTAGGAAGTAAAATCCTTTCCGCGTAGAGAAATTCATATGAAATTCGTTGGATCCTCCTCATGAATATCTTTAATTTCATCATTTCTTTTTTCAGTTGTAAATTAATTAAATGATCCCTATCATAAAGTGTTTTCATCAAAGATGTTTTAACACTCATTCGATATTGATATGTGTGTGTTATTTTTCTGAACACACTTGTCTATCATATGATAAATGAAATTCAAGGAAATCTTGATATCGAATTTTGTGTGATGAAAAGTCTATGGTGCAATGCCTAAAGACTTGATGACGTTATGTCGATGATGTTTTCGTGATTTGACAACATGCCAAAGAAGAATTAAGTGTGTTCAGAAAAAAGACACAGAACAATCGATATCTAAATTTATATTCTAATTAGACAAATGAGTGTTTAAACAGGTACTATAAAAACACTTAACGGTGGGGCTCATTTAATTTAATTTTTTTACAAATTAAATCAGGAATAATGAAATTAACCCATTTTCACCCAACTTCCATAATTTTTTTATATTACATATAACTGTTTTCATTAACGACTCGTGTTATTATTTGCTTCAGGTCATTCTGGAGAAGAACGCAAATTTTTTTGGATCCACTGAAATGAATTTTTGTAGGTCAAATACTTTTTCAAAGTTCGCCAATTTCAGCTTTCGAAAGTTGTTCTGTTTTTGTTGGGATGAAATAATAAAAAATATTATTTTTTGTTGATACATTTCAAAACTTATGTATCTCAGGATGAAATAGAGTTGAAAACGGGAATCAGGACGACTGTGGTCTCTGAACTTATGATGTGGGGTCGTGAGCGACCTCTTGGCCGGAAACCTAATCTTTCCCCTGTACCAGTGTGAACATGAAACGCTGCCGATGCGTCGTTCGTCTTCTCTGATTGGCTCAATGTTCATACCAAATTTCTTCCATATGGTGGTGCTGGGTTCAGCATTACAACAGATTTGGGACTTGGTGGCAGCGTCGTGCTAGATTCACTCTCCGTTGTGCAAAATCCAAGTTTGTATTCGGTTTATTCTGACAACGTTTTTTCCTCATTTGGTTTATTTCAAGAGCTCACAAAGAAGGGCTTTCAAGCGACAGGCACTGTACGAGAAAACCGCCTGAAAAAATGTCCTCTCCTTACCAATAAAGAGTTAGAAAAAAAAGGAAGGGGGCATCTGATTCTGCGTTCGATCCCAGGTCAGGCTTGTTAGTAGTAAAATGGAATGATAACTCGTTGGTGATTGTCGCAAGCAATTATTTGAACATAAATCCTATGAAAAAAGTGAAACGATTTTCAAAGGAAGCAAAAGCAAAAATACTCATCGACCAGCCTCCATGATATTTGAATAAAATCGATACATGGGAGCTGTTGATTTACACGATAATGGTGTTGCCAACTACAGAATTGGCGTTAGAGGCAAAAAGTGGTGGTGGCCATTATTTAAAAATACAATTCGAAATGCCGTAGTAAACATATGGAAAATCAATAATCGTGTCAATGAAAAAGCGATTCCGCAAATAGACTTCCTATCTAATGTCGTGCGTGATTTGACTAAGTTTGATTCGTGCGGAGCACGTCCTAATTCAGAGTTGGACCCACAATCAGCATCTTCCCAACAAACTCATACATGGTATGATAACGTTGGCCACTACATTATACGGAATCCAATGGATATTAGGAGGGTGTGCGAAATTTGCAAAAATAAGTCATTGTACCAGTGTGAAAAATGTGATGTGCACTTGCCTCCGGAGTGCTTCAGGGGCTACTACGTGCGCTAGTGTTTTCGGCCAAGCGGTCGTCTGCAACCCCTCATGTATTATGTGTTTCGAATAATGTGAAATTTTTGTTCTTTGTATTTTTGTTCTAATGGGTGTACAAGTAAATAAGAGTCGTCAAGAAAATGTTCATTTTTTCATTATTTCAATCCTTGGCAGGAAATGGGTTGATTTCATTGAAAATATTCAATATCGAACGAATTTCATTTAAAAAACCATTCCAAATTTAGAGAGTATGATAATAATCAGGTACTGTCAAGAATGAACAATTTTATTGAATTTGATTCCTCATGTTCATGGACAAAGAATTGGTTTTAAATTCAATATGAGAACCGTTTTCTAAACACGAAATGATTTAAGATCTGTACTTACAAAAACTTACTTCACCTTTGAATAAAAAGCGAAGATAAAAAAAATTGTATTTACAATATTCCCTGCATTTGTGGAAAAACCTTTACAGGAGAACCATCAAGACCCTGCGAAATTAGAAAATTAGAATAACATAAAGAAAATAGAGATATTGGTAGATCGCGATCATGTGACTTCCAATATCGGCGATCACATGATGGATTGGAATAACAGGAAAAATCAAATGATGGAACCTGACAGTTATTAAAGAAAAATTAACGAGTCGGCTTGGATATCCTTAGGTGCAACTGATAATCTGTTCGGTGGGTGTGGATCGTATTTGAAATGATTTGTTGAAAATGGAACTGATTCCAGGGAATTTTGAAATGAAGTAGCAATGTCACCATCATAGTAATTAATATTAATCTATGGTCATCATGTATTGACAAATCGCACCCTCGCTCCAAAAGTGACACAACTCAAAATCAAAAGTCGCAAATATTCAAATGTAAAATATTTTCTAATTAATTGGAAAAATGAAAAAGACACCAATTTTTATATGTAGGTATTTATATGATATATGGAGGACCCAATGATTTTTAAGAATCCGTAAAGCCCATGTTGAGAAATTATGTGAAAAGGAAGTCTGACATATCGTCAGAAACCTTACAAAGCTTGAGAGTTGACTCTATGAAGTTTAATTGTTTCTCAAAGACATTCAGAAATGTTCTTTGCTTCTTCCCATACGATTTGAATTATGGATTGTGGAGATGTTTGAATTCTCCTAACGAATTTCTGCTCTGAAAATTGGGAGCATCCAATAACGTCAGGACCTCTGTGTTTCCGTCGCTTTTTGACTAAATAACTTAACTCTAGAATGTACAAGTCTTCCGGATTCATAGCATATTGCACTCAATGCTGAAAGAATACGAACGTGGTCGTTTTCGAAGACATGCTATGGTCTTTGTATCGGGCAATCGTTTATATCACTGAACAGAACAGCAAGAATCCGCAATCGTCGTCGCTGCCAGTGGACGAACCCTGCAGCTCATTGCCGCCTGTGTTGTAGCAGCTACAAACGCTTGTTTCGCGTGAGCGCGAAGCCGCTTGGATAAGCCCCCAGTGGACGACCGGGCTGAAGCTGCACCACACTAGGCTATGCTAAGCTTGTCGCAGGAGATATTTCTTCTGCTAATTAAGAAGTAGGCAATTGAAAAGTCATAGTCGAAAAAAAATCGCCTTTAGGCTTTTCAATAGAAAAAATCAATCGTATTTAAATCAATTCAAGAATGTAAGAGATGATCCGAACGATTGGCGAAATTATTTGCGGATAGATGAAAATGCATACCGTGGTTTGTTTAGTTTTCCAGAGTAGGGATCATGAGTTATCAAAAAATCTGGATTATGTTCTTCTGAAAAACGTATCAAACATGGAATAGGATGATCAAATTTCAACAGTAATATTTTGATTTTTCATTGCAAAATTACAATGAACCAATAAAAAACATATTAAAAAAAAAACATTCCACTGTTCGATGATATTTGAAATGAAGATCAACAAAATGCCCATCAAAAGGATTTTCACGACAATATTACCTAATTTTGAGTATGGTCCAAATGCACTCTCAAATGTACCTGCTCTAGACGAAAACGTATACTATTTTTCGCCCCTTTTCACCTAATTCATTTCAACAGGATAAACCTGTCAGAAGGAATATGATAAGAGCATATAACAGAACGCAATGAGCAATTGCTTAGAAAACATCCTTGAATGGAGGAATCCTGGATAATCATAAACTGTAGACTTTTGCAGAAAAACAAAGAATTTTTTGAAAAAGAATTATAATTGTCGACAATCAAATGATATAAATAAATGCCTTTCTTTATATCAGGCTAACTCTGAGATCATATCGAATCCTCGAATCGTCTAATTTCAAGCCACGACTTCGATTCATAATAGCTTCCCTAATAATCTTCGACCTGTTGCTGGTGGAATTTGGAAAGTTTCAAAGTTTCACTGGCTCTTTGTGTGTTGCGAATATTAGAATAACGCGACCATTAGAAGAATGGTGAATATTCTCAGGTTTAGGTTCCATCAAATTTGGAAAAGAGATGATAGAATTAATTTACAAGCCGTGTTCTTCCCACAACATGATGACATATCGAATAACGCGAACATGAGAAATGTTGAATAACAATTTGATGGACACAGAAAACATTTACATGAATGTATTTATTATAGTAATTGGGGAAATTTCTACATGTACCGATATCTGTCTTCGGTTACCTGATTTGAATTGTCATTGGTCCTATATGTTTGCACTGCACGGAAATTATTATCATAGTAACTCGTCATCATAGTTCCGGAATCTATCTCAGAACATTACGTTTTCTGTTTCCCGAAACCGGAATGGAAATCCATTTTAATCATTTATCCCATCGAGAAACTTTTACTGATTTGAATTGGACAGCCAATACCAATACCTGAGAAACTCATAAAGAGTCGTGTGTCATACTTTGATAGTCTGACAAAAATACGATACCTCAAGAATGGTCTATCAAGTTGAGGACATGCAATACATCACCAGTTATCGAGTTTCCCTATTTTATCCTGAATATAAATCGAATGAGAAAAAATATACCGTCCCACAACGAAATGCCTCTTCATGGCATCAAACTCACGAATTTGTGAAATTGTATATCCGTACAATACATAATCTCAGGATTTGTATTTTCCGCCTTACATCATTTTATTACATTTCATGAGTGAAATCTCGATTCCTCGAGGAGAGGGAGACGTATCATCTAATTCAAGAGACGTCTCTTTTTATTAGCTTCCCACTATACACGGAATATCATCGGTCACTGAAACTCAACTTTTCTAAACCATGTTTACCACAAGAAAAGATGCAGCAAGAAAATCAACACGAAAAAAATATCAACTCTACTTAGATACCTGAAATTCTTGAACGATTAGCTGTCATACCTACTATAACTGTCTACTTCTGTTACACTGAAAGGGTTATTTCTTTTTGATCAATGAACCAATTAGAGTAACTGAAAATAGAAAATCAATAATTGCTCATAGTTTAATTGGAAGAGAAACAAGGCTGAATAACAAAAAAATCTATTGAACCAATATTGGCTATTTTGTTTGAGGTTTTGGGTTTGGAACTCTTCTTATATGAAGAATGAAACCCTTAGCTCGAAGAGAGCACCACACGAAAAAAAAAACAATAATATTTCACACGTTCATAACAGATCAATACACTACCTACGATTCTGGCTTCTGGCTCTTATATAAAAATAATTCTGTTGCTCATCAGGAAATCAGGCGCACGATATATATATATATATATATATATATATATATATATATTTTTTTTTTTTTTTTTTTTTTTTTTTTTTTTTTTTTTTTTTTTTTTTTTTTTTTTTTTTTTTCAAATCACCGCCTTAATCGGGAAAATCGTCACCTGCCGGAGGACACCTCAAAGCAGGCATCGACGCTAAGGTACTTGTAGAAATTTCCTCACTATTCTCGCTGTCCAGAGAATAACCTGCTTTTGACAGCTCGAGATTATATTTCGGTGTAAGCAAAGTCTCCTCGTGTTCTCTGGAAGATGGTCCTCCACCAAACCATTCACCGAAATGATCAACGGCAACACACTTATCGACTTCAACCCATGGAGCTCTCGTAACTGAAATGCCAGGTCTGTGTACTTGGTGACCTTATCGGTATATGCCCTCGTTATGTTGTCGTCCGCTGGTATTGTAAAATCCAGCAGCATACATGTTTTCTGCTCCTTATCGAACAATGCAACATCCGGTCTATTGTGTGCAACTCCTCTGTCTGTCACAAGTGTTGTGTCCCAGTACAACTTGTAACGTTCGTTCTGCAGAAGAGGTTGTGGCTGGTAAGTATGCTGCTGGACTTCATTTCGCAGCAAACCGAGCCTCAGTGCAATCTGCTGGTGGTAGATTTTCCCCATGGCATTATGCCGTTCAAGATATTCTCGGGGAGCTAGGATAGAACAGGACGAGGTTATATGCTGGATGGATTCAGCCGCTTGGGCACATCTTCTACATTTGTCCGAGGGGATGTTCTGTTTAGCTATGTGCTTTAGATACATCCTTGTCGGCATGACCTGGTCTTGGATTGCCACAACCCGACCTTCTGTCTCAGGAAAAAGATACCCCGCACGCAGGTAAGTAGTAGACTCTATCTTATTTACATCCCCACTTTCTAGGTGAGTTGGATATCTACCATGCAGGGCTTTAGAGTTCCATTCCTCTAGCTGTTCGTTCACTGATTTTCTAGCTACCTGATGTTCTGGCTCAGCTAGTTTCAATGGGGATATACGTTCATCAGCTTCACGTATGGCGGAGAAGAGAGGTGAGTTGGTTTTATAGAAATATTTCCTGAGCATATCGATGTTATCTGCATGGAGGGATTCCAGGTTTAGCAGTCCTCTACCTCCATGGTGTCTCGGGAGGTAGAGCCGAACACTCGACGCGTGAGGGTGATGAACCCCAAACTTTGTTAGCATCGTCCTGATTTTTCTGTCCATTTCACGAAGCTCAGTCGCTGACCAGGTAAGGATACCGAAGGAGTAGGCCACAGAAGGGATGGCCCAGATATTGATCGCAGTGAAAAGGGATTTCGAATTTAATTTGGCCTTGAGGAGTAAACTAATTCTTGCCAGCAGTTTTTCTCTGAATTGATGTTTCATTTCAGTTGTTCGGATGTCCAATGCCTGCTTGATTCCAAGGTACTTGTAAGATTCGTGGCTGCTCAAAGCTGGTATTGAGACGCAGTTCATCAACGTTATCTGTTCCGCCTCCTGTATTTTCCCTCTCTTGACATTAAGGACAGCACACTTCTCAATACCCATTCTCATCTTTATTGATTCACTGAAGGTCGACACGATTTCCAGCTGTTTGAGGATTTGGTCGGAGTTCGCAGCATACAGTTTGAGATCATCCATATACAGATGATGAGATATGGTTATGTTCCGTGGTTTGCTAATAACATACCCATACCGGGTGTTGTTCAAAAGCATGCTCAGAGGGTTAAGTGCTAAGCAAAACCAAACTGGGCTCAGGGTGTCACCCTGGAATATTCCACGCCTTATCCTGATCTGCTGCGACTCTACCACATGCCCGCCCCCAGGCACAATGAGTGAAGTCCTCCAGGTTTGCATAAGATGCCTGAGAAGATTTATTACATTCCCCGACACACCATGCATCTGTAACACCTTCAGAAGCCAACTATGAGGGACAGAATCAAAGGCTTTAGCATAGTCCACCCATGCGACAGATATGTTTCTCAGCTTTCTCCGCGCCTGTTTGGTTAATATTTGATCTATAACCAATAGTTCTTTGCATCCCTTTGTTTTCATGCGACATCCGTTTTGTTCTTGGGCCATCAAGTTGTTATCCTTTAGATGTCTCGTCACTGATCTAGTGAGAACAGCAGAGAGAATCTTGTACACTGCTGGCAGACATGTGATGGGACGGTAGTTCTTAGGGTTCTTCATGTCTCCATCTTTGGGGATTAGGTACGTGACTCCCAACGTGAAGAAATCTGGCACACCGGATGGGTCTGACAAGGCTCTTTGAATCAGCGACGCCACAGTTTTATGAACACTTGTGAAGTGCTTCCACCAGTAGTTGTGCAGCTTATCGGCACCTGGCGAGGCCCAGTTGTTGCATTTTTTCAAGACCTCTTTAATTATGCGTTCATCCACTTCTACGTCCCCCATCCGCGCACTCGGGATCTGAGACTGCGCCTCTTCGATCCAGTATGCCCGATCATCATGTACGATGTCCTCCGACCACACTCCACTCCAGAATCTATACGCTGCCTCAGGTTCCAGATGTTCAGCACTCTTTATCTCACTCCCCTCAAGGTTACGAAAGAACTGTTTTTGATTGTTATAGAATAATCTATTGTTGTGAAAGCGTTTTGTTCTTTCGTTGTATCTCCTGGAGCGGTTTCCTAACACTTTAATTTTTTGTTTCAGCTTATCACAGATGATGGTGATTTCGTTTCTGAAGGTTGGACTCTTACTTTTAACCTGGAAGTAGGATGCTATCTTTCTCACCGTCCTGATGACTTTCGACGATGGTGTCGGCGTACTAAGGTAAGCATGCATCACACCTATTTTCTTTCTCAAACTTACGATCTTTTTCTCCAGGCGTATCTTCCACGGCGGCGTGGAGCTGTTCCCCTGACCACGTTGCTGCCCAACCTGTAGGCCAAGGCTCTCACAGACCGTAGCAGCCCCCGCGTATACAACATCTACCAGCCGATCGAATGAAGCAACGTTTTCCAGGTGCTGTGGCAGGACAGAGTCAACTGACCTCACCAAGTCAAGAAGCTCTCTGGAAAACTGAATTCTCGGGATCTTTGGTCTTTTCTCCGCGGCAATGCCAGAGTACTTCAATAAGTTTTCAAATATACCTCTCTCGACGGCACTGCTTGGTTGCTCCCTCCGAAACAGCCCACTCCTTCTCACCGCCGTAGACGATCTCCTAGGGCCTTCCCGCAGTTCGACAGTGCGTATCTCCATGTAAGAGGGAAAACAACTTGCTTTGACAGATTCCAGCTCAGCTCTGGACAATTTTTGTTTGCCCATTATCCATCTAACGCGATTAGAGAGTAGCTGAGTGTATGCCGGTCTGTTCGGGCACATCTCTCGCCATATAGCCAGGAGAAGGTTTCCATAGGTGGTGTTAAGACTTCTAGCAAGTTCCGTCGCAATATAGTGCGCCCGCATGACCATACAATTATCGTCTTTAGACCAGCGTTCGCGCCTATCCCGTATTCTCGTCCTCACAGCGGAGTGAGCGTTATGTCCACCCAAGCTACCAGGACTATCTCCACGAGGAGATACAGGATGTGGCCTTACGGTGCCATCTCGGAGGGGTGCGCCGCTTGCCCCACACGTACCTCCTACAGACTGATCCTCTGGACGGTTCCGAGAAGAGCCAGTCTGAGACTCCTCGCCGCCCTGATTTCTCATACTTCTAGTAATGGGAGCTGAAAAATACCTCTGTCAAGGATGCTAACCTTGGCAGAGTGGTGTGACTAGGGTACGCGGGGTCGTCACTCCCCGATGGCTCTTAGAGAGCCACCCTGCGTATATGTGTGCCATATCGGTCGCTATCTGCGTTACGGCTAATTTAAGTATACATGTATTTACCCTAGAATGGCGCCACCAAAAAGAAATTTTGGGTATCCTACAACAGACTTGATATTTATAAATGAAAAGGTCCATCATATTCAATTTTTTTTCATTTCAGAACTGCATTATCTATTGATTTATTTGTACCTTGGTTTTTTTTGGGTAACTGGGTAATCTACAAGAGCTCATTTGATTGGACAGTTCGGAGGAATTAGTTGTCGCCATTGAAAGAGTCTTCCGGGCTTTCCGGCCTTGATCTATCAGGAACTATATATATATTTATATATATATATATATATATATATATATATATATATATATATATATATATATATATATATATATAATATATATATATATATATATATATATATATATATATATATATATATATATATATATATATAAATATATATATAGTTCCTGATAGATCAAGGCCGGAAAGCCCGGAAGACTCTTTCAATGGCGACAACTAATTCCTCCGAACTGTCCAATCAAATGAGCTCTTGTAGATTACCCAGTTACCCAAAAAAAACCAAGGTACAAATAAATCAATAGATAATGCAGTTCTGAAATGAAAAAAAATTGAATATGATGGACCTTTTCATTTATAAATATCAAGTCTGTTGTAGGATACCCAAAATTTCTTTTTGGTGGCGCCATTCTAGGGTAAATACATGTATACTTAAATTAGCCGTAACGCAGATAGCGACCGATATGGCACCAAAGGGACACATTGTATGATCCCCTGTATCTAAAATAGAGCTCCGCTGAAACAAGAATAACTTCGAGGATTTTTGATGGAAAATTTTCATTTTTCGCATTTTTCAAGATGTAAGATTGATGTATCCACTTTTAGAATCGAAATCGCGATTCATGATACAGGGGGTGAAAAAATCGCTTCCAAAGTTAGGGATGACAAAATCGTGAAAAATCAATTTTTTCAAATTAGAACCCCCTTTTTTATGGCAGATAATGAATCTACGTTAAAAAATAATGTGAGTGTATGCATCACACCCTTGCCCCAAAACGGAGATTTTCTGAGTTATTCACAAAAAACTGTTTTTCGTCTTGAATTTTCAGCTATTTCTTTTCCCTTCACGCCAAAAAGAAGAAATTTTCAGGAACTGTTACTTAAGCCATGTTTTAGATTTTACTACCCTATTAAATAGATGGCGAATTTTGATTCGAATTTGTATCGGAAACCTCTTTATTTCAACTAATCGGTCATCGGTTTTCTCTCCAGTGATGAATAAATAATTCCTTATGAACCATATGCAAAAACTTACCATGTTTTACATTATTTTTTTTTTTAATGATAGATATCATAAATTACATTTGCCAAATTCCTCTTTATTCAGTAGCATTTTGTGTTCACTATTAATTTGGTGATAATTCGTATTAAGTTATAAAATCGATCACTATGCCTAATATTACCAATGAAGATTATTTAAATCTCATTCTACTTCATGGAGAATGTAATAAAGTTGTAGATAGAACGATTCGACTGTTCATTGAGAGGTTTCCTGACCGACCCAGACCAACGAGAGATACCATTAACAGAACCATGACAAACTTGAGAAATGTCGGATCTCTCGTTAAGACAACTATACACAGAGAAAAAAGTGTAGTAGAAGATGAGAACAATGAAATTACAGTTCTTGCATATTTTCGTGTGAATCCTCAAAATTCTCTCGAAGATGCCGAGATTGACCTGGAATTATCTCAATCGTGTGTTTGGAGAATATTAAAAAAACATAAAATGCGCCCATATAAATTCAATAGGGTACAGCATTTGAAGGAAACTGATTTCGTCAGGAGAACAGAGTTTTGCGAAGCTATGATGATTCGATTTCAACAGAATGAAAACTTTTTGGACTGTATAATTTGGACAGATGAATCTAAATTCACAAACAATGGTTCTTTCAATAGGCATAACAGTCATTACTGGGATGAAGAGAACAACCACCACTTCAGACAATGGAACTTTCAAGAGACCTGGGGACCTATTCTTGACCATTCGCAATTCATGCGAGCGTTCGATATTTGCGAATGGCGATTTGCGAATACGTTTGAAAACCGGTATTCTGAACCGCTCGCAAAGCGTTGCCAAGGCATCGGATACATACGGCAACCATCAATATACGTCACGGCTCGTAGTTCAGATGTAACAATTTGTGACATTTGTGTCGCTTGTTGGCGTATTTCGAATTGTTATTTGTGATTATGTTCTTCCTCCGAGCTGTTAGTTGTGTTTTATTCGAATTTTTCAGTAATTCTTCAATCCAGAATTCGGAGATGGAAAACATCACCAAAAAGTAACACTTCCGCTTCCGGAAGCAAAAAATCTGTTTAACATCACAAGCAGTCTTTTGATGAAAAAAATAGAATCAAGAAACAGTATTACAATAAACAAGTTGCAATCCTTGAGAGAATAGCAGTAGCAAAAGAAAAATCGGCTGCTGCTAAAGAGCGGATTGCTTTTGCTTTAGATAAAAATTAGAAAAAAAATTGTAGCCTGTCATTTCATCATATTATTATTCTCTTGGTTATACTTATTATGACGTCATAATTCTTGTTCAATATATCTAGTATCTTTTTTATTCACAATGACAGAGACGGAGAAAACCAAAGATGTTTTTTACCATAACGAAACATCATTAAGACTGAAAATGATAATCATGTATGGAATTGGAATATTTTTAAATGTTTTCTCATGGGAATCGGGATTTTCGATAATTCAAAATAAGTTATTATTTATTCCAAATATATTGGTTAGTTGTTATTATTCGAACTGTCAATTCTTCAAACCCTTCGCTCAATTTTGCGAGTACTCAAAACCATTCGCAGTGAAATACGAACGTTAGTGAGTCATGCGGCCGGTCAACATGATCGAGTGATCATTTTACTGATTGAAATGAATATGTTATGGAAATTCTTTATCTTCTTTCGTTGGTAGATTGATGGCTTATATACATGAGTGCGATATACATATCCAACTACTCTCGAAACATTGAATTTAACATAGAATCTGAATGTAGAAAATCATTACCTACAGTTTTTCTGCAGAAATGAAAAGCGACAGGATTTTATTATTCATAAATTTTTTTCAATTGCTCTCATTCATCTCATGTGTTAACAAGTCCCATCAAATATACTTGATGGTGTAAACTATTCAACAACCAATTTTTTCATATGTCATAATTTTTACTTCGGAGGTTATTTATGGTTTAGATTAATAGGCCACTGTCCGTTCAAACATTGAGGTATGCGGAGAATATAGGTAAATATCGGTCAAATCGAACACCTTTTCTCCAAATTCATGTCAATTTAACAATATCTCGAATGATTCGAAAATTTCTGGTGAAACAATTCGAACTGTCATACCTTTGCGAGTACGCAATACCATTCGCAGTGAAATACGAACGGTCATGGGTCATATCATAGATGCGAACGCTCGCATAAATTGCGAATGGTCAAGAATAGGTCCCCAGGAGTTTCAATGTTTTTTGCAATTCTCGATGTTCACATTTATGATGAGACTTTAAACTGGTAAGATAGAACACTACACATGTTTGCATTATTTAAAGAATGTTTTCCCTTAGGAGATAGATATTCTGACATATTGACTCAAATAATTGAGCCGCTAGTACAGAACCATAATGACTTATGGTATCAACAAGATGGCGCGCCTCCACACAATTCACTCGATGTGTCAAATATCCTCTACAGGCTATTTGAAGATCGATGGTTGGCGAACAATGGTCTACATCTTTGGCCACCACGTTCTCCCGATTTAACTCCTTTAGACTATTATGTTTGGAGTAGGATAAAAAAATATTGTCTACTCAACTCCCCTGACTGATAAAGAGGACTGCATAGAACGAGTCAGAAATGCGTTCAGGTTTGTTAAGATTTTTAGACTCATAGTTTTGAAATTTGGTTTTTAAACACTTTTGCAGATCTCTTCCTCCCGATGAAATAAGAAGAGCAACGTAAGAAGCATTCCTGAGACGTATAAATAAATGTCTAGAAATTAACGGTCGAAACTTTGAGCATCTTCTCTAGTTATAACTGCGAGAGTTTGCCATGATTCTCCTAATAGTAACTTGAAGTCGGTTTCAAGAAGGGGTGAAAAATCAACAGCATGGTTCAAATAACAGTTCCAGAAAATTTCATCTTTTTGGTGTGAAGGGAAAAGAAATAGCTGAAAATTCAAGACGAAAAACAGTTTTTCGTGAATAACTCAGAAAATATCCATTTTAGGGCAAGGGTGTGATGCATATACTCATATTATTTTTTAACGTAGATTCGATATCTGCCATAAGAAAATGGGGTTCTAATTTGAAAAAATTGATTTTTCACGATTTTGTCATCCCTAATTTTGAAAGCGATTTTTTACACCCCTGTATCATGAATCGCGATTTCGATTCTGAAAGTGGATACATCAATCTTACATCTTGAAAAATCCCAAAAATGAAAATTTTCCATCCAAAAACCTCGAAGTTATTCTTGTTTCAGCGGAGCTCTATTTTCTATGTTTTTTTTCGAATTTTCCCGCTCAGAGAGATTTTTCCAACCAAAACTGAAAAATGTTACATCAAAATAACTTAGAATTTTCTGAGGAATCTATTTCTGCAATAAAAAAATGGTGTTCTAATTTGAAAAACGGAAGTTGACGTCATTTCCGGAAAAACCGGAGGTGCTCATGCCTTGAAAATATTTTAGATTTCATCAGCATCGTAAATACTTATAAGTGCTGAATTTCATGAAAATACGTTCAGTAGTTTCCCGCATAAATATGGGTGAGGTTCCTCGTGAAGGACCATGTATATATGTTACACTCAAACGCCGAAACCGGACAATGATCGAAATTTTTACTCAGACCGCGAGGTGGCCATCGCATTTTGCCGACTTCGCGAAGTGAGCATTTTAGTCGGTCAGTGGCTGATGCAAAATACTCAGATCGCGTAATGGGAAAAGATAAGTACTCAATTGCCGAAGTGAACCGAAGTAAAAACGTTGTTCGGAGATTGAGCAGAACCATAATAACCACTTCGCGAGGTGAGCAATCACCTTTACCCTCGTCGCGTAGTGAGTATTTTCACTTTGCTCAAACGCCGAATAGCGTTTTTTTTCCGAGAAGTAGTGCAGATAGAGACATCTAGTAGACGTTAGTAACAAAGTGAAATGAAACGCAGTTTTCAATTGAAAAAGCATGTATTATAGTAAAACAAGAAATACATCCGAATGGTTCTGGGAACTTCACATGTTACTTGTTTCTACAAGAGGTGCTACCATAACATTTGGAATTACACTTTAATTGTTATTTAACACATTTGCAAGATCTGCCAGAACAATTTTTCTTGCAACCACATCTAGTGAAACCTTGTTTGGACCCGGATGACATCATTGCTTCTTTACGGACGTTCAGCTGTTCATCCGGTACATCGATTGTATTAATTAATTTACTAGGAGCAACTTGGAATTGGTTTCTAGAAAACTCTTTGTCTAGAACACCGTGCCTCGTACCGAGGGTAAAAACGTCATCGCTATTATTCATGACTACTGCCATAACCTTTCTAGGAGCCAGCAAATACCAATGAGATGGTCTTGATAATTGAGGATAAACTTGTTTTCTCCGTCAGGCTCTGATTGCATGTCAATGAGATCTACCTAAAATGTATAAATATTCATTACTTTATAAAATATTCAGGCTCACTTAGCAGTATGGAAAACAAAAATAACGCCATTTTGAAACGGATTGTCTGATTTTATTAGAACCGAATATCTAACCTGGCATCGCGAATTCAATGCTGTCATGATGATTGGTTTAACCACTAGCCCTTTACTTTTCGACTTTTTCTTAAAAGCGCAAGATTCGCATAGATCTAAGTACATTTTTATAACCCCTCTGGTAATGTTACAAAATTTCTTTTTCAGCTCAGCTTTCATCGCTTTCTCTTTCTTATGACCAACTCGTAAGTGTGCTGTATGAATTGTATCATAGATTTGATCAATGCGGCAAAAATATTTTATATCTGTCATTTCTCCAGTTGTTTTTCCTATCAGCATTTTTCTGTCGCCTATATTTAGGATATCGTACCGATTGATTCGGCGATAATCTTTAGACGTTAACGACTGGCAATTTTTCCTCTTCTCTTTTGACACCTTTACATCGCTGATAATTTATCATATAGTTGCTCTTCCAGCTTGGTGTAAAATAATTCCTTCGTTGAATACATGACACAAATTGCAACTGCACTTATAAGTTGACACACAGAACTTCAGCACTGAACAAAGAAAAAAACTTGATTAATTGTGTATCAAAACGTAACAACGTAGTAGCAGTAACACTGATCACTTCAGCACTGATGGATCTAGTGTATTACCACACCGTATTAGCAGTGGATGGCGAGGGTAACATGTCTCGACCTGCACGTCCTCATCGAAAAAACGCTATTCGGCGTTTGCGCAAAGTGAAAATACTCACTACGCGACGAGGGTAAAAGTGATTGGCCACCTCGCGAAGTCGGTATTAAGGTTCTGCTCAATCTCCGAAGAACGTTTTTACGTCAGTTTATTTCGGCAATTGAGTACTTATCTTTTCTCACTACGCGAACTGAGTATTTTGCATCGGCCAATGACCGACTAAAAGGCTCCCCTCTCGAGGTCGGTAGAATGTAATGTCCACCTCGCGGCTTGAGTAAAATTTCGGTCATTGTCCGGTTTCGGCGTTTGAGTGTAACATATATATATATATAATCCAGATATGGACGATTTTCAGATTCTCGAAGAATAAGGGTACGGAAAATCCCGCGCATACCCCATAGTCGTCGCTATATAAAAATTTGATCCATTCCGAGGGAGTAGTGTTATAGTATGGGCCGGGATATTTTTCATGGGTCGCACAGATCTACGAATTTGTCCTGGGAATATAACCGCCTGACACTATAGGGAGCCTGTCATTGACAATGTTTTGTCAAATTTTCACTCTGCTATTGGTGAAACTTTTCAATTTCTAGACGATAACGTTAGACTGCAGCACCGTGTAGCCATATTTGAGAATGCGTGCGTAAAGCTTAATATTCCACATTTACCAATACCTCCGCACTCACCAAATTTGAATTGCATAGAACATGTAAGTCATATGCTCCAAAGAAGATTAGATAATCACCAACTAACCCCAGAATCCTTAAATGATCTGAGAGAGCCTCTGCCCGTTCATGGAACCAAATTCCTCAAGAAAAAAATGTCAAGCTGTCACTGATGCCGGTGCATGCCATACATATTGTATTGATAGTCTTAAAATGCTTGAATTTTCTAGGTATAAAATTTCCTTATTTTACTCGATTTTTCTTAACCACCCTGTATACGCTACAGGCTAAAATTAATTTCATTTCCTCTAACTTGAAATCATATTCATATGAATTTTCATCACGAGGCTTTATTTAAAAAACATATATTTTTTGCAATTTAAGTCTATATCCCTAACTCATGTGGAGGAGAATTTCCTCCTAACAAATTTAGAATTATTATTATTAATAAACACCTTTTTTCAGTAACCAGGACCTTTTTCAATGGTATTATAAGTTTGTTATGATGTGAGTCATGCTGAATTATCAAATTGGTATCGTTGCAGCCTCACTTCTTAAAACGCCCATAATGCATGCATCTACCGACGAGAGCAAGCGCCTTCTTGTGCAAGAGGAAAAATGATTGGAAATTTTTTGTTATGATTATGAAAAATGTATTTTAATATACTACACTGGGGGTCGTTATTTTCTTGGTATAACATGGGTATTCAAGAAAAACCGATTATTAGGGTTACAACACAATCACCAACTATTCACCTACTATTAAAGGTCTTTCACCTCTTATTTCTGTTCTGAAAATCGTATTTGGGTTGGGCACTACCACAAGCTGGGTATTTTCTGGATTTGTTGAACGCAATCCGGCAGAACGTGTATAGGTATCATTATCTCTGACCATATTTTTCCGGAGGGTCGGATTATAACTAAACTCCTCTTTTCCTTTTCGTTTCCATTAACTTCGGTGCGAAAATGTTGGAGGCCGTGAGAAGAAAAGGCAGCCTGTTTTCGGGAACAATGATCCCTAAATTAGGAGATTCTCACGGATCCAATTATTTGCGAGCATCGTACCGTAATTAGAACAGGGTCCCAGAAACAAGAAAAGTAAAGTGAAGCTAGCCGTGATGATTACGAATTGTGAATTCCTCGATTCTAATATTTGCACGCTTTTGTTTCTCATAGTGCTGTGGGGTAGAAGGCTTTCATAATGTTACAAGAATTATAAATGATGACTTTCACTAATTCCTATTTCATTGGATGGATAAGATTCAAGGCGATACTCACATTTCAAGACCCACAATCAAATATCATGTTTGGAGAAAACGATTGTTAAAGCAAGTGGAAAAATAAGCAGACTGTATCGAAAGTTTTTACATTAACATCCCGTAGCATACAAAATCTCTTTTGCACCTACCTGACGACAGTCGGTTCTCTTCGTAGGAGGGCCCTCGTCTTCTTACTCCAAGAGAAAAACTATTCTTCTAATAAACTATTCACGAAAAAATACTGGAAAATGATGTATACAACTTCTCTCGATTTTCTCTAAGCGTGTCTGTCTGAACATCTGGCCCATGAAATGCAATCTTACATTTCGCGCATCTCATCAGGCATATTCACATACAGGTGAGACGAGAAATCGTATGCAATTATAACAATAACGAAATATCAAATAATATGAGCTACTTGCACAAACATTCCGGCCGCCAAAAACGAACGTTTTTTTTTTGTTTTTCAACTATATAGGAAACTGAAAAATTTTATTTTAACCCCATAATTTCCTTCATTACCCCATGAAAAATCGTATCGAAAATAAAAAAAATTTAAGTATAAGATAAAGATACTCGAGCATATGTCCAAAGATCAAGTTACATTTCCGGAAAAGGTAACGGGCATACCTTCGAGATGGGTCTTTTACATTCCCCTGTAGCAGTTTTAATTGAAACTACGCGTGTATACCCATCCTTACCAGGATGAACAGCAATAACCCGACCAAGAACCCATTGAAGAGGTGGTTTTAGTTCGTTCTTTATAACCACCAAGGTATTTTCTTTGATGTTCGTGTTGACATCAAACCATTCATGCCTTTGCTGAAGTGTATGTAAATATTCGAGATGCCGTTTTTTCCAAAAATCCGCTTGCAGTTTCTGCAATATTTGCCATCTAGATAAGCAATTCATTTTTTATCAGTCAAAAGTTAAGCGTTGTTCACCTACTACACGTAAAAGATGAGACTTAACCGATTTAACACCGGCCTCAGCTAAATGATTAAAATTATGAGCTCCAGGAGGAGAAAAATGCCATTGTAACTTCAATGCATGACAAGCATTCTCCGAAAATTCTCTCAACAATCTTTTGGCCCCCACAAAGTTAGTACCGCAATCGGAATAAATGTTACTCATGCGACCACGCCGAGCTACAAATCTTTTGAATGCAGCCAAAAAAGTTTCTGAACTTAAGTCCGATGCCAACTCCAAATGAATGGCCTTAGTAGATGCACAAACGAATACACAAATGTATGATTTATACACTTTAGCTCCTCTTTATCTTCCCATCGTTACGAAAAAAGGACCAGCATATTCAACATTTACATGAGAGAACGCCTTTAACTGAGACACTCTAAATGATGGAAGATCTCCCATCAACTGCGTAGAACACTTTGGAGTGGATTTAAAGCATCTTTTTCATGATGAATTATCTTTCCAGTTGCACGTCGAGCGGACAATATCCAAAATTGTTGTCTTAGTAAATAATGCAATGTATTAGAACCCGGATGCAAATATTTGACGTGGGTACTTTCAATAATGAGATCTGTTAAACGATGTGATTTTGGGAGAAGAAGAGGATGTTTCGCACTGTACGGAAGATTAGCATTGGATAAACGTCTGCCGACTCGAATACAGTCGTTATCATCCAAGAAAAGTGAAAGTTTTCTAAATGGTTTAGGTAGAAGCGAATGTATCTTTAATTTGTGAAAAAGTTCAGGAAACGAAGTCTTCTGAACATGCCTTACTAAAACATTTTAAGATTCATTGAAATCATCTTCTGAAAAATGAGGATGCTTTTTAGGATACTTAAATCTTAATATATATGCGACTATGCGTTGTATCTTCGACCAAGATGAGTATTCATCCAGCAGATCGTCCAAGAAATGATGTTCCAACTGTGTCAAGAAAACTTGCTTCTTCTCTTCTTGTAATACCAAGTTTTCGTCAACTTCATGATGACCTTGATCCGTTGGCCAACAATTGTTTGGCAACTTCAAAAATTCTGGACCACTCCACCATTGCTTATGATGAAGCAATTCACTGGTAGTCCACTGCATTTAGATCGAAATAGGCCCAAACTTCGGACCAATTCATACAAAAGCAAATGAAGGTTTTTCGGGTAGGTCCCAAATGATATCCCAAAAGTCCCCTAGGCGGGAGTGACCGCATAACATTTGGCAACGCTGTAAAGCGCTAAAATCCTACCCCAATGTGAATTTTTGTAAATATCTCGGTCCCTATCGAACCTACGATAAAAATACAGCAGAGCAAAAAGAAAGCTGATGAAATTTCCAAGAAAAAAGGTATCAGGTCAATTTTTGATATAACCAACGGTTTCGTCACAATCTTGCCTTCAATTTGAACCATTGCGATATTCTGGATGATTGAGGTACTCTATTCCACACCGCCTTTGAGGATGACTACAGGGCGCGTTTTTCTCAAAGTGGTATCCAATACTAGGCCTAATCCATGACTTCTTTGTTTTTTAGAAAGGTGTTCGAACGCTAATTTTCTTCTCCTTTGTCTACCCCTTCTATGAATGCATGTATATTTTCCGCGATGACATCCGTGGAGTCAATCTCAGAGTTTTGGATTCCTGCATTGGTCACATTTTATTTTTCTGAGGAATCTTCAAATGGTTCGGCATTCAGGCAGGATCGAGGGCAGTATTTTTCATGGCAATTGCCACAAACCGGTGAGCAACGAAGTCCCAAACTTCGACGGCCACACATTGGTCCACAACTTTTCGTACAATTGCAAAATATCATTTTTGAAAGACAATCAGGCGCAGGAAGTTGAGATGTCATTTTTTGTTACAATATATTGTCTTTCAACATCCATCCCCACTCCTGAGGATTCAAATTGTTACCAAGCCATTGTTGTATTTGATAGTACACTGTGAGCAGATGTTCACAGATGCTATTGTGCTGTCAAGAGTTGGAGATAAAAGATTCAGTCTCACTGGTCTGCTTCTGCTAACATCTTCAATCAAGCAAGAATACCGGTTGTTATTGATGGAGAGTTCTTTAATGGGGGCAACATAGATTGAGTGGAAAAACTTCGTTCCGCTTAAAGGTTATGTGCAGTATTATTTTTGTTCAAGATTCCAGCTCCTTCTTCAAGTCCTGCCATTTCTTAACCATTTTCAAAGCTGCGGCCTTTCCTTTATTGAACAGAGCAGATGTTGTGTCGTTTGGTGGATCGAAACTAGTTTCGCAAATTGCAGTTCGTATGTCCTGGCGCAAAATTTCTGCAGAAGTACCGATAATTCTGTCTCAGAATCTTTCCTATTGTACCAAGCTTGATTCAAAATATTCTGTTTTCCTTTGAGGTGATATCAATACGGTCTCCATACTCCTCTTCGAGTTTTCTCCTAATTGTCTTGTCATCAGGTATGTATTCTGTCAGTACTGCTTTCAATAAGTTAATTTAAACTGAGAGTCTTCATGATTTCCAATGAAAGAAAAAATGTCCATTGCATCGAGAACATTTTCATACGCAGGATGACCAACCTTCATTTTCTCGCAGACTAGCAAGTTAATTTTGTTGACACAAATTTGATGATATTCAGCTTCAGATGCAACTATATCTGTGTCAAACGTTACACGGTTTTTAACAGATTATGCCCAATCATCTCCGGCAAGTGCTATAATATTTTCTTTGAAAATGAAGGTTGAAACATGACAAATTATTTTACGCTTGCCCTTTTTTGCTATTTGCTCTTTCTCCTCGTCAGCCTCGTTGCCGCATCAATAAATACCGGTATTCTTACTTGATTAGAGCTGTGAGCAGAAGCAGCCAGTGAGATTGAATCTTTTACCTCCAACTCTTGACGCAGCACAACAACATCTGTGAACATCTGTTTCGGGTGTACTATCAAGTACAACAATGGCTTGGTAACAATTTGAATCCTGAGGAGTGGGGATGCATGTTAAAAGACAATATATTGTAACCAAAAGCGACATCCCAACTTCCTGCGCCTGATTGTCTTCCAAAAATGATATATTGCAACTATACGAAAGGTTGTGGACCAATGTGAGGCCGTCGAAGTTTGGGACTTCGTTGCTCACCGGTTTGTGGCAATTGTCATAGAGAATCCTGTCTGAATGCCGAACCATTTGAAGATTCCTCAGAAAAATAAAATGTGACCGATGCAGGAATCCAAAACTCTGAGATTGACTTCACAGATGTCATCGAAGAAAATATACATGCATTCATAGAAGAAGAAGACGAAGGAAAAGAAAATTAGCGTTCAAACACGTTTCCAAAAAACAAAGAAATCATGGATTAGGCCTATTAGGGGATACCACTTTGACCAAAACGCGCCCTGTCATCCTCAAAGGTGGTGTGGAATAGAGTACCTCCATTATCCAGAGTATCACATATGTCAAATTGAAGGCAAGATTGTGACGAAACCGTTGGTTATATCAAAAAACGACCCAGAAATCGTGGATTAGGCCTATTAGGGGATACCACTTTGACCAAAACGCGCCCTGTCATCCTCAAAGGTGGTGTGGAATAGAGTACCTCCATTATCCAGAGTATCACATATGTCAAATTGAAGGCAAGATTGTGACGAAACCGTTGGTTATATCAAAAAACGACCCAGAACCTTTTTTCTAGGAAATTTCATCAGCTTTTTTTTTTGCTCTGTTGTATATTTGTCGTAACTTTGATAGGGACCGAGATATTCACGAAAATTTACATTGGGGCAGGATTTTTGCCCCTTACAGCGTTGCCAAATGTTATGCGGTCACTCCCGCCTAGGGGACTTTTGGGATATCATTTAGGACACCGAGATCTACCCGAAAAGCCTTCATTTGCTTTTGTATGAATTGGTCCGAAGCAAAAGTCTAATTTCAGTGGACTATGGGCATAAGACCTCTTGATGCACAATCTGCGGAATTCTAAGAAGAGGAAATATGACGCCACTGAACCGAAGGAAATTTTCTTTGTACGTGGCTTACCCGATTTCCAACAAAAGTACTCCACCTGTGCGGTGATGCTGAAAGCCATGAAATAACCACCTTGGAATCAGTCCAAAAAAAAATCCCATGAACAGGCAAATCTTGGTATGTCTGTCTAACAAATTCCATGGCATTAGATAGAAGATGGACACCACATAATTCTTATCTCGGAATAGACAGAACTTTCAATGGAGCTACTCTACTTTTTGCATATAGGAGATACGCTTCATTTATAACATCTGAAGACATAGATCTGAGATAAATAGCTGCCGCATAGCCAGCTTGCGAAGCGTCACAAAATCTATGAAGCTCGTAGCGATGAGGTTTATCTATCACAACTTTTCTCGGAATCGACAATTGTGGTAACAATGGAAATTCGGAACGATATTTGAATCATTCTGATTGGATAAGCATTTCAGGTTCTTCATCCCATCCTACCTTCTCTAACCATAATTTTTGCGTTAATAACTTAGCGAAAAAAGATGCTAGAGTGCACAATCCTAGTGGATCATATATTTTTGCTATTTGTGATAATATAGCCTTTTTTTATACATTTGTTTTCATCATTATGACAGAGAAAGGAAAATGAGTCCAGATTTGGATTCCAGTGCATACCCAGAATCTTCACGAAATTAGGATCCGTTTTATCAAACACTATATTTGGCTGAGCTTTTGAACTGAAATTTGGTTGAATAATGTGAGGAACGTTGCTAGTCCACTTACTTAGTTCAAAGCCAGCAAATCCCAATATAACCACTGACTCATTTTTTTAATTGTATTGCTGATTCGATCCATGTACACCCAGCGAAAATATCGTTCTGAAAGAACTTTCGAAGCATTTGGATTTTTTGAAGACTATGATTGAGCTAAATGTCTAATAGTACGAATTGCCTAAAAAGGGCTTGAACGAAGTTAGTAAGTGACAGTCTGTAAAGATTACACTTTTAGATCAGAGTCATTAGGAAACCTAAAAACAATATTTTGAAACCTTGTATCGAAAGGATGGATAAGTATTTGTCTAAACATTTGTTTTATATCTGCACTGAATACTACTGGATATAATCTGAAAATTAACAGAATTGCAGCAATATCGCTCTGAAGTTTTGGACCGATAAGGAGGGCATCGTTTAATAAGAAACCCGATGGGCCCTTCGCCGAAGCATCAAAAACTACACGAAACTTTGACATCGAAGGAAACATAGAGCTATGGAGAATAAAGTTATAATTTTCAATGTCCTGATCAGAAGGAGTAGTAATTAATTTCATGTGCCGTATATCTAAGTAATCCTTCATGAATTCGACGTATAATTCATAAATTTCAGGTCTTTTTCTTAGTCTTGATTCAAGTTTTAGGAATCTATTAACCGCCATGATGTATGTATTCCCTAATTTTGGAGCATAATTTCTAAATGGAAGGCGTAAACCGTATCGACCGAAAGCATCTCTGGTAGTTGTTTCAACGAAAAACCTCTCATACGTTTCATCGTCAGGGGATTGAAAAGTTTCATTTGCAATTTGCTCTATTTCCCAGAATTTATGTAAAACACAATCAATAGATGGAGAAATTTGCGTGCATAAACTGATATTATTGGTACATGAGTCAAGGCCGTCGACTTTTTCCATTATTATGTAGCCAAAAAGTGTTTTTATAGCATTAGCCTGACCTTTTTCTCCAATCACAAAACTAACAGAGATAATAGATGAAAATATTTCGGAACCCAATAACAAATCCAATGAACTCGGTTCATTGAAACGATCATCTGCTAATTCTAAACTTTTGATATGATTCCAATTTCCCACCTCAATTTTTGAGGATGGCATTTCTGAACACAATTTTGGAACAATTATTGCATCGAATATGAATTCTGGATTACTTTTGTTTCGAGGTCTGATTTTGCACGTCGTCACTTCATTAGACGAAATTGACTTCATGCCATTCAATCCACAAAACTCAATAGGAATTGAATATCTATTTCTAGCTAAACCTAGTTTTTTGAAACATTTCACAGAAATGAAGTTTGCTTAACTCGCGGAATCCAGAAGAACTCTGACCGGAACGTAGTTTCCGAATTGATCAGTAATTTCTATCATAGCAGTGGACAATAACACAGTTTCCTGCTTCTTAACAGTGCTCGTAAAGACACTAGAAGTCTTGATTTGCTCCTCCTCGGTATGTACTGAATTATTAGCCATAAGACTTGAAGTATCTCTAGGAACACCATCAGTGCCACTATTCGATAAATGCAAAAGGAAATGATGAAGTGCATGACAAGTACGACAACGAAATTTCGAAGGGCAATTTTTCTAAATATGCCCATGAAGAGGACAATTGAGGCATAGTTTGCTAGATTTTACAAATGAAAAACGATCCGGAGGTGATTTTGAAATGAATTTCTCGCATTTGGAGAGTGTGTGATCCAAAATATATAATTTACATTTAACATTAGATGCAACTGTTTTAACAAAAGCAGAAGTGGGCTTTGACTCATGAAATGAATGAAACTTCGAAGGCCTTGATGACATTAAATTATTATTTTTAAAATTTTTTGAAGACGATTTATTTTGTTCGGACTCCAATGCTTTACACTGATTTTCTACAAAAGTAAAAATATCCTTGTATGTTGGTAATTCCTTATCGCAAACTGAAATTTCAAAGTCTGTTCGCATTTTAACGTCTAACTTTTGAAAAAGGCGATCAAACAAACAAAAATCCCACGAATGAACAGGAAAGCCAAGGGTGTCCAGAATCGCAATATTTTAAGCAAAAATGTCTAACAAAAAACGAATCTTTTGCTGAACCTGTTTTGAGAGAAACTTTATTGATGGCATCAAGGGCATTAGTCGCTTGTTATTATATCTTTTTCATAAGGCATGGTAAGCAATCGGGTAATTGGTTGCGGTTAATGGAATTGTTTTCAATAAATTAAATGGTTCTTTTTCAACGAATGAAAGTAGATATTGCAATTTTTCAATGTCTGAAATGCTTTCATTTTCATGAATCGAAGTATTGAAGAGATCGATAAATGTTTGCCAATATTTATAACTACCATCGAAAATAGGATTGTTCAACTGTGGGAGTCTAACATTATCTTTTTGAACTTTACCTGCAGGACGGGCCCAAGGGGGGGGATGGGGGGGGATGATCCCCCCCAATGTTGAACGAAGTTGGCAAATTTTCAAAGCGGTTGGAAAAATTTCGAAGCAGTTGGAAAAAATTTCAAAGCAGTTGGCAAAATTTCAAACCAGTTGGAAAAAATTCCAGAGTAGTTGAAAGAAGTTCAAAGCAGTTGGTAAAATAATTCCGAGGAGTTATGGAGTACGAAGGAATCTGAATTAGAAAAAACAAGTTTGCAATCAGCACTTGACAATATATTCATAGCCGGCAATAAATGGTACCTACTTAACCCACTATTTTTATCATCAAGTGTTGGGAGAGACGCGGCCTCAAGAAGTAGGTACCTAGTTGTAAATTTTTCAGTTACGTCGCATAGACTGTGTCATAAAAAAACCATCTGGTATCATGTATAGAATCATCTTTATGTACGCTCTTCGTACATTGTGTTATAGTTTTGCTAATAAACAATATGTGTAAATAAATTTGAATAATGAACCAAAAACGATTCAGAGTGAAGTTTGAGTTATGTGGTAACTTATAAAAAATTTTAAAAAAATTTTATGAATAGAAAATGCCTGTAGGATAACAAGTGTGAAAGAAAATTATGGGTAGTGGCCACAGAATACCTTAAGTAATTTTGTTCGAAATTGTTTCTTCAATATAACTGATTTAGGTCAAAATCGTTTCCCTACTAAATTGGGAATCTGTCTTTTTTTAGGAATTTTCTTGATTTATGACACACACTCTGACATACTTTTTATGTTTTATTCCCTAGTTATGTTGCTTTTTTTTATTTCATGAAATCTGTAAGCTAAAGTAAGGCTCATTTTTTATCAAACGAATTATATTTTCTGGAAATTACGGATGAGCAGTTTCAATATTATGAATCTCATCAAAGTATTCAGTAATTATCTTTGATTTTTCATCTACTCAACATTCAATCATGTATATTTCTTAATTTTATGGAATATGCTTTTTTCGTGAAAAATCTCTCGTTTTATTATGATGCTTGAAATTTTGGGATACACCCACCAAAGAATGAAACTGAACTAAATCAGAGAATGAAACAAAAAGTGTGTCTCAAAGTTTCAAACATACTTCAAGGTATTCCTCATAAAAAAACGATTCCATAAAATGAAGAAACTCGCATTATTGAATATTGGGTTTTTGGAAAATAAACGTTAATTTCTCATAACTTTGATTCCCAATATTTACTCCATTCTCGTAATTAAAAGAATAGATTTTTCAGAAAAAATATTTTCTCTGATGAAAATGAGCCCTCACTTTCAGATTCCATGAAATAAATAATTAAAGAAGAACTACAAAACTCAAGAAACAAACAAGTAGTGTTTCTCAAAGTTTCAAGCAACATCAAGATACTCTTCATGAAAGAAACAAACTCCATAAAATCTACTTAATTGAATTTTCGGTAGATGGAAAAAAAGTTAATTACTCCCCACTCTGTTGAAATTCATCATTTTGAATTTTTTTTTATCGAAACAAATATTATACCATAATATGTATAACGGTTTCTTGTTAATTCAATGTCCATCAGTTGGAAAATTTTCGATGGATTTCCCCCCCCAAAAATTTGGCTTCGGCCCGTCCCTGTTTACCTGAACCAGAATTTGAATTAACTGATGAAACCTTAGTGAACTCATAAAAAATGGCTTTTGTTGAATAATAAAAATCATCAACTTGTTTTCTAATGGTATCCTCAGATAAATAATCAGCTTCCTCACCCAAAGAAGCAATAACATGATTATGGCTCTTTTCAAATGACTGATATGTACTTTCTATTTTTTCCATTCTCACCGACAACTCAGCAAAATGCGTTGCATCGCTTTCACATTTCACAGCTATTGTATACGCTTCAGCAATTCTACTAGAATACAATTTTTTTTTTCTAAAAATTTTTTCATAGCCATAACGAAATTATTTATTTATTGTCTCAATGAATTATTCCCCAAATGAACGAAAACAAACAACCTCCTCAACACAGATTTTTTATCAAATGTGTTGAATTTGAATGAAAAGATAAGAAACCAGATGTGAACCGGCCGCCGTGCGAAATTAATTTAAGAATTACGAACGAAATCGAATGAATTTCAAGCAATAGTAGGTACAAAATCAATATTTTAAAGAATGTAAAAACTAAAATTCGGCTCCGAATGACCAAAAATGTTAATGCAAGTAGAAAAATAAGCAGACTGTATCGAAAGTTTTGACATTAACATCCCGTAGCATACAAAATCTCTTTTGCACCTACCTGACGACAGTCGGTTCTCTTCGTAGGAGGGCCCTCGTCTTCTTATCCCAAAAGAAAAACTATTCTTCCAACAAACTATTCACGAAAAAATACTGGAAAATGATGTACACAACTTCTCTCGATTTTCTCTAAGCGTGTCTGTCTGAACCTCTGGCCCACGAAATGCAATCTTACATTTCGCTCATCTCATCAGGCATATCCACATACAGGTGCGACGAGAAGTTTGTATGCAATTATAACAATAACGAAATATGAAATAATAGGAGCTACTTGCACAAACAACGATAATATATGCCTTCCTTAGCATCGAATTTTTTCTTGAAAATTTTCTCAAATCAGAATTTTTATATCAGCTAATCTGTCCTGTCTTTAAAATCAGAGTGTAGCGGAAAGTAATTGGAACTATATACCTAAATATTGATTAGTGATATCGGCGACATAGTCTCAAACATCATTGCATTTTCTTTGCCATCGAATATTGGATCTATTGATCTGATGATTGAATGGCGTGCCAGTTTAACTACTTTTGAAAATAGGTAGTTGGGACCGATGGTTCAGTGGTCAAATGCTTCTTAGTATTTGTTTTCGACCTTCGAATTTAAATATATTATATGTTTTTTTTTTGTTTGAGTTCATAGGAGTTTGTAGTCATATCTTCATATAATGATAATAATAACACAAATTTTTTGGATAAAGAAATTCTGGAGTACACACGAAGAATCAACATATGTTGTCAACCATGTCATAAATGATCCTGGAAATATACCATAATGCTTGACATGGTACAACCATATTTACTAGCAAAAGACTATTGAAGTGCAGGAGATCCATCAAAATGTAGGATAATAATACAATTTGATAACGTCATGCATCTTTCAGCGAATTTACACTCATTTTAAAAAAGAACAACCCCATTGCCACAGAACAGAAGGGCTGTAAAAAATAATTATTGACTCAGTTATCTGCAACCAGGCCTCTTATCTATAAGATAAGTCCCAGTATCAACAAATTCTTGAAAAGTACCATGTCATCATGACGTATCACACTGCAACTCATATATTTTTCTTTTTTTTTATCAATTTAGTAATAGGTAGGGATATATTCTTATATAAGAAAACTATGTAATCTGCTAATAAATAAGTAAATTAATAAATATATAATACTAATATATACTAATATAATATATATGCTGAAACTGTAAGCCTCAGAGGGTTCCATAATTACGTGTCCAATTTTAACGAAATGAGGAATTTTCCGAAAGGAATCACTTAGCCCTCTATGGTTTTGTACTGATTCAATTGAATTGATTGAAACTGCGGATTTGATCTGAAAAGTGACAAAAGGACTATTATGAAGCTGACAAAGTTCTCAAACGACATCAATATAAAATTTTGTATAACCAGTCCTAACCGTCAGCGATCTGCAGCGTGTTTTATGTTAATTCTATTCCATTTATTTATCTGTATTGTGATAGTATGCGTTTATTAAGAGACATAGATATGGTTTTGTGCCATTAATATATCGTGAAGAGATATTCAGATCGAGAATAAATTAATAGGAACCAATGGACCCATCAGATATCGTCAGACCTAACGCCCATGCATTACTTTCTGAGAAGTACCTGGAAAAATAAGGTATACCAAACTGATTCTCACAACTTGCACCATCTAAAAATGAAGATAAGAAACGCATGTGCCCAAGTAAATGCTCATATTTAGACCAAAGTAACTTAAGATGAAATAGGGAAATGATATAATTCATGTATAGATCATAATGGTCGGTATATATAACATATGATTCGAAATGTCTCGTTTGTTATTGAAAACAAAAATTCAATTGTTATAAAATATAATATTAAATGAATATGAAAATAGGAAAATAGTTTTTTTTTAAGGCCACCTTCAATTTATGAATTTGAATCTGATCTAGGTCATCTAGCCATCATGATCCTCACATAGATCATATTTTATATTGTCATTTTCCCATTTCATTTCAAAAAGTAATCCCGGGGAGTTAGTTCAGGTCCAACAATGGGAAGCGGCAAACAAAATAACGCTTTGGAGAAATACTCCTAGACTTGCGCAAGCCAAGAGATTTGTGGAATTCTCGTCGACCTACACCAGGAAGCTCATAAAGCTGCCACGAGCTGAGCTTCGAGTAATGGTGGGTCTGCTGACGGGACACTGTCGATATAAATATCATTTGTATCGCATGGGAAAGTCAGCAGATGAAACCTGCTGGCTATGTGGATCAGAGAAAGAAACGGCTGAACACATGGTATGCAAGTGTCCAGAGCTGCCGGAACTAAGAACCATTCACATGGGGAAGTCGGTTCTGGATCCAAATGAAATAACCGTCAAGGCTCCTACGGATGCCCTTGCATCCGTTCGAAGTTCCCGAAAGGCTGAACGAAGCCACAACGACCCCTGTTCATGATAATAATAATAATAGTTCAGGTGATGCGATATCTGTAGGATCTATTGGTTCCTATCCATTTATTTTCATATTCTTGATCTAAATATCTCTTCACAATGGCAGCATTGTGGCATGGATTCCCATCTTGCTGTTGCTACATATCTCGTCTAATTTGAAGATGCACATCTGTATGATATATAAGAATGAATTGCTGTGTGTTAGATACGCTAAAACTTGAAAACGCCTGGACTAATTTGGCTATCTGCTTGGTCTTGACATATTCGTGGAATTCCAGGGAGCGTTTAAAAGATGAGAAAATATAAAAATGCAAGGTTTTCAATATAGTTCTTCTTTAGAAATATAGGTGATCGATTATCATTGATTTTCGATAATCAACGATTTTTGACAATGAAACATCGATGTTTGAAAATTGATTCGCATTATTTGAAACATTGTTACATCTATTTCTCGATTTCAATTATTTCTTCAAGTGAGGATGACGCAAAGTTTGACCAAAACTCGAATGTTATCAATTAATAATAAATAATTAACTATAATGATTCGATTAACATCATGTTCGGTTATCTATGTCATTATCGGCTTCGGCGATCATTTCTGAAAATGACATTTCAAGTAACGTCCTCTTTTTGCAGTTGATCTTTTGTGATAGATACTTTCTCGTTTGCTTATGTGTGTATATTGTAAGGCGTTGAAATACAGTGGTGAATCTACTGGATTATGTTGTGAATAAGGCAAAATATAATTGCTACAATTTATTCCATTACCAGATCCCGTACGTTATTCAGTTTCTGGGTTAGGGAATGATTCCAAACACTTTCTGGCCAACATTAAAAAATATAACAGATGACATAGTTTCATGCAACACATATTGTACAGGATAATTCCAAGCCCACTTTCAAGGAATTAAACCATAACTATTCATTATAATATTAAATTTTATATTAAAACCAGCTGAACCGGCAGACTTCGTACTGCCGTACAATTGATAAATAAAAAAGCATATTATTGTTATTGATGCATATTATGTTTTGTCAAAAATTTAATGTCACTATCACGGAGAACCACCGAAGCAAAGAAAGTTCTCGCGGACGTAGAGGTAAGTGTCACTCACAAAGAAAGAGAGATGAACTATTGGCCTAGGCGCGCACTCGCGATTTCTTGTCACCCAACTGAATAATCGCAATCGGCAAGAAAGAAATTCGAAAATGTTTTATGCGCGCACTTGCGACAAATAAATCGTAACTACATTCAGTAATAACATGGATTTTCCTGAAAACAGATTGCGTTGTAGCTATACTATTACGAGCCAACTAATATCAACAATAGGTCCTCATGAAGCCCTCCCCCCGAAAAAAAATACTCACACTCACCCAAAGAAGCTCGGACTTCGACAGCAACTGAATTGCGATTAAATTAAAGTTTGACTCATTCTGATTTGGGACAATCACGTGACTTCAAAAATGCGACTGTTCAGTCGCAGCGATTATTAAGTCGCATGTGTCGCATTTAAATGTATGTGTTTCATTTTTGTGACTGAAAGATCGCGCGACAAAAAATAGCATGTGCGCGGGTAGCCAAGGAGTCGATTGACTTAAAGGAACGACCCATTTGTTTGTTTTCAAATTTCAAATATTATGTTAGCGTCCAGAAATTTAATTTTCGACAAAACATAATCAATCGGAATAGAAATAATCTGCTTTGTTATTCATCAATTGGGGCAGTACGAAGTCTGCCGGGTCAGCTAATTTGTATAAAACAAACCTTCTTGAATTCAAGACAGAAAATCATATTTATATTCCCAAATGAAGGCATACTATTACAATACAAAAAAATAATTTAAAGAGTATTAAAATAAATCACGCTGAAGGTCGCTAACGGTTTGAAATGAAAAAAAATATATTAGGAAGAAAATTTCATCATTAAGTTATTTTTCGAATGACATAATAAAAAAAGGTATGGTTCTGAAAAAAAATGTGTGATAGCGCCACGACGCCTGGCATCTTCATTCTGCACGGGATTTTCACGCTAATCTCAAGACAACATTGACTTGTTCAAAACGACGTTCACAGAATGAAAAAATATTTGGACGTTTTCGAGAAAAGTAGGGTTACCAAGATAAGAAAATCACCCTGTACATTTGTTCAGGAATTGTGCGCACACAAATAAGAAAAAAAAAAGAAATAATTAAAATGCTCAATTGAATTAACTGTCACACATTTGAGACATTAAATGAAATTGTATACCAGAATGATGTGGGCTTGCTTCGGATCCATTCTTTTATTTGTTCATGAAAAGTTGTTTTTGCCTTTGTTTCTTTAATAATCTTTGAAAGTTCGTCGTCAAGTGAAGGTGCCAGGTGACTTTGTGTCTACAAGAAAGAGGGTTTCATCATTGCTATGCAAGATCAAGTGACGCGAACCAGGAATTACTTGATATAATATCTAGAAAACCCAGAGTAGGCGATGATACTTGCCGTTATGGATGTCGTACAGACGAGAAGCACATTACACGTGACTACTCACTCTGTTCTTCTACAAGAACAGAAATAATTTTGTCGCTCAAAATCTATATCAAGAGCTGGCAATAACTCTCATCTACTGAGATTCCCACATTTTGATTAAGAAAATGAGCTCTGCACTATTTGTATCGCACAGAAAAATAACGTACAATAAACCAGACATCATTGTACTATTTGAAGATGACCAAAGAAGCAATACTCATTGATGTGGCCATCTCGAATAACAACAATTCACTTGAAACAAACATCTGAATACAGAGATCGTGAACAACGATTTAGAAGACATTGGACGTTGATAGATTCTACATTCTACACTACCCCATTGAATGGGTAATATTAATTACTCATTAAATTAGTATTGATAATTTTTCCATACTGTGAAGTATTCACTCGCTATGGGACAATTGTCAATGATGAACCCTAATTAGGACTCATCAGTGAGTCCTAAGAAGTCCGTGTGAATCTGCACACGGGATCTCCATTAGCCCATTTCCCATTTAGTTCCATCATGGCCCATGATTTGGGTGTTAGTTTTTCCTCTTGATAAACCCTTATAATCCTTTCACTAGACGTTCTTATTGTTTTTTTCTAGAGACTCTTAAGTCAGTAGTTGTGACAGATTCATTATGAAGTTACTCAGAGAAAATCAAGAACAAGTATGTATATTGAGGAAAGCTCATTCAACACACTTCCTTCCGACTTCGAAACCATCACATATCTGGATTTGACTTCAATTGAAATATTCATCCTAGTTGAATACACTTTTTGAATTGTTTCAACTGAAAATCAAGATAATACCCTGTACTATAATAATTATGTTTGAGATATACACGTTCTTTGCATTCTGATGGTTTCAAAATACGCAATCGTAAGAAGAAAATATTCTCACGTTGAGAATTTAACTAATACGGACTTCGAAACGTAACGAAGCTTGAAATTCCGAAGTATTGTTTTTTATTTCATTGTGAGGCAACAATTTTTTGAAAAGATTTGTTGCACAAGTTTTACGCAGGGGCCTTTCTTCTATTTTTTTTTCTGATTTCGGTCTCTTATAGTCTAGTCCGAGAATCGCGTTTTAAGATCACATCTAACGTCTATATTTTCCGACGAGTGTACGTATCGAGATACGTATAATCACTTAATCGAAAATTTCCCTCTCATTACAGGCCCGATTTTCCGGGCCTGCCGGGACCGTGCCTTCGTCGGATAATCGGAAACACGGATAATCGAAATCATGTAAAAAAATTTTAATTTTCATTTTTTGTTCAATATTAAGATAATAACATTGCTTATACGTTTTTTGATAGTACCGGTACGATGCATTGTGTTTGTTCACATTCACGAGTGGTCAGCTAGTACAGCTGTTGACGAAAATTGCAGGAATGCATGTATAGTCGTAAATGTACTGCTCAAATGTTGATGGGGATGCCCAGAAACGAATGTCTGTGCAGTTGGTTGGGCGTTTTTGTGCGAAAACCCCCTATCTAACCGCCTGGCACGGATAATCCGCACACGGTTGGTCAATATAAAACGTTGCACGGAAAATCCGCAGCTCGGATAAACTGGAACCGGATCATCGGGGTTCTACTGTAGTTCCTTTCAACCTCGCCTAATTCTGGTCTGCTTTGTGTCCATTTACCGTCTAATCTCTAATATACTATCCCTAGTTTTCTCCAAGCAATCCTTGCTCTCTTCCCTGCACGATCATGAACCTCCCAAGGTATCGCTTTTTCATGATTCTCGACTTTTTCGGCTCGACTCCTGTAAACACTAGAAAACTTTCGCGTTTACGTCAAGTACCCCGAACCGTCTGATGCTCGGTGGTGTGCTTGAGTTCCGAGCTGTAGGTGAAAATTAAAAACTACAATAAACGTAGGTATTTCTAAATGAACTCTTCGATCACACATGAATGAAAACCACTCTACTCAAGAAATATAAGAGTCACAGGTGAAGAAAAACACTTACCAGCTTTTCAAAACTAATGGTACTCACTCAGAATTCAGTACCTGAATGTATGTTATTTAATAACTTGTATGCATAATCCCATCAAAAATTAGAAAATGACGAGTTGATTTCTCCTATGATGTTAAAAAATTATTTCGTCGATTTTTCGAGAAACTTTGCTTTGGCAATCGATATGATATTATGCTCGTAGCAGTTATTTTTGAACATCTTGAAAATCGTACATTTAAAATAATACGATAATGAGACTTCACCCATTTCTTCATTGCAAGTTGATATTCGAGTTGAAAAAATACTATTTCCTTTTGAAAAAATCGAATGTCTACATATTGACTTTAAACATCATTTCAAAAAACAGAGTTTTTTTTTAAAAAACATTGAATAACTCGAAAACGGCTCTAGTTGGCTATGAGGAAATCATGTAAAAAAAATGTGTCATTTGAAGATCTTATCAGAAATAAGAAAGTTGATACCATTGAATATATCATGAGTGAAGGTCAACTTGGCTTATATCTTCATGCAAAATTTTGAAGTGATCGAATTATTCTCTTTCTTAACTTCTGATAGGCATTCTCGGTGGGACACCGTGTATACAAACGTATGTTAGAATTGTATTGAGATAGTATCGTTCGGTCGATGCTGATTATAGAACATGTTTATCGTCTTCTACCCTGTGTTATCAGTCCGATTAAAGCCGCTTGTTACCCATAGTCTCTTGTTGTAGTTAATTCCATTCGAGATTCTGACATGAATGTAAGCACTTCAGGCACTGATTGACGAACATTGCGAGGCCAATCGGATAAGATCTATTTGTGCTAGCATGACAAAGCAATGCACATATCATTGTTCTTACTGGGATGAATAAAATTTATCTTGGACTGTTAGTAATCATTGCTCAAATTAATTACTAATGAAACATCGAAAATTAAGTTGACTGGAGTTAAGTTTAGCAGAGCTGGACCGAGTGAGGTGGAAGTCGACAACAGGTGACGTAAATTTCACGATCTTTGTTGGCAACTGGCTTTTTAGGGCCTGTGAAAGTGGAAATGGAAATGCACCTGCCAACAGATCAAGAACCCTCGCAGGGTCCATGATCAATTGAGTAAGATTTAGACTTGGAGGACTTGAATGATTAAACCATTCAGAGTTATGAGCATTGTAAGTAGTCGTGCAGTATAACCTCTCCAATTTGATCATTCATATGATTCTGAACGAGCTTGCTGAGGATCAAGATAATATGATCCTTACTTTGTTCGTGTCATTTAGAGATCGATCAACAAAACACAGAAAGATTATGTGACTACGTAACATAAGTTTGAGATTCATGAGATCTTGGTTGCTAGATTCCATTGGTTCTACCAGACCCAAATACATATACGAAGAAGCTGGCGTCAAATTAAGACTTAGATAAGGTTCCTAGGCAGGGTGATACGAATTATGTGTGATTGCTATTAACTGTTTTTCGGTAACGATGAATATATAGGAATTATCGTTTTGCAGTGAGTTCAACTCCGAAACCTTGTATCCCGAGAAACGAAATCATGACTTCAAAAACATCTTGTTCTAAACTGGACCATTTGTGGATTCCCGAAATATAACCTCTGTCAATTTCCTGTAATTTTTTTAACAGAGTACATAGCAAACGGTTGTGATATCTCACCGGGAGAGTAGGGGAGTACTTTTTTTCTCCACACAAGTACACCGAAATACCTCAAGTTACAGCGAATCAATGATTACACTCACTAGTTTTACACGACCCTAGAAAATATTTTTTATTTACTATCAATTGAAGTGAATATTTGCAACTTACGTGGACAATAATTACCTGCTATACAATAAAAATGTTTATCAACTTGCTACGGTTGGAAAAACAAAACAAACAAAGAATTTATTATTGTTAACCTAAAAAATGTAACGAGAATGTTCTGCGTTGCTTCGGGTGACATTGATATATTTCTTATTTGATCGTAAGGTATTATAGATTTAAGAAATAAATAATATCTCAAACCATAAATTTTTATTCCGAGCCGTTTAAGGTCCCATTATTTTATGAGAAAGTACTATCATCGTTATGAGATTCATGGTTGAATGCTTCGGATGGAGGGGGGATTCACTCGGGGATTCACAAATGGGATTGTAGGGTGCTGTTTTCGGGAAATGGATCCATTTTTTTATCCCTCAACAGGAACTCCAACAATATTTTGGCTGTTTGTTCATGATGAAAAAAAGGCTTGAATTATACCTGCAGGAAGTCTTTTCTTCTGCCTCGTATTACCCAAATAATAAGAATAATAATAATAAAAGGACTTTATTCAATTAGGGTATTTCAAAAAAACCATTATTAAAAATTAAAAAAAAATACTCAACTTCAATCACAGCGCGAAGTTCAGATGGCATTTGATGATGCCACTCTGTTCTGCCACTCAAATCCTGATTGACAAATTCAATCATAAAATTGATACACCCAAAAAGGTTTATAATGTGAAAGCAGAACAACAAGCCAATTCAAGGAAAACATAAACAACTTGATAGAGTTATTGATGATAATTTAATAATTAAACCATAAAAAAAACAAAACAAAATTGAGGTATAGTCATTAGAGAGTTTACTGACCTTCGAAAAGATACTGCCATGATTTCCTTTTGGACGAAAATACATTTAATGTTTGGTAGGGTAGCGATATATATTGATTATAATATTTGTATACAAAATAGATGAAAGATCTTTCAAAGAAAGCCAAGCGATGGGGAGAAGGTGATATGAGCCCCTTATTCTTAGTGTTCAAGTTATGCCCATCAGTTCTGATTTTAATTTTCCTGTACAGATAGGAAGGCTGTTTCTTTCCTATTATAACATGATACAAAACCATCTCTGCAAACTTGAATCTGTTCTCCATATTGAGCAATTTTGTTTCCCTCATCTTGTGACTTATTCTATCATACTTCCTCAAACCATATACGAATCGCAAGCAACTATTTTGAACTTTTGGGACTTCAAAAAGAGTAATTTGATTTGAGCAAGGGTAAAATATTTGGGAAAATTAGACATCTTAGCAGTTTGTCGCAAAAATTTACGGATCTTACCACTGCCGAAAAATATAGCTTGAGATTTATCCGCATTGATTTTTTTGTTATGGCAGAGTGATATCCTTGCAATGTTTTCCAGATCCGCATTTATCTTCGCGATACCATCAGCAAATCACTCAGGTTAAAAACTATATTATAACTGCGTATCGTCCGCATAGAAATGAACACTGCAATTTTCTAGAGAGTTTTTGAAATTGTCTGTATACAAAATAAAGTGGAAAGGACCTAAAATTGAGCCCTGGTAACACCTAAGGAAATACGCACAGAACTGGATATTTTGTTGCCAATCCTAACATGCTGTTTTCTACCTGATAGGTAACTTTTCAATAATATCACCGCACTCTGAAAATCCGACTACCGTAAAATTTCAATCAAATGATCATGTACCACAATATCGAATGCCTTTGTATAATCAAGAAGGATTTGCATTGTAACAAATCCGTAGTCAGATGCAGTCAATATGTCATCAGTTACTTTCAACAAAGAGGTAGTGCAACATGACTTGTACGGAGCACAAAGAATGGTTTGGGGAATGTTAAAAAGAAGGAAACTTGACATCATAGAATAGACACGAACACAACAAATTGATGAGTTTCACTGGAAAGCCTATTTTGAACAACTGTACGCAAATGGCCCTGAAGAAAAATATGGGAATGACAATGAAGGAGGAAGTATAGAGACTGTAGAATGTCCCGTAATACCCAACGAAATGATTACAGACATGGCAAAAAAATTAAGAACAGGAAAGCGCCAGGGCTAGATAATATACCGAATTAGCTATTGAAATACGGAGTTCACAAATTAATGTTAAAACTCACAAAGATCTTTACCAAAATATTAACATCCAAAAAAGTCCCCAACCATTCCTATATTCAAGAAAGGAAACAAGAAGTCTCCAAAAACTTTTAGAGGCATAACCCTACTCAGCTCAGTCATGAAACTTTTTACAAAGATCATAGAAATGAACATGTAAAAATATCAGAAGAACAACAAGGATTCAAAAAAAATCGATATATAATTGATGCTATTTTCATAGTCAGGCAAGTGGTACAAAAAGGCTATAGACTACGGAAAGCCCGAATTTATGTGCTTTATAGACCTCACCAAAGCATTCGAAACTGTGTTAGACCGGTATTGACATACGCTATAGAAACAAGGACTGACTACAAAAATACGAAAAATATCCTTCGAACAACAGAAATGAAAATACTTAGAAATATCTCAGACTACACATTAAGGGACAGAAAAAGAAATACAGACATAAGGCACGAATGTGAGGTAGAAGATATTGTCAGGTGGAGACGTAAACATAGAAGAGCCTGGAATGATCACGTAATAATAATAATAATAATAACTTTATGCATTCCCTTCAGACATAAAGGAAATATGTATGGGACAAGTCAACATACAGAGAATAGAAAAACACATACTAAAAAAAATGTAAACAAAATATCATTTCAGCCACATACAGTTATACTGACATCATCAAAATATTCTTCGAGACTGTAGAAGGCTTTTGAAGATAGTAGACTCTTTAGGAATTTTTGAAAGCAAAATATATATATATATATATATATATATATATATATATATATACAGGGTGTTTCATCATAAACTGGACAAACTCATATGACTTATAGAAAACATCGGGAGAATCATTTTTTTCCTATGACATATTTCCCGTTTTCGAAGCATAAGAGAGATACAAGGTGTTTAATGTCATTTTCGAGCGTTATTATATTAGTGTGGTCGGTTATGTATAAAACTGGAAGTAATGGTTTCTTGTCATATAGTTGTATTTTTGGATGCTTCATTCAGATATGGTGTAGAGCTCCGAAAAAAAAATTACAAAATGGCGGAAAACCTGCAATGTTCGTGATTTTTTTTTCGGTTGCCAAATTGATTTTCTTTTCCTAAATAAGCACAATTTTTAAAGGATATCTGTGAAAAAATTTATTCAAAAATCGAACACAATTTTTTTTTACATGTCTACAGCGGAAAAAAAATTTCACTCGAAATTGATGAAATTTTTCACGATTGTACTTACTTTTATACCTAACACGAATATAAAAACAGAATCGAAAAATATCAAACGTTTTCTTTTTTACAGCCATTCAAATGTCCCGTTCGAATATCTGAAATAATAAAAAACCATGACACAGCTTGTGTTCTTAGGCCCATAATTCTTGAATTTGTACGTCGAAACATTCCAGATTGCAAAATGAATTTAAAAAAAATCAGTGAAACTTAATTGAGAGTTGAACTCCCTACTCTGAGTTGAGTACCTATTAAAATAAATGTGGAATCTGAATTGGGACTGTTCAAAGGTTTTTAATTTTCGTTGCCAAGCAATGGCAGCTCATAGAATTTGACAGAGTATATGATAATATAATAGTATATGAGAATATAAAAATGCAAGTATCTTGAAACCAATTTATGCAGTTTGAGTAGAAATTGGCGGTCAATACTTCCCAGATATTAATGGCATGGCATTATCGCGGAAATTTCTACGAATAATTCCAAAATTTCACAAACGCAACAAAAAAAACCTATTAGTATAAAATTTATTCATAATTCGTTCTCAAAAATATTGCCATTTCTCCGGATACACTTTCTCGACCTTTTCGCCACACTATCTACCGCTGAACGAACCATTTCCGGGTCTCGGCGAATCTCTTCGGCGGCTGATTCGATTCTTTGAATCAGTTCTTCTCTCGAAGTCATTGAAGCTCGCTTATCATAAACAAGACTCTTCATATGACCCCAGAAATAAAAATCCATAGGTGTAAGATCTGGAGAACGAGGAGGCCATGCGACAGGTCCCAATAGGCCGATCCATCGGCGAGGGTACACTCATCACTGTGTGAGCAGGGCAACCATCATGCTGGTACCATATTCCTTGAAAGTGACTCAAAGGAATATCTTCCAATAGATCGGGCAGAGTTTCCCTCAAAAATTGACTATAGCCATTTCCAGTCAATGTTTCAGAAAGAATGTACGGTCCTATAATGAATCCATCCTTCATTCCCGCCCAAACATTGACAGAAATTCTCTTCTGGCTATTTTTTGCTACTGTTGCATGTGGATTTTCCCTTTGCCATATTATATTATTTTTGTTGTTGAAGAAACCATCTCTGTGGAATGTTGCTTCATCCGTAAACAGTATGATACGTAGGAAACTCCTATTCTCACGTGTCCTTCTTAAAATAAATTCACAGAATTCTTTCCTCTTCTCAAAATCACCTTCTTCTAAGGTTTGACATGAACGGAAATGGTACGGATGGTAGCTATTTCTTTTCAAAACTCTCCATACAGTGGATTTACTCTTATTCACACTTGGATGATTTACTAAATTTCTCGTTGAAACCATCGGATTTTCACTCACTAAATCCAGGATACGTTCTTCGTTATTTCGGATTGTTTCCTTCTTCTTGCGGTGAAGAATACCTTCTTCACGTAATTTACGCAATGTTTCTATGAAAGTTTTGAAATAAGGAACAATTCGGCTTGGAAATCTGCGAGCGTAAATTTCCCTTGTTTTTCTCCCTGAGGAATTCGCTTCCTTATAAGCCTGAACCATATCATTTTTTTCTAAAAGTGAATATTTCATTTTCGTTTGCTAACAAGTCGTTTCAGTATACTCGAATTATTCAGTAAAATTCAACTAACCTGTCAAATTCTATGAGCCGCCATTGCTTGGCAACGAAAACTAAAAACCTTTGAACAGTCTCAATTCAGATTCCACATTTATTTTAAAATTTACTTAACTCGGAGTCATGGGCGCCCGCGGAATTTTTTCTCAGGAGGGGCCAAGTAATGATTTGATGAGGCGCAGGTGAAATTAGTATTCGGTTCTGCACAAAAACAAGAAGGGAATCAAAATCTCAGGGAGGGCCACGGCCCACCCTGCCCCCCTCCCCCCAACCTGCGGGCGCCCATGCTCAGAGTAGGGAGTTCAACTCTTAGTGAAGTTTCACTGATTTTTTTTAAATTCATTTTGCAATCTGAAATGTTTCGACATACAAATTAAAGAATTATGGGCCTAAGAACACAAGCTGTGTCATGTTTTTTTATTATTTCAGATATTCGAACGGGACATTTGAATGGCTGTAAAAACGAAACCGTTTGATATTTTCCGATTCTGTTTTCATATTCGTGTTAGGTATAAAAGTAAGTACAATCGTGAAAAATTTCATCAATTTCGAGTGAAATTTTTTTTCCGCTGTAGACATGTAAAAAAAAAGTTGTGTTCGATTTTTGAGAAAATTTTTTCACAGATATCCTTTAAAAATAGTGCTTATTCAGAAAATGAAAATCAATTTGGCCACCGAAAAAAAAAAATCACGAACATTGCAGGTTTTCCGCCATTTTGTAATTTTTTTTCGGAGCTCTACACCATTTCTGAATGAAGCATCAAAAAATACTACGATATGACAAGAAACCATTACTTTCAGTCTCATACATAACCGACCACACTCAATAAAATAACGCTCGAAAATGACATTAAACACCGTGTATGCTTATGCTTCGAAAACGGGAAATTAGTCATAAGAAAAAAATGATTCTCCCAATGTTCTCTATACGTCATATGAGTTTGTCCAGTTTATGATGTAACACCCTGTATATATAAATGCAAGGAACTGTCATAATTTTCTAATGCACATTCATTGGTCTGCAAGAATCCAGAAAACTCAAGCGAAACATCGTTCTGAGTACTCGCTTCTGGGCAATTAAAATCCTGTTTACAATCATTGAGGTACCCCATAATGATATGTTGTAATTCAAATTTGAGTGAAACAAACCATAATAGATATTTAGCACAAATTGCATGGGAAGTGTATCTTCAACTCTACTGATTGCATAGTAAGCTTTGTTTAGTTTATTACTCAAGTGTTCGATATGAGTGTTCCAATTTAGCAGATCATCAACGTATATTCCTTAAAATTTTACAAATGGCGTCGAAGTGAAAATATGGTTATTATGTGTGAAAGTTGATGGGGAAATTTGAGATCTTAACATGAAGAATATCCACTCAGTTTTGCTGAGGTTAACAATCAGGGCATTCTGACGACACCAATCAGTGAAACTTTGCATCGAAAAGGTACACTTTCTCAACAATTCCTCATGTGCAGATATAGCAAATTGTGTCATCGGCGACCATAGCGATCAAATCTGCCATTATATGATCGGGAACATCATTTACGAATAGAATGAGGATAAGTGGTCCGAGAAAGAATCCCTGCGGAACAGCCAGAAGTACACTGAACAGATCAGAACAGCACTCACCGATTTTCACATTCATAGTTCTGTCCGTTAAGGTACGGTTTCGCTTGTGCGTCGGACGCATGCAGTGAATGCGAGCAGCTACTGCTCACGTCCGCTGTGACGTTGGAGTGGTTTCCTTATCTGCAGCCAAACTACTCGGCCGACAGTCGACAGTGAGAATTCGAAGATGGATTTTACTTGCACTTCATATTTTGGAAGAAGAGGAGAATGAAATTATTTTGAAATATATGAAAAGAAAAAATAAGAAAAGGCGTGCTGTGCATTTGATGTATAAGAATAGGAAGAAAAGGGGGATTTGCCAGAGCAGATGGATTCGCAGTCCGAGGGTCAAATTGCCTGGCAAGAAAAAATAGTTACAGGAACGTAGGGTTCGGAATAATTAATATTCAATTATATGAAACTGTTTTATATTCACAAGAGTTGAAATTAAAAATGATAAAGAAAAAATTTCCTTCTACTTGTTTTTCCTTTTATTTCTGTCGCGATCTTTCTCCATAAACTGTCCTTCAGGATGAGATGCATCATACAAACATCTACACTCCCCGTCAATAAATTCCGGACAGGCAAAATTTTTATCAAATTCAACACCCTATATCTTTTTTCGTGGTTCTCTGATTTTGTTGAAATTTTCACCAGGTATAGTATTGGGTCTTGTTATATCAACCTGAAATTTACTTTGCGAAAATACGTGTGATTCATCCGTTATACAGGGTGAAACTAAACCTTGTTTTATACCCTTCATTTCTAAACACCCTGTGGTGAATTTGAGGCGGAAAATTTGATATCATTCAGTTTTAATTTGAAGTGTGACCCTTTCTTAACAAAATGTTTTGTGATTTACGTCAGTATCTGATTTAAAAAAAAGGTACACATTTTTCATTAAATTTTTTCAATTTTTATAACAATTTAAAACATTACAATACCTTATCGACTAGTAAACTTAAACAAACATCTGAAAATTAATAGCGTGTATTTCCACCTCGCTTTCTCATCACTTCTATCATACGACGTGGCATACTTTCAATGCATTTCCGAATTGCTTCTGGGGGAATATTTTCCCGTTCTGGGCTGTTCGTAAGTCGGGCAAGGTGTTGGGCTGCCGATTTCGAACATGCCTACCTAGCATATCCCATACATGTTCAATTGGATTCAAACCCGGACTTCTGGCTGGCCACATGAATCGTTGAATATTCGCCTCTTCAAAATATTCTGTTACAACCCGTGCAACGTGAGGCCTAGCATTGTTCTGCATTAACAGAAATTGTTGCTTCCCTCAGAAGCAATTCGTAAATGCACTGAAAGTATGCCACGTCGTATGATGAAAGTAATGAGAAAGCGAGGGGAAATAATTAATTTTCAGATGTTTGTTTATGTTTACTAGTCGATAAGGTATTGTAATGTTTTGAATCGTTATAAAAATTGAAAAAATGCAACACTTTATTTAAAAATGTGTATCTTTTTTTTCAAAGCAGATACTGACGTAAATCAAAAAAAATTTAGTTAAGAAAGGATCACACTTCAAATTAAAACTGAATGATATCAAATTTTCCGTCTCAAATTCACCACAGGGTGTTTAGAAATGAAGGATATAAAACAAGGTTTTGTTTCACCTTGTATAACGGACGAACTACAGGTATTTTCGCAAAGTAAATTTCAGATTAATATAACAAGACCGAATACTATAAGTGGTGAAAATTTCAACAAAATCGGAGAACCATGAAAAAAGATACAGGGTGTTGAATTCGACAAAAATTTTGTCTGTCCGGAATTTATTGACGGGGAGTATATTTGTGGAAACTAATTCAATTAGTTTCATTTCTTCATCCGTCGAAAAGTTTTCAACACTCATTTTCTATAATTTCGATGAATAATAACAATTTAAACCTTTATATAAACGAATTCACGCTGCAGCGACGTCGCACAGACTGGTACCGCAAGCAGTGGGCCGTTTGGATGCTGCAGCCACTGCTGCGTTGACTGCATAAGCGGAACCGCTTCTTCGCTATTCCCTATGAACAGTCTATACAGCAATCGCAGCAGCCACTTTCGGCGGTCGCTGCATGCGTCCGACGCACAAGCGAAACCGTACCTTTAAGAATGAGCGCATCCAATCCAGAAAAACTCCTCTGAAACCTAAATTGTATATCTGAGTTCGAATTAAAGTCCATGTAGATATAATTAATTATTTTTTCTAATTCTTTTCTGAATCTTCAAGAGAAAAAAAATTTTTGTCAGAAAATTTAAAAAAGGTCAAAGAAATATCAATAAAAAATAATTTTCCCGCTTACTATGTAAAAACAATAATAAATAACTATATTAGACAAAAAAACAGGAATGCTGAAAATAGAAACATTACACTATTGAGGAGAGATGATGATGATGTGGTGAATACTGGTGGAGTTGTGGAGGGTGATGACGGGAAGATTTGTAGACTGGCCTTTATTATCCTACCAGATAAACAGAATATTCAGAGAATTCAATCATATGGCAGCGTTTTATAATATTCTAACTACTAAAACTTTTTTCAGCGTTCTGAAGGATAGGACCATATTGTTTAACCAGTCTTGTGTGGTGCATATGGTTCCTTGTGATAAATGTTACGTGGGACAGACAAAAGAAACGCTACATAATAGAATGAGACAACATAAAAATGACACTAAACATCTCTAAAGCACACAAAAAACTGCGCTTACAGCACATACACATGATCAGGGACATAAATTTGATTTTAATAATGTACAGATTTTGGACAGAGAACCTGATTATAACAGAAGATTGATCAGCGAGATTTTACAGAAAAGAAAGCACAATACTGTAAATTACAGAGAGGATATACAAAACTCAAGTATTATTTACAACAATATCTTAAAAAGTAGTATTATGCTGACACGAAGTTGAGATGTCTGTTTTGGGAGTTTGTTATTCATATATTTAAAAAAAAAAGAAGAGGAAAGGTCAATTTCATATATTCTTTACTGGTAAACCTTCCTATCATGTTTATGTTACCACATGTGTCACAGATATCTTGGTCTATAGCATTTTCTGTGTTATTTATGTTTTTGAGAGAATTTGAATGAGAGTAAATGAATATATTGAAAGAACTAGAAAAATATAAACCAGTGGCGAAGCTAGGTGGTCAGAGGCCCTGGTGCAAAAATCAAGGAAGGGGGCTCCTGCCCCTAAATAAATCGTTCAGAAAGGCTAATGAACGAAGTAGTCGATGCCAAAACAAAATGGGAAAGCTTATTTATGTATATATAAGTATATGGAATATAATGTATATGTATAATTATATTTATATGTATAAAAATGATACATTGAAAATGATTCATATAGGTAGATCCTTCATGCCTATAAAAATATGTACAAAAAACGATCAGTTCTCTTCACATTCACAATCTTCTTCTAGATTTATTTTTCGCGAAAGTATCAATGACTTCACTCAAGTCTAAACTAGATGCAGATTCATGTTCGATTGATATGAGTGATGAATGGCGCAGTTGATCTAGACCCATGGTATTCCTCAAATAATTCTTTATTATTTTTAATTTGCTAAATGATTTTTCAGCTTCTGCAGAGGTGACAGGGATTGTATGGAAGAGTAATTTTGCTGTAAATACTTCTGAAAGATCGCTTCCCATCATTCCGTATTTCCTCATCACCGTCATACAGAATTCGTGAATTGTCCATTCCTTATTCAATTCAGGTAGAAATAGGTTGTAAATATTGAGAAATTGAATCGAAAAGTTGGAGCCTATTATTCACAATATTTATTCTGAAATTGGTCACAATTTTGAAGTATCGTATTTTCATCTGCATTTAGTAGGAATGATGGTGAAAGAAAACTGAATATTTTATTGATTGCGTTCATAGCATCGAAATGTGCATCTAATTGCGAAATGACTGTATCTAGCACTCTGTCAAAAATATTTATTTTGACCATTTCTTCTCTACTTCGAAATCGGTGATCAGAAGCTAATTCATCGAAATGTTTTTTTGACTTTTTTTGCCTCTTTTTTTCGAAATGGGGATCTATACCATATACTATTGCCGTTTCACTAGCCTTGCCTTTGAAATACTGAAAGTTATTCCTATAAGTTCGCTTTCTTTGAATACGTCTCTTCTAAAGCTCTACATGCGTCGTCTAAATTGATATCGTATCTTTGTAAATTTTTAGATGCATAATTGATATCATTCAGTATGCGGTGCATAAAATCGCAAACGAAAATGAATTCAAAATTCAACATTTTTTTTTAAATAATTCTGCTTGACTTCGCTCATCTCTATTAGAATTCTTGAGAATTGTTTCTGATAATGCACGAATGATACCAGAAAAACGAAGTTTAATTTCAGAAATTGTATTGACCCTACTGGACCATCTGGTCAGATTTAGTTTTTTCAGAGTTGTGTCCGATTCGCCAGTGAATTTTGATAGTAGATCCCATCGTTTGATACTGTTTCCAAAAAAATTATACAAATCTTGTAACGTTGAAAAAAAATTCTGTAACTCGATACAACTGCTAACAGTCAACTGTTTAACTAAATCTGCCGCGTCATGTTTGAATGCTGCATAAAAACCTAGAAAACTTTCTCTCACTTCTATATCAAGTGGGTGTCCATTTTGTGATCTAGTTATTACAGCATACCTCACAACAATGCTTAGCTGGTCTAACTTCGATATGTTCTGTATCGTATCTAATGTGATGGCAAAAATCGGGGATGCTCTAATTTGTTCCAGCAGATGATTTTCAATTGCGCTTCCCAAGCATTCGATCATTTCATTTTGAAATCTGATAGATCCTGGAAGAAAGAATGAATAATCATTGAATATTGTATAACATGGTTAACCGAATAAAATAGAAGATTATAGGAAATAGAAACAAATAAAAAAATACCTTCGGGCATATCCAACACTTGCTGCAATATAGGTATGATCATATCAGGGGAGAAGTTGTACAATGGCCAGGAAATTGCCATGGTAGCCTTCTTTACTACATGTCGTCTCAGAGCCAGAGAATTTTTTACTGGGGTAAGTATGACATCAAATAATCTTCGAAGAACCAACTTCCAAAATGACTGTTCTTTACGAATTTCATCTTCGAGTTCCTTGTCAACAGTACCATTTTTTCCTATAGTTCATAAATAACACATGCTTCCACATGCCTACTCGAGAGACTATGTTGCTTTATTCTTGTGGATAAATGTCCCCAATCCCGAACGCCTGTGCACCATAAATTTTTCCTCTGGGAAGCAGCATCTAGAATTTTGGAATAACAGAGCCAAAACCGTCGAACCGATCCATATTTTGTTGTCGTGAAATAGTACGATTCCGAAAAACTCCTCTTGTTCTGGTGGGAGTCTTTCGGAAAAGGACCTGAAGGCTGTAGAGGTCCCATATCAACAATTTTATGTTTGTCATCCGAACTCAATATTTTGTTTTGGAAGTTCCCCAAGTCGTTCGCATTCTCAGAAAATGAAGTACAAAACACATCCGCTTTCACCTGGGCGTTGCAGACATCGTCATCGGCGGTGACGGAGGTATTTTTGACTGCAGAACTTACGGCATCTTCTTCGGCAGGCGCCGCAGGCACTGCACTATTCATATAATTTACTGTGTCTTTTTCAATGTGAATACTTGGGTCAGTTCTACTAGTAGAAGGCTGATTAAAAAATTCGTCGATTTTGGGTAATTTTTTTTTTATCTTCCCTTTCCTGCCGTTGTTTGCGCTTAAAGGCACCACTAGGTTGCCTTTTTTTATCTATGATTAAAATTTTCCAATACAACCTCCGAACACCATGAAATTTTACGGACGTTGAATCGTTTGAAACCTAGTGAGAAAAAATAGATGGATTTTAATATACAAGGTGTAAAAAAAAATCCTTTAATTTCAAAGCGTTTTTCCCAATTCGAATTAATGGGCAGAATAATATAGAAAATTATTATATACCTTTTCAAGAAAACACCTACAGCTTTAAAGCTTCGAAGCACCTTTTTTTATTCTGCACTTAAACTGTTGTCGACAAGACACGAGAACTGAAGAAACTAAACTAAATCAGCATTCGGTAATAACGGCAATACTGCAGACAGGCCCTATGAGCGATAACATTCTTCTTACTATTTTGAACATTATTTTCCAATAAACAACAAAATTGCGTACATATATAAAAATGAATAGAATAGGAAAGAAAAACAACACCTATCGTGGCACGTACCACGTACCTAGACCCACCCTAGATTTCAAAGGTAAAACTTTATTGCCCCACATGGTTGTAAGTGCCTCTGTTTTGGAACTTAATTATAATAATAATAATAATATAAACTTTATTTAGCATACAGCTATTCGAATACATGAAAATTATACAATATACTATTCATATTACAAAGTTTACCTATCTTTTATTCCTGAGATATTCACAAACACTTTTGTCAAAACCGCGAATACTTGTCGACCTTTTTATTTCATCAGGGAGTGCATTGAACATTAAAACACCGTCGTACAGCAAAGAACCCATCAGAAAACTCTTATTTGTGAACTCGACATTAAAATTGTCCTTCGTTCTTAATGATAGGGAATGCATTTGATACCTTGTCGTCAGCATCTCGGTAAGGTAAGATGGAACACCTCCATTGACCATTTTGTAAATGAGGGACAAATTTGCTTTTTTAATGTACTCCTCTATCGACAGCCATTTCAAAGCGTCCAGCATGCATTTAATGGGAGTGTATCTATCACATCCCAAAATTATCCTCATGCATCTGTTCTGAAGGACCTGCAATCTCCGTATATGTTCCTTTGTACAATTTAACAACAGAGAACTACAATAGACAAAATGGGGTTGAACTATACAATTGTACAACAAGAGTCGAGCCCACATGGAGAGATTATATGAAATTCTACCAAAAAATCCTATTTTCTTTCCCAATTTCTTACATAAATAATTTGAAAAATTACAAAAAGTTAATTGCTGATCTAATATGACGCCTAAATACTTCACTTCATTGACAGGTTCAATTAAAATACCATTTATAAAAACTTTGTAGTTGCAACTCCTGAACTCATTACAATTTGATTTCGATCCCAGAACCAAGAACTTAGTTTTATCAAAATTTAATTTCAACTTATTCGCACACAACCAATCATATAATATTGCAAGTTCTGAATTCAGTTTTTCTATTATTATGTCATACTTTTGACCAGCCACTGATAGCACTGTATCGTCCGCAAATAAATGTACACATGAATGCTGTAACACATCCTGCAAATCATTAACATAAATAAGGAATAAAAGGGGCCCCAGAACACTCCCCTGCGGAACACCACTGTCAACCGATATCTCACCAGAGATGACGTTATTTATTTTGGTCCTTTGGTATCTTTTATTTAAATAATCCCTTATCAGATTTAGTGCTCCCGATTTAATGCCATACTTTTCCAATTTGCTTATGAGTATATTACGATCTATTGTTTCAAACGCCCTTTTCAGATCTATAAATACACTGACAACAATCCCTCCACTATTTATTTCTTTTCGCCACTTCAGAGTTACCAGTTGGACGGCACTCTCGCAAGAATGATTTTTTCGAAAACCAGACTGTCCCACATACAGCAAATTATTTTTTTCAAAATGATCGTGAAGCTGATTCCTGATGACAATTTCAATGATCTTCTCAGTTATTGGCAGAAGATTAATCGGTCTGCAGTCTTCAGGACGCCTTGGAGATACCACTTTTGCAATGGGAACAATGACACCGATCTTGAGGTCCTTTGGAAACTGGCTATCAGAAATCACCAAATTTACCAGATTCAACAGTGGATACCCTATGACATCAAACAAATCCTTTAACAGTTTTACATTCAAGCAATCATCGGCACTACCTCTGTTTTTTAGTGAAAACACAATCTTCCGAAGTTGGTTGATAGTCACCTTATTGAATTGCAGGCGGATAGGGATAATTGGAGAGAGTATTCGGATCTTTCGATTCGTTATTTTTTTACTTACAGCTGAATTTTGCTGTAGGTCTGGTTGTGTTTCGTGTGAATCATTCTGAAGACATGTTGATAAGAGAGAGGGCATCTGAACAACTGGTTAAAATAATAACAGGGTGCCGATTCTCCGGCTTCGTAGAAGCGATCAAAATATCGGCGATCCTCCCTCCCTGGTTTTCTGGAGAGACTCCCTGGACCTATTCTTGAAGTGTGCGAATCAACCTCAATCGAGACTCCCCGGAGAGTAAATTTTAGCGATGTTGCCAGTATTATTTGGAGCTGAGGACACAGAAAAATGTGTCGAAAATAAGAAAAGAAGAAAAATAGCGTATACTCTGTACAACCACTAATAACACAGAATATCTATCCTTAGAGATATTCTGTGCTAATAATAGTAGTTGCGCGGACCTCCTCGTTTTATATATTTTGATTTGAAATTGTTATTAAGTTCTCAATATATTTGTTCGATATTTCAACTGCAATCTAAAACACAGGTAATATATATATACAGGGTGTGCCAAGTTCGATGGCCTATTAGGCGTTTCTGGAGAACTAGACTTATTTGAAATCTGAAAATTGGGATTATGATATTGTTTGACATTATCTACCGAGCTAAAATATTCTTGGAGCCTGACCACTTTCAGTTATACAGGGAGCGAGAAAAAAAATTTCAAAAATTTTTTTTTCTGTTTTTTTCTTTTTGAATTTGATAGAGTATGCAATTCTGAATACATTCGTACTCAAATCGTTGCATTCGTCGAAATACTTTCAAAAATATCGAGAAAAACATGAAGAAAATGATAGAAAAGAGTATTCGGTATTATGTTTGTTATTCCTAATCTAGATATCTTAAGCATAAACCGTTTTCACATTTTCGAAGTCGAAGAATGTGGAAATATTGTACATTTCTAGAATTTTGAAAAACTCATCACAGGGTGTTCCAAATATTGGGTCAAAAATTGGGATCAAGATTGACCCATAACTTTCGTTTTTCAAATTAGAACCCTATTTTTTTATGATTGCGTTGGATTGTACAAAGAAAAATGATGATAATGTTTTAACATGTTCTTGCTCCTAAAATTGATAATTCTTAAGTTATTTAGGATTTTCTGATTTTATGTCGTACGTAGCGTCAAATTCATTAAATCTGTTTCATATCAACTATGACCTTGGTCACAGAAGATAAATTATTTCAATAACTCACTAGTGACACACCTTCTTGTTCAATTCATTCATCATTGTTGTTATGGAACAGATTTTATGAATTTGACGCAATGTACGACATGGAATCAGAAAATACTGAATAACTCAAGAATTATTGATTTTAGAAGTATCAACATGATTAAACATTATCAGCATCTTTCTTCGCAGAATCCAACGCAATCATAAAAAAATAGGGTTCTGATTTGAAAAACGAAAGTTATGGGCCAATCTTGATCCCAATTTTTGACCGAACATTTAAAACACCCTGTGACGAGTTTTTCAAAATTCCCGAATATGTAAAACTTTCCACTGTCTTCGACTACAAAAACGTGAAAACGGTTTGTGGTCAAGATATCTAGATTAGAAATAGCAAACATTATACCGAATACTCTTATCTACTTTTTTTTGGTCTGTTTTTTTTATATTTCGGAAAGTATTTTGACGAATGCAACGATTTCAGTACGGATGTATTCAAGTGTGTGTCATTAGTGGAATAATTCATCTTCTATGACCAAGGTCATAGTTGATATGAAACAGATCAAATGAATTTGACGCTACGTACCACATAAAATCAGAAAATCCTAAATAACTCAAGAATTATCAATTTTAGGAGCATTAACATGTTAGAACACTATCATCATTTTTCTTCATACAATCCAACGCAATCATAAAAAAATTGGGTTCTAATTTGAAAAACGAAAGTTATGGGCCAATCTTGATTCCAATTTTTGACCCAACATTTGGAACACCCTGTGATGAGTTTTTCAAAATTTTAAAAATGTACAGTATTTCCACAGTCTTTGACTTCAAAAATGTGAAAACGGTTTGTGCTTAAGATATGTAGATCAGGAATAACAATCATAATACCGAATACCCTTTTCTCTCTTTTTCTTCAGGTTTTTCTCGATATTTTTTAAAGTATTTCGACGAATGCAACGATTTGAGTATGAATGTATTCAGAATTGCATACTCTATCAAATTCAAAAAGAAAAAAACAGAAACAAAAAATTTTGAAAATTTTTTTTTCGCTCCCTGTATAAGTGAAAGTGGTCAGGCTCCAAGAATATTTGAGCTCGGTAGATAATGTCAAACAATATCATAATCCCAATTTTCAGATTTCAAATAAGTCTAGTTCTCCAGAAACGCCTAATAGGCCGTCGAACTTGGTACACCCTGTATATAAAGTTATTATTTGTTGGGCATTTTTGATTTGTATTAAAAAAAGTACTTTCTTTACTCCTTTAGCATGGAGAAACAAAAGCTTGCCCCAATTAATGTTCTTGGTTGATTATTCAAATCTTCAAGCACCTCCAAATCTCTTATTACTTCATGAGCAACTAAATATTCGTCTATATTGTCCATTTTACAATTATATTTCAATCTCCTATTGAATTTGCACTCAAATAACTTTGAAACTTAAAAACAAACCAAATCACCACGACAAATAAAATTTGCAAAGACAGAAAACAGCTGACCGTTCTCTTAACTTTCGTTCGTTCTACTGCTTCAATGCGAGAGAACATAGTTCTCTTAAGAATCCAGGGAGGGAGCTAATCCTTTTTGTCGAGAATACCACACTATCAAGTTTTAATAGAACCATGCCCATTTTACTCTCAGGGAGCGCTGTTCGCTGGCCCGAGAATCGGCACCCAGATCACCGAATTTTGTTCCCTAGTTCAAACGGCATTTGGTGACCAGCGCTTGGGGGCCCCCTAAGTTCAGGAGCCCTGGTGCACTGCACACTCTTGCACCCACGTAGCTACGCCGCTGTCTATGTTCACTCTTTCATAAGAATCACTATGACTCGAGCTATGACTTTATTCAAAATAATCAAGGTTTGTTCCGACTGAAGAATTTATCGTGCAATGTATTGGCGGAATTCTGTTCCAGAATGAATAAGAAAATCCACCAACCAAGAAATATTGAGAAGGTGCGGAAAATGTTTGGAAGTAGATGGACGAAATTTTCAAATTGTGTTATGATTCAGTTTTCTATTCTGATATATCTGAATAAAAGTTCGGGAAGTTTCATGACTTGGTTTATAAGTTTTGTATTACAATTTAAGCTTTCGATATGTATGTCATAATTTCCGGAAAATAACTCGTTATTTTCATTACGAGCAGTAAAAACACTAGTGGTCGTTTTCTTTGAACAATGAAATCAGTTTTGAGGAAAATCAACAACAGAAGCATGGAAAAATATTCTGAATATAGTCAAAGATTTTCATGAAAGGGAGAACATAGATCATATTATAATCATATCAGGCTCGTAGCGGTTATTTCTGAATATTTCGAAAATGGTATATTTTAGATATAGGGAACCCTGAATAGACTCCACTTATTTTTACCTCACAAATTCATATGAGAGTGAAAAAAATACGGTTTACATTTGAAAAAATCGACACTCTCAATTTACCTCCCAGTATATCGTTATTCTCTCTACAGAGTGACGTCGACCATCTTTTCGGTAACGCATTTCAAAAAACAGATCTGAGATTGTGCGTTGCGCTTTCATTGAATTTTCAGTGTTCTACTACAAGCCTCAATTTGTATTTTTTCTCACAAAACAGTGAATTACTCGAAAAAGGCTTTAGATGGCTATAGGAAATGATGCATAAAATGAATGTGGCATTCGAAGATCTATCTGAAAAACTCATAATATACAGGGTGTTCCATTTGAAATAAGAAAGTTGATACCATTTACGGTGTAAGAAGTCTTTGATATTTGAAAATATATCAGAAATTAAGGTTTACTTAGCTTTTATATCCACACAAAATTTGAAATTGATCGAATAATTATTTCTCCATAAACTTCTAATGGGTACTCCCGTTGGGACACCCTGTATATCTCTATATCCGAATATTAAGTTTGTAGTTAAGTAGGTGAGTGAGTACTTCTTCATTTGCCAAATGTGGTTAACAATAAAGTACGTAAGAAATATGAAATATTTGAAGTGAACAGATTGTCAGATTGAGAGTACATGGCGATTAAAAAAACTGATGCACAGAATATGTCTCTTATATTTCGATATATTTATAGCGAATTTCTTTTTCCACACTTCCAAGAAATTTATTGAAATCGAAAACCGGAAATTGATAGAATCAGATAAAATTATAACTCACATTGGTTCTGGCAGTATAAATATTCGTTGCTACTCAACATTCTGCTAGCAATGTTTGAAAGCTTTTTTGTTATTGAAATATCGTAGATAACAGAATGGGTTCAATAAATGGAAATATTCACGTTACTGACTGTTGAGGCATGAACAGGATTCAGTATTTCGATGAGTTCAGGATTTAATAAATAGTTCACCAGGAACCTTAGAATTTGTGATTCATTATGCATTCCGGTGTGAAGTTACCCCATCAAAATGGAATGCACAAACTGGGACAATCAAGCGGATTTTCAGTTGAAGGAACAAATTAATGATATGACGTTATATTTGGACTCTATCGGTAACTGCACCACGACAGGCGTTCGATCATGTCTACGAACCGTGAAAATTACCCTAAATCGGTCCAAGCCGCCTCACTCACGATCCGACATAAAACCGCAGATAGGAGTACAATGGGCTCAGAATGATGAAATACTCTGAACGCACCTTCAAACCGTTAATCTAGAGTTTAAATTTTTTTAAACTATCAATCTGCAATTCAGTATTATAATGTTTGAAGCATGTTGGAACTATTGTGATATTCGTCCAGTTTATAAGAACTAACACAGAAACTGCATCTCTCCAAAATCAAAATATAAATTATTTTTACTTTCAACCTTCATCTACAGGTTTGGCAGATAGTTTGCATGAAAACGAAAATGATTCGGCTTCATGACGTCATAAGCGAAGAGGAAGATTCTAGGCAGCTCACTGCATTGATTTTCGGACGATTTTCAATGGATTTCAGAAGGTACCAACTATCAACGGATTTTCCGATTTGATCGATACCCTACAAAATTATTGAAAAATTATTTTTAGATGGTATTATTCTGAATATTTCTACCAAGTCTTCGAAGTGATGAAATATTTTTCATCTATTGTATAATCCTGCAGCAGGTTGTGGTTCATGCGGTTTCGTATCGTTGACTGTATCATAAAAAGCCATCTTGTAGAGAGCTCTTTCTGCATAGAGGCTGTCCCATAATTAGACCGATAAACTTCTCGTGGATGTTTTAGACATTATTTGAGACACTTTCGACCAAAATCATAAAATTCAAAAATGCTTCGTTTAGGAGATAGAGCCCTGTGAAGGTGACTTTCAGGCAATATTTTTTGCCACATATCTCCAAAACGTCATCTGAAGTGTTGAAATTCAACACATTGGCTTATATCAAAATTACGCATAGAATGATTCGGTGCATTTTTTTCACCTCAATCATGAGTGTCATTTTGTGTGGCGAAGGGTATTTTTAATGACAACTTTTTTACCTTTCATTATGTATTTTACATCAAACTCATAAACTTCATATTTTTTCCCGAAAAGTGGTGCTCTTGTGTGCATTCGCCCAGTGGCACTGATTTTGAGAAAAATCGATTCGAAATTTCCTCACTAGGACTCCATGCTCGATATGTGTGTCCTTCTTCTTCATCAGCCCTCTTTTATTCAGTGTCGGAAATAGGCTTCTTCCAGTTTCTTTCATGCTTCTGATTTTGTTGCTGTTCTTATCCATTGCTTAGCGTCTACAGCGACTTTATCGTCTATTTATCTTTTTCTCGGTCTTCCTATGCTTCTGTTTGTCTCTAGAGAGAACATCACTTTATATGACCATCTCTCCAATCTTTGTCTTGGTACATGTGCCACCTAAGTTTCGCTATTTTACTCTACAGTACTGCGAGTGGTGGTTTTATCAAAACAACATGATCAAGAACTAGGAAAAAACCAATATTGTCCTATTCCATCCTACAAATTCCAATATTTTACCACCTAGGGATGTTATGTTGCAGCATATTCAATATCAGAGTCCAGTAAGTTTCTCGGTCTACATATTGATAAAGAGCTGAAATGGAACCATCACATTGAACAACTTGCTAGCAAAATAGGACAATCAATTTATTCGTTTAAAATAATTTCGAAGTACGTAACTGATCTCGTAACTGATAGTATATTAAAAACAGTGTATCATGCAACCATTGAATCCAAGATGAGATTTGGTATATCATTCTATGGATCTGGCAATATTTCTTCTTCATTTGTACTTCAGAAAAAAGCAATAAGAATTATTTGTAAACTACGATATGACCAGTCTTGTCGTGGTTTCTTCAAACAAAAAGGAGTTCTCACCATCTATGCTCTATATATACAAGAATGCCTTTTATTCTTGCATAAAAACAAATAATTATTGTTCAAACAATATGAAAATTCAAAGATTCGTTATGATACACGAACATTATGTTATAAGCTTCCCAAATGTAAACTAACCACCACCCAGAAGAAAATGGAATATAGATGTCTGAAAATGTTCAACACTTCACCAGATGAGATTCAAGGAGAGCATAATTTCAAATTATTTAAAAGAAATAGTTTTTATTAAACAAGGAACCCTATTGTATGAAAGATTATATGATTGGTTAATGTTAATTGCTTTTGTGACACTATTATCTTTTATATTGGTATATCCTTTGCATGTATCGAATAATTGAAAATAAAGATTATTATTTTTATTATTATTATTATTATTCAATATATCAGTTACCCTGGTCTTTAACCGCATTTCAGTGTTCGGAATTTTGTCCCTTAAACTTACACCCAGCATTATCCTTTCCATGGCGATTTAGGTAACTTGGAGTTGTTCTGCCACATTTTTCGTTGTTGCCATAGTTTCGAAACAATAAGATGATACTGGTAATATACAGCTGCGTACGTTTTGCGTTTTGAGTGCAAAGGAATATTTTTTTCCTTAAAGATGAAACTCAGGCTAAGCGTATTCTTCTCCCAATTTCTAATATTTGATTTTCCTTTTAATTTTAAATCATATTCCCCAAATAAATATATATTATTGTTCCATCTTATCTATGCTGATGTTATCTATAATGATATCTTCCTGGCTATGGCTCATTATTTTCGTGAATTTTTAAAAATGTTCACATCTTTGAATATGTTCGGTTCATTTATGGCAGAAACAAATATCCCAATATTAGATTGGAGGTCTTCCTGTAGACTGAGAGTTTTCATTTGAAACAATTTCGAATCTAGGCTTCATCCGAGAAGTTATTTGAGTGGATCTCAAAATGTGTCATCCAGTATATGTAGTAAATTCCAGGAGATAGGTAGTTCAATGGCAAATATAAGGAATTGGCATAGTGAATGTCTGAAGTGTACATTTGTTTCTAAGAGTTGTCTCTGTGTCTTTGAGGAGAATATCGAATTCCGTCGTGCCACTAGGTTTCATCCTGCGAATGCCTACGCCGAAATAGATACACCCTCATAAAGCCTCACACATCCCCCTACTAAATTACAAGTATAGGATCTCTGAAGGATGCTGCTCTGAATACTCAATCAAGTGGCATCACGATGCAGTTTAAATTCATCATTTCAGGGTTAGTTTACATTCAGCATCGACCTGTCGACACGCCATCTACCAGCTTGTACCGTTTTCGTATACAAAGCTCCCAGACCACATTATGTGCCGGAGCACGATTCACAACTTGCACACTTCCATACAAATATTCATTTCAAGGCAACTAAATGACCCAGAAACATCCATTTATTTCATTGGCATTCGCCCTGAAAAAATATTGGAACGTGCCTGGGCTTGTTGTTTTTCCTGACACGAACATTGAATTGAATGGTGGATTTACGTTTGTCGTGTCCTTACTTGATGTTTAATTTCAGAAGTGAGAGACTGTGATCAGAGTGTAGTGAAACGCAGGAGATTATTATTTACTTTTCATTAGATCGGCAATTCGATTTACACTCAAAAGTACATGTTACTTCTCATAAAATAAATGAGGTGAATGGAGTTTCTTCATTCATTTTCTTCTGGATTAAAATAAACATGTAAAGCAGTCACATGTTGTCAATAGCATTGTGTTTTCCTATTGAATAATAAACAGAAAATTCTTGGACACTTATTGAAAGTATATTCGATTATATGCAACGATGTACAGGGTGATTGTGTATATTTTACTCAATACCTATCTCAGTTATATAAGTCGTACAAAAACTTTAACCATTTAAATTCTATGTGAAGTGTTGTTTTTCAAATGGCACACCCTGAATTTCATTTTCCTAATCGGTAGAACGCTTTCTTCCTATTTCATATATACATACTTTATTGAGGTTTTTTCGGCAGTTTCAGTGTAGAAGAACTCATGGCCTACTATCAAATTAACAAACACAAATATTATGGATTTTTCTGATTGTTGAAGCTGAAATTGATAGAAGATTAGGTTATGATACATCAAAATAATCAGAAGGATTGTTGCAAAAATTTAACGGTAAAATATATAGGGTGTTCCATTTGAAGCATACCATGTTTGTGTCTAATCTTAAATATAGTACTCTAAAAAAATGTTACAACGCCACTGACTTACCTGTAAAAATAACTATTATAAGCAGTTCTATGTTATACAGGTCCTGATGAATAATATCTCCAAAAGTGAACATTTTCGTTCTTTCTCTCAAATTCAGGAACAAAAGTAATTGGAATAATTCTGATTGTGGATTTGAAAGTTTCACAAAAAAGTGATGGAGTGTTGCCAAAATCGCATACCTCTATCTTTAATAATAGCTTATATATTATAGTCGTAGTGCAGTCTCAACCAATATCTCACTGTATCTCAGCTATCATTAAAAAATATAGACACGCAGTTTTCGTGACTCTGTGTCACGTTTTGTAAAGTTTTTAAATTCACGAACAGAAATATTTGAACTATTTGAAATACGGGCGAAAATGAAAATGTTCACTTTCTTGATTTGTCATTATTTATCGGGACCTGCATAAAATTAAAAAAATGAAAACTGAAAATGATATATATTTTTACGTAGAAGTCAGTGGCGTAACTAATTTTTTTTTACAGCAGTGTTTTTGAGATTCAGCATAAACGTGGTTTTTTTCAAATAGAACACCATGTATGATTTAACGCCAAATGTTTGCATTTTTTTTTCTGAAAACATTGATGTATCACAACCTTATCAATAAATTTTGGAATAATCCATTTTTGAGTCAATGTTGAGAAGTGATATTTTCAGTTCATGTTCCGTTTGTGCTCAATCGCAAACAACATCACTGACTTCAACGTAAAAATATCAATCATAAGAAGTTTTAATTTTTTTTCTACCTTATACAGGACCCGAGAAATAATAACATTCTCGCCCTGTATTTCAGAAACAAAAGTAGTTGGAATATTTCTGTTTGTGGATTTCATGAAAGTGATACGGGTCGCAAAAATTGCATGTCTATACTTAATTATAGCTGAGACACACTGTTGACTGTGTCCCATCGGTTGAGACTGCACTACTAGACCAAGCTAATAAGACTTTTGCCTGGAAGTAATTGGTGGAGGTCTGGAAACTGTTTAAATGATTTATTTAGGCCTCTAATAAGAGTAGTTTGAGTTTTGTCCCAAATTACCAGTGGAACGTATGTCGTGACGTTCGAAAAACATTTGAAATTTTCGAACTATTCAAGGGTTTTCTCGAATGGCTCCTAAACTAAGCACTTAATCAAAAACATTATTGTATTCAAAAGTGTTCCGCATTGAATTCTGCTTCTGAAAAGTACTATGACACACAAACAAAGCAGCGAAAATCCGACCGCCCAACCTCCACACGTGGTAGGTACGCTTTGTATAATGCTAATGCCGGCGGTAACTATTTTTTTGAAATTTAAGAAATTTTCGTTTTTTTGAAATGAATTTTGTGAAAATATTTAACTGTAGGAAGCACACTTTACATTATTGGTTTTCTCAATATGTTCGATCCAGCGCTTTATTTTCTAAATTCATGTTTGTGAAAAAGAGAAAAAAGATATTCTCGGAAAAGCAATAAAAAGCCGATGAAGGGAATTCATACTGGTTCTCGAAACAAACCGACAACATTATGTGACATCATTGATGGTTGCTGTGACGTCGATAATCAAAAACAGAAGGACGTATGAAGATCTAAAAAATGGAAATTTAAGCTGAATGAATATTATAGCGGTTTTCCAAAAAAAACGAAAGTTGAATAAGCTTGAAATTTTGTTTTGTTGGTTTTTCTAATATCTTTCAAAAACTACTGACGCTGCAAAAAAAAATCTATTTCATTTTGATCCTTTAATCCTTTAGTCCCGTGGTGCATTATAATATCCAAAAAATGAATTGCATTAATTCAAACCAATATACAGGGTGTACCAATTTCGATGGCCTTTTAAGCGTTTCTGGAGACTTTGGAATCTGAAAATTGGGATTAGGTTATTGTTTGACATTATCTACCGGGCTGAATTATTCATGAAGCCTGACCAATTTCAGTTATACATGGAGAGCAAAAAACTTTCTCGAATTTGAGTATGTAATTCTGAATACATTCGTACTAAAATCGTTGGATTCGTCAAAATAGTCTCCAAAATATCGAGAAAAATCTGAAGAAAAATGGAAATCAGAATATTCGGTATTATGTTTGTTATTCCTATTCTAGATATCTTAAGCAAGAACCGTTTTCACATTTTTGAAGTCGAAGATTGTGTATGTATTGTACAGGGTGATTGTTTATATTTTACTCAATGCTATGTCAGTTAATTTTGGTCGTACACAAAAGAATTTGCAGTATTGTTTATGGGCATTCAGAATTCAGTACTAAGAATTGCATAGAGCCATCGTTAACCTGAAAATTCTATGTGAACTGTTGTTTTTAAAATGGCACACTTTGTATTTTATTTTCCTAATCGGTAGAGCTCTTTCTTCTGATTTCAAATATATATTCTTCGACACTTCCCATAGAATTTTTAGGTAAACGATGACTTTATCCATTTCATAGTGCTTGATTCTGAATACCCATAAAAATACCACATATTTGCTCATTCAAACGTTTTCGTACAACCAACAATAACTGAGAAAGCTTTTGAGTAAAATATAAACAATCACCCTGTACATTTCAAGAATTTTGAAAAACTCGTCACATGGTGTTCCAAATGCTGGGTCAAGAATTGGGATCAAAATTGGCTCATAACTTTCGTTTTTCGAATTAGAACCCTATTTTTTGATGATTGCTTTCGATTGTGCGAAGAAAAATCATGATGATGTTCCAACATGATAATGCTCCTAAAATGAATAATTCTTGAGTTATTCAGGATTTCCTGATTTCATGTCGTACAATGACCTTGATCATGAAAGATAAATTATTCTAATAACTCACTAGTGACACACTTCTTTTCTGGACTCATTTATCATTGTTGATATGGAACAGATTTAATGAATTTGACGCTCCGTACCACATGAAATCAGGAAATCCTGAATCAAGAATAATTCATTTTAGGATCATCAACATGCTTGAACATAATCAACATTTTCTTCACAGAATCCATCACATTCATACAAAAATAGGGTTTTACTTTGAAAAACGAAAGTTATTAGCCAATCTTGATCCCAATTTTTGACCCCACATTTGGAACACCCTGTGACGATTTTTTTTTAATTCTAGGAATATACAATACTTCTACAATCTTCGGCTTCAAAAATGTGATAACGGAGTACGAATGTATTCAAAATTGCATTCTCTATCAAATTCAAAAACAAAAAAAAAAAAAATTTTTTGAATATATATATATATATATATATACAAAGAAAAAGTGAAAAGCTCTCCTTGCGGACAGCACCAATGAGCGGACATCTCCCATAATCGGCCAATTTTCTGGGAACCAAATTTTTGTGTGTATTTTTCCTTTTAAGTACATTCCAACAAGCGGACGCTCTCCTAACCGGACGCGGACACTATATTGTCATATATTTATTTATTTATTTATTTATTGAAACACATATTACAATATATGGATTAACGGGTAACCCCCTATTAGTACAAGGATGAAAACAAATTCACAGAAATCATCAAATAATTTCACAAATACATCGTGTAGTATCCCTAACAAAAATACAATTGAAAAAAAAAATGTGATACATACACCACCAAGAGAATACAATTAAAGTTCAGCAACTCCATAATCATTTATGTCCTAATTCAATACTGAATCGACGTCCTCAACAAATTTTTGACTTTAGATTTGAACCTACTCAAAGAACCCTCAAAGAAATCGATATCATTTCCCAACGTACTGACAAGATGTAACACTCTATTCATAAAAAAATTTGCATTATAATTGTTGTTACTCAACGAACATCGAAACAATGGAGTATTCCTTGTTATTCGACCAGGGACATTGAAATTTATCAGACTTAAGAGCTCAGGGCAGTCCAATGTCCCATTCAGAAGGTTATATAGAAAGTACAGATCTGCGGCTCGACGTCTCAACACTAGATGTTCGAGGTTAAATTGGTTACGAAGTAACACGTGATTTGCGCTATTGTTGAGAACTCGGAGTCTATATGTCAAACATCCCAAAAATTTTTTCTGTACTCTTTCTATAGTTGATATATCGCACGCATAATGAGGTGACCAAACGCATGAAGAGTACTCCAACAATGGCCTCACCAAGGCACAAAACAGTCTGACAACAGTATGTAGGGAAAATGAAGTTGTCGAACGGAGCATTACACCCATTGTTCTGAGTGCCCTAGAAGTGATATGCTGGAAGTGATCCTTAAAATTAAGTCGTGAGTCTAAAAGGACACCTAGATCGTTCACACATCTGACTCTGCTCAAAACAACGCCATCCACCTCATAACGAAACTCAATCGGAGCTCTAGAGCGGCTAAAGGATATTATCTGACATTTTTGGATATTCAACGGTAAGAAGTTAGATTGTGCCCAGTCAGAAAACATGTTTATTTGACGTTGGAGAAAAAGTGCATCGTTTACATCCCTAATCTTCATGAAAAATTTTGAGTCGTCCGCAAAAAGCAAAATCTTCGTTATGAGACAATCGGTTATATCGTTAATGAATATCTTGAACAGCTCAGGACCAAGATGTGAACCCTGAGTTACACCAGAGGAAACTTCGATGATTCTCGACGAAAAATTATGATAACACACCATTTGTGAGCGTCCACGAAGAAAACTAGCGAACCAGGAAAGCAATGGTCCATGTACACCGACCGCCTCCAACTTTGACAGCAACAAATTATGGTTGACCACGTCAAAAGCTTTGCAGAAGTCGGTGTACACTGCATCGAGCTGTGCTCCGGAATGGAAAGCATCAAGTATATCTCTGATGAGCAGAATTAAGTTAGTTGTTGTAGACTTTCCGCGACAAAAACCGTGTTGTTCGTTCATAATTATTCTGTTAGTATGCCAAGATAAGTGCTTTGAAACTAGAGAATCCAACAATTTCGGTATAGACGATACAAGACAAATGCCTCTGTAGTTTTCAACATTAGTTCTATCTCCTTTCTTAAACGTAGGAATCACATAACTACGTTTCCATACCGAGGGAAAAATACCTAATTTAAGTGACATATTGAATAAGCCGCAGAGAGGGGCGGCCAAAGTACTAACGCAGTTTTTTAAAAGGTAATTTGGCACACCATCAGGACCACTACCAAGCTTGGGCTTTATGCTCGAAATAAGCTCGAAAATTTCAACCGTTGTGAACTGGCAAATATCAATATCCACTGTCCGCTCATACTGACAATTATTTGGCACTACAATGTCCCCGCTGTATACCTCAGAGAAAAAATCCGCAAAAAGATTTGCCACCGTTACACCATCCGATGATGTGACTCCCTTGAAGTTCATACGACCGGGAATACCCTGGTTACCTTTACGAGATCTTATAAATTTCCAAAAGTTCTGAGGGTCGTAATTTAAATTATTCTCGATTTCCTGGATATGACGGATATAGAGTGTGTCTGAAAGGATCTTACACTTTTTACGCAATTCACAAAACTTCCCATAATCCAAGTTAGTTCTTGATCTCAGATATCGCTTATGAGCCCGTTTTTTGCAAAATATTAAACGAATTAATTGCTTGTTGAACCAGGATGGAAAACTAGTTGCAGTTCTTATCTTAACAGGGATAAATCTTTGCATACCACAATATAATAGTTCATAAAACCTAGAAACAGACCCGTCCACGTCTCCAGCATCGAGGGACCAATCGCACATAGAAAAGTATTGATTGAGGCCTATATAGTCCCCTTTATAAAAATCAAAGAGTGGTGTCTCGACACAGGAAGACCTGGCGGTGTCTGGTGAACAGGTGACCTGAAACTGAAGCGGGCAATGGTGCATATCTTGGGACTTAAGAGAATCGGAAGCCAACATAATTTCAATGAGATGATCATTTGTATATACTAAGTCCAAAAGAACATTACGTCTATTCACTATTCTGCACACCTGAGAGAGTCCCACATAATCCATTGATCCACAGAAGTCGAACAAAGAAGTGTCATCACTCAAAATGAACCTCTTACTCGACCATCTGGCACCAGGAACATTATAGTCACCACAAATGAAAATTCTCGAATTGGGATGGCGGAGCGAGACTTCTTCCACGGACTGGCCATGTGCTGTATAAACTGTCTCGTCCGAGTTCGGAGGTACGTAAACTGCACCGAAAATCCATCCGAACCAAACGTTACGTGCACGAACAATTGTTCAACAGACTCACACGAATGCTTCACGATTCCCGAGCAGAATGAAGACCTAACCAGAATAGCTACTCCTCCTCCTCTAGTCTTCTTACTGTTTTTAACATTCCTATCCATTCTGTAAACACTGAAACTACTCGGACAAACTTCAGCATCATTAATTCCATCATCCAGCCAGGTTTCGGTAAAAATCAAAATATCATAAATGCTGCAATTCAAACTCTCAAATATGTTGTTTAGTTTCCCCTTGATACCACCCATATTTTGGTAGTACACCATGAAATCCTTAGGGGGCTTCTTTAGTTTTTTTGTGAAATAGAGACAATTGCAGGAATCCCCCGAATGTATTTTATTGTAACTGAGTCCTCACCTGCTTTTTTACGTTCTTCAAGTTTATGACGCAACTCGGTCAGATGAGCTCGCTGTGCATCTGTGGAATCAGCTGCTATAGACAGTCTCCGGCCATAGGACTCCATCAACTTCTTCCTATTCTTCAATATACTACTCGAAACATCGGCCGAAGAAAATACAACTTTTATAGGTCTGTCCTTATTGGTCCTTTTACCAACTCTAACTACCTTGTTGACGAGGTCGCTCGCAATATTGGTCGGTTTCAGTATATCAGTAACAACATCGATGTCATGCTGTATCCTCACCTCCAAACTTTCACTACAGGATTCGGGTATATTGAACATCATCACATTTCGTGATCTCTTTCGTCGCTCCTCAATCTCAGAGATAATTACTTCGGACTCCATTGTTCTCCCAGCCCGGAGCTCAGTCACCTCCCGCTTTACATCCTCCAATTCCAACTTAAGGGCCTTATATTCTTTAGTCTGGGTGGTGAACTCCTTCAACAAGTCTGAATACATTTTTTGCATGTTCTTCAACTCAAACATAATATCCTCCAAGGTAACCTGTTTACACGGGATGTCGTCGACAACATCCCCAGAACATTCCTCACAGCTCCAAGTTGACTCACGTTTTCTTATTTTGTCGAAAAGGTCATCGTCTACTTTAGTGCAAGTTTTGTGGAACCAAGATTCACAGTCCCGACACTGTACCTTATGGGCGTTACGAACAAGCTTACTCCTACATGATGCACATTCCATTGAGGCCATCTTTATCAAACGATATGAAATTAAATGTTGTCGACTAGTTAACCGTTCGTGTATGGACACCTTAAGAGTTTAGCGCAAAACCGAACACAACAGCTGACAGCGTATCTCCTCGAACCAGCAAAAACAGAACTGTAAACAATTTAAGTTTTTACACAACTGTCTCCTAATAATGTCAATCCGCAATACAAAATTTTCACTACCCACAACAGCGGTAACGACGGTTTCTTACTCAAATCTCCTATAACCGGACACATAACTCTAATAAACGGACTCGATGAGTTTTTTTATTTTTATACGTCCATTGTATCTAAATTCTCAAAAAAAAACGGACACGAAGCTCCAATAATCGGACTTAATAAAATAAAATTCTGCTTCTAAAAAATAATACGACATTATACTTTGAACAAGTAATTCCAGGAATCATACGTCGAAATATGGCAAATTTTTACAAATTTTTCTTTAAAACATGAAATATCTATGGAACTGCGAGATTAAGAAAGAAATGTCATAGAATGACAATTGTAGATCATCATATTGTGGTAAAAACGTAACCACACCCCTCCAAACCACAACGTTTATTCTCGCAGTGGCTCATTCTGCTGAGGATGCTGATCATTTAATCGTAACTACTGCTGTTGAAGTTTATCAGCAGTCTCATGAGTGTGTGGTTATTGTTGGGGAGGACACCGACCTTCTTGTAATTTTGACTCCTCCAGATCCTATAGATCCTATGTGTAGCAACATCTTTTTACTAGAGCCTACCCAAGGCAAGCAAGATGATATTGTTTATCTCCCTTGAACTACAAGTTCTCCTCTGTTTCGAAAAACAACATATTATTCCTTCATGTTTCAGTGGCTGCGACACAAAGTCATAATTTCTCGGTAAAGGACAACTGAATTTCCTAAAGACGTTGGAAATCAACTCACGCCTGCATAATATGTTGTTTTTCGAAATAGGGGAAAACTAGTTGTGCAAAGGAGAATGGACAACATCGTCTTGATTGCCTTTGCCAGTCTTTATTAAAAAAATGTTGGTACATAGGGGCTGGAACAGTTCAAATTACAAGCAGGTCAGTGCGTAGTCCCCCAACAATAACCACCCACTTATGAGACTGCTGAGTAAAAGCACTAGCTACGATTTAATGATCAGCATTCTCAGCAGGATGAGCTACTGCGAGATAAAACATTGTGGTTTGGAGTTCCGTTTTTACCACAATATGATGGTCGACGTATGATTTCAATGAAACTACTTGTTTGAAATAAAATGTCGTAGTACGTTTCAGAAGCAGAATTCAATGCTGAACACTTTTGACAATTACAGTGTTTCTGATAAAGTGCTTCGTTTAGGAACTATTCGAGAAAAACCTAAAATAGTCCAAAAATTTCGAGGTTTTTCGAACGTCACGACATACGCTCCACTGGAAAATTGGGACAAAACTCTTATTAGAGGCCTGAAGAGAGGATTAAAGCAGTTTCCAGAACTCCAAATACACTTTAATAAATAGTTTTGCTGAATGACGATTGTATTTCTCTCGTATACACTTATTTTCCACTGAATTAACTCTAAATCTACAAGAGGTATCATTTTCATTCAGTCTTTCTCAAAAATTCATATATATGTATACGTACTATTAATTAATACTTAATAATAGCTGTTATATCTGTATTTCTTTTTTTACTAATCAAAGGCATTTTACATAACCAAATTAGAAGTACTCAAAGTTTTTGAAGAAGCAGCAATATTTCATGGGACTATCCCTCAACCGGTCATCTCCCATGACCGGACAAAAACTCCGGTCCCGTGAATGTCCGCTTGTGGGAGCTTTCACTGTATATATATTTATATATTTATATATACTTCAAAGATTGTGACTATTATTTGAATTTAATTTTTAGCCTTAGCTAGACTCAATATGAGCAATCATATCAAACATTTATAATTTTTTGCTGTCTTATAAGCCTCAACAATTTCATTTCACTAAAAATTTTGAATCTTCTATATATAAATATATAACATTAGCAGAAAATTAGTTTTTATTGTCTTAAAAAAAATTAATCGAAAGGTTCAACAACCGGACCCCCAGAACTCGCCCCCTCCCACCAACGGGGAGGCTGGGGGTTGTACGTTACATCACTGAAGTTTTGGTTAACATTTCTGTTTACATCTCGTACCACCTGCTTTATGAATAATTTTCATAAAGCATTTCTTCCCTGCCTCATCGAAGCATTAGATTTGTTAAACAATTCTGCTGATTTCGGCAGCTTTGTGATGATTTCAGACATCTTTAGGAGTTTCATTTTTCTTTTACTGAAAGAGATGACGTAGAGTCGTAGCCTTTGAAACAGATGAAAACTTGTAGTGCAAGACCACATCGTCTTGTTTGCCTTTGTCAGGCCCTAGTAAAAAAATGTTGATACACATAGAGGCTAGAACAATCAAAATTATAAGAAGCTCAGTGTCATCCCCAACATTATCTACAAATCCATGAGACTCCTGAGCAAATTTAACAGCACAAGCTACGATGAAATGATCAGCATCCTCAGCAGGATGAGGTACTGCGTGATATAACATTGTGGTTTGGAGGGGTGGGGTTACGTCTTTATCACAATATGATGATCTGAAACTCTTATCCAATTTCATTCCACGGTTCGTAGTTTCATAGGTATTTTACTTCTTATAGTAAAAAAATATGTTTTTTCGAAAAGTGTGAAAATTTGCCATATTTCGTCGTCAAGATGTCGCGTCGTCAAGATGACACACAGCGTAATAATGTTCAAGGTGATGAAAATTCAGCTAATGAAAGTAAAAACTATTATAAGTGTTGTGAGAAGAGAGAATGTAAAACTCTCTTTTGCATGAAATGTGGGGCCACCTATCACAGGTCTTGTGCTCAGGTTAAAAAATTCATTTTTTTAAGTGATACACAAATTGTGTGCTGTGAAGAAGTATCTGCGAACAATGAACCGGCATTTGCAGGTGAAGTTGATATTGCGGATTTAAAGGTTGGCTACCTCATTCAATTATTAAAATCAGCTAATGAGAAAATTGAATTACTTCAATCGTACAATTCATTTTTAATGAAACGTGTTGATGATTTGGAAGAAAAACAAACCGAATCAAATGTGAAAAAAGATGTCAATAAAAAATCCAAAACAAACATACGGAATGAAAATGTCATATCTGATGGGAATGATATAAAATACAGCGATATTTTGAAAACAGGTGAGCCCAGTCTACATGCTGTAACTGAGAATCCCGTTCAATGTACTATCGTCGATATCGATAACAAGTCGAGATTGCCAGTTTCGGGGCATCCCAAAAATAATCCGGGGCATAAACAAATGAGTGAAAAGTTTAGAAATAACGTCGTGGATACAAACAGTGGAAACTCCGTTGAAGCCGATAAATCTAGATGGAATGTTGTTTCTAATAAGAAATCCAGAAGGAAAGCTCGATCAGCATTGGTAATTGGTGAATGTTCGGAGATATCTACAGTTGAGGGGGTTGAGAAACTCAAGGCCTTTCATATTTCGAGGCTGCGACCTGAGACGACGGCAACTGATCTTCAGACCTTTTTAAATAGAAATTTCACGAATGTTAAGTGTGAGCCCTTGAAGTCAAGATACCCGGAATCTTATGCTTCCTTTAAAGTTCTGATTCGAAGTAGTGATCTGGATAAAGTTCAGGATGCTACCAATTGGCCCAAAAATTCCAGTGTCAATTATTTTTTTCGCAACCCGAGGGAAAAAAAACAGGACAATGTGAATTCTTCGAATCCTTCAAAATTGTCCATGTGAATGTTCAGTGTTTGAGCAATAAAATAGATAATTTACAACTACTTTTTGCTGAAGAATATCCACTATTCGCAAGTATAGTGGAACATTGGTGTACGAGCGATAAATTAAAATCCATGTCAGTACGAGGATATATCCTGGCGGCCTCCTTTTGTCGTCGCAGATATCTACATGGCGGTACTGCTATCTACACTAAAATTGGTATAAATGGAATTGATATGGACATCTCTAAGTATTCCATAGAAAAAATTTTTGAAGTTTGTGGAGTGAAAGTGATTCTTCACGGTATTAAATACGGAGTGATAAGTGCTTACAGAGTTCCTGCCAGTGATTACTCGCTTTTCATTGATAGACTTGGTTTTGTCTTACAACATTGTAACAGACTGGTGGATATTTTATTTGTATGTGGGGACTTGAATGTCAACTATTTGTTACCTAACAACCCACAGAAGCAAATTCTGGATGATTTGTTGGTTTGCTTCAATTTAAAGGTAACCTCTACTGAGCCGACCAGAATTGTTACTTCTATTAATAACTTAACAACCATCTCTAAAGTTGATTTCATTTTAACAAATGCCTGCTCTGATTGTTATGAATCCAATGTTTTTGAAGGTCACATGGGTGATCACAGAGTTTTTACGCTTGATTACTACATTAGTATGCCCGTAAAAGATAAAGAATATTCTGACACTAATTTGATATATTCTAGAATAGTATCACCTATAGCTCTTAATAATTTGTGTGGGTATATGAGTTCTGTTAACTTTAGTAATCTGTATATGTGCACAGATGTTGATGACTGCTTCAGTTCATTTATGAGTTTGTTTGAATATTGCATGGAAAGATCTTGTCCAGTACGTCGTATGAAGCGTTCCAATTATTTTTGCAAAAGTTGGGTAAATAATGAAGTGAAAAAAGCTAGTGTTGATTTGAAAAATTTGAATTGGCTCCATAAAAATTTGAGAACATTCGAGTCTTATGAAATCTATAAAACTGCAAGAAATGACTTTAGATACCTTCTTAAAGAAACAAAATATAATTTTTATCAGAGTTTGCTTAATTCATCTATTAACAAAAATAAGACAGTGTGGAATATTGTTAATAATAATAATAATAATAATAATAGCCCTTTATTCTCAGAATTCAAAACATATGAAAAAGAGATACAGTCAATGTAAAAAAAAAACACAAAAATAAAATTTCAGAAACCTAGAAAATGATCAGACCTCCATGGAATCTAGATTTGTTTTGAAGAACTCTCGGACGTTGTATGGTTCACATAGAATGAGCAGTTTAGTTATTTGCCTCTTGAATACTTCATCACTATCAATGGTTTGGTACCGCTTAGGTAGTTTATTATATATCTTGATAGACATATATTCAGTTTGTCTCTGACATATAGTAAGGGGATGTAGGGGTAAATTAAAAAACATCATGCGTCTAGTAGAGTTGTGATTGATATACGATTTAAAATATTGTGGATTTCTCCTCACAAATATCAAACATCTACAGATATATAAGCCTGCAAGGGTTAGCATGCCCAGCCTTTTAAAACAACCACGACATGATTCACGACTGGACATCCGGAGCATTACCCTCACAGCGAGCTTTTGAATTCTAAAAATTTTGGGGGATGTCGATGCATTACCCCAAATTATGATGGCATGATTCATAACGCCCTGAAAATTTGCGAAATAAACCGTCCTCAATAGATCAATGTCACCCTGAAGCTTAAGTATTCTCAGAGTGTATACTACTGAATTAAGTCTTTTTGCTAAGTAGTTGATATGTTCACTCCAGGTCAATTTCTGATCAACAATGACTCCCAAGAATTTCGTATTTTGTTTATATTTAATGATGTCATTATCCAATACAATATGAGATGGAGTATCCATATTGCTGGCGGTGAATATTAGACACTCCGTTTTATCAGTGTTCAAAAGTAAATCATTTTCCATACACCATGCAGAAATTTCAGAGTAGGCACATCTGGCCAACTCAACGGAAGCACGAATCTGCGGCCGACTGACCAAAGCGTTAGTATCATCCGCGTACATAAAAATATGAGGAGTAGCAGAAACAGCATCCGGTAAATCGTTGATATAGAGCAAGAATAATAAAGGTCCCAGGATACTGCCTTGCGGAACTCCGGATCCAACGCACCGATCAGACGACACCCAGCTTCGCCCCCCAACCTCAAGGCATACTCTTTGAACTCGTCCCTCCAAATAACTCTGAAGGAGACTCAACTGACTATCGCGTATTCCATATTTGTATAGTTTTTCTAAAAGTAAATTATGAGGAACAGAGTCAAAGGCCTTCGAAAGGTCGATAAATAGAGCTATCGGAATATTCCGACTTTCGATAGCAGACAAAACAGCCCGAATCAGTTCATAAATTGCTGTTTCAGTATTTTTATTTTTCAGATAACCATGCTGATTATCTGAAAAAATTCGACACTTCCGAAGAAAACTCAACAATCTGTCCGCCAACAATTTCTCAAAAATTTTAGAGAAAGAGCTGAGCAAACATATTGGTCTATAGTTGGACAAATCTTTCTTATCTCCTTTTTTGTATAGAGGTTTAACAATAGCGATTTTTAATGCTTCAGGAAATACACCCTTTATAAATGCATTGTAGATTATGAGTGCTAACGGTTTTGCAATGTAGGCAATGGAAAGTTTTATAATGAACATGGGTATCCCATCATGTCCAAAAGATCTACTGCTTTTTAATTTATTCACTGTTGTCATTACTTCCTGTTCACTAACTTCGAATACAAAAAACGATCTTAAATTATGTTCTATATTTTTTGGGTTTGTGTTAGGCACCTTTATATTATTACTCCCCACAAATAAATCACCAAAAGGTCTCCGCAAGGTCCTGAACACTATCAACAAAATCGAATGTAATTGCCTGCTTATTTCTTTTACCGGTCATTTGATTAACCAAATTCCAAACCGTTCTTGATTTATTATTCGAATTATCTATACAGTTACGAACATACTCCTTTTTCCTATTTTGTATAGTCAAATCATATAATTTTTTCGTCATTTTGTATTCTCTATTCAAGTCTGGTCTACGCTCCAGGATTGTATACAATATATCTAACCTTTTTCGAATATTCTCAATCTCGGAACAGTTCATGCAGTGATTAGTACGATTTTGTTTATCACGTTTTTCAACTAAAGGAAAGCAGTAATCAAAGGCAGTTTTATACTTGTGAAAGAAATTGTTCCACTGTACCTCAATATCTTCCGACAACTGAACCCGAAAATTAATTATGTCCCCCCAATCTTCCAACGAAAGCAACTGTACGAATCTGTCAATATTATTCTGACTATATGAGCGAACGTATCGCTTTGGATTCAACGACTCGTCTCTAGAACAAAAGAACTCAAATCTTTGTGCTGTATGATCCGATAAATGCGAAAATATCACTTCAGAAATTCCGTCCTCAATGTTTGTTATAATATTATCTAAACAAGTAGCACAATTTGGGGAAATACGCGTTGGTTCGTATAATGCGATCTTAGCATTATAACTTTGTACTATAGATTCAAGATGGTCACTATCCCGGGAAGGTAAAAGGACATTTATGTTGAAATCACCCAAAATAATGTATTTCACACGCTCATTGGTAAGTTTTCCAAGTAAAGTATCCAATTTATTCAAAAACAAATCAGCATTTGCGTGTGCAACATTAGATCTATAAAGACAAACAATAACATATTTAACCCCATCTGTGACATACTCGACGGCGGAACACTCAAAAACGTATTCCAAACCGGTTCCATGAAGGTCCGATCGTTCCCGACAATTTTTGACAGTATTAGCACAATAAATTGCAGATCCTCCGTGTTTTCCGGATTCTCGACAGAACTTAGATACTAATGAGAAACCGTGAATATGGTAGGCATCGAGTTCCGTAGAACTTTTCCAATGCTCAGTGACAGCAACAAAACTGGCGTTTTGATTGTTTACAAACAATTCTAATCCGTTCAGACTATTTCCGATTGACTGAATATTTTGATGAATGACAATGTATGAACTCAATTTATTACTTTTCGTTTTGTAAGTCTGAATAAAAAATTATTAATTTTTGTACCTTCTGGCCAAATTTCAGGATTTTTTGCAGATTCAAAATCACTATCTGATACTGTAATCTTGAAAGATGAATAATCATTAGGTCTATTTGATTGAAGTTTTTCGCATTTTGTGTTGAGAAATCCGTGGATCTTCATGTGCTCAACTAAGTCCTGCTCCATCAGATTGGGATCAAGTCTAGTCACATGTAAATAACCATACTTAGGTGCGCTTTTGATGTTCATTGTTTCTCCTTTTCCCTTTCCAATAACACTCTTGTCTGCACGTCGCAATCTCCTTTTCCGAGCAACCTCTGTGAAGCCATCCTCATTTATATTTTTCCCAATGGATTTTTGAAGTTCAGCTGTTTTTTTCTGTTTATTTATACCCAAGCTTGTGGGGGTGGGACTTAGAATTTTTCCATGGTCAATATTTTCTGGACTATCTTTTGAATCACTAGAGGCAGAAACTGTGACATCGGAATAAATTAGATTAGAATCGGGATTTATTAGAAATCCTGAGTTATTAGCGCTCTTCACAGACTTAACAGACTTTTTAGGCATAGCCCGTTGTTCAAGAGTCTTAGTTTCAACATTTTTACAAGTATTTGCATTGTCCTTTTTCACATTTGCAATGCTTTCCAAAAGTCTCCGATTATCATCTCTAAGTTGTACAATTTCTGACTTCAGGTTGAGTATTTCAGTCTTCATATCATTAAGTGTGGGCGTGATTAAATCTTTCATAGATTTTGATATTATTTCAGCGATAGTATTACGCAGTTCATCATTATTTAAATGTACAATTTCACTCAATTGGTTCTGAAACAGCGGATTAATTTCTGAGGTTATGTTGTTACAACAACTCCAGCTCTGAATAGTTCCGGACTTTTTGAATATTTCTATATCTTCCACACTAAGATTTACGCACTGTATGTGGAAAAAATGAGAACTATCATTTTTACACGATATAGAATCGTCATATCGACTAATTGCTTTGGAGCACTTACTACACGTCACCGGCATTTTGACGTTACTCAGGAAACTGGTAGAAAAAGTAAATGCAGTACTAATATTAGCCTATTTTATGAAGGTACATTATATAGTAAACCTGCAGATGTTGCAAATTTATTTGTTGACCATTTCGCTTCTGTTGCTGAAATTAATATCATAAACTACTTTGGCAACTCACTACCATCAATATGCACAACTTCTCATCTATCAGCTGCTACATTTTTCTTTCGTCCAGTTCTCCGCCAGGAGATTGTTAGTATTATAAACGGTTTCAAAAACAAAAAGTGTAGTGGTGTTGATCAGATTTCTGTTAAGATTCTCAAGTCAACGGTAAATATTATTGCTGATCATTTGGCCCATATGGTGAATTTATCAGTAAGCTCTGGTAAATTTCCTACTTCGCTGAAGATGGCTACGGTTGTGCCAGTTCATAAGAAAGACGACCCTCTTAATATAGTAAACTATAGGCCAATTTCAATTTTGAGTGTTTTCTCCAAAGTTTTTGAGAAAATTGTACTCAATCGGATGATTTCTTTCTTGACAAAGTTCAAAATTATAACCGACTGTCAGCACGGTTTTAGAGAGGGAAGATCCACTCAAACAGCAGCAGTGTCATTCGTGAATTTCATTTATGAAAGATTGGATAAAGGCTTTTTTGTTGCTGGTCTATATTTCGATCTGACACGTGCTTTTGATGTGCTCTCCCATAAATTCATTTCAAATAAATTATACAATCTTGGCTTCCGCGGAGTTTTTCTGCAGTGGATTATGTCATTTTTAACCGACCGTGAGATTTCTGTGAGGGTTGGCAACTGCTGGTCCAGAAAGTCTGAGATGCATTTTGGAGTTCCGCAGGGCTCCGTGCTGGGACCGCTCCTGTTCCTCCTCTTTATAAATGATTTGCCCGAGTATGTTGATCCTGAACTGCTAATTATGTTTGCTGATGATACGTCCATGGCGGTCTCAGCGCGGAGTTTTGTGGAACTCACTGCAATATGTGAATCTTTGGTTTCTGGTCTATCCAGTTGGTGTAGGTCGAATGCACTGTTGTTAAATATCGAGAAAACTGAATGCATATATTTTTCTAACAAGAATGTAAATATGAAACGTCTGATAATTAGTTGTTCGGGTAGACAAATTGTTTCGAGGGACTCAATAAAATTTCTGGGAATCCATTTGGATCATCTGTTGAAGTGGGGTTTTCATGTTGACTCGGTCAGTAAAAGGTTGAGTAGTTCCTTCTACGCAATAAATCAAATTAAATCATCACTACATATTGAGTCCATTTCAAATGTTTATTACAGTCTGGTTTTTAGTTATTTAAATTATAATGTTTTATTGTGGGGAAACTCCAGCGCGTCACAAAGGGTTTTCATAGTACAAAAGAGGATCATACGTATGATTTTTAATCTGAAACCTCGTGATTCATGCAGACCTATCTTCAAAATGTATGAAATATTGACACTTCCCTGTTTGTACATATTGAGGTGTTTAACTTATATAAAAGAAAATGAGCATCTAGTTGAGAACTTATCTAGTTTTCATCATTATTCTACTCGAAATGCTGATACACTTTGTATACCATCTCATTCGACTGCCAAGTTTGAATCGAGCCCCATTTACCAAGGTATATTGTTGTTCAACCATCTACCAGCTCAATTGAAATCATTGAATAAAAAAAAATTCAAGATAATTATAAGACAAAATTTGTTAAAGAAAGGGTTTTACAACCTGAAAGAATATTTTGATGATAATTTTTGTGGATAATTTTTGTATTTATTGAAATTGTTAATTTTTGATTTGACCTGTCCCATACATTCTGTTTATGTCATAAGGGATTAATAAAGATTATTATTATTATTATTATTATTATTATTATTATTATTATTATGATTTCCATAAAACTACTCGTTCAAAATATGATGTCGTAATACTTTTCAGAAGCAGAATTTAAAGCTCAATAAGTAAAAAAGTTTGTCATGAAGTGCTTAGTTTAGTAGCTATTCGAGATAAACCTAAAATAGTCCGAAAATATACGAGTATATCTCAGCTATTAATAAAATTAGAGACATACGGTTTTCGTGATCCCTTTTCTGTAAGAGGTTCAAATCCGCAAACAGAATTATTTCAAATACTTTCGTTCCCGAAAACGAAAATGTTTACTCTTGGAGATATTATTACTTCTCATTCCCTGTATAAGGTAATAATGGCATCTGAATAAACTGAACATTTTCGTTCTCGCCCTGTATTTCAAAATCAGAAGTATCCGGAATATTTCTGTTCGTCGATTTTAAAGTTTTACGAAGAAGTTACAACAAATGCGAAAACCGCATGTGTATCTTTAATAATACAGAGATACAGTGCAGTTTCATACAATTTGGGACACAGTGTACAATAAAATCTATCTATCTAGAACAACGCTATGAGGGAATACTCCTAGATCAGGCAAAGAAATTCGTGGTAGCTCATAAAGTAGACACGAACTGAGCGTCAGGTGATGGTGAGTCTGCAGAATGGATAGGTACTATCGATACAATATGTTTTGTACCTCATGAAAAGCAAGCAAATTTGCAAGGCTATGGGTCGGTTTCACAAAACTTCGAAAGTGCCGTTGAATTAATTGGAGCTACCGCGATTCGTTGAAATTTCAAAAAGAAATATCCGATTGGTTCGAATTGATGTAAAGTTTTTAAATCGCACAATTAGAGTTTTGTGAAACCCACCCTATGCAGGTCACAAATATAAACGGCTCAACACATGGTGTGCAAGACGTCCGGAGCTGGCTGATCTCAAAAAACAATTCACATGGGGAAGACGATCCTGGATCCCTATGAGGTAATCGCCTAGGCTTCGAAGGATGTCGTTGATTTTATCAACAACATTGTCGGCATCCTCGGAATTTCATTGAACAAGTTTAGTGAAAAACGAAAGATACTCGAAGTCGAAGTTCCTGGAAGGATGAAGCATCCCTCCGTTGAGCATAATGAGAATATAATAACAAACTTTAACATATACTAGTATCAATTTGTCCATTTCAGATAAGATGTAAAATGTTGTAAAATTTTCTTCATGACAGTTAATGAATGACATACATCATTTGATGTATATCACACACATTAGATTTGAAACAAACATTCAGGAAATTTTTCAGTCACTGTTTTCGTCAATATCTTCATTTTGACCCTGGATTTGACAAGAATGACAGATTGAAGTTCTTTACAAAAATTGGTATAACATGATTTGAAACATGATTTGAGACAAGTATGTTCTCTAATACTTGTTACTTTCCACTTCTCTTTGTAGGTGACAGGGATTACATAGTTTTTTTTTGGTAGTATTGGTACGATGCATTGTAGGGGCAGTTTGTAACCTCCGCGAACCTGAGGCGTAGAGCCATGATCCTGTTCTTTTTTGGCGAACCATTCCTTCAATTATCAAACTTTTGGCTGATTCACGTGGAAAAAACCCTCTGCTGGTCACTTATAACTGAAACTTATGAAGATAACATATGAAATAGGAAAAACACCGATTAAAAAATCTCATATTAGATAAACTTACCAAATGGTCGCACTGAACCTGTCAGGTAAATTGATCTGCAACACCCAAATTGATTTCACGAATACTACTATGCAAGCACTAATGTCTGAAAACACGGAAATTAGGAGACTAGACGAGAAGAAGAAGCGTCAAACCGCTGTGAATTACAAGGATACCAAAATATAAAATCTTATGCACCTGTGGGGTGCGCGCGACCAAAGGAAGCTTAAAGTTTGCGTGAGAATGGGAAACAGTCGATTAGAGAATAAGACAGTGTACGGTCACAACGGGGACAAGCATTAAACCGGGTTCAGAAGAACCGATGAGACGAGAGCTAGTCCAAAGGTTATCAAACAAGATTATGAGACGAATTTATTTGACGAAAGGTAATTAAAATATTCTCAGAAGTTCTGTATTTTCCGTGCTGTTTGCACATTCTTTCAAATCACCTACTGCCTGGTTGTTTCCTAGAACCTGAAAAATCCTACACGAATTATTATAAAATGTAGTGTTCTCGTCATGAATGATGAAAACTGATTCATTCAGGATGAAAGACCTCAGCCTGCTATAAATAACGACATTCAGAATCTTTCCTTCAGTTTTCAAATCATTCAATTTCGTGTAAACTATCTATTACCATACTTGAAACGATAGAGTCATATCCAAAAGAAGCACTAAAACGATTGCCTATGATCCCAACTCTTCTTTACAATTGAACCTCACAAACCTTAGGGAATGCCTTGAAACTTGTTTATTCGTATTACCTTGCCTCGTGCGAATTTATTCGAAATATGAATGCAGCAATGAATACCGATTTTTTATATAGAAACATTTCATTGAAAAATCCGAAGCGGAACGTGAAAAATCAATTGTCGCCCTATTAGAAAGTATAATCGTGTTCCGTCAGCCCATGCGGTGGAATTGTTTCATACAAAGTGTTTTAATGGAACTATTTTTGTGACCGATTCCCAGCGAACTCGATAGTAGAATCTGATAGCGATTCGCCATTACTAAAATTCATCAAGCGGAAATTTCGATCTATCGCTGGTGGCAACAGGAGAGCAAAAAACCTTAAAACTCCTGTATCGCATTTTATTTTGTAAACGAACCAATTCGAAAACTATTCAAGGTCCACTCATTGTCATTCGGAAACCGTGGTTGCGCACACGCTCTGGCGGTACCATTCGGAGCAATCTAGCGGAACAATTTGTATCAATTCGTCCTGACGGTTACAAATCAAACTGAGATTAAATTTGAATTCGCATATAGTGCGATAAATCCAGTTAGGCTTAATTAGCAAACAGTACCAGATAAACCGCATAAAAATTCATGTTTCGCAGCCATGCATAGAAAGCCGACCCGATGAGATGTATGGGAAACAGGGACGGCCTCCCTCGAGGGAATTCTATGGGGTCAAGCCTGGAATACACTGCTTTCCGGATAACAAGATAACAAGCAGGATAACATTTTCAGGGCGATTTCGAGTTCAAGTTTTCAAACCGAAAAAGGGTTTTTGATATTTGTAAATCAATACTTTACCTTAATGTATTTTTTTCATTCAGAGACATAGTATATGAATCGAAATTAAAGATTTGCCAGCCGAAAAAAATAAGTTCTGGACGATGACACAGATGATGACTTGGGGAGTTTTTCTAATGTAGAATTAGAGAGATCCTTCCTTAAATATAATCACCAAAAGGTTGTTGACAAAGACGATTCAGGTTATAGTGATGAAGTGTGACCAACCAGTTGAGTGACGATGTACGAAATAATATAGAAAATCCTATGGATTTTTGGTTGCTCCTCTTGACAGAGGCCCATACGAGAAGCTTTATCCTAAATGAAGTTGCTCTTGAATCCTATAGTTTCTTCACTCAAAATTCTTGATAACAGGTACATGACAGCTATTGGATTTCTTCATGGAAGGTTTCGACCTTATCAGGTATAGTCAGTTTTCTATACTAATCCTAAATCTCGATAACCCTATTATCGAGAGTATCGTTGCAACGTAAACCATTTTAGACTTGTTTCTCAAGGTTGGTTCGATAAGTACGCACCCATAACGGCATTCCATTAGTTCGAATCGATGAGCTTCCTCTGTATGATTGTATATATAATGACGTCGTCGGGAATTTTAATTTCATTCAACTTATTGAGAGAAGTCAATGCTCATTCTGGTTAAAATTTGTCATCTGTTGGATATATGGTTTTGTGTAATTGGAAAAGAGGTTGAATCGTGAAGAAAGCGGTAAACATCAGGAAAAATTAAATTTATATGTCGAGTGAACGATTCAAAACAACTGAACCATCTTCGCTTTGTAAGGGTACAACACATTCGATTGATCGCTTTCGAATTTAGATCTCCACAATCTTGAAAATATTTGACAGTTGTTAAAGTGACAGCACCAATGAATAACAGACTGTCTTCGGATCTCCTGGTGAACACTTTGCCATATTGGTACTCGAATGTCCTTATCCTGAAACCTGGCTTGAAGGAACCTACAGGCAGAGAATGCAGAGATACCTCCCAGAGATATACTATCTTATCGCACTGGCCTGGTTGAGTACCAACTGTGATTTTTTTTGAAAATTTTTTATTACTTTAACTGCCCTCTTCTGTTTGTACTTGTTTCTACATAGATTTTGGCAATGTGTAAATTCATACGAATATATATATATATATATATATATATATATATATATTTGTTAATCTGTAATATAAGTATATTTTTGTCGGCAATTATTGGTGATTCAAAGGGAAAATTATTTTCATTTCAATGGTGTGAAGAAACACATTTAGCAATTGATTCATTTCTATGTTTCAATTGTTTGACTCACACGGGCACAAGTTTTGTGGGGAAGATGGCAGATTTGTTGCCTAGTCGGATACTCAATTTCTTCGATGATAGCAGGGGTAATGAAACCAGTTCTTTCGAGCATTTCAGCCGTCGTCGGGGATTAGTTTTCGCCGTTTCGTCAGTTCGAGTGTCTGGCATCTTCAAGAGTTATATTTCAAGAGATGTTCTCACTGGATTGAAATGCCTCAATCAGTTTTCATTACTGATGTTTTCAGGAGAATCGAGCCCAGAATTATTTTCAACGTTTTAATCTTCCTGTCCAGAAGAACCAAAACTAAGTAATTTGTGATACCCGGTGCAGGACATGAGAAATGATATTTATTTCCAAGAGTTGAATATTTCCGGTCCGTTCGCTTTCTTTGATTCGATGGATCCTCGAACACTACGCACCACAAACCGTGAACTATTGCAAACTACCCATGTCAGACAGTGCGTTGTTCGTGGCCACGCACCGCAAACAGTGAACTATGACAAACCACTCATGTTAAGACGCAGTTACACAGTGCGTAGTTCGCCGAACTTGCCTGGGAAAAGTACGAACCACGCACTGTCTGACATAGGTGGTTTGTCATAGTTCACGGTTCGCGGTGCGTTATCTGGCGAACCTGTCTGGACAAACCAAGAACAAGGCACCGTCTGACATGGGTGGTTTGCTATAGTTCACGGTTCGTGGAGTCTGGAGTCCGAGGTTCCATCGATTGTCGGTAAATTTTTGCGAGTCAAAGGAAGCGAACCGACCGGGTGTCAATTTTCGAGATCACTCGTTCGATTAACGTACAAGGTATCGCAGAAAGCGAGCCCAGAACTTCTATCAAAATTTCACCTATCCAGTCTAGTACCAGAAACGGTCAAAATCAAGCAATTCGGGATATCTTCTATTTGTTCAAAATCATTGCTCAAACCTACGTTCGACAACACATATTTTGAAATTTCTGTTGTCATTTATTTAACGACATTGTGAATTATTTATTCGATATTTAATTTAGGTAATCCTGTGTTATTAAGTATGTTAATATTGTGTATGAAGTCCCACTGTTAGTGCAAGAAGGTCGCGAGCGACACTCATATAACAAATTCAGACAAATGCATTTGATGAAAACAAACAAAAAATTCAATATTTCTTCGCGAAAAAAAGAATGTAACCGAAACAAATATACTCAACATCTTATGAAATATAAAATAAAGAAACCAAAACTTAGCTGACAAGAAAATCTGGGATTATCTATGAATTAGTTTTTCTGAAACTAGCTCTATTTTGATTTTGAAACTAGAGCTGTTGTATTGTGGCGTGCAAATCTTTCAAAAATACGGGTTTTGAAAGATAAGTATTCTGACGTTGCAACGGTGACGTCAGACACAGAAATGTTTGAAAATATTTCCTGGTCATTGAAAGCAGATTTTTGCAATTATATCATAATTGTGCGCTGATTTTATTTTTTATTATCTTGATGCATATTCTGGCCATCTTTGAAGTAGCGATCTTTGAACCTAGTTTCAACGTCAAATGCAGCTTTAGTTCAAGAATATTTTGAAATATTTTCTGTGTGACGTCATTAGTTCAAAGATCGCTAAAATGCATATTTTTTAAAGCTTAATGTCATAAAAATGAAAAACCAGGGTACAAATATGACAGAATTGCCAAAATCTGATAGACATATTCGAATTCTTCGTTCAATTCTACACCAATTTGATGTGTAATATGCGCCACTTCTCAAGCGATTATTGAGTTGAAGCCTAATTATTTGTCAGAAAGATTGTCAAAAATAAGTGTTGATATAATGTTTAAAATCCCTCAGTGTAAAATGTTTTTTTTTGCAACAGTGGCATGAAATAATGCTGTTCCTGGTATAACTTATGAGAAAATTTCAGTCAGTGCCTCAAACAGGACTTCAAAGTTAGCCCCAATAAAACCATAACATTTTTATTTTTCATATGGCAACCATATAATTTTGTTCTTTCAATCTATTGCTCGTCAAAAACTAGTTAGACTATGCCTTCTATCCATGGTACTCAAATAAACTGCTACCGAGCGCGTATTCAGATTTCGAGATCTTTCAGCAAACCTCTTGACTTCACGAATCTGGACGAAGCGCACACTGTGTGACACCCTTGACTCGTGAAACAGCGAACTACGAACTAAAGTTCGAGGTTCGACAAACAACGCACTGTGTAACTGCTCCTTTAGACAGTGCGTGGTTCGTAGTTTGCCTAGGCAGGTTCGACAAACTACGCACTGTGTAACTGCGCATTGAGAACGCCGCGCATCTGGTAACTCATTATTGATAACCGTATCACCGGAATCAAAGAATTTTCAGATAACTGTGGCTCATTACGATTATTTGAAAATGAATACAGATCCTATCAAATAGTGCTTCTAACTAATTATTTTCATCAATTCCTCATTCGATTTTTAGCTCATTTAACTAATTTTCAAGAAAATTATAACTTGCGTGAGCTCTCCAATACATTAGAATAACGACAATTCGTAAATATATTGAACAATTGATTGGAATAAAAAATAATTACCTTTCGAGCGAAATTGAGAAGAAAACTATACAATCATGAATATAAAACTCAGACAAAATTTATGTAATTGAATAGTATTATTGTTGAGGATGATCAATAATTGACTGTCACAGAATCTGGTCGACTCCTTAAACTGAAAAACTGTTCTCATCTGCGTTGTTTTGTTGTTCCTTTAGTTTGTTTTTTTTCACCTCACCTGTTCGTCTTCACTTTCTGTTATGATTTTTTATCTTAATTTTGCAGGATTTTCCTCTTGGTCTTCTGTTCTGAAGGAATTTATCCTTTCACAGGTTCTGCCTTTCAGGATGTGTTTTGGTCGTGAAATATCATGTTGATTTGCAATTTTTAGAGCAAATTGGTAATAACTGATAAAGAAAGTAGTTGACTTTGATTAGAGTGTTCAGAACTTTGAGGGATCCTCCGAGACCTGCACATTCAAAGAAGCCCTGAAGATCTCTTGCGGTCGGTAACACATTTGATATTCAAACTCGTAATTCCTTGGCATCTGTGTTCGTGTCTAATTTTGCAACATCCGTAACACAATGAAATCTAGAATAGTTCTACGTTTTGAATAGGATAAAATGATAACAGCAACAATTAACTCTCATGAAACTGCCGTTAATAGGATGATGAGAATTCACACCTCTGCCGGGAAGGATACTGCATTTGAACCATTTCGCCAATATTTCTCTTAAGCCAGTTGGACTCGGGATCGAGAACCTCAGAAGATGTAAAATCGATACGATGGCCTTCCTCAAACCAGTGAGTGGCCAAAGCACCCAACCCAGTCTTATCAGTAAATCTATTATCACAATAATATTTATGTTGTCTGATTCTATTCTTTAACTGTTGTTTGGTTTGTCCAATATAACATTTCTGACAGTCAATGCAAGGATTCAACAATCAAAAATATTAGATTTATGTATGTGATCTTTCAGCCGAGAAAATAGAGAGCATGTTGTCTTCACATTATACAAGACCAATTGGGTGTCAGGTGATATTTGTCTGATACATCGCGCCATACTAGCGCTGAGTGATGGAATGTATGGAAATTTGATATATTTCTTACCATCGCGTATCTCAGGTGGAGAAACATCAACACTTGTTCCAATTGGCCTGAACTCGTTAATTATTTTGTTGGTCAAAGATTTTGGATAATTAATTTTTTTCAAAATGTCTTTAATTTTCATGATGTTTTCCTGATGAAATTCCGGAGAACTGAGGCTTGTCGATCTGTAAATGAGGATCTTCATGTATGCAATCTTGTATGATCTCGATGTTTCGGAACGGTAATTGATCAAACGACCAGAGTTAGCAGGCTTCAAACCATCTGGTCCTAAGAGTAAACTGGATACGTGAGTGGTAATTGTTAAATATAGTCAGAACTTCTGTTATTTTTTCCTCAGGAACTGCTAAAATGGTATTGTCCACGTATAGCCTAATAAAGGCAAAACCAAAAGAAAGCCTATTCAAAGAAGCATCTATGAGATCATTCATAATAAAGCCAGCCAAAGAGGGGCTCGCTGGGTTGCCCATGGCTGAACCATCTATCTGCATGTAGAATTTACCATCAAACTGAAAATAGCTGGAATCATAGATATAGTTTATTATACTCGTAAACAATCTCTTAGGAATATCAGAATACGCCGAAATTAACACCCATTTTGTCGAAGTAAGTCTTAGAAGAAGCTCTCTAGGAATGTTGTTGAATAACGAGACCACATCCTAAAAAATCAGGCAGTGTTCAGCAGGCAATAGTATTTCACTGCTAAACGATGCAAAATCAAAGGAATTTTTAATGGTGTAGGGGGACGTCGAATTGACCTGATTTAAAATGGTGTGAACGAAGCAGGACAAATCATGAGAAGGAGAACATAAGCAACTAACTATTGGTCTGAGGCTAAGGTTTGGTTTATGAGTTTTATGTAAGCCGTATAGTTTTGGTGAAACAGAATTATATCGTCTCATTTTCTTGGAAGTATCCCCATCAATAACCAAAGCATCCCTCAACACGTTGACAAGCTGATTTGCCTGCGTTTGAACCTTTAGAGTCGGGTCTCTTTTTTTTATAGATGGTCGTGTTTGATGAAATACGTTTCATCTCCTCCAAATATTCCGATCTCAGCATCAAAACCGTTGCTTTATTAGGCTATACAGTGACGATACCATTTAAGCGGTTCCTGAAGATAAAATAACAGAAGTTCTGACAATGTTTAACAATTACCACCCACGTATCCAGTTTACTGTTGAGAGGGAAGAGCAGAATGAGTTGTCGTTTTTGGAATTAAAAGTCATTCGTGGGGAAGACGGTTCTCTTAAGACCAGATGGTATATGAAGCCTGCTAACTCTGGTCGTTTGATCAATTACTGTTCAGAAACATCGAGATCATAATTTCATCAGGAAAGAATCATGAAAATTAAAGACATTTTGAAAAAAAATAACTATCCAAAATCTTTGACCAATAAAATAATTAACGAGTTCAGGACCATTGGAACAAGTCTTGAGGTTTCTCCACCTGATATACGCGATGGTAAGAAATATATCAAATTTCCATACATTCCATCACTCAGCGCTAGTATGGCGCGATGTATCAGACAAACATCACCTGACACCCAATTGGTCTTTCATAATGTAAAGACAACATGCTCTCTATTTTCTCGGCTGAAAGATCACATACCGTCCAGTGATAAATCTAATATTGTTTATGGGATTCCTTGCCTTGACTGTCGGAAATGTTATATTGGACAAACCAAACAACAGTTAAAGAATAGAATCAGATAACATAAATATGATTGCGATGATAGATTCAGAGATAAGACTGGGTTGACTGCTTTGGCCACTCACTGGTTTGAGGAAGGCCATCGTTTCGATTTTACATCTTCTGAGGTTCTCGATCACGAGTCGAACTGGCTTAAGAGAAATATTGGCGAAATGGTTCATATCAAACTCAAAGACACCGTCAATTATAGAGTTGACACTCAAAATCTCAGTCAAATCTATTCAAACATCCTAACTCTGTACAAAAATAAAAATAGAAATCGTTACACCCCACCTTAATAATCTATGAAAACGTGTAGAAGTGGTATATTGTTTATCTGTTGTTCAACCCATATAGCTTAGGGTAAGTTTGTTTATATCGTTGATAACACCAGAGCGACAATTGTTCTCATTTATTTTTCGACTTGAATTTTATTACATGACGTTGTTGCTGTTGATCTGCGAGCACGTTTTTGACCTAATTCCTTCAATTCAATTCTTGTTTTTGACTTGATGAACTTGGTGAGATTTCTGTTATTGCTTGAAATATTTTGTATCCTTGTATTTTATATGTTGTTGTAGACTGAGTATTCATTATTTTGTAACCTTGAGAAAGTTCAAATATATGAACGAAACGTCGACTTAGTTCAAGTAAGTCTGTTTATTAATTGTCCCCTACCTGTTAGCCATTCAATATGAATTATCAAGGACGTTAACCTGAATACCTAGTTTTTCTGTACTATTCGATAAGGGGGCGAGATCCATAATTTATACTCCTCATCATTGTTATTTTCAGTATTTTTTCGCTTAGTCTACGTTTAGGCCCCGGTGGTAGAGGTTTTATTGAGGTGATACTCTTCCATCCCTCAGGTAGAGTCGGTCTCAGGGTCCTTGCTTGTGGTCTACCTTCGCGGGACCTCTGGACAAACTCTTCAATCTTGAGTAAACAGTTTCACATATATATATATATATATATATATATATATATATATATATATATATATATGACTAACGTAGAGTTCCGGGACATTTTGTACATATACGAACATTTTGTACATATAATTGTATATAGGTTCATTTCGTCATACATAAGTTTTAGAATCATCTGGTCAAGTCAAATTTGATGTACTTTTTTTATTTTAGTTTTTATATCATTTTTTGCATATAAAGTCTACTTCCAAGACCTATCCTAAAAATTTTGTTTAAGGTTGGAAGGCTCCAAAATTATTATAATTAACGAAAATTTTAGGATTCAAACATTTCAGAGCTTTTTCAAGTTGACGATGAAGAAAAATAACGAAACTTATTTACTCTTGTTTCAATCGAACTTCACTTTCATCATTAAATATATCAATTCATGTCCTAATTCTAATTGTTGTTGGTGACGTTAGGTTTCAGATTGAAAATTAACTGTTTGAATAGATAAATATGTATACGGATTCAATTAAATATTGAGGCATAAGAAAAAAATGAAACGGGACATAATTTTTATCACAAGCTTCCGTTTCATGTCCGTAATGTAAGAGCCTTCACATTTCCATTTTCGTTTAAGTTTCTGTTTGTATATCATCTTTAATGGAAAAATGTCCCTCCTGAATGCGAAAATTTCGAAAATGTGGAAATGTTTTCTTTTATTTGTAAGTAACTCGTAAGTGACTATTTGTGACATTGACATTTCAGTTTATAGTCTTAACTTTGATGGAATAATTACGCTTATGAAATGCGTTAGCACCCATATTTTCGAAAATGTTTTTTTGCATTCGTAAGTATGCAAAGTAGTTTCTTTCAGTTTTCTCCGAAAAACCAAATACAATTGGAAAATCTACCGTGTCATATCATAAGAAATTAGGTTACCATTTAAAGCTTCTGTATTACAAATTCTTTTTCAACGAATAGAAGAATTAGTTAGAGTAAGTTAGGGCTGTTATTTTCCCAATTAAGTTTGGACAATGTAAGAAAATTTGTATGTTTCGAATATTTACTAACGTTGCACTTTCCCTTTGAATTTTTTTTCCAGCGAAAAATCGAAAAGTGGATGACCATGTACGCCCAATGAAATGCGCTGTCAGTATCCTTGAAGTACAAACGAAAATTTTTTAATCGAAAATAGTAGGCAAATAACGTCACTTACGAGTAACTAACATATGCTTTCCTCAGCTTTTTTTTTGAGAATAATCTTCAGAAATGAATGGACTCATGAACGTTAAAAGAATATAAATTTGTGATAAATTTTAGTAGAATGATCAGAAGGGCAGTTCAACATTCTATTTATTTGTTCCATACGCCAGAGTGCGATTCAGATTCCGAACTGACTAGAGAGGTAAACACGGTACAGAGTCCTATTGATATTTTAATGCTCAAGATTCTTCGCTTTTTTTTTCAAATTGAATTTTTTGTATGAAAAATTTTTGGCGAAATGGCCAATTTTCTGGAGTTCTACCATCTGTCAGAAAAAATGCCTCACCTTTAAAAACACCCTGTACAGATCTTCAAAAATTCTTTAATATTTGTCTCAAATGGTACAAATAATATTCTATCAAGGTGAGATTTAATTCTCGAAAAATTGTCTACATTTTATACTGCTATTTTGGTATCGCAAATTTTTCGACAGGGTGTTTCTAAATTCATGCGAAAAATTTCAGGGGGTGATTGCTCGTATGAAATCAAGATGAGAAATTTTTTTCGAGATAAAGTTTCATGAAATAAAATTATAACTCAAAATTCTTGTTTTATTAAAAAAATATTCTTGTTCTTTCCAAAACCAATACCTGAAGAGAAGAAAATCTTTCAATAAATTCAGTGAAAAACATTTAAGATGTGAAATGTAAAACGATTTATAATAAATGCTGGGAATGACTACCAATAGCAAAATACATGAACGTAGTCTACCTGGCATGACTTGCCGTACACGTTCAAAAAATAAAAACTCAATTTTAGTCACCACCTTTCCTCAGCCCATCCTTAGGCTCAGAAAATTTTGTTATAGGAAAGACCCATCTTAATTTCATACGAGCAAATACCTCCTGTATTTTTTCGCATGAATTTGGAAACACCCTGTTTATTTGAATAGACGAAAATATCGATTAGCAATAATTCTGAGAATCTTTATTCTTGTATCATGAATTTTTCTGTGGACGATATAATCACCTTAGACTCATATCGTTTTTTCGCAAGTTTTAAATGTCCTATTATCTCTCATTAGGTTATAAGTTATAACCCGATGCAAAAAAAAAATACAAACCGAATACACTACCATTCAATATTTACTTCCGAGGCTGCATTTTCCATTTGAATGTGAACTGTGCAATATTTTTGCCCTTTTTAGTTCAATTGAGTCATGTTTACAATTTTTGGTTGGGAAAATTTGGATTATATTTATATTTTTCTAATCTCAACTCTCCGCCTGGACTTTTATATTATAAGAAAATAAGGAATTAACTTTTTCTAGCAAGAAACACATATCTATTCATGGAAATCCACATGATTAAACATGACAGAAACATTGAAATAAAATGTAGAAAAAACGAATGAATATGTCGTTCGTTCTATAGATGTTTCGATTGCCTCCGTATTCTCATAGTTTGAGAAAAAACATATTTGCATAGATTCATTGATAGCTCAATTGTGTCATAAACTGCACCAATATTAAGCCACAATATATCACTAACTCTAATAAATATGTAGGTACCTATAAGGTATTTTCATATCTATCTATCTATCAGTTATTGTATCGCCCAGGTATTATTTTCTCCGACTAAAAATATACGATCAGAATAAAGAATATATCTACAGATATTTAATGTTGTTTTTGGGGACTTCAGTTTCCTGGCGAATGCTTTATTACTACATGACATCTCCCCTTTCTCAGTTCTAATCAGACATCTATTGCATATCTTCATAGGCGCGAGACACATTTCAGGATTTTTTTCAAAGAATTCAGTTGTAGAAGCTATAAGTAAAAGAATTACATATAATGTTGATATTATAATTTCATTTGATATCGACAACCTTCAATAACCTAAAATGAAAGTAAAATCGATATAAATCTATTTCATATGAAAATATGTGAATTATTGTTGAGAATCTATATTGATGATCTCAATCATGTGAATGTGATATCATACGGGTTTTTGTTGAACTAACCAAATGAAAGTATAAACATTAATTAATGGGGGTTTGTATATCATGACCCATAATCCTTGAGTTTGAATGACATAGTCTTTTCATTGTTGTTTTTGGAAATTTTATGGTCCCGCCAAATGTTCAATTACTACCTGACATAGACATTTTCTATTCGTGTTGTTTTTCTTTTCACTCAGAATCATATATTCCAGTTTCTCATAAGAGAGACAAATTTCAGTTTTTACTCATGAAATGGATTAACCTAGTTCATATTTACCAACCCTCAGTTTGGAAATTATATAAGGTGTTAGGTAACTAAGGGGAAAAAAATCAAGAGGTTATTGTTTGGACTATTCTAAGGATATTTTATCCTCTGATTTTTTTTTGAAAAATCGCTTTATTACGAAGATATATGGATAAACATATTTTCAACAAATCCAACACTTTATTTCATATCGAAGGATTTGGAAGGACAACTAGGTGATCTTGAAGGTCATCTTTGAGTTATTCTTCTTTGGACATATTCAAAATGCTCCTTTCCCGCTCTATGGTATTACAGACCCCTCCGAGATAGATAGATCTGTACCTATGCTACTATTCTAATTGCGTAATTGTTGACATAATAATTGATTGGATGGTAGCATCCCAGCTGGATGTAGCCATTCTAAACAATTTTTGTAACGTGAAATATTAGTAATGAATTGTTATTTGTCGACAATTTGCTTCACCCTGTATCTTCGCATCAAAGCGCTTTTTCAAAAATAATCAGAGGATAAAATATCCTTAGAATAGTACCTTAATTACCTAACACCCTGTAGGGGATATCATATTTCATTGAAAAATACGTAACCTTCAATCATCTGACATAAGAATAAACCAATATCACTTTTCACTATTCTGTATAAAGATTGTATGATTTATTGTTGTTGATCTGTCGATATTCATTGAATATGAATGATTTCAACCATATAAATGAGATTATTCAAGAATTATTGTTGAACTGAATGAATGAAAGTGAGAATATGAACTAATGGGGATATGTATGTCTTGTCTCATAAACTTTAAAATCATATTTCTTCTTTAGTGTACCTATTATTCTGAAAGATTAAATTGTCCAGCTATGATAGATGATGTTTTCAATCGAGCAATTTCTATTCGGCGAAGTTCCCCAGTAGAGAAAGTGGTCACCCTCCGTACGCGGGGTACATTCGTAGGTACATTTAGTATAACAGAAAAAATAAACTGCACACAAATACGCATTTGCTTGTGTGCATAGACATATTGGATGCAATGTTGTCGGCGGAATATCGTGCCAGTTTAACTACGATGTATCAGTTGACAAAACGTAGAGTGTTTTCGCGCGCTTTGAGTAAATTTTTTACTTAACTTCAGTTCGAAATTTGGAGAAGAATTGTAATGTTTTTGACAAAATGATGATGATTGATTAATGTTAACATTGTTTATTTTGAGCTTCGACTGTTATATTTCTCAAACTGCATCGGTATTTTCATAAAGTAGTTTATCTGGTATATCAAAATTCGATTTTGATGAATTAACATCTAATATTTCCTTTTAAAATTATCGTACAGACAGCACGTAATTTAACGTTCATTAAATAATAAAACATTATCCAACAGCTGTTGGAAAATGAAAAAACAATGAAGCTGTAGTTGATAGTTGATAGTTTAAAAGGGGTTACAGTCCACTTATGGTCTATTGTGCCCCCTGACAAAGCTTAACAGCTTGCCTTCCAGTCCCAGAGATCTTATGAAATCCAATATCTCGGAAGGCTTCATTGAGGCTACTTCCTCACTCCTACAAGTCTCTTGACTAAAGCATTGTTTTCCTTGGCTTACAATGCCAAAGCATTCTGTGACAAGGATAAATAGGAGTTTCTTCTTTCTCTCCACAGAATCTACACTCGTCAGTGTCCGATACGCCCATTCTCAGAAAGTGTTTACTGAGGCGACAATGCCTATACCACAGAAAAGTTCTGGGCCAGTGAGTGGTTTCTCAGCACCCTCTCTGGCAAGTTTGTGGGCCTCTTCGTTACCTGTGATTCCCGAATGACCAGGAACCCAGATTGCCTACCTCATTGAGTTTGCTCCGGCATTCCCATGTTGATTTTGAGTCGATGACATAGGAGTTCAGTGCTTTAATAGCAACTTGACTATCTGAGTGAATAGCTATGTCGCACTTTTGATAGTTTTTCTCTAGATTAATATCTAGACATCTTTCGATTGCTAATATTTCTGCTTGAAGGACACTCACACAGGAACCTAACGATAGTGCACACTTGGCTTTGGCCCGTGAACCCCAGAGCCAACTCCCGTGTTGGTTTTAGAGCCATCCGTATACCATTTAACAGTATTTTCTTTGAAATTTTGGTCGGTGTATTTCCGCTCTCATCCCTCTTTTTTGCATAGCATCGTAATGAAGTTTTCCTCAGTACTTACTTTCTTGACCATTACATCACTAGGAAGGTTTGCAGATGAGATATAGTGCACCAGACTCTCTGACACCTAATTCTCTCATTACTTTCGCCTTCTCTAGATATTCTGAGGATGGCTTAAAGGGCCATCCTGTCAATCACCAGATGTAGGAGTGTGAGATCTGTTATGATCTCAAGTGCTCTGGTTGGGCACGTTCTCATGGCCCCCGTGATGCACACACAGGCAAGCTGCTGTGCTTTATCGAAGTATTGCCTGCACGCCATAAGAGCTCTACTAATAGAATTACATATATGCCTTTTCCACAGAAGCTTACTGTCCAGGGTAATTCCCAGATATTTAACTTCAGACTTCCACTCAGGATATTTCCGTTCAATGATAACGACTTTATGGCTGGAAGTTTTCTTTTCCGACTGAACGGAATTACTGTGGTCTTGGTTGGGTTGATATTCAGCCCCACTGACAAGCACCATTGCTCAATGATTCTAAAGCCATTCTGCAGTATATCGCAGAGGGCGCCTTCGAACTTACCTCTTATTATAAGGACTATGTCATCAGCATAGCCCACACAGTCGAAGCCTAACAGCGTGAGCCTGTGTAGTAGTTCCACTACAAGGCTCCATAATAGGGGGAATAGCACCCCACCCTGAGGTGCACCCCGAGTAGCTTTAACACCGACGGTGAAGGTGTAGAGCTGTGTATATATACGGGTTTTTTCCGTATATATACAGTTGCACCTGAAAACCTGAACTAGAAGAAAGAGATAGACGAAAAGAATTGAAAAAAAAATGAACAACAAAGAAAATCCAGAGCCGAAGCAGTCAAACGTTGTTCGAAAGAATTTAATTCGAGACCAAAAAAAAACTAAAAAAATTAAAATCGATGAAGATCTATAGAAATCTGAAGGATAGGAAATTAGCTTGCGGGAGAGTTCAACATCTCCAGTCGATTTGGATATTGACGAAGAGACTGATAATTGTAGTATGAAAATCTAAATGTGATACCAGAGAAAATCAAAGGTAATTCTTATGTGTTGGTAAGTTTGACAAAAAACTTTTGTTGTCTGTCACGTCGGAAAAGCTCTCAGTCATTATTCGGGTACGGACATGAAAGTATCTCATCTTCGGAAGAAACCTGAAGTATTTCTTTTTAGTTGACATAGAATATAAACACACCTTGTATTTCAACGATATCACAATGATCATCCCCGATCCTCAACCACGAACGGGCTATAACTACAGCTAGACTTTTTACTTTTGCTGTTGATTTGGAGTACATGTAACGTGTAAAAAGTGCATTTAAAATGACGGTAATGATCGATAATCATCAATACCTAAAATAAGGGAGAACGATTTTATTTTTTGTTATTTTCATAAAGAAAGATTTATAGACTATGGGTCAAGTACATATTATTATGTTAGTTATTTGATAGAAAATAATTTTGAAAAAAGTTGTCAATAATTAAACGACTTTAATTGACTTTTCAATTACCATGTTTGAATCTACCCCAAGACGTACGAAAGTACCCCACATGTACATGGGGTACATTCGTACAAAAATCCTTTCGTAGAAAAAACGGTATAATTCTTTAATCTTTTGACATAATAATTTCCCACTTTTTTGTAACAAACTACAATTTATATGTTACACTTTGGTGCGAAAACTAGATAAATTCGACAAATAAGTATAAAGTAAAAAAATGAAATTTGAAAAGTGTACGAAGGGTGACCACTTTCCCCTAATGTTTATAGAGCATTTCCAGTGGTATAAAAATTGATCTGACACAAGTAATGAGGAGATCGATGGAAATAATTTTTATTATTAAAACACGAATGATAATTTGATGAAATAGTTATGTAATATGACATTCATCCATTATTTCACAAACTGCTTATACAAGGTGTTTCATTGGGAAACGAAAATACCCAACAGGCAGATAGGTAGCACAGAGGTCGTTCTGGAGATACCACATTTATTGGCTCTCACTTTCTTCGTAACCGAAATACAGGATGTTTTATGAATTTCCCAAAAAATACCTATGATCAATAATTTCCTACTTTATATCTAAACATTTTTTTCTATGATGAACTAACAGAAGGTTTTAGGTATTTTTTCTACAAGAAACTGTGTTTCAAGGCTTCCTCTGATAACGATGATTTTGAAATGATAACAAATGTCACAAAAATTACTCCATCACATGACGATAAATTTCCGCAGTCCATTTTTCTCATACAGACATGAGATTAAAATGCATATTAATATCTGAATAGAACCAACGCTGAAGTAAAAAACATTTAGGGGAAATTGAGGTCTAGAAAAACGACATTGAGTAGAAGTATATTTACTCTAATCCCAAATGTCCGAACTCATTTATTTACTTTTTTAAATTCTTATTCTGGGAAAGGCCTGAGGGTAGAAGAACGGTTGGTCGTCCAAGAAAACGGTGGAAAGACGCAGTGACCAGTGATTTGCAGAGACTGGGAGTAACACAATGGGAGCTAGTAGCACAAAATCGACAAATGTGGAGAAGAATAGTAAATGCGGCCAAGACTCAACTTGAGTTGTAGAGCCATTGATGATGATGATGAAATTCTTATTAGATTTTGTCCTATATTTTGTGTTCAGAAAGATAACTCATTTCTATTTAGTAAGAAAGTTTCCATAGCACCTCTCGTTTCACAGCGATAAAACATGAAATCCGGAAAAGCAAAATCAGTTTCCGGCAAATCTATAGGAAATATTGACATTCTTGACAAAATTTCCCAGACAAAAAGTCAAGATTTCCCAACTGTTTGGGAATATTCATTTCCTTACAGTAAGAAAATGATGTGTTAAACACATTTTCTTGTGAAAAGGTCATGTCGAGTACCAGTCGAGATGTAATTTAAGTAGGTTGAATTTCTCTTCTAACGGCATTTGATACAAATGTCATTCGCGAAATGCCTTGCAACAAACTTTCATACTACAATCAAGAAATTTTCCCGGCGAAATTTCATCTCTACAATTATTACCTATATATAAATATTTTTCTCTCAATGCAACTTTTTGATTCATAGTCTATTACTAATTTAGTTATAAGGGTTCTGCTGGATGTATAGTGTATAGTCATAATCATTGATTTATGGAAAAATATTCCACTAACGAGTAAAATATGTTTCGAGTTGAAACAAAGACTTCGCGGTCCTATCTCTAATTTCATGCTCGATATTGAAGAGATCTCCAAGCTTCGAATATTGCAGACATAAAATTCGATTAGAAATGATGAAATTTTCGAAAATACATATACAATTTGTCCTTTCTATGTGAATGATATTTAAGAAATGGAATGATATAACGAGGGATGAGTTGTGTCTACAAATTCTCCCCCAGGTAGAAAAAGAATTACTGATTATAGATATCCTGATGGAATGAAGAACGAAGACAGAAGAATTCCATGTACTGATTAGAAATTTGGCGGGAATATGCAGTCCCCAAACACAACATTATATAGATGTATGTTATTTATCTTGGTCGTTCATCAGAAGAAGGAAGATACCAGGGCGATCGAACATATGATAGTTCTGGAGCAAACACAACCCCTTTTATTTTCAATGAGTTCATTTATAGGTACTTTTTTGTTTCAATATGTATTATTATATTATTTGGTTGTATTTCATTATATTATATTACATTCTATAATTATATGTATTATTTCTGACATAAAGGCTATTTGAATAAAAATGAAAAGAATACAGGAGAACGTAATTGGGATCATTTCAACGTGAAAAGTGAAAAACAAATGGTACATTGAAGAAACTAAAATTCCCAGACTGTCCTGGAACTATGGAGTATGTAAGGGTCCTGGAAGTCAACGTTAATCATATATCATTTCCAAGACTGTCTTGGAACTAACATTATGGTCCTGGAAGTCAACGTTAGTCATATAGGATTTCCAAGACCGTCCCGGAACTATACAAAAGTCCTGGAACTAGCGGTTAGCTGGTCTCAAATGTCTCGGAACTCAACGATAGTCATATATATATATATATATATATATATATATATATATATATATATATATATATTATTATTCGAACGTCTTCTACACACTGAGATATATAATTGTGGTTTGGAGCCAATCAGTTGAGTGGGAGAGAGTTTTCATCTTGCAAAAGCATATATTAAGAAGATTATTTGATCTGTTATTCAGAACTCAATGTAAGAAGTATACCAAGATGCACCATATTTTAACTGTGCCGTCTAATTACATTTTTAACTTTTTATTGTATACAGATAAGCTAAGCCCTCGTATCCTCAAACGTGAGGAGTTACATTCATATGAGACCAGAATAAGATCGCTTCTCTGTGGGGAGAGGTCATGCATTTCATGAAACTTCTCGAAATAATTTAGGCTGCAAACTGTTTAACTTGTTGCCGTCTCGTTAAACGAATATGACTCATAAACATTTTACTAGAGCTCTGAAGGAGATTCTTGTCGAAAATTCTTTTCATTCCCTCGATGAATTATGTAATTTTGTGAAAACCCTGTAATTGTGAAAAGCAGATTTTATATTATATAAATATATTTCAGTAATTATGACATATTCTGGTTCATCCCATGAATAAATTTATTATTATTATTACTATTATTCTCTTCTACGTGGATTTATTCCAATTTCACACTTTTCTGGAACACTTAATTATTTACTGTATCCTTTCTCCCTTATGAAAACATATCCCGTATTTGAATCATATGAAATAAATTGCAGGCATTGTTAATTTTTTTAAGAACATAAATAACTTTAACACCAAAATACAATTATTTCATGAGATCCCAGGTATAAGCCATATCATATAACACATTGTTGAAAGAGTTATATTTTTCTTGTCAATTATTGTATCTGTATTTCCAAACCCCTCGAAGTATACCTTGAGAGTAGCTCTGGAATATGATTGTAACCAATTCTATCGAAGAAAGATTTGAAGCAGGATTGCATTGAAAATGAGAAATTCTTCTTAAAGAAAGGGTTTGATTTTCATGAACCGTTATCATTCATATTCAATAAATCTCTCCACTATCATAATAGGGATTTATCTCTAAACATAGTATTTCCATTGAGTCGCGATAGTTATGACTTTGCATAGACAAGAATTCCGGGCAAATCATCTGCAACCAACGGACACTAATTTGAATGTATTGCGGCCAGGCGATGTTTATATGAAGTAATATCCGAGCGGAAACCAGATTCCAACGGACAGCTTAACCCCTACCGGCTCGTAATTCAACTAATCTAAGTGAACGCGAACGTCAGAGGACTTGTCATAAATCGCTCGCCCATATTTTAATCTTCCTAGGAATTTACCTGCCCGACAAACAAGGGTGGTCTGTGGTTCGATTCAATTCCTGTCCGAACTGTAATCCATCTTTTGTTTATCCGAGAAGGCAAGTTTCAAAGCTCAGAATTGAGGATTGAGAATGCAAATCTGCCATTGGAAGCGAAATTGGTCATAACAGGTATATGGCTATCCTCCAAGGCATCTAAATTTCAAGAAATCACGGTGAGAGAGCGGTCTGTATCCGAAAGGTGTGGTTGATGACGTTACGAAAGAACAATAGTATGGTTTTCAATTCTCAACATGCCGTAGTCTAAACCACTGTCCAGACCGAACAGTCAACGATTAGAGACGTATCGAGAAGTGTCCGTGCTTGTGTGAGTTGAGAAGTACCAGATTGATGTATTGGAAAAGAAGGAAGGGATCTCCGATAGCAGATGTTTTGTGTTACAATGAATCCGTGTGTGAAGTGGTTTTCCACAGAAAGTTGTATCTATTGCGTAGAGTCTGACGTTTGGGTTTGAGAATCCGACATGGAAGATCTATTGAGCCTATTAACCGCCAAATTCCCTTGTGAATATGTTTCAATTGAATTAACATATGTTTCAATTAAATTAAAAAATTAGAAACCTAAAATTCCGAGAAAGTTCCGCAAACTGAGTGTAAGGCCTATTGGAAGTGAAAAGATTGAAATATCAAACCCATACAAAACTTCGATTGATTGTTAATCAGTGAAACTCGAATATATGGAAACCAACGAAGAAGAAGTGAAATTGCCAACACCAAAACGTAAGTTAGGCCAAATCACATATACATTCCGAGTGGCAAAAAGTAAACAACATGATCCAATTGAATTAATGAAAGTCAACCCAACGAATCCAAGTTGAACCGGCTTCATAAAATGATTAAGGACTTTTATATAGAAGCCTGAAAAGAAAAAATATTGAATTTCACGTTCAAATGCAAAAAAGAAATTGGAATTTGGCTGAAGCTGAACAAAATAAGAAGTCACGAAACATACAGAAAGGACAAAGAAAAAGAAAGAAGAATCAAGAAATAAAACATTATACACTATCAGCACAAAAAGCAATGGGCTGACGAATGATGAGTTCCAGATATATTCAGGGAGGAACGGGACAAAAATTCGGAAAGTCTAGTTACTGAAAACCAATCTTTGTAGAATATGTCTCCAGCATTCAATGAAAAAAGAACCAAAACATAAATACCCATTTTTGAGTAAAAGGAACTTTATAGCACTATATGGAATTCAGCAGAGAGTCGAAACGTATTGAAAGTATACTACATGAAAATTACTGACAAGAACAATCAATTATCGATATTTGGATGAAAAAATTCTGCAATCTTTTAGAAATCAAGAAGAGAAATGAGAAGTTTCATAGGAATTCAACTTCTCAAATAACAAGGAAACCTCTCGTCTTTTTCGTGATGTTATGAACAAGTCATGACCTCGACTGTTTCATTTTTGTACCCCTGAGGAAAAAGTCGTTGACTTCGAAACGTTGGCAAACTAAAAAAGTTTACCGACAAATAAACACTGAGAATATATCGTGAAGAAATTTTATGAAAATTGACATGAATCAAAAACAAGAAAGCCCCTAGAAAGGATCAAATTCTGTACTGGATTACTTGCCATCAGAAGCGCAAGAAGAAATTTGGAAGATAACAAATGCGATTCTGTTAAAGAATATTTTCTAGAAAAATTGGAAACAGCTGACACCATACCTATATCTGAAAAAGAAAAAGGTACGAAATATGGTAAGAAGTATAATAGACCGAAAAGTTTATTGCCAGCGGTCAGTAAAGTTATACAGCAACTGATCCATGAAAGTTTATCGGAGTTTGCAGATGCACACAAAATCTAACCCGATTACGAATTTATATTTCGAAAAAAATATTCGACAATAGTTCAGCCAGAACGGTTAACAGAAGACACAAAAAAAAACTGAATCTATCCACAGAAACTGCAGCAGTCTTTTTAAATGTTGAAAAATGCTACGACAAGATGTAGTACCAAGGATTGATTCACAAAAGGAAGGAACAGAAATTTCCATTGGATCAACGAAAAGAATTATTGAAGCAGGCAAGTCGCAAATTTGGTCCTAGGTTGGTTACTATTCACTGGCCCAGAACCTTTCTGTGGTATAGCAAAATGTACATATAAGAAGGAGTTTCTGGAGAAGGAAAAAACTGAAAGAGAAACACTCTGGCAGAATCTCCCAGGGTTGGATCACTCTAAAAAGTTTGAAACTGCAAGATTTATTTTCCTCTAATTGCTTCACCTACAACAAGGAGTTTTACCTACAAACTTTTGGCACTCCCATGGGAGCAGAGCACAGCGCTGCCATTGCAAGGATGGTGATGGATTACCTACTAGACCGCATCTTACCAACCCTCCCCTTCAATCTCCCCTTCATTAAAAAATACGTGGATGACATTGTAACCGCCATTCCTAAGGACATGGCCGAATCAACCCTAGAGCGTTTCAATAGCTTTGACGAACATATCAAGTTTACCATTGAGAATGAAACGGATAATTTAGTACCGTTCCTTGACACAAGACTTGTAAGAACACCGGATAATAAAATCATAACCAACTGGTTCACCAAGCCTAGTAGTTCAGGCAGATATATCAACTTTGCATCAAATCACCCAATAAAACAAAAAATTAATTTAGTACTTAATTTAAAGAATCGCATCAGCAAAATCTCACACAGCTCCTTTATTAATGATAACCTGAATAAACTAAAAACACTGATGCTCAATAACGGTTTCCCTAGATGCTTAACAAGCAAACTGATTTTCAGTACTCCATACCAACACACAACAGACATTCAGGAAGGTCTCATCCGGAGGGGTATGCTGAGTGAGGCCAGGGAGGTCTCGGATGAGAATGTGAACAGATTAATTACACAGCAGAGGGATGATAGTCCCACCTTGAATGGCATGCCAGGTGGGACTAGAGAGTTGTCATATGTAGAAAGAACACAACAGATAATAGCACATGAGAGTGAGATTTCCTCTCAAGACGATGAGCTGGAAGAAGCAGAGGAATCTACAGGGTTTAATTTAACAACACACATAACACCTAACAACGGAGACAGTCTTATCCGGAACGGTATGCCGGATGGGACCATGGAGATAGCCACTGACGAGGAAGAAAGAGGATTAATTTTTGTTGCATTCCCACTCATCCCACTGGTAACCAGTTCAATAATAAAATTATTCAAAAGTGACAATTTAAAGATTGCGGTAAAAAACGAGTTTAAAATTGGTAACATTTTCTCTCAAACAAAAGATAAATTCAGCCTAGAAAAGACATCTAATGTAGTGTACAAAGTTCCTTGTGCCCACTGCCATCTATCGTATATAGGGCAAACGTCGCAACAAATTAAAAAACGGATGGCACAACATAAAAGCGACATCAAACATCCTGGAAAAGGTTGTGCTTTGGCTCAACACTGTCATGACAATGAACACATGATGAATTTCAATAACATCCAAATTTTAGAATCAGAAAAGAACTATAGAAAAAGAACCTTTCTTGAAATGTTTCATATAAAGAAAAATTTGGAGAATGTGGTTAACTACAGATCGGACATTAAGAATATCAGTAGCATATACACTTTTTTAATTCATCATGATAAATACCGTGATCTTAGAAGAAATAATTTCACAGACTAACTTCACGAAGAAAAAGAAAAATGTCGTATATTCACAAACGTCAACCTCATTCACGCCACAAGCATTTCCTCTCGCCTTGCCACATGTGTGCATATTTTTACTTCCAAATTTTCGCAAGAAGAAATACAATAAAATATAAAATATTACTGTTTCATGAAGATTATTATTTGTAAACTTAAGAAGAACGTTTTGACATGTATATCACCGAATTGCTCTAACAACTGCAAGATTCAAGACCATACTGGTCATGCGAATTAGAGGGCGTTTCTCTCTCAGAATTCGGTGGGTAATGCTGCTGTGTGGTTTGTTTGTAATTGTTTAAATATTATATGTTTTGTAGAGTCCTGAAGAAGGCCTGCGACTGCGGCCGAAACGTAGACGAAGAATAAAAAAAGGAGAGAAAGAAATCTAGCCTTTCACTTAACATCTCCCCGTCATACCCCTTACCAATTTATATATCAAACTGCAAGATCCACAAAATATTTGGATCTCAGTAAGAACCAATTACACCTCCCCACTGGCTTTCTTAAAGGGCATTGTCGCCTCAGAAAGCGTATCGGACACTGACGAGTGTAGATTCTGTGGGGAGGTAGAAGAACCTCCCATTCACCTAGTCACAGAATGCTTTGGCATTGTAAGCCAAAGGAAACAATGCTTTGGTCAAGAGACCTGTAGGAGTGAGGAATTAGCCTCAATGAAGCCTTCCGAGATATTGGACTGGAAGTCGAGAGGTAAAGCTTTGTCAGGAGGCATAATAAACCATCAATTTGTAGTGGACTGTAACCCCTTCCAAACTTTCAACTATTAACTATTAGTTTTCAGTATAAACATGTCGGATATACCAGAATCGAGAAGCCAGAAAGCTCCATTTGCAGACGGAACGGTCTCATACTACTCCTGTCGTATGAACAATGCCGTGAGCAATCAGATGCAGAGGGATATGGACTGATATCAGAATACTCCAAGAAATATACAATTATGGTACAATTCGGAGCGAGATATTTCTCATAACTATTGAAGGAGGAAGATATCAGATGGCTCATACATAAATTTAATGAAATATACTTTACTGGAATCATACCTGACGTGTGGCTTAATAGTACTTTTATAACGCTACCCAAGAAATCAAGTGCAGAGAACTGTGAAGACTTTCGTACGATTAGTCACATCACTCTTCTAGAAATTAATCCATCAAAGAATATATAGGATCTGCAAAAAACAGATTAGTTGTACCCAATTTGGGTTCAGAAATGCCTTAGGTACTAGGGAAGCTCTCTTTGATATTCGAGTTTCATTTCAGAGAGCTCAAGATATTGATCATGATATTTTTGTATGCTTCATTGATTACCACAAAGCATGCGATAGGGATCAACATAATAAGATGATGAAAGTTCTTGAATCAATTGGACTGGAAAAACAAGATCTAAGAATTATAGGAAATTTCTATTGGAATCAGAGCTCTCCGGCTAGAATAGAAAATGATCAATCCGATGCAGTTCTGATAAGGAGGGGAGCTCGGAGGGAAGTGTACTATCGGCATTACTTTTCAACATATATTCAGAACAGATAGTTCGAGAAGCCCTGGAAGATACTTCCGACGGGGTGATTGTTAATACTTGATACCCAAACGACACAGTTATTATCTCAATTCATGCTTATTTCTAAAAATAGAAGCATGAGGGCCAGATACTGATACATGACAGACTCTAATCGAAAGGACTCGAGCCATATTTTTAAAAATGGCAAAATTGATCGAAAGCAAGGACCTGTCTTCAAACAACAAAATGCGGATGCTGAACCATCTTGCAAGAAATTAGAAGTTCTTGAACTCTGGCTCTACCGTCGCGTTCTAAGAATTTCATAGGTGGGTCATGTCACTAACGAAGAGGTTCCATGTAGAATGAAGAGAGAAAAAGAAATCTTCTACCATGTCAAGAAACGTGAACTTGAATACCTCGGTCACATCATGAGGTATCCTGAAAGATACCGGCTTCTACAGCTTATACTCCAAGGCAAAATACCTATGAGGTAGAAGGAGTGTGGGAAAAAGAAGAATCTAATGGAAGAAGAATCTCCGAGTTTAGTTTAATTCTACAACTGTGGGTTCATTCCGTGCGTCAGTGAATAAAGTTCATATAGCCATTATGCTCGCCAACATCCGTAACGCATAGGCACCAACAGAAAAAAAAGATATCTAAAAAATAGGACGTCGAAAAGATGTATAGAGTGAGCAAGTATCTGAAGGTTATGCTAGATCAGGAGCTTAAATTCAACAAATGAATTCTCCTTAAGTATTTTGTTAAGAATCTCCGAACTAGTTCTTTCTGAGCTAAGATATGCTGGCTCAGATTCAAACTCACGGTGTTCTCCGATACATGCGTCTCAAGCATTCCATTGACATATATTAAGTTGGTTAGGATAGATGTAGATTTGTGCGCATACACCTCTTTCACTTCGAAGGTCAGAGAGTGGAATTGTTTCGACGTTATCGAGTGCACGGCACTCGGGAAGATTCCTAGTAGTGAGAGGGCAGATGCATTGGTTAACAGGTGGCACGATCAGCTTTCTTTTGTCCTGATCCGAAGCTACCCATCTTTCGTATAACAGTCGGGAGCTTTTTTAGGATATGGCTAGCACGATAAGTGTTCTTGGGCAGTCGAGGTTCTTCGAGAGAAACCTTCCTCTGTGACCTAAATCAACAAAGCAAACCTTTTAATGAAATGAAACTCTGTGCCGCTGGTGAAAGAACACAGATGAGACTGTCGAATCTATTCTGTTCACCTGAAGAAAACTTCAAGAGACAGGAAAAACACACTTGAGAAACCCACCACCAAATAATCCTTTTAAATCCATAACATTTCGAAAAACATTTAAAAATGCGGGATTTCCTGAAGCACTAAATATTTTCTTGAAGCATACTCAGACACATCAAATACCAATTTGTCTTCATACTAAGACTTATTTGAAGAATTTACTATTTTCATTGGATTACCAAGAGCATTCAACAGGAAAGTAGAAATAAATGATTGAAGTATCATTGTCCGAACTATTCAGAAGCGATTACATTCTGTCAAATTGATGATATATTTATGGTAAAATTCTGCTTGTGTTGGAAAACGTTAGAACGGAACACTCTTATATTTTTTGCATGAACATTTCGTATAATTAGGTCTTGCGTATGGATATTAGACCCGTTTTCATTTTAATGCTTCATTTGCATTTATTGGACTTACAGGCGTGGTATTCGAGCTGAATCATTAGAGACTTTATAACTGTTTCAATTAACTGTTGATTGAACTAGTTCATGTAATGGCTGCTGCAGATAACCTAATGACTTTCCGAAAGTATGGAGGAATTGTGAGCATCAGAATATTATTCATCTTTGAAAAAAGTTCCATAATTTTTCATCGTTGATTATTCGAGGAAGCTATTTAGACTGATATTCTAGAATGAGTAATGTTTCGAAGCAGAAAGGAACCACTTTATTCTGCGCCAAAATCAGTTCTTGCATCAATTGCAAAGAATGCATGACTTGGTCTCCCAATACAATGAACGCATTGGAAGTAGACAATCAATGTCGATATACAGTCAACAGTGTATATTCTGAAAGAAGTTTCAGTCAAATTTCGTGAAATACTCTCGATGTTCAGATCAAAATTCAGATAAGTGACTTTTGTATTGTATCTTGGCAGTTGGTGTGACTCACGAAATTTGACAGATTACGGAATTTTAAATGATTCGATTTGAAAATTGATAGGATCAAGGGTGAGCATCCACAGAACGAAAAATATAACTGAAAACAATGCTGTAATGAGTTCATTACACCACTCCTTTTAGTACTGGAATGAACTTATTACGATACTGAAATAGAGAAACGAATATTTATGTCAAATGAATAATCGAAGCAGAAGAAAAGCTGCAGGTCCAGATTCAATTCATTGGGAAGTCATTAAAATCCTGAAGAATGAGAATAGCTGCTATTTATAAAATATTTATAGAAAATAAAAATCTATTCATATTATGAATATGAAATTCAAATAAATATATAGAACTGTTTTAGAGATATATTTTATGGAAATATGGAAAAATGTAGACGAAGTAATATTCTTCTATGACAGCGCTGAAATATCTTTGTTCCCACCCAACTGACCGCCTTTAAATTTCCTCCCTAGAAGTTGACATTGCTACAATAATCACATGAATATTTTAGCATATGGTGTTTTGATTGAAAGGTACTGCATTTACTATCGCCCAGCATACCAGTATCTATTGAGTTTTGGAGATCTAAAAGTGGGGATTGGATCCGCTTCTGCCCATTTTTAAGGTGTCGATCTAACGGTGACTTTCCGAAAATATGGAAGAATTTTGAGCATTAGAATATTATTCATCTTTGAAAAAAGTTCCATAATTTTTCATCGTATTTTGTTCAGGAATTCGACGGTTCTAATTCGAAAAACGAAAGTTAGGGTCCAATCTTGATCTTAATTTTTGATCCAACATTTGAAACAATTCTAAAAGTTGACAATATTTCCACAGTCTTCGACTTCAAAAATGTGAAAACGGTTTGTGCATAGGATATTTAAAATAGTAATAACAAACATTATACCGAATACTCCCTTTTTTCTTCAGTTTCTTCATATTTTGAAAAGTATTTCGACGAATGCCACTATTCTAATTGAAATGTATTCACAAATAAATATTCTATCAAAATTCGAAGCAAAAAAGCAAAAAAAAAACAGAAAAATAGATTTTTTCAAACCTTTTTTTCATACTCTGTATAAGTGAGTGTTGGTCAGGCTTCAAGAATATTTCATTTCGGTAGATAATGTCGAACAATATCATAACTCCAAGTTTGTAATTTTCAGATTTCAAATAGGTCTAGGTATCCAGAAACGTATTATAGGCCGTCGAACTTGGTACATCCTGTATAGAATCACCATAATATCCACCGGAAGAGGTTCCGTGACCAGAAATCTTGGCTGTAAGATACATATTTCTTCATTCGAACAGTTTTTTCAAATAACCGCCCTACAATATGTTATATGATTACGATTATAATGATGCTAGATGCAGTGGAGCAGAACCAGCGAATGCTTTAGACATGGTTGTTTTGCATCGCTGGCACTTTATAAGGGTCGTGGAAAATAATTAGCTACTCCAGTGGACAAAAAAAAACAGGAAATATCAAAAAGAATAACAATGAAGGAAAAGAAGAATAGTATTTATACTACACATTCACATTTTTTGTACAACTGCCATTGAAAGTGACACTTTTAATTACAGCAAACAATGTTAAAATTGATTGTTTACGTGGAAACGTTTAGCACTTCATTTTCCTATGATGACATTAGATGAGAAAAATTCAGCAATTGCAAATTTTTATCATCAACATTAATATTAATCGCAAAACTAGAACAATTACTAACAATAATGCCCTGTGACGTTAGGGAGTTTCGCAACACATTATTAGAATCCTCTGCACCATCAGTACTTGTAGAAACCGGAAGTACAATATTGGATGATGATGATCCAAAATCTGTTGAGGTTGGGAGATTTTTTTCAGCAATGACATTTCTATATGCAATGGAATTATCAACATAGCCCTCGACTACCGTTGTAGACTTCCATCCACCATGTTTTTTTATATCCGTAATATTTGCTCTTGATTCTGCTAGCAATGAAGCGGGGGACCTTCGAAAACATTGTCCTGTATATTGCTTTGGTTCTGGCAGTTTGAGGAATTCGGCAACAATAGATGGAATTTTTTCAAATTTGTTAATACCAGCTGGATTGGCAGTTCATTTATTATTCATGTATTACAAGAAAAAAATGACGATGTTCGATGACAGAAGGGCGCAGTGCAAAGTACTCATGAAAATAGTCTACATACTTCCCAACAATACTGAAAGAACGACTGACTTTCGTTTTTGTATTTGGAAGTTAGATAACCAATGATTTATTTGTTATTTCGATGTCTTCCACTGATAAATTTTACAATAATTGTTCACGCCGACAGGTTCAAAATAATCCGATAATAGTTGCAACCTTAACCATCAAGTATTTCGCATCTGGTGCCTCCTTTATAAACTTTTCAACTTGCTCACAAGTGAGAATTTTCGATTTTTTGGGACGACATCCTTCACTTTTCCGTTTTGAATATGCTATTACCTCAAAATATTCACTAGCATCCACACCATTTTTAACAAGGGCGCTTGACTTTATCATTGAAAATTTGCTCCACAAAGTTGTTGAACTCCATAATTTTTGATGTTTCTTCTAAGTATGCCAGGAAAACAGTTTCACTGAAGTTCCCTTCTACATTTTTCAATTTACACCAGGCCAAGAAATTGTTATATGCAATATCATACTGCTGAACAGATTTTTTAGGAGTTCCAGATTTTCTCTTCTTGCAGACTCTTCAATATCCAGAGGAACAACCAAATCGTCACTTTTATTAATGATTGGACTCTCGACAAAAACCCAAGACGGAAATTGGACAGGGACGAAATTCAAATGACTGGGTCTTTGCTCATTCGTTAGAAATTCACAACAACCTTTTGATTATTTGAATATTAAAATGCATTCTGAAGTTTATTGCTATTGCAAATTCGCCCATTTCATCAAAATAGGGCAGTTGTACAATAAACATTGTTTTGTTCGTGAAATTGTGAAATGAGCGGAGCGAACTTTTTCACTCACAAAATAAAACTTCACTTTTAACACTCATATCCTAAATAACTATTTGAGTCAGATTCCTGGACAATTTCAATGTGAAAAATCAACGAAGTTCTTATTGATATTGATGCCTATAGATGGTTCTTTTAATTGAAGTTTGTACCTATTCCAGATTCTCCAGCTCACTCTTGACGAAGATAATGGCAATGGGTTCTTCGAAAAAATCGTTGAGGTTCAGTGGAAGGTGGGAAAAACAAAATCTGCAGAACCAGATTTTCGGAAATTTTGGAACGAAGCAATACTAATTAAATATCTCAATGAATTCTCAGTTCAAAGAGAATATATAAGATTGGATATTCAGTACCAGATGATCATCACAGGCTAATCTATACTTTGGACTTTTATGAGTCATTTTTACTTTAACTAAAGTGCAACATGACAATTATTCTCGATAGTCCGTCGACAAGTTGCACCGAATTTATTCGGATACGCTGTATTGCACGAAGTGGCTTCATACTCTTCAACACGTATGCTTAACTCCACTTCAAGGCTTAAATGTTGCCGTAATATTTGGAACACGTGTCCCCAACGACCGCTTTGTTTCGGGACTTTGCTCTCTAGTTTTCACATAACTTCGTCGAATTTCACTCTTATAAACACATGATTTCACATTCGCCTTGTGGCCAGAATATACGTGCCCAGATGGAAAAACTGTCAGTCCACATTGCGACACAGTTGGCAAATGTGTGGAAATATTCAAATTTATACCATGGCGTGTTCATTCTGGAGAAGAGCGTATGCTGAAATATAAGAATCCAATTCTTATGCGGTGATGCAAAGCTCCGCATAGGTACAATTTTATGTTCCATACAGGATACAAGGGTTCATGAATTTAATTTTCGAATGTCAAGTTCTGCGAACAACCAGTATTCGTTGGATTTGTCCAATGTAAATACAGACGAGTTATATAAATATTATGTTCATGCTTCAAATTCAAGAATATAAAAATTTTGCTCATATAGAACACGAATATCCGATTGCCAGACCTTTATTTTGGCTGATTTTTTGATATTTAGTTCAGATAAAAACGAGCACATAGCTAATTTGACAACCGCCTAGTCTGGTGTTAAATCACTGCCAGACTGACTCAAAGTTGTAATATTCCGCTGGGCCGCTACAACGGAGAAGAACCAAAAATTTTTTTCAGTACGATACTTTTCTGTTCCTTCACATTCTAAAAGCAATAAAAACCAAATTTATTGAATTCGCAGACCTTCCGCGTGATGCAATATTCCATGGAAATTTTTTTTATTTTAGTATATCTAATTTCTTGATAAAGGGAGAGTAGGGTAATAGAAGTCAGCGGGTAATGGAAGTCACCCTTACATCCACGAATCATCACAAGTGAGGCACATATCTTACAGTATGCGATTAATACTTTTACACGAACTGTGTTAGACCTTCGAAATTATAATCTCAGGTTCAGATTATAAAAGTGTTTTAACGATTCTTTGAATTTTATTCTTCTTCACATTAGTGTGATTGCGGGAAATGGAAGTCAGTTGGGATAAAAGAGGTAAAAAGGTAAAGATCAGGGGAAAAAAAGTACAGTACAGAAGGAGGGCACTGAAAAGGAAAAGTGCAATCTACTACAAAACATGAACGAAATTTTTTCATCAGATGACTTATGCCAGAACGATGAGGATGACGACGCCGGAGATGGCTGGAAATAAACGCCTGGTATGCAACTATTTAAAAAAAAAACAAGCTCATGTGGACTATGAGTTCACTCGAATGCACTGGTCCGAATACAGCTGCAGGTTATGTCTGCGATGTGTGTTGGATTTTCGTTGACTTCGATTTCTCCTAGGGTGACCACCATTACCCCTATTTCCCGCTTAAGTGACCCTCTTTTACCCTATTCAATTCAGATACAGAGAAGTACAGAATTGGACGTCTAGTCCGGTACCAAACTGTCTCAAAGTAATACAATTCCGCGATGCAGCTACTATACTCTGTTCAAACCTAAGCGAGAGCAATAAATACAAACAGAATCGTCTGGTTTGCGCACAAAAAAGCTCGTATTGGTCAAACGCTCCCTTGGACCGCCCTAAAAGATTTCCAGGGTAGTACTCGGAACTATGCTCGAGATTGCGGCAAGGTAATTTCAGGAAACACAAGAGTTTTAGAGATTTGGGTCGGAATCTTGCAAGATTCTGACAAAGTAATTCCGGGACACACCAGATTTGGGTCCTTTCCATTCAGTTAAAACTGAACGATTGTATGAAATCTCCTCGATTCTACTCTGGACGGAAAGTAACTATCCGAAGGCCCTCCTACCGCTGCGCGAACCTTGTTTTATTGCTCTCGCTTAAGTTTGAACACAGTATAGTTAGATTCTTTTTGTTGCATTAAGTTCCAGAAAATATATAAAACAAGATTTTTTTTTTCTATTTGAATCATTGACGTTACTGCTGATTAACAACCTAGTGGAAAAAAAAAATTAGTGAAGATATAGCCGATTTCATTGAAATATTGAAAAAAAAAATGAATCCATTCGATCAGAATTTATATGAGGATGGTCTCTTCAATATTGCTACTGCTTACGCTACTGCTAAAACTGAACCTAACGATGTAGCTGAATTCCTCCTCAATATATCAAAAAATTTTGAAGTTTTGGGGAAGTAGTTGATAGATGAGTGTGATGAAGATGTGAATGGGTTCGAGAGACCAATAAAAAACCAAGGGTGCTCAACTCGGTGCTCAACTTCATGGGTGCTCCAAAAAAGAAAAATGGTTACTCTGGGTATACCGCACCACGCGAGAGGTCTACAAATTACATGAATTTGTTTTTCATTGTTCTGAAAATGTTATGGATCAAAAAAGAATCGTACTAAAATTATTTTTCATTCATCTCCCTTGTAGCGGCCCAGAGGAACATTACAACTCTGAGCCAGTCTGAAAATGATTTAGCACCGGTCTAGGCGTCTGCCAAATTAATTCTGTGCTTGTCAATATGTGAACTAAATAATATCAGAAAATCAGCCATACTTAACTCATGTTTTTTTTTATTTCTTTTTTTTCAAAAAGGGCGTCTGGCAGATGGATCTCACCACAAGAGAGGTCTGGCAATCGGATATTCGTGTTCTATGTAGTGTCAAGATCATTATGCAATAAAGAAGAATTGTCATGAAATAATGTGACATGTTCTTTCGAGCATTTAGGCCGTCGTCGTAGATTAGTTCTCGACGTTTCGCCAGTTCGAGTGTCTGGCATCTTCAGGAGTTATATTTCAGGAGATGTTCTCACTGGACTGAACTGCCTGAGTGTGACAGGGACGCAGATTGTACTTCCTTATATAACCTCGGTCGGGGGGCGTGGCTGCGCTTGACCGGTCCCGTCCCGATAACGAACGCGCGCCGGTGTCCGACCGGTTCACAACCGGTTCCCGATCTTCATTCACTTCATGAACCCGGTTATTATTATAGGGAAGTGGTTTTGTGTTTTTGAGTACTGGCACCCATGTTCTATTGATTTTCAAAGATTCCTCCGATTTATTGAAATTCGTTGGGTGTTTATGAATTTCGATTGCTTCCCTGTAGAGCCTGGGGTAGTATGCGGTAGTGGTGCACAACTTTTGGGTTTTGTCGAATTCTATTGCATGATTCGTGTTGTTCAGTGTGTGCTCTGCGACGGCGGATTTCTCTGAATGACCCAATCTACAATTGGCCTTGTGTTCCTTGATCCTCGTATTGATGGATCGCTTCGTTGTACCGATGTATACACTTCCACAGCTGCACGGAATTCGGTATACACCTGGTGTACTGAGTGTATCCCTTCTGTCCTTGGGGGAGTTGAGATGGTCCTTGATCTTCTTCGACGGTTTGAATATTGTCTTAATGTTATGTTTCCCCAGAATTCGTCCGATTCTATCTGTCACCCGTGGGATAAACGGCAAGAATGCTTTTGTTTCCGATTCTTGGCGACGTGATACATTGTCGTTGTTGTGTTCAGGCCTTTGTTTGATGTATCTATCGATGTCGTTTTTCGTGTAGCCGTTAGCCATGAGAGCGCGCTTCAAGTGTTCTAACTCGGTTGCTAGTTGTTCTGGCTCACAAATTCTTCTCGCTCTGTCGACTAGCGTTTTGATTATCCCTTTACGTTGGCATGGATGATGATTTGAGGTGTTGTGTAGATATCTGTCCGTGTGTGTAGGTTTTCGGTATACAGTGTGTCCTAGAGTAGTTTCCTTCCGTGTGACAAGTACATCAAGGAAAGCCAAATTTCCGTTTTGGTCTTCTAATTCCATTGTGAACTGTATACTTGGGTGCATGTTATTTATGTGTGTCAGAAATTCATTGAGCTTTTTTCTTCCATGACTCCATATGACGAATGTGTCATCCACATATCGAAACCATACTTTCGGTTTGAGAGGTGCGGTATTCAGAGTTTTCTCTTCTAATTTCTCCATGAAGTAGTTCGCTACCACTGGGGCCAGTGGATTACCCATTGATATTCCATCGGTTTGTTCGTATATTTCCTGGTTGAAGGTGAAATAGGATGATGTAAGGCATGGCTTTCGCGGCCATCGTCAATGTGACATGTTCTTTCGAGCATTTAGGCCGTCGTCGTCTACTTGACAATAGACTTGTTGTCCTGTGCGAATATCATTGCAATTGATGAAAAATTTCACTTTATAAAAAATTTAATAACATTTTCAAATAGCACTGTTTAATGAGTTGCAGAAGAATCTGCATTATAAAACGTGTCTTGAAAAAACATACATACTTTCATAAGAACGATTTTTTAACAGCAGGGAGAGCAAATTCTGATCTACATTCCGTTTTTTTTTGACGTCATTCATTGATATTTAAAAATATATCATAAATAAAGGTCTTCTAGGTTTTCGAATTAATATTTCTAAAAAAATTTCTAATGGGCAGTTCCGGTGGGATACCTTGAATTTTTCTCAAACAGTCCATGATGACCAGAATTTTCATCATGAAAAAACGGTTAGCATCATTACAATTATTTGTTTTCGATCAGTTGAATATTTATTCTCTTCTCTTGGTACTGCAAAAAAAATCCTTCGAAGATTTGGAGGAGTTGAAATTTTTATCGGTTGTAATTATTTCATATGACTCGAGGAGTTTAGAATAATTGTCTTACGAAATTTATCTTCTCCGATCTGAAAATCTAACGTATATTCGATTCAATCGGTCCAGTTAATTTTATGGTGGTACTTATTAAATTAACAGTGCGTGATCGGACAATCAATATTTTGTGAAAAACAAGTCTATTGTTTCTATGAATGGTTATAGTAGGTAGTTACAGCAGATAGAGTTTTCATACACTTATTATAACTGAATATCGTTTCAAAATTCATACCGACAGTTGTTCTTGTGGTCAGATTTCATTTTGCACAAACAAACCAACAAATAGGGGATTAAGAACTTTGTGAGTTGAGATTTCGCTAGTTTCATATATGAACCTGTAATCTATAAACTATCTGTTATCCTGTAGCAAAACATTCTGAGATGCATCAATTATCTGAACTACTAATTTAACTCATTAGAACCAACGTGAAATATGCTATTGTCAGTGTCAGTCAACTGAGAGGACGAAGTACCCTACAGATAGAAAAATCGAGTCGACCGTGCTGATTATCTTATTGATGATCCCGTAAGGGTGTTTCTATGCTGAATGAGTCTGTGACCTGCAGTAACTCGAAATGTTCAAAAATTCAAGCCCTCCGATTGAAATTAATTTCTAATGCAACAAATTCAATAGTTTGAAAAAGTTTAGTAATACTGATGTAATATTTCAATTACGATCTAGATTCACCCAACTATTTCGCTCAATTTCATGAATATTGCTTATTTCAATATTCACAGCTGAAGGTTTTAGGTCGTTGGCTCTTTTCTGTGATAATCAAAAAGAGTTCACTTTCTTTTGCTCAGCATCCGGTGAAAAATGAAGTTAATACATAATATATAACTAGCCAACATCGAATTCTACAATGAACTGCTGGTGAGAGAATGAGAGGAATAATGATGAGGTATAAGAAGAAATAGCAGCAGCTGTTCTACTAAAATATACCTACGAAAATTCTTCCAGACTAGGATGGAATTTTGTGAATTATGAATTGTCTCATCCAGACGTGCATAGACGAACAATTCCGACGCATGAATGACGTGAAACCAGACGTCGCTAGTCGACGAATCGATGATGATCCGTATCCTCCAGATCGGCTGCCGCAAGTCGTTACATTTTTTATTGCGATTTTACTGCGATCTCATTTCCAGATGGGGTTTCCGAAGAATAAGGTGTTTCAAATGCTGGGGTACCACGAGTATACCGTTCATTATTTCAGAAAAAAAACCTGCTACAAGCCTTCAGAGTCCTTCTGAAGGGAAACAAGCTCACATCTGGAAACAAATCCAACCTTGCCTCGTAAGCGTTGCATAGGTCCAATATCCTCGACAACGGTGAAAATTTAGCGGAATTGGTTCTCTTAACGGGTAAGTGGAAGGAGAAGTGCCATCTACGATGCTCTGATGGGTCGTGAAAACTAATCGATCGCAGAATACCAGGACAATCCAATCGCTGAGAAAACAATTAAAAAAAAATAGACATCGTTGATTTCTCTCGAATTTTTCAAACTGATCATATTAAAGTGCCTCATACAGATTGAAGAGTTATTCACATCGCCAGGAACCAACCGAAATATCCAGTATTGAAGCTGACAAATCTGAGGAATCTAGCTTGTATCCTCTCCAACATTTCTACGAATATTATGTCCCTTATTCTGATGGGGCATCATACTGGGGATACAAAGTTTGATCTGAGAAATACAAAAGAAAATACAGGAGAGAAAAAAGAACTTCGAGGCTTAAAAATTGACGACAGTGCCTAATTATGTATCCCAGCATTCCAATACAAGAAGATACCACATTAAATACTCTTTCATCGAAATGTAGTTTCAAGTCTCGCTTCGAGTCTAGTGTCACACCCAAATTCCTATCACTTTCTGTGCAGTTCAAAAAAGTTTGAACGGCCAAATAGGAAAAATAAATATGGTTCTTGTTAAGCTTATTAGATTAGCGATGCCGTAGTCGAATCGCCGAGGGATCTAGGTTTGATAGTTAATTGTGACCTGGACTGGTCTGAACATATATCATCTGTCTGTGCTGAAGCTAAGAAAACCACCAACATTATTCAGAAATCATTCAACAACTGTAGCGTTCAGACTATGGAACTGCTTCATGAGAACTACGTGAGACCAATCATGAAGTATGCTGTACATGAATGGTGAATTACCCTTCAGGGTGATATGAATTTGCTGGCGTCGGTCCAGAGATGGTGTAACAGGATTCCCTTTGCCTCCTATAGCCGACCCGACTTTGCGATCAGACTGCGAATCTGGTCTGTTACCATTCAGGCGTCGTACTTGTAGCGATTTGATAATTGCTTTTAGAGCAATGATTATTTTGGTATTGATCTGCGAAATCTGTTCTAGTTCAACAGGAACACCATTCCACATGCATTTAAGTTGGGTGAAGAAGTATTTCAAACCAATACACATAGAAATTGTTTGTCAAATAGAGTCTTCACTTTAGGAAACATGTAAGCATTTTATTAATATAGATTAAAAACAGAAGAGAGCCTAATTGGGATCCTTGGTGTATCCAAGATGTTTATATAAATATTTCCTGATAGAAGTGTCTTATTTTGACGTAATAACTTTTTTCCCTTGAATAGGAATCGAAACACCGCAACATGAGACTACCTACACCAATACTATCGAAAATATGAAGGAGAAGATCAATATTGATTTTGTTGAATGCTTTGCTGAAATCGGTATAAGTGTCATCCACTTTAACTGTATCATCAAGTGTTTCCTGAACGTACTCGTCCGTCATATCTGCTTCACAATAAAAGGAAGCTGTCCTGTCAAGGATTCAGAAATTGCAGGAGTCCGAGAAAAACTGATTGGTCCAGTTACCTAACACACCTCCCTGCTAATCTGGAACAAGAAATTCCAATACCCAAGATCACGAGAGAATTGGACTCGGCTGCAAGCAAGCTACAGGAGTCAATAATCTCAGCATATCATAACAGTGGTCCACCACATCATCGGAGACCGAGAGCTAGACGCACTTACAGGTACCTATTTAACAGGGCAATGAGATCTGGTCTTAAAAATGACTGGGACGACTACAAATCGGCCCTGAGGTGATACAAAGGACTAATAAGAAAGTCGAAACGTGAATTCCAGAGGAGCTTCTGCAGTGACATATAGGGTGCACCTGAAGCCAACCGGATAAGGTGGCCCCTGATTATCTAAACCTTCCAACTGGGCGAAAAACCTGCTCAGAGGAAAAAAGTCTAAGACATCTCTTAGGCTTCACAGAGAATGGCTACATGCAAAGTGAATGCCGACGACATGTCTCACGAAAGAATTGGAGGATTCGGCCCCTACAAGGCTGCTGTGGAGGACGGTATTGTTCCGGCACTTCTAATTAAAGGGCTAGAGGTGCTGTCTTCTCCGGTGCTCAACATACTCCGAGCTAGTTTAGCCTTAGACACACATATACCACTTTCGTGAAAGAAAGTGAGGGTTGTTTTTATACCTAAAGCTGGGAAACCCACGCATATAAAAGCGAATGACTTTCAACCAATAAGCCTCTGCTCTTTCTTAGTCAAGACGCTGGAGATGATAGTAGAAAGATACATAAGGAATGGGGCATTAGTGACTTGCCCACTACATACCTCCCAGCATGCATATCAGCAGGGAAAATCTGTAGAATCTGCTCTTTACTCGGTTGTCCGTATTGAGGGTGGACTACATCATAAAGAATGGTCACTAGGTGTATTACTAGACATTGAAGGTGCATTCAACAACACAGCGTTTGATGTGATGCGGTCGGCGTTGACCAAATATGGTGTTCCACCTGTTCTCTGCTTGCAGCTCAAAGCATTGTTGCTCATCTGGGCGGCTAGACCATTGGGGGCACACCTAGCAGGGGGTGTCTGCAGGGCGGTGTCTTATCCCCTCTGGTGTGGAACTTTGTCATGGACCGGCTCCTGGTTGAGTTGGCTAAGGCGGGGTACGCTGCTGTGGCCTATGCAGATGACCTTGTCCTGCTGATCAGGGGGAAAGTAATCAGTGCCATTGTCGATCTGATTCAGAAAGTGCTGCGTGTGGTCGAACGGTGGTGCTTAAAGAACGAACTTTCAGTCAATCCTGGAAAGACGGAGATGATTCTGTTTTATAGGAGAGGGGTGCCTGCCAGCATCAGGCTGCCAAGTCTGTTTGGTGTTCGGTTCGCTCTATCGGAACAGGTTCGATATCTGGGTGTGATATTGGACCGCAAACTACTGTGGAACAAGCATAACGAGATTCAAACGAGGAAGGTCAACGTAATATTCTGGACTACTCGGAGATTAGTAGAAAGAGTATGGAGCTTCAAACCAAGCGTTATGCACTGGTTGTATACCATTATGGTGAGGCCTCTCCTAACCTATGCAGCGCTGGTGTGGTGGGCTTCTGTTGAAAGTTGATAGTTGATAGTTTAAGGTCCAGATTTGAAAAGAGCTATGACTCAAGCACTTTCCCATTTGATGGAAAACTAGCCGTATATGGTGATTCATTGAAAATCAACGTTAAAGGTATACTCAAGCTCTATGCACAGTTGGAAATGTGAAAATGTAAGCTTAGTCATCTGAACCTGCTCCCCTACAGGTTACATAATATGTAAAGTATTTCCAAAGATCTGAAACTTTCTTCTCTGTCTATAGATATCGAATACAGATAGGAAGAGTACAATTCATTAGGGATATTCTCGACATTAACTACTCGTATATTATGTACTTGTAGACTGTCGATCTACCGGGTATCCATGGCTACCGCCTATTGATAATCCATTAATATTTAATCGACGTCCCTGTAACTCATGGAGAGACATTCTGAATTTAGGACTATGTATTTGAAACTTAACGAGGTGACTGCTTTCATTTGGAAGTAACATACAAAATGTAAAGTCGTTGGACGCTCCCATAACTTCTATTAGATGATAAATTTGTTCATCACGCTATCTAACGATATATTGAGACTGGTAGCGTTAAGAAACGTTACGGTGGTGTAAAAGGCAGTACTGCAACAGCGCCTGCGTCGAAAGGGTGATTCCATTTGATCATGAAACCGGTCACACTTGACGAAATTCAAAACAGCATTTTGTGGTAGAAATCTGACTTCTTTCCTCAAATTTAGTATTAACCAACACCAGAAATATTCATTATCAAAATCATGGTTTGAACAGGGATCTCAAAAAAAGGCCGTTATCAGCTCATTTTCATGCCAATGAGCACCAAACAATGTCAAGATAAATGAACATGGCAAAATGACCTTGACACCTGAGTTGATCCCATGTGGACGCAAAATATTTTGTTCGGAGCGTTGAACATTCCAAAAAGACTATGCTCCTTCTAACAAAGCAAATGGCTCGTAAAATTGGTTGAGATCGAACGTTTCAGTTTTGAACGAGCGTGAAATGTGGCCGCTGTCCCGGTTTAAATTTACCCGAATACTATGTTTGGGAGATATTACAGGCCACGGCTTGTACTCAAAAACAAACTTCAAGTTGTCTCTGATACTAGAATGAAACGGTTTAATTGAAGACGTCATTCGAGCATACTCCTCGTTCAATAAGAAACAAGCTCGTTTTGAAGGCCAGAGCCGGTCATATTCTTTCGGAATAGTACATGAAAAAACTTTGACCTAATCTCTTTTTCACCCCTTTTCATATATCTATTGAAATATCTGATTTTTCTCGATGAAGACCTTGAATTGATTGAAATCATCAATATACCTGCACATTTTCTATTCATAATGTTATTTTTTTTTTCTTGACAAGTATCATTGTTCGATTAGAACAAATCATTGTCAAAATTTTCAACTTCAACATCAACATCATAACATAATGGCTGGTGCCAATCAACGTAATGTTCGAAGTAGAAATAAAAATTGCTCCAAATCAGGAAAATCATACGGTGATGACTCACTCACGAAGAAGCAGGTGGATTTTATTGAATAATATATTTTAGACTTATCTAGATCAAATTTCCTGCTTGTGAAGTTATGAACATAATTTTAGTGCATCAATTCAGCGAAAGAAAATGCGTCATACTCGGTTTCACTTGTCGCACATACTTGAGCATCTGGAATCCATATTAGTTGGAACCAGGTATGAATCAACATCGTGTTGGAACCAGTTAATGCTAGGCATGTTGAAAAATCTCACAACCAACAACAAATCATAACGGATTTTGAATTTGTTCTGATTCAATTTATTAATGAATGAAACAACCGAACAGTCATCATGAGGTGGTATATACACGAAACATCAGTGGAGTTTCAAACCCTTTAAATCAACCAAAATCTATAAGTCTAAGTCTTCAGCTTCACTGTTGAAATGGAGTAATAATGTTCCATCTAATTTCCTTTTTACAGTGATCATAGCACCCCCACCGTCTTTCTTCATCGATGTACTTGTTGCTTGATCTCTTCTTCGGTTTGTTTGTCAGTTGTTGGAACACTGGTTATAATTTCGATGGAATAAAATTCCGATTAGCCTCAAAATGTATGATTAATCCTCGACTCTGAACTATTTCGAATTTTCATCAGTCTACCTGAACATCGAAACATCGTGATGGCAAATATACAAGAAAATCCAACAAATTCGGAGTCGATGATTCATCATCCGTTTCCAGGCTGCTCTAACAACCGCCATCGTCTGTCAAAATCCTGCAATAATTTGAGAAAAAAAAAAGAAAAAACATACTGAATCGGAGATATTTATTAATCATCGAAATGAATACCATCTTCAATTTATGAGCTTACAGAACCGCCGTCAGGCGGAGTAGAGATATGCAGAAGAAGTAGACCGTTTTCAGCTTCGAAACGCCCAATTTTTCTCGACTGTGATTCAAAGTTGATTGAAGAAAAACAAAAGATCATAACTTTTTTTTAGTAACTTGGCTTCACAGTTGCAGAATATTGGGCGTGTCCATCAAAAGGTTGTAAACAGTGCTTTTCAGAATGGTAATTTGAGAGATAGAACTTTTTTCGACGCTGCTAGATTAAGTTAAATTAGTCCAAAGTACATTACTGATATGTTTGAAAGTAGAAGTTTTTCATGAAGATTGTATTTCTGACAGATATGAGATACTGACAAAGAGAAATGAGGCCGAAACAAGTATTTCTGATCCCTCAGTAACAAAATCTGATTTTTTTTTCTCCAGTCCAGTTGATGAAGGTTAGGTGAGCCTGTTAATTGAAGATGGTACAAATTTTTTTCCGAAAAAATTTGGTCGAATGAGAAAGTCTAATAGAATTTGAAACCATCGAATAAGAAACAATAAAGGTCCATGAATTGGGTTTACAATATTCCCTGAATTTGTGGAAAAACTTATTCAGGAGAAAAATAAAGAAACTCAGAAATAAGGAAGCGTGAATACCAAAATTGATAAATAAAACAATTTTCACGAGTATGAAGAATTTTATGAATTTAAGACTTTGTCTAGACTTCAAAATATCAGAAAATTTGTGTGATTTCCTTTTTCAATGTTTGATTGTTGTTCAAGAGAGTGGGGAAGAAATTATTGAGAAATGGTCAGAACTTCCCTATAGGTCATTTCAATCGATATCTGATTTATTCCTAAACACATTCGTGATGAAATATATACGAATAAGTAGGATCGGTGTTTTAGAATATTTCAATCGAGAATGTTTCATCAGGGATTTGGAGTGAGAATCGACAAAAATTTATGACAAAAGATGCCAAGAAAAGAATGCCTCGAAAGTTTTTTAGAAAAACGATTGATTTCTTGTTTGAAACCTAATTTTCAATCTGCTTCTCTCAGAATACCTGAAAAATCGACACTTTTCGTGTTTTTCGATTGTTGAATATGATTATTTCTATCATTGCCGTCGAGATTGATTGAGCAATTCACATCCATTATATGAGGGTGTTTTCAAACTGGGGAAAAAACTGAGGAAATTCGAGAATACTATTCCTAGATCAAGTCATTTATGAAATTGTGGGAATCACTACATGGACGCCTTATTATAATAGTCACGGGCTGATTTTTATCGGACATAACTCAATGAGAACCCAATAATGGCTCTGATAATTCCGTACAGCATCCACGTTCCATCCGAGTCGATTGCACTCTCGAGAATGGTAGCGAGAATGAGCGGTTCCTCAGATCGAAGTCAGCAAAGACCTGATTGCAGTTATTGTTTCTAATTGGATGTAATCCTGCAGACCGCAGTGCCAATTTAAAATCACTCTTATCTGATTAAACCGTGTAATTGTCCGGTAGGGTCCAGTTAGTCGTCCCAAGTTTCTAATTGTCATTCGGTCTTTAATTTAATTTGACATTATCTTGGTGAATTGCGATTTTCCGAATATGTGGGTCTTTTATCCCTGGATCACAAAGGCAATTTTCGAGTAGAATCCTTCTTCGGACCCTAATGCTGTTACGTTAGAATTGTACGATATGCAAATAGGTCATTCACGGTCAATTGTCAGGGTCTGTAATGATTTAGCCTTTCCTTTCAATTCCGAATTTCCTGGCTCCTGAAAACGAACAGCACTGGTGGGGTTAGTCTCTAATAGTTACAAACTCGTTCCATATTTTATAGCTATCTTGAAATATAAATGCTCTGTTGGCTATAAAATCGAAATGGAGGGTGAAAATTTGAAAACTCTCGAAGTCAGCATCATGAATACAATTACCAGTTAATTGCGATTTTCGGTTTTCGACGAATCTATTGCTAACTTTTGCGAAATTTTGGCTCGACTCATGAAATATTCTAATGAATTTATTCGGATTTATCGCATCCAATACGTGCTTGTGATTCTTGGTGGCAATTTATATCATGGGTTGTATAAGTATTCTATTGAAGCACCTAACAGAACCAATATGTTTTATAAAAGTGTCATCTGTCATCAGTGTCATCAGAAAATTATATTGAAGACCCGCCATTTTTCAAACAACAAAGGGAGGTATTATCAACCGCCATATTGAAACAAAAAATTATTATTTCCGCTGTCTTCAGCCCATTCTTATGGGATTTGGAATTTTTTTATTAGAACATCGATGAATTATTGAGTATTAGGGCACATTGTGAGGGCAAAAACAAAAATCGACAATATTATTTTTTGTGAATACCATGAAAGTTTAGCACCAAATATGCCATATAGTTCAAAGTGTAGATAATCCGCCAATGGAAATATCTTCAGAATTTCTAGAAACCACATTTACAGCGATCATTAATAGCTTTGTCCGCGGGTCTAGTTCGAAACCAGAACTCTTTTCAAGACACAGTGCAGAATCATGATACAAGGAATACAAGATATGATCTTGCGCATCTTGCTGTTACGTCACATGGAGAGTAAACAAATCCGGACAAATTCAAACATCTGTCATCTGCAAAATTTGTTATGGCTTTTCTCGGAATTAGAAAACTAGGGGATCGAATCATTGAGAAATTATAACAATATTCATTTGTAGTGATGATTGATATAGTCCAGAATTCATCATCACGAATACCTATCTATGAGATTCAGGTGTCATCATCATCATCACAAATTAAGGAAGTTGGGTACGAATGCTCAGAATAGGAAACGGTTAATGAAAATTTCAGATTTATAGAATATTATGGTGTTTTCAAGAGGATACGTAAAAAAAATCTTGTCACATCAGATTCATTGTAAACTGGGTGAACGATGAAACTGCACTGATCGAATTTTTAAGAAATTATAACAATTTCTACTTGCTGTTGCTGAAGATCAGATCAGATAAAAAAAAAAACATTCAAAATGGTTGTGTTTGCTGAAAATGCAGGCTTTTCTTTAGGCAATAGTGTCAGAGCTGGGCGGAGAAAATTGCGCACTTCATAGGGAATTGACTTTTAACTTGTGGAATACATATTTCGTTGATATGATGGTATCATTAGCAGGTGGAAATAAATTGAATATAGCCCACAGAATTTTTTCTGAAGGCTGAAGGACTTAGGTCGATGGCCATTTGATAATGTCAATAAAGTACCGTTATATATCTATCTATCTCTTCTGAATCATTGAATGGGAGTGGGCCAGAAAGGCAAAAGCTTAACCTTGCTACAAAACGAAACTTTTTTCACATTCAAACTCTAGGGTAATTTTTGAGATGTGGAGTTCTAGGAAAATTTGATGATAACTGGATGCAGTGTGCTATTTTTTTAATTGTAAGAGAAATTTTGTCACATTTTCTCTTATAATTATGAAACGACTTGTTTGTTTTAGGTCAATGACTGATGGTTTTATTACTGTAATGCAAGAGTGCCTAAAGAAGATGCAAGGAATAGAATTAGCATATGGGTTATGCTTCTTCGAAACGGTATTTTAGAGAAAAAGTCAGAAACAATTTAAACACTATGAATGAACAGAAAGAAGTATTTACCTACTAAGTTTTCAAAGAGGCATTCTACTGAAAAATGATTCTTGACTCAATTGTTCGCTGAACTCGAGATTTCAAATGACATCAGCTATGAATGAATATGTGTAGAATTTAAAACTAAGAACTACAATCCAAGAAGACAACAAGCGTTTATTTCCGAAGAGAACAAAAGGACAAACTTATTTTCCAAATGAAACATTATTTCATTTTTTCATTCATTCAGCATTGCATATGTATATGTAAATATTGATATTGTTGCTTAAAAATTGTGGGATTCTTTAATTTTGTGTATTGTGAGGGGTAGGATTAATACAATATTTTTATAGTGGTGATTCTGAACTTTAAACAATAGTTTTAGGAAATTCTTGTCTGTGGGTATTATTTCTTCCATAATTTTTATTTTTTTTTTCCATTTTTTGATTGAAATGTTTACAACATTTATTTTTACAATGCAGTTCAAGTGTTGGGCATTGGGACATTTTTTCTTGAGGCAATATAGAAAAATATCAAAATATAATTGCTCTTTCTTCTGTTCTTTTGTCTCTAACAACAATAGTCCCGAATTACTCATTGTAAATAATAAAAATAGAAAATTCTTGAAAGTTTTTTATGATACGTCTAATACAGGGTGAGTCTTTGACTTAGTACTTATATTTAAACCATAGATTTTTCAGGTCAAAAGAAATACTTTTTTCGTATACAATTTTATCCGATTCAGCAAATATATGGCCATTTTAAACTTTCATAATGAGCTATGCCTTCCTTGGAAACATGACACTAAAGTTTTTCTGAGCGTTAGATCTACTAGCAAAACCTTCGAGAAAATGTATCCAAAATTTAATCCTCTGAATCTTTCGATAAAAGTTGCATCCAGGCAAAGAAATCAGTTTTTTCATTTTCGCTGATATAGTTTTTTTCAAATCATCAAAAACTCGAAAAATACGCATTTCACAAGATTTCATGAAGAATACTTTTATTTTACAAAATGGCCAAATATTTATTAAATAGCATGTGTTTAGTATTTCCTTCTCCTAACCCATTTTTTTCAGCATTTCTGTATTTGGCACTCTGTCTATCCATCTTAAGGATTCTCCTGTACGTCCACATTTCGAATGGCTTCAGGCTATTACTGATGTCCTGTTTCAACGTCCAAGCTTCCATGCCATAGAGGAACACAGGGAAGACATAACACTTAAACAACCTGATTTTGAGTTGTAAAGTGAGATCTTTTCCACAGAATACCTTTCGCATTTTGTTGAATACACTTCGAGCTTGGCCAATCCGCGCTCGAATTTCTTCCATACACTCATTACTGTCATTAACATTGGTTCCCAAAATATTAATCAATTATTGCTATATTCTTAGCTTAATCAATTAAATTAGAAAAGATGTCACAAAAAAATTATGAAACATCTCTATTAAGATACAATTTGCATTATGTTAAAACACGAAGTTTTTTGAATTTCAATTTACGCGCAAGAGAAAACTCTCCAGATGACGCGGTGCGCAAACTGGTCTCATTTTCGTTCGCCGGAAGATTATATCTTGTATTCCTTGTATCATGGTGTAGAATAGCTTTCTAATCTGTGCTCAGGCGCAGATCGACTTACACCGATAACGAATCGGTTCCAATAGCTGTGAGTCCACAGCTTTCAGTTTTATTCTTTTCACCTCTATAGTCATAGAAAAAAAAACAGCATTGTTCCTGCCTTCACAAATATATTTGAGTTGGCCATATGTGAACTGAAAAATTGATGAGTCTCTACTCTCCTCATTCATGAGAAAATCCTGACATCAACACAAAACGGATATTATATGTGAAGGTGATGATGAAATCAACAAATTCATCCGCGTTCGAATTCATTCAAGTTGCACTGATCAGAACATGAAAATTTTTAAAGCAGATATTCTTCAGTTATCATCCATCATAAAAGTAAATAAAGTAAATATTGGAAGTTTGAGACTGTTTATTTATGGTTTCTTGTTTCTCAAGGCTGGGATTGAAATGTTCAAAAATAAAATTATATACATTGATGTTTATATTTTTATTTCATATTCATATGAATGAATATATTATTGTGATTCACAGAGCTAAAATAATACAATACATATTGAAACAAAAAGGGCCTTCTTGCCAGTTTCTCCGAGTGATGGAAACGCCCAATTTTTTTCTCTGAGCCTGGAGATTGAAAATGTTATTGATTTCGATTAATACTATTTTGAACTCATCTATGTTTAAAAAAAAACTAGGAATCGTGTTCTGAAGATTCAGAAGAGAGCGATCGAAACAATTATGCGGATGCACAGCAGGAAATAGGTAGAGGAATATATATATATATAGATATATATATATATATATATATATATATATATATATATATATATATATATATATTCTTATGAAAATAGAGAGCTAAAATAATACAATAAATGTTGAAACAAAAAGTACCTAAGCTGAGGTAAAAAAAAGAACGGGGTATCATAACATTCTTCGTATGATACTATAGAATCATACGATACTATAGAGCCAGGGAAAAAAACCTCAGCCGAAAAAACCTGCCACCCCGTAAAAAAAATAACATAAAATATTAAATATCAGGAAAAATCTTGAAAGACATCAGTGTGAGATCATCTTCATGTTATCCGTCGATAGATTCTTCCCAAAACGGCTCACGATTCTTAATCTGAAATGAAAAAAGAAAAAAGCATAAAAGAAACCGAATATTCAGAATAAATCGAATAATTTTGAAATTAACCACCCATTTTAGAAATGCATTCGTTACTTTATGTATGGCCTCAAAACCATCTTGAAATTTATAAATGGGACAACTATTTATAAGATGTTCTATAGTCTCCTCATTTTCCCCACACTCACAACTAGGACTCTCAACCGAATTCCATCGGCCTGTTCTAATGCGATTTAGAACAGACCATATTCTCCTGGGAAGGTCAAAACCAGGAACTCTGATGGAAGGATCAGAAATAAGATCTTTATTGAAAAAATTGGATACATTCCATTCAGATTGCCACATTTCTTTGTCGCTTCTATTCATATTGGTCAAAAAATTTGACCAAAAAGGTTTACGCGACTTCAATCTGGGGACCCTATTATCTGGAATATAGGTGAGTATGGGAAAAGAATTTGGAAAGGAATTGAATTTTTTCCAAAAATTCAAAGCTGTTGTCTCTCTGCGAATATGGGGGGGACAATATTTGAGAGGACTGGTAACCAAGGAGTAGGTGTAGACTTGATAGTACCAGTAATAATCCTCATAGAAAAATTTAGTTGGGCATCAATTTTTTTTACATGAACACTGTTCAACCAAACAGGACAACAATATTCAGCAGCAGAATAAACCAAAGCAAGCGCTGCTGTTCGAAGTATTGTTGCATCAGCGCCCCATGAGGAACCAGCTAGTTTCTGAAGAATATTGTTTCGAGTTTTAAGTTTCAAATGCAGATCATCTAAATGGGCGTTGAAATTTAGAGACGAATCAAGTTTGATTCCCAGGTATCTAGGATTGAAATTATGTTTTAAGGTAGAAGAACCGAAAGTTACACTCAATTTTCTATATTTCTGGTGATTATTCAAATGAAAACACGAAACTTCGGTTTTATTTTCATTCGGACACGAACGCCAATTCAAAAAATAATTTTTCATTATGTCCAGATCTGCGGAAAGGGTACTTTCTAATGTTTGAAAATTAGAATGATGAAAAGCCAGAGCAATATCATCAGCATAAATAAATTTCTCCGAAGAAGTAGATGGAATGTCACACAAATATAAATTGAATAGAAGTGGTGCTAAAACTGAACCTTGTGGAAGACCATTATTCAAAGTTTCGAAATTACTACTGTTATTATCGACAAAAACTCGGAACCTTCTGTCGGATAACATATTTTCCAATAGTCTTACCATTTTTCCACATTTCAAATGATTATATAGTTTGAAAATTAATCCATCTTTCCATACTGTATCATATGCAGCTGATAAATCCACAAATGCTGTCCCTGATTCAATAAATGTGGTGAGGCTAAGAACCTGATCGCAACTATTCCTATTCTTCCTGAAACCGCCCTGACAGTTCTGTAATGTTTCTTCAATAGTTGATTCTATTCTAAATAGAATCAATCTCTCTAAAATTTTGAAAGGGACGCTCAATAAACTAATAGGACGGTAGCTACTCGGATCAGAAGAATTTTTTTCACGTTTCAAAATTGCTACTACCTTAGCTTTGCGAAATTCGGTCGGAAAATTGCCGGAATTCAATATATCATTATAAAAAGATAATAAGCTTTTTTTCCTAAATGTTTGATGAATTCTGGATAAATTCCATCAAAGCCGGCTGCTTTTCTTGATTTTGTGTTTTTAATCGCTGAAATTAATTCATCCATATTGAATGGGTTAGAAATAACATTCACGGTATGTTTTGATCTCCTAAATTTATGTAATTTCAACTTCATATCTTTGATTTGGGATTTCGATATTTTAACTGAATTAGAGACATTAACTAGACGACGAGCAATCAATTTGGGGTTAATTTTCGAGGATGATATCGCGAGAGGTGCAGCTTCACCTAGTTTTCTCAAAACATCCCATGAACTCCTACTGGAATGTGTAAAATTCATATTTGTGACTACATAGTCTGCTAACTGTTCATTCAGTTCACAAACAAGAGTCTCTTATATTTGACTAAATCTACAACACCATATAAAAAAAGGACAACAAAATTGAAATATCCACGAAATAGACTTACATCAAGAAGGACCAGAAGATATTACAATCAAATTATAGATCAAATTGAGGGAACAACCACAGTCAGAGGTTGTAGCTTACAAATTTTCAAATTCTTCATAAAATTTGGAAAAATACACAGTGAGAAAGTTTTTGATTTAGGTATGATATGAGGAGCTTGAACAGAACCTACAATCATTAGATGGATTGAAATCTTTGACACTATTTCATTTCAGGAAGTTATATGTATCACACTTCCGCTTCATTTGAAGTAAAGCTCCTTATGGCTTTCGAGCAAAATATCAGAAAAATTGATTCAGAGATACATAAATAATATTACCGTTTAGATAAAGGAAATTCAATATATTATATTATAATTCATTCGAAGGACAAATGGGAATCCGTGGTAATATGGGGTACCTAACTTCAAGATCCTGATTTTTATTTACTTGAAATATAGTAACTCAACAAAGACATTTTGAATTTAGCTAGCTGAATAGGTTTTCCTTTGCCTTTAGCCAACTGAATGACGAAATAAAAATTCTTATTTCAGAAAACAGGCCTTACCCCGTTATGCGACGTATGTGGTGCAAAATGACGGAAAAAATCGTCCATCCGATTCGTACTGCTTTTATTGCGTGGAAATGTATTGGCAGTGTAGATAATGCGTCTGATATTCGGAGGTTTATTCGAATAAAATTCAAGTAAAATGGCGGTACCCCGTTTTGGCCCAGTACCCCGTTTTGCCCAGGATTCCCCTAGATTGTATATTCTAGTGAAAAAAACGGACTTGAATATATTTTATTTTAATCATAATTTGGGTGAGCATTTTGTTGAAAGATTTTTTACGGAAATTATAAGTCAAACAGTTTTTGATGTGTTCAAATGAATATTAACGTCGATGTTTCCAATGCTGAACTTCATCCTATTAAATTCCGCAGGAATATCCTTTTCAGTATTCGCACTTTCAATTAGAGCCAAATATTCATAATTTAAATGTCTTTGATGTATTACAAATGGTAACCTGATTCATCGAATAATGCCAATTCTCGAATATATAATTGAAATTATTCCTTTCTGATGTGTTCTTATTTCATCCTGTTCCAAACTAGAAAGTTGATAATGAAGTTAAAGAAGGTGTTGAATGAATATTCAGCATCGATTGAATGAAGTTGGAGAACTCTGAAGAACAAAGGGATACCAGCAGAGGAGAACTTAACGTTATTATTAAGAAGGAACTGATTTGAAGTCAGCTCACTTCCCCATTACTCAGGTGGATTTTTAGAATTGATTTAAATTTGCGAAGAGTGTTCCGCGGTGAAGTTGGAATTCCAACCTTAGTAACGTTGAAATAGATTGCTTTTAGAATAAATGTTTCAATAATCGGAATCTTCATCTAGAAATGATCAGTGGATTAATTGCTCAATGCTTATACAGTCATCTGAATCAGAAATACTTCTGCTCCTTTTTTCTCAGATATATAAAGAATTATAATAATACAAGCTCATACCCGCGGCTCCGCACGCGTTATATTTCAATTTAAAACGGTACTGATAGGTCCGCAACCCCACATTCATAACCTCGTATCGAAGGAGACACAGCACGTGTATATGTTGTGGACCAAGTGATAAATCCGGGCATTTTTCATAATGCCCGGGCATTATGAATAATGACAAACCATTTAGGGCAAAGTGATTAATTATGGTTTGAAGTTTCTTATTTATCACATTGCCCTGACATTATGAATATTGCCCAGTCGTGTTTGGGCAATGTGATAATTCACTTTTGTATGAGCGGAGAAGAACGCGGGGGGATACGCCATAATAATAATAATAATAATTTATTAATTACCCTCAAATAAATACAGGGAATGTCAAGCGAGGATACAATTATATACAGATATATAGCATAACAATGAAACAATCATAAATTTCAAAATATAAACATTTAAATGATATACTAACACACATAATCACAGACAAACACAGAAAATAAAGGAAATGATAACCACTAGTCTTTATAGATTAGAAAAAAAATATGGTGTAAAAAAATTTATCATCCGGAGAAGGAGATTTCACTGAGAGAGGTTGTGAGATAGTCATCTAAATGTGGCGGACAAGGATACAGTCGTTATAGTTGCAAAGGTGGCTGTGAGTCCGACAAATGCAAAATTATGCAACTCGAAGTGCCATCAAAACAGAAATTGTTTCAATAAATAATTAGGATTTATTTTGTGTAAATTATTTGAATGTTCCTCTAAGTTTTTCTATTTGTTTAAAGTAAAATTTATTTTAAGTTTGAAATCTCTAAGAATTATATCATCTAGGAAAAGAAAGGATATGTTTATTCTTTGTGATTATTGTTTTGTTTTTTGTTACATAAATGTTTGCAATAAAATTATGTCAATCATTTGAGGTTTTCTCTAAGTTTTACTATTTGTTCAAAGTAAAATTCATTTCTCTACTTCAGAATGAGTTCATTTATCTTCTTAAAACCGTGCTGTGATGAACTCCATAACAGCATTGTTTTCAGTTATATTTTTGGTTTTTTGGTTGTCTACATTGACATTCGATCCAATCAGATTCCAACAAACGTCGATTGTCAATATGACATAATTTGAATTTATATTAGAATACGTGCGAATTAAATTCAAATCCCGTAATGTGTCAGTTTTCGTAACAGTCACACCAACTGCCAAGATACAATACAAAAGTCAATAGGATGTATAATCTCAATTGTTCATTGAATTTCGACAATATTTCATGAAACTTGACTGAAATAGAGAAAATATCGTCTAACACTCGTTGGGGAAGGCAATTCCAACACTCATGCTTTCGAATTTCGCATTCGTTTTGGAATATACTATTTGAGTTTGAAGATTCTAAGAATTATATCATCTAGAAAAAGGAAATTATATCTATTTTTGTGATTAATGTTCTCTTTTTTGTTACACATCTGTTCGAAATAAAATTATGAGAATTAAAACCTGGGTTGAATCACTCTGCCCGATATTAAATATGCATTATTAATAATGCCCGGGCAATTTGATTATTTCAATACATATCATCACACTGCCCTCTCATATTGGGCATTATTCATACTACCCGGGCATTTTTCGTAATGCCCAATTAATCACTTGGTCCATAACATATACATGACAAAACGATGTCGTGTGAATTCAAAAATTTCTTGCACAAATTCACACTCGTTCAACCTACTGTAACTTTCAAAGTATCCATTAGAAAACTATAGTGTAAAAAGCATTTTTCATCAGGAATACAGGCCGCAGATAACAGTCACATTCATTTTTATATTGATTCATTTCAGTCAAAAGCCCACTTCAAATTGACCATTATTCTGGATTGAATTGAAAATGATAAAAATGGCTCTCGTGCGTTGTCTTCGGCAGTTAGACATATGCCGTCGCGGACTTTTTCATAGAACTTTTCGAGCACTACAAAATTGTTTCTGACGATGTTTCTCTATCTCTTATAGTTAACGCATCGTCGTCCGTAAAAGCCGGAAAGTACCGATATTTCTTCCTATTTCGTCATTATATGGGATCAACCCCACATGAAAACCTCCCAAAAGAAATTATCTACAATATAGTAAAAATTTAATCAAAATCGGTCATCTGGTTCCTGAATCCATAGAGGACGAACAAACACACCGACATTCACATTTATAATATTAGTGTGGATAAGTTTTAATTCTTAGAAATTAAAATATAGTTTGACGCTTTCACGACCGGATATACTGATATTGAAAGAGTCTTCCAGGCTTATCGGCTGTGGTCCATTAGGAATAATTTCACCTATCGTTTCGCCTACAACTTCGGTAGGCATCTTCAGAGGATTCTTGGTCTAATATTGTACCTCGAACGCTGAATTTCTGACACTGCTTGAACTAGAAGCGTCATCTGATATAGACTTATATCGAAATTGTGCATAATTGCCAAAGTATTCGAATCAATAATATCCGATTACTTATATAGTGACATAAAAAATGTAATAAATGATGAACAGCATGGTTTTGTGAGGGGGCGGTCGGTTGAGAGCAATTTGTTTGTGTTCACTCAATACCTTTCGGAAAAAATGAATGCGGGTCTTCAGGTGGATGCCGTCTATGCTGACTTCAGCAAGGCGTTCGATAAAATTGATCATGGCCTTTTGACTCGGAAGCTTGCTGGGGTCGGTTTGCACGACGGTCTCCTCGGATGGTTTGACTCCTATATTCGTGATAGGCGGCAATCGGTGGTTGTCGGAGGTTACTTTTCCTCAATAAAAAAACCCAAGTTCGGGATTACCCCAGGGTTCTCACCTGGGACCTCTGCTTTTTATAATTTATATAAATGACATTGCAAAATGTTTCAAGTTTGCTAAATTCCTTATGTATGCGGATGATTTGGAAGTTTTATGTTCCATATTAGATTAGATTAGATTAGATTAGTAGGTCTTTATTTGCAGATCATTACCACAACAGGGCGAAGTCTAGCAAGCTATTCAACTTAATCCTGAAGTGGTAGGGAATACACAACAATTTCTCAAAATCTTCAGAATAATCCAAATCAACTTTCAGAATATACAATATAGGTGAGAGTAAGGAATGAAGATATGATCGTACAATGTGGACAAATTAACAAATTGATATAAGTGTTACAAAAGATTACTCACTTACTACTACTCACTTACTTACTAACCATTATCGATTCAAATCACTACATATCAACAATTCTTTGACTTTAGTTCGAAAACCGGCTACAGGAAGATACTTGTAATCAAGGGGCAATGCATTATAAAGCTTTATAGCGTTGTAAACAAACGACTTCCGAAATAACGTTGTGTTATATTTTGGGAGATGAAGACTGCAGTGATTTCTTAGGTGGTGGTTACTCGACATTTGGCTTCTTATGATGAAATGTTTTCTAAGATATCCGGGTGAACCTGTGAGTAAGATGTTATGTGTAAGTGACAGGACAGCAGCTTCAATTCTATTACCCATACTGAGCCATCCCAATCGACCGACATCATCAGAAATACGGCGCGAGAATCTGGGAAGATTAAGAACAAAGCGACAGCATCTATTTTGTAATTTTTGGATTCTAGAGCGATCGAAACTATCGAGACAAGTTCCATACACATAAATTCCGTAGTTAAAATTTGAAAGCACCAAACTTTCGCATAGGTGCTTACGGAGATTCGCATCCAGAAATTTTCTGTTGATATATAGGAGCTTTAGTGCTAAGAACGATCGTTGGAGAAGTTTGTTTACGTGTAGAGTGAACTTCAACTTATTATCCATTATGACACCCAAATTTCTATTAGCATCGACTCTATCAAGCTCCTCGTCGCCCACCCAAATCCTAAAGGAATCGTTAAGTAGATTCAGGGACACCGATGGACCAAACACCATGTACTTACACTTGGAAGAATTAAGTTCCAAGTTATGATGTTCAGACCAGTTCAGAATATTTTGCAGATCGGCGTTAATCTTTCTCATTGCGTCTACGTAGTCGTCTGGCTTGAAAGCTAAATAAATTTGAGTATCGTCGGCAAAGCAATGTAAATCGCAGTACTCCACGGTATTGAAAATGTCTGCTGTATACAGTATGAACAGAAGAGGTCCCAATATTGAGCCCTGTGGAACCCCAGCACTTAAATCAAACAATTCAGAAAACCTATCATCTACCTTCACTATTTGTTTTCGCTCTGTAAGGTAATCGCGGAACACATTAATCGCACTCTCCTCTATTCCATACAATCTAAGTTTCGTTAATAGTATCTGGTGATCAATGGTGTCAAAAGCTTTGCTGAAGTCAAGCAGCACAAGAGCCACCGCTAAACCCTGTCCCTCAAAGAAATTATATTCCCTACGACATCAGCTAAGGCTGTACCTGAACTGTGAGATCTTCTAAAACCAGACTGTTTTTCAGGTAATATGTCATTTTCTTTAATGTAATGAATCAGTTGTTGATGAATTACTTTTTCAAAGATTTTCGATAAGGATATCCAGCCTAACTGATTCGAAGATGTTGCAGGATGATTTGAATGATCTTTCTGTTTATTGTCAAGATAATTTTCTCTACCTCAACCTCGAAAAATGCCATTTTGTAACTTTTTCCCGTAATAAAAATGTATGTTTTCATCAATACAATATGGGGAATTCACTCTTAGCTCGGAGGTCGGTGGTGAAGTACTTGGGTATTGTCTATAACTCGAAATTGATATTTGAACAGCATATCAACCATATTTGTAAAAAAGCCTATGGAATGCTAGGTTTTATAGTAAGGATAACAAGATCATTCAGGAATCATCAATCAGTACGAGCTTTATACATGGCATATGTTAACAGTGTTTTGAGTTTTGGCTCAGTTACCTATTTGGAACCAAAATTACAATATTTACATCGAACGTCTGAACAAAATTCAGAATCAATTTATCCAGCATGTTGATAAAAAATATTTTCCAAATATTGTAGATAATCGCCCAACTTAAATGAAAAAATTTAAGTTGATTTCCCTGGTTGATCAACGACAACTGAGAGATATAATGTTTGTCTATAAAGTTTTCAACAACCTCAATTCTTCCAAACTAGTTGATATGTTTTTATTCAGTGTTTCGCCATACTGTACTAGGGGAAAAGCTCTGTTTTACATAAGTAAAGCTAATACCAATTACTACCTGAACTCCCCCTTGCTCAGATGTTCCAAAACCTATAACACCTATTTCAATCTTGTGAATCTTGATCTTTTTTTTAATTCTAGGCTAAGTTTTTCCAAAGTACTGAAAGGTTTTTTTCTCAATTCCAGTTGATTTTTGTGGGTTTAGTTTCAAGTTGGATTTGATTGTGAAGATTTTTTTTATAATTAGACTATTATTGTATTTTTGTTAAAGATGTAATTATTAGTGAATACATGGATTGGGCTTGTCCTGTTATGTATCCCTTATGAATAAATAAAAAAAAAAAATAATAAAAAATCTGCACCCCGGTACATGGCGGGAAAAGGTGGCGAGTATACGTGGGCGATGCTGATTGGCGAATCGCTCCCGCTTCGTATCGGCTTTATCTTTGTTTTTTCTATGGTCGGTAACCAGGCGCTATGTAAAAAAGGTAAAAAAGGAGTCTCTTCTTTGCGGTTTATGTTATTTTTGTGTTTATAAATTTCAATGGCTTTCATGTTCCGCCTGGGATAGTAACTTTTGATATTGGAAATAATCTCCGCTTTTGAGAAATCTATATTGTGTCCATCTGTCAGAGAATATTCCGCTTGTGCGGATTTTTCTATCGGATTCAGTCGACAGCACTGTTCGCGGTATAACACTGAAAAGGCACAACATCGAGGCCGTTTATAAGCCGACACAAAAACTTGGGCAAATGATCAGAACTACCCAAGACAAAGTCAACCCACTTCCACAAGCCGGTATTTACAGGATACCTTGTGACTGCGGCAAAGTCTATATTGGTACAATGACGCGAAGTATCAATACAAGAATCAAGGAACACGAACGATGTTGTCGATTGAATCAGACGGAAAAATCCGCACTGGCGGTACATGCTCTGACAGATGGACACATTATATACTTCTTCAAAGCGGAGATTTTTTCCAATATCAAAAGTAACTATCCCAGGCTCTACATGGAAGCCATTGAAATTTATAAACACAAAAATTGAATGAACCGCAAATAAGAGACTCCTTTTTTTAAACAGCGCCTGGTTACCGACCTTAGAAAAAACAAAGATCAAGCCGATACGAAGCGGGAGCGATTAGCCAATCAGCATCGCCCACGTAGACGCGCCACCTTTTCCCGCCATGTACCGGGGTGCAGATGACGCTTCCAGTTCAAACAGTGTCAGAAATTCAGCGTTCAAGTTACAATCTTAGACCAATAATCCTCTGAAGATGCCTATCGAAGTTGTAGGCGAAACGTTAGGTGAAATTATTCCTAATGGCCACGGCCAATAAGCCCAGAAGACTTTCTCAATATTTTAGAAATTAGTTTCCATTTCCGAGGATTGTTCACATAAAGTTTTATGAAGCTGTTGAAGTTCAGAAAAATATATGAAATATCGTCACATCTCAATAATGGAGATATTGAAAGAAATGTATAGTATTCGTATTTTCGTCACTTTTTTCCATTTCGTTCATCACTTATTACGACAATTTTTGCGCTGGAAAAGGGAGTTCCAAAGACTCACAGTTTCCTGAAAACAAAAACATTCGGTGAGAGAACCAGGCTTTCAGGATAAATCACTGGAATAGGTATAATGTAATGTTAATATCCCAATTTCAGCACGGGCATTAGGATAGAAACTCTAAGCCTTTCCATTCTCATACTGAAGCTAATGAACCTACAAACACACCGACATTCACATTTATAATATTAGTGTGGATAAGTTTTAATTCTTAGAAATTAATATATAGTTTGACGCTTTCACGACCGGATATACTGATATTGAAAGAGTCTTCCAGGCTTATCGGCTGTGGTCCATTAGGAATAATTTCACCTATCGTTTCGCCTACAACTTCGGTAGGCATCTTCAGAGGAAAAAGGAGTTCCAAAGACTCACAGTTTCCTGAAAACAAAAACATTCGGTGAGAGAACCGGGCTTTCAGGATAAATCACTGGAATAGGTATAATGTAATGTTAATATCCCAATTTCAGCACGGGCATTAGGATAGAAACTCTAAGCCTTTCCATTCTCATACTGAAGCTAATAAACCTACGGTTCCTAATTTGCTGCTGCATATATCACTAAGGCAAAACTCTAGAACGCCGTTTTCAGGCGTAATGGGAATCAACGAATCTGATTTGGAGATCCTCGAATCCAATTTCGAATTGCTTCATTCCCGAATTTGAGGAAGCGGTGTCAGCACGTTGATGCGTTTGTCCTACCAGTGCGGAAATGAGATGTCCAAAACTTCCATTATAACTCATAGAAGAGTCTTACCGAGCGGAGGTGTGCGTCATCGCATCTTGAGTCACGTTTCAAATAATTCTTTCAGCTTCTCCACCGAATTGAGTAACGGCGAAGGGGAGTTCTGAATATACACCATTAGTAAACATTCTTCATATGTGTACTTAGAACACTTTATTGTTGTTGTGGTACCTGGGTTTTGATATTTTGATGTTTCAAGATCTCGATTAATTGAGTGATGACATGTACTCGAAAGGCTTTTAATAAAGATGTTAATTTATATTGACATTGGACTTAACATCGTGTTCTGGAGATGGCTATGGGCCGCAACATGTCAACACCTCTTATTCATTTTCGTATTCAGAACTATTTCCGCATATAGTGTGTAGTGTTGGTATTTCGCCTTCTGGAAATAGATGATCAAACCCACATCGACTTCTTGAAACAAATAAGTTCCGAAAGTATATTCTCGAAAATGCTCATGTTGAAACAAAAAGAACCTAGGCTGAGGTAAAAAAAGGAACGGGGTACCATAACATTCTTCGTATGATACTATAGTATCTATCATACGATACTATCATCACTAGTATCATACGATACTATAGAACCAGGGGAAAAAAACTTCAGCCGAAAAAAACCTGTCATTCTTCCAAATGAAAATTGCATATGAATGCTTACATTTAAGGGTATAGAACTGTGAAATTATATTTAAATATATACCTATTCTTTTTTTTTTCGAAATCAAATAAAGAGTAAGGCAGAATCTACCATTCGATATATACATCATTCAACACTTCATTAAATCATTTCATTTCGTGCTTATCATAGGCGAGACTCTGCGTCGATAAACAGAGGGTTTAGGGGACAATCGGGCAGAAAGGAGTTGAAATGGATTAAATCGAACGAGAAAGTGATCACGAAGTTCAATGAGCTGTGTAAACTTTCCACTTAGAAATCTATCTAATGCAGGGCCAGACTTCCGGCTGAGGTAAATCGTTCTTCCGAGACTTTATCATCAGTATTAGGTTATGTCCGGTTGTAGAAGTTATATCGTTGCGACTAACTTCAGGCACGAAGGGGAAACTGAATTCAAGCTTCCTTTTGCTCTTCTATGATTCTAAGTCACGCGAAAGTTCTGTTTGTCCTAATGGTCTTGGAATGGAATAGACATGTTACCTCATTCGCAATATACAAGCCAATGGTTGCAGGGAGATAATACTACAGCGTCATGAATATTCATGATCAGGTGGGATCATTAAAAGAAATTGAAACTTTCATCCACGAAAACTATCTCTAAGAGAGTGGCACATTTATTGTTTAAACCATTCAAAAATTTATCTTTTAATGCCGATAAATATCAGGTTATCAAATTGGACTGGAAAAAGTAATATAAAAACAATTGTTTATCATTATTGAAATTTATATTCAACAACAAATTTTCGCGGAAAACTGAGAAATTTTAAACTATAACAGTAATTTACTTTTTTCAAAAGCAAATTATTATTCGACAATTCATATTTCATTTCTTGGGGTGCTCAAGTTATATTCAACAACAAATTTTCACCGAAAACTGAAAAATTTTAAACTATAACAGTAATTTACTCTTTCCAAAAACAAATTATTCTACAATTCATAATCCATTTCTTGAGGAGTCTCATGTTTTTAATAATATTAAATTTTTCGCGATCATTGAAATAACAAACCAAGCTAACCCTCATATTACCCTGGAACTAATATTTTCGATCACATGGAGTATTATCAAATCATCCTCTATGGAATTGGTTTTTCCTAACAAGTGCAGAAAGTGTTACTTTCCTGCACGAAACTGCCATTGCCCAACGACGCGGAGCGGACTTCGGGTTAGCAATTGAGTGCGGGAAAGATACTTTGTGCACGATCAAATTTGATAACCTATATTAAATCATAATACACATGAATGTCGAACAAAATTCTACATGTCGTTACCATAGTACTCACATCGTTGAAATAACATAATTCATTTGGTTCTTTAATAAAAGTGTGCGGGAAAATACCCTGCTAATCTTTTCCCGCACTGAAAAGTGTGCGGGAATGGAATGACAGGGGTTTTTTCCGCATTGTTGTGACGGGTTTGAATATTCCGATAGAAAGAAGCTGAAAATTAATGAAATTGAAATGAATCAGAAATTTGCAACGTTGATATATTTAAAGATTTACCGTAACACAATATCAATTTAACCGAATGCTTTACGAATAAGGCAACATCCACTTACTGCTCTTGATATTTTATATCACTCTCGTAACTACTCAGGCGCGTCTCGAGTTGAAACTTTGTACATTTCTTGTAGGAAACGAAACTCTCGAAGGTGCCTGCCTCTTGCTCCAGGGAAATACTTCAGACTCATTGATATACGATAAGGATAAACGAAAAGACGTCGTTCCAAAGAGAATAGTGTCAAGAGCAAATGAGTAGTTGAAGTGCTCTAAGGTTTTCCATTGTCTGCAGCACTTCGAGATATTCTGAAGTTCTTTTCCAAAGCCGATTGTTTTGAATTCAGTCAAGAATTCATGAGAAGGCCCTATGAATATAATACAATGAAAATGACCTCCTTTCATGTAGCTCACCTTCTTCCAGAATAGAGGTTATAAAATTCACCACTATGGGAAAAAAATTTAAAAATCGATCCTAGCTGTTATTTTTTTGTCTTTCATTTCTTGAGGAGCGTCGAACCGAATCATGTATCAAGTGTATACATATAATATTGGGGGCATTCCTTTGATAGAAGAAGACCGACTTGTTGGACCGATCTATGTGAGCTAACAGTTCTCAACAAATAATCTTGAATGTAACATAACATTATTTTTTTAATGCTCAATTTTGACTTCAATTTGTTCATCGTTCCCTACGTTCTGTTTGTGTAATTATTCATATATGTCCCCTCACTTATGTTCTAAGATCTCAGAGTTGGTTTTATAACAGTAAAACAATGACATCGAATAAAATAATCCTTATCGGAATTATTTCGGATACTTCATGAAATTTTGTTCATTTGTGATAAGATTTGTGAAATGGTGACACAAAAATCATGAAGAAGGCCGTCTCTAGATTATTTCCGAGTAATAAAACTAGTAGAGTATTTTGTAGTCCATTCTAATCAACAGAATATGGCTATATAAATAAGGAGTTGAGAAAAGTTTGAACCTTTCTTCAGTTAATTTTTCTTTGATTTTCCATTGACAGGATATTCTTGATATTGGTTCGACATTGAAATTCCTCTTGAAACATGATAATGCTTAAATCATAGTCATATCTCTATCTATACGTTATTATTAATTAGTATATTATGTTGTTGTATGTAATTGTTCACTTTCTCTTTCTCTCTGAGTTGTCCTACCCATTGTTTGAATGTCTCACAGGATCAATAAATTATTATTATTATTATTATTATTATTAAACACAATAGGTACAGATTCCAATCAAATTAGAGAAAGATCATGTTATTGAGTATAATCAATAAGATCAAGTTATGGTTTTTTATCCCAAATCGCTCAATATATTGAGCAAAAGTGATCCTTCCGAAGCCAATTTATTTAAAGTGGTGGAAATTCATGTGTTTCGTGAAAAACGATGAGTGCAACTTGTTCAAATTTCACCATCACTTGTAGGTTGTCAACTTGCAATATTAATACACCCAAAGTGATAAATTCCTTCCAAGTGAGCTAATATAATTCGCCGAGTCGTGCTAGAGATATAACATACGTATTGTGATAAATGCTGCCATTCATCTCGGAAAACAGTTAGTTAAATCATCCGGAACTTGAAAGTCAGAGTTATGGTGGAGTTAGTCAACATATGCAGAGATAAATAGTTTCACCCCACACTAAGGGTTTGATCTCTTAGGAAGTGAACGCCACCTGCGCTTTATAGGAATAATAACAGCGATCATTTATAATTTCATCCTTACATAGCATCTGGAAGAATCAGTTCATGAGTCACAAATCCTCATTGAAGAATTTGCATGATTAACCAAGCTACTGGTTAGGTGAGATTTGTTCATCCCTAAATGGTAAACAATGTAAAATAGCACATATCATGAATAGATAATTGAAATGCGCAACCCAGACGGCACCCTATATTCCCGGAATATTCCTCCAATCTGCCATTAAGCCAATAGATATTGCAATATGCGAGGCATATGCAAAAAATATATCAAATATATCTGCTCTCAAAGGAATATTCCAGATATATGCCATCCCAGATATGACTGGTATATGCTATGGGAATATCCATATATGATATGTGTTTAGAATATTATTTGATAATATTTATTGGTGTATATATAAGAATCTTATGAAATATTACAAACGTTACAAAACCCTTTTTGAATGATAATTTTTCAAAGTGTAGGTACTACCACTACCTCGATTTTGCTTTTGTTCCGAACTCATCAATAACTGATGAGTTTGCTATTTTCCAGTAAACTGTTGAAGAACTACAAACTTTCTATATAGATTATATTTTCAAGGAATCGCAGTTATAATGGAGGTTGGATTCAAGTTAAAAAAATAACACTCTCATTCGCTTAATAATTTGATCTTACTTATTAAACTGAGTAAACAATGGAATCAATGATTTGTAATTTATTTATATGATTGATACAATGAAATGAAAAAGCAGGCAACAAATTAAACGTTTTTATTTGTGATAAATGGACATTCTATACTATATCGACTGGGAGTCGAGTGACTTTTCAAATAATTGAAATTTTCGATGAAATAGAAAAAGAGGTCCATTATGATTTTGATCTTATAGGAAAGAGATCAAATATATATTTTCAATAAATGGAAAAACAATATGATATGATATTCGAGCAGATATGAAAAAAGGTCGTAGACAAGTTGTTAAAAATCAAATATTAGTCAGCAGAGGTGAGAGTGGCTTATTCCACTGGAGGATCAAATCAGTTTTGCTCATATTTTTGTTTCCATGCAGCTGCCATGTAGTGACAGAGACGTTGTCTGGAACTTAGAATCTTTCTAGTTCAACTTAATACTTGTTGCTTTTCATTGAACCAAATACATTGCATTTCAAACATTTCAGAGCCATCGTAGATTGAGGAAGTTATGTGGCCACTTCGAACCATATTTTCGCCCTTTCTAGATATTTCCTTGAATTTCATCAAAATATCTGATAGAAATACCAAAGACATTATTTCTTTAAAGGAATAAAAATACCCCTTTATAAATAAAAATTAACTATTTTATGGCTTTCTCTCATTCTTAACTTTGCAATTCCGTTCCCTGATTTTTCCGATAGGAATATCAAATTTCGATTTTACTGAGATTTGACTCTTATGGAAGTAAACAATAATTTTCCTTTATTCAGTCGCCATATTATATTGTTACGTCAAGACTTTTTCAGTCCAAATATTCATATTTTTGTTTTGTGGTCTTGGATTGAGGTTATTTGTGTTCTGTGGTTAGCAGTTTGGCGTTCCAAAATGGTGGTCACGTCACACATTGAATTGTGTGTATAGCTGAAAATATGCTGTTTATAAATATCAAATAATCAGAACAGATTCCACTATTACTATAGCAGTAGACAGCCTCTTATCTTGAAAATCTTAGAATCACTGTTTTTTTTTCAGGGCCAAAACTTGCTCTGAAATAGGTACCGAGAGAAGGAAAAAGGCGAGGAAGACCAAAAGCTACCTGGATGAGCGGCATACAGAAGACAATGTCTGAGAGACCGGGAGAATGGGTGTGGATAGAAGGGGCTGGAGACTGGGATTGGAAGGCCTAGGACGTTATAAACACGGATATCCATATCAGCACCCCAAAGGTAAAGTGTGTCAAGTCACAATATCAAAATTAGACAAATGAGAGATTTTTCAGTTCGATAATTGTTTCAAAGAATGTGTACTGCCATTACTTGGCGTCTTCATATACCTAGGGAGTCAAAAATGTGTTCCACTAGCTAGAATTTACTAATGTGAATCCAATATTGTAGATAGGTCGTGTCTGAAAAAATGTGACTTAACACACATTACCTCTGAGGTGCTGATATAAATATAAGGTCGGTTTCACTAAACTTTGTTAGTACCGTTAAATTAACTGGAGCCGTGGAAATTTCAAAACGAGTAATTCGATTGGTTCTAATTTATGTGAGGTTTTTAATCGCACAATTGAAGTTTTGATAGTTCACAAACCAAATAATTGAAGTTCACAGTTCAATATTCATATCATTTAAAATATTACCTCATTGTGTTTTCCCTATTTTTTAGTTTAATTATTCAAATGTTAATTTTTACTTATTCGGATTTTATATGTCTTGTTTTGTTTTGTAAAATACCTAGTTGATTTATATTTTTACTTTATGTTCATTTATATAATTATTGTGATAATTTCGTTAATGATTGTTATTATACAAAATATTCTTAAAACTAATAAATTTTTTTGATACAATCTAATCAATGCATAATTATTTAGTACCGCTACAAAAATTTACATATATCTATATATATACAAAGATGGAATATTTCTGTGCCGCCTGGGAAATGGTCCTTATTCGAATTCAATCGGAAGTGTTGAAAAATATGGAGCAACATATTACTACAATTTCGTATTTACATAAAATAATATGAAATTCAGATAATAGTCACTGTAACAATAAAATGAATATAGGTACGGGTAATACGAAAAATAAACAGAAGTAAATATGAAACAATCTCCAAATCAGATTCTAACAATAAAGACATTTTTTCTGGCTGTCTCATCTTGTTTTCTCGGAATTTAACCTCAGCTCACTCACAAATTCAGTACCGTATTAGTGGCAGCAGCAACGGATTAATCATATTCTTTGTTGGATCTATTGTATCAGCATGTAATTTTTTATATTATCCTTTATGGGTTTGATAAATTCGATTTTTATCTGGTTCTCATTTTATGGAATTCTACCAGTCATTCGGTGACATCGTGATTCGATATAATGTTAAGAATTCAATATCAATCAATAATAATTCGAGATCGCTTTCAATCACGTTTTGTAGACTCCAGCATTCACACGATGAAGCTATTGACAAAATTTTTCAATCATTCAAATTGATGAAGCTTTGAGGTTGAATGTATATAAGCTTTAATTCCAATTGACACAAGGATTTCAAAGTGTCAGTATTGAAGCAATGAAACTCTGTTGATATATCAGTCGCCGAAGTGAAAAAATCCTTCCTTTCTCAAAAAGTCTCATACACTCTCGGTAAGAATTGTCCAGAGTTTGCAAATGAATCAGTGAAATATAGATGTATGAATTAAACAAGGCTCGCTAATATAAGGAGAACCGATAGATTTTCCCCTCTCACTTCAATTGCTTACAGAAATCAAGCAAGGTAATCAAAAACTTTGCTATTTCTGTGTAGAAGAGGCTAATCACTCAATAAATAGCAGGAGAGTTAAACCATGAAATCAAATTTTATTTTGAAATTTTTATATCGAAACTTCTCGTAGTCGAATCCCCATCGGACTTGATTGAATCAATAAATGCTTACAGAAATCACATTTTTTTTTCAAGCATGGGGTATCTAGTGGTGGCTCGTGGGTGAATGATGTGAGTGTTCTGCATACAAATCAGAAGGCGCTGAATAATAGACAGAGGGGGAAGAGTAAAAGGATATCGATCCGGAGAAAACCATTCCTTTCATTATACTCATGATTGAAAAAGTAATTGCATCAGATTTATTATTTATAGAGCTTCTTCATTATCGTTGTGGTTTGAATGTTGAGATTTGAATTAAAAAAAAATAATGCACTGGCAGTAGCATGCTTTATATTTGAGTATAACTTTTTTTAGTTTGCAAACGATTTCGTTATTCGAGAATATAATGTAATGCATACTTAACTATCGATAATTTTTCATTTTCTCATTACCCCGTGAACTAAAGAAAACTTTCAACCTGTCATCAAGGTAAAAATTTCTTGTAATTATAATCAATCACCATTGGTATGATAGTAAGTGAATTTCTTTCTTCTTGATTTTATATTCGCGAAATCTATTTCGAACTTTCTTGTATCCAAGCTGTACAAAAATTTCATGTTCAATTGAAACTATGGCTAAATTACTCACTATCTGCTGAAGCATTTTTGTTCTTGAATAATTTTTGAAGTTGGAACAAACCTTTCACGAGATGCAACTGAAATCGTCAATGACAATATTATTCTCAGTGCTATAGCTGAATTCGGAAATTAAGTCATTGCTAAAAAATATCGTAAAAGCGATCATTAGACTGGGCTTCTGCAAAATGTGACTTTAATTTCATTAAAGAAAGCAAAACCGTCAATCAATGCGATTCCGTTCGCTCCACGGTTTGCGCATAACAATATTGCTTAGATAAAGCAGACTATATCTCCTGACTAGATGCTTTCTTCAAAGATTCATAATGCAAGAAAAAGAAGAGTGTAAAATCAACTGCATCTTGATAATCCAAAGCATCAAAGTATTGGAATTCATTTCAAATAGGCTTGCTACAATGAAGGTACAGCATTCTCACACATTTGCTTCCATCACTCTCATTGACTCGGACAAGAGATGAGCTCAATTATTAGAGAATTGAGTTTGGAAGGTGTTGATTTAGAACCCTGCTCTGCATTTTTGGGATGACAAGTGATCTTGCTAATTGTTTCAAACAGATATATCTGTCTTCTATGTATGTTCAAAGTAAAAAAAAATACTTGCATTAACGGTGTACAGATCTGACAAAAAAAATATTGCCATTAATCTATTACTCGTGTAATTCGAGCACTATTTGTCGATAACGCAGACTCATTTTTTCTCATCGTGGAGTTGTAATATAATATAATCTCCGATTCACTTTTATCATTATTAATTTTTTCATTGTCATGTAGCTTTGCATCTTTTTTGGCCCATGGGGATGATAGTGAAATATTTGGTAGATGGTTTTCAGCAAATGTCAGACACTTTTATTCAGCTCTTTGACACAGTGTTCCTAGCTGTACCAATTATCAGCAGTGATATTTCGATTTATGCCATGAAAGTTCTAGATCAAATCTGAATATGTTTTTTTTTCTTCTCATTTAAATCCTTTGCCGTCCTTTCGTTTTTCAGATACAATGTAAGCATCATAAAAATTATCTTCGAGTCGAAAATTGCTTGTATCCTCAAGCCATATATGGTTGGTTTTTAGGGCATTCATATCAAAATATGAGAAACACCCCTTATCCCAATGAACGTCACATCAATATTTTAATTTCTTCTTATCAATTCTACGACAGTTATTCATGAAGGCGTTGACCACGCATTATATAAATGCAGCTCTTTCTTCGAGCTGCTTATCTGATCTTCTGTCAGTAGGCTGTTAAGGAGATACAATTTTTTTTTATTATAGGAATATATCCGCGGTCAGAACCATCAGTAGCAAAAATAACTCATGCTAGTGTCCATGGTTAGACTCAAAAATGCTGAATAAAAGTCCCAAAAATAGGAAAACATTTTTTCTTTACCATGCAACTCCCATTGATTTTTGAACGATTCTCAGTACCTACACAAGTCCGAATGACAGTCTTAAATAGAGTCATTAAATCCATTTCGTCAGATATAAGAAGGACCTTTCGACCCAGCAGTTTATTGTGACGAGGAGTGAGGCCGCCGCCAGTGTTGAAAGGTGTTTTACTACACCTGAATCGATGAAGAATCAAGAAAATGAATTTGCATTCAATGTGCTCCTCCTCCAGTATTCTTGTTCTTAGTTCTTCTGTTCAGCTGCCAAATAATGTACACTTTCTATCTAAGGCAACAAAATAAGGATCCATGTCGTCAAATTCGGATTCTCGGCTCTTGTCCAACCAGTTCTACACAATATCTTCATGGTCTTCATCTTGAGACCTCGTTCGATAATTTTTTTCAACCAGAAGGCCTAAGAGATATCAAAAAGGTCAGAACTCCCCAAATTTGTACTCTCTTACACTCTCCACGCTTCGAAGAGACTGCCCAAGAAGTAGGAAGAAGCACGGAGGTATATGCTTTTGCTATCACATGTAACTAAACTTTTGAAACTTTCAACGTGTATGTCAGACCACAAGAAGATATGTACTTAAAAGCGAGAGATAGTCGAAGTTATTATTACTTTCGGCGTTATTATTTTCGGTATAATGTATCAGTTACAATTCATCTATATTTTTTGTAGGAATTTGTCCTATCTTTCCTTCTAATTGATGACAGTTGTCGAGTAGCGGTTGCTGGGAAATCGTTCAATTTCTCCTACCTCTTATCCTCCATATACTCACAATTGTGAGTGTCTTATTTTGAGTGGATATAAGGTAGAAAATATTAGCATCGTTTGCTTCTGAGCGATATGATTGTGAGCTTATATGTATATGAAGAGCGCTGCGTATGCATTTCTCCAGGCAGACGTTGTTTATCCTGATGGCATCCATTCGAAAATTGTGATTAAACGCGTCAGTGTGCTCATCATCCCATCGAGAAGTAAGTACATGTTTACGTTCATTCGTTCATTTCTTCGTTTCAACTTCACTCAAAATTCACGAGGAAACATCAAATTTTGTTTTTCTTTCATAAATTTGAAATTTGAAGGCAAGGTTTTACTTCAACAACAGGGTTTTTGAGAGAGTATCACTATCGTGAGTGTCGGGAGTGGATTGATAAAAAAATACGTCAGGTATTGAGAAGTTCAGATAGAAATAATACAAAACACTGCATTCGTTATTTCAGAAACTGGAAAAATCGATCTAAATGGGCTCTCAAATAATCCAGATGCATTAGTTGAACTTCTGGACGAAGTTGGGTTAGATCTTGAATTTGTGAGCCCAATACGAGCTTCCTCTGATGAAGATAATGAAAGCGAAATTGAAGAATGTAAAGAACAACAGGAAATACGCTCATGTACTAGCTCCCGAAGTATAGCAATGTTTTCATAGAAGAAGAGTTCATTCAGAAGTTTGGAATATCCTGCAGAAGAACTGGAGGAACGAACTGAAGTTCTAACACCATGGTGTTATTTCCAGAAATATTTGGAAGAATCTTTATATGAACTTTGTGCAGAGCATACTTCGCAATTCTATCTGCAGACGAATAGGAGGGAACTCAGACCAAAGTTAACTTCCGGAGAGGTAAAAAATTTTTTGGGATGCATGCATTGATATGGTGAGAAACCGATGTCGCGAAATTAAAAGATATTTCACATATTTTTTTTATTGATGAACGAATGGTTCCATTTCTTGGACGTTTTCTTTGCGACGGTAAGTCTGAAAGTTCATGAACATAAGGAATCAAATTTATTACAATTGGTTTTTCTTGACGGTTTGTTGTTGTTTCCTGATTGTTAGAATCATCGCGAATATACCACCATCTGGAAAGTCATCAGGAGATTTTGTGAATAACTATTGTAGTTCAATAGAGCCTAAACTCAATAATATTCTGTTCAAGTTCTCTTTTGTATCCCAAGCTTTGGTAAGAGATATTATAATGAAACTTAAGAATAAGAGTAGTAGAGACATTTATGGTTTGAATATCAAGATACTCAAGAGTTTGGTAAATGAGATAATTGGTCCGCTCACGAAATTAATGAATTTATGTTTGAAGAATAACATCTTTCCGCAAATACTCAAGGTAGCAAGAGTTGTCCCTGTTCATAAAAAGGGATCAGTGAATTCGGTTAGTAACTATAGACCTATATCCATTATACCTATATTTACGAAGGTCCTTGAAAGTATAATTAAACTACAGTTAACCTCTTATTTTGAAAACAACTACCTTTTTAACAGCTCTCAATTCGGTTTCAGAGGTGGCCTCTCCACAACATATCTTTCAAAGTAGAAAAATACTTACAGTCCCTTGTCTGTTCATTTATCAATGTTTATTGTATGTGAGATCGCATATTGGTGAATATAAAACACACCAGGATATACATGCATATAATACACGCCGCTTAGATCAAATCTACACTGATTCTCATAGAGTTGATAAAATGAAGTGTGGGGTTACATATTATGGGCCTAAGTTTTTCAACAAGCTGCCAGCCACGGTGAGGGCGATGCCTATGAAGAATTTCAAGATATGTTTGAAAAGATACTTGTTGAGTAAATGTTTCTTTACTATGGATGAATTTTTTTGTAATGATTTTGTTGATTATTCATGATTGTATTTCCCTGTTATTGACGTATGCAAACATTTGTAGAATGTACTAGCATGAATAAATATTATCAATTATCAATTATCAATTATCGTTTTGAAGCAAAATTGTTCTCTCTGAATTGGAAATAGTTTTTTCCATGAAATAAGTATGATATTATTTATTATCCTCAAGAATATCTTTAATGAAATTAATTTCATTTCGTATTTGAGTTGTCGATGAAATTAATTGCGCTCTATCATAAAGTGTTTTCATAATACCTCTTTCAACACTCATTTGAAGATTAGAATAAAAATTTAGATATCAATTTTTGTGTGTCTTTTTTCTGAACACACTTGTTTCAAAATGATTTGGAAATTTCCTTATCGGAAAATCTAAGAATGAAAGTACATTAATTTGTTCCAAATCCATTGTGAATTTTATTGTAGGTTCTTTATTATCGATATGATTGAAAAATTTTATCAATTCTTCTTTTCCATGTTGCTAAATTACAAAAATATCATCTAATTGTTTCTGTTTCAGAGACTGGGAGAGAAAACCTGAATTAAGATGTCAGGAAAATGCAAAGACCTCCCAGACAATATTTCGATAGATATATGAATTCCATGTAGCGAATCCATATATGTATTAGGGGTATCTCTCTTTTCAGTTGATGTTGTTGTTGTTTCAATCAACTAACTCTATGACTTATATGTTCATTCTTGGGTGATTGTTTCTCAAGTTTGGGATGAACTAGGTGTCATAGAATATCATAATCGTTCCATTTAACGAGACCATCTGTTGTTCTGCTAATAATGATTTGTTTTTTATCCGGTCAAATCGACAGCGCTCTCGTTCCAAGCCAGATCTCTTCTTTGTTCATTTTCAACCAAACTCTTTCCAAAGTGATAACGTTTCCTGTATGGTTGATTGGAACTACTCTGAAAGTAAACTTCTTTCAATTATCAAAGGAAATTCATGTAGTTTTTGATATGCTTCCGTTTTGTTAACTTTTGAGCGATTTTTCGCCATGTTCATGCGACAGAAACGCATAAGTATGTAAGTCAATCAAAACGATTCAGAATAAAATAGGCTGTTTTAACTCCACAAAGTTTCTTGCTTTCCTTGAAACTTCTAGATAGGGATGAGTTCAAAGTTCAGCTGTTTGTTTCCTAATGGAATTCGAGCTCTGATGACTCGTCACGGGATATCGGAGATATTGTGTCCAAGCAACAAGGCAGATGAAAATTCCAACGACAAAGAACTACTCAATTGTGTCGATTCTCACCCTCACATATAGCGCCTTCAAATTTAGCGGAAGGTTTCTGACGCCATTTCGGAAACAACAGAACAAAAGCAGAGCGCGGGATCGTACAATGAAGGCTTGTCATCTCTGTTACGGCTTCCGACAGAGAGGAAAATTTCCGACTCCTTTTATATAGGTGTTTACCAATGTTCAAACGTTCATGTTTTAGTCAGATTCGAATAAGTAAACAATAATTGTTAAATGAAACGAAAAAATGCCGATATCGCTAAGACATAAATTCAGAAAAAGATCATAATAATGGTGGTGAGATATTCATGCAAACGTGACATTTGATGAGTTCACGTGCGGTTATTGCCTGGATCTTTTTACATCATACTTATCTGACTAGCAATTAAAAGTTGTAGTGAATGACAGGTGCATCTGTCAGAACCACTAACGGGGAGATCTGAAGTTCAAGACTTGGCCCTCCATTTTATTAATCAAATCAGCAATAACAAATTTTCTAATATTCTAATTCTTAAATTTCTACTACTTATATACAGATCTAGCCTCTCAATTTCATAACAATGTAATATTCTTTCAAATTTGTTACTTGAAAATAAAAAAAAGATGTATTTCCAAAATTATCAGACGTAACAAAGGTGACCAGCTAGCTCACTCAGGGTGGGTTTTCCCTCTTGAGTAGGAATAAAATTGAATTACCTTTAAGGGCCGCCAGGTAATTTGAATGACTGGCCAGCATTTTGTAAAATTGCCAAACTATTGATAAATGGAAAGTAGATTTAAATCTGAGTTTTCTAATGAATATGAGTAGAAGAAAAAATAATTGAAATACCAAAAAGTCTAATACTAATACATTCAAAGTAACAATTAACTTTGATATCAATCATTCCTGACCTATCTAAACCTATCTACTTTTGATATTTACTCTACGCCTATATAACCTGCTTATCTATTTAACTATATTAATTACCCTACTTCTACCTATCTATCTAACTTTATCAACTAGTCGATACCTATAGTAAATGTTTATTTCTAATTCTGAAAAATATACACTTATAGATGAATATATAAACACAGGTCCCCTGTGGGGTAATTATCCGCTCTATTAATAAGGGTGAAGTTATCCCTCGGTGTTCCTTTATTTCAAACTCGAATGATGAAGAAACTTTCCCCCTCTATTGATTCCGCCACTGTCAGATAAATGAGTAGAACATAAAAAATACAAAACCCTAAAAAGCATAATAAAACGATTAGAATACTCTTTCTGGAAAACGAAAACTATATCTTACCATTGATGGTGTGTGAAGTTGATGCGGGGTAGCAATAAATTCCACTAATAAATTTCTGGATTCTCGAGATTCGCCAGAAATCAAACAACAAACAGAGATCAAACAGAATATGGAAGAGATCTACTAAATCCTTCAAAGAAATCTTGCTAATAAATTGCTAGATACATTCTCTTCCTCGTTACCAGAATAATCATTGAAAGATATTTCCTCGACTTCGTATCCAGAAAGAATATTCGTACAAAAAAAAACTGTAAACATATTGAAAACATAATTTGTTCGAAATCGGCTGCTCGCCTAAGGCGGCATAAATACTGCTCGAACAAAATCTGCGTATAAACTACTGAAATTAGAGTAACTCCCCACCTTCCAAAAAAAAAAGTTTTTTTTTTTTGAAAACAAAATTTATTGAAAAAAAAAGGGAACAATCTTCATTTAATAATGAAGAAAATTTGATGACTATAAAGAGAATTAAAATTTGATTTTGAACCCTTGAGCTATTCCTTATTATTGAAGTCAGTTACCGGTTTGAGATCCTTCACGTTCCATGTACCCTGATATTTATCATGATCGTCGCTCAACTCATATGTCCATGGGGACACCTTTCTCTTGATTTTAAACGGACCTAAATACTTAGGAGCGAACTTCGCCGTATAATATTGTAGGGCATCGGACAAAACATAATTTTTTCACAAAATATGGGGAATATTTTATGGCTTCATGGGGCGAAGAACGAATGACACATGCAGTCTTCTGAAGATATTTATCCTAAGTCCTGCGATTATCATTAACATAACAGGAGATTATGTTCTTCATGACTTTATTGACACTCTCAGTATGGTTAGCTTGAGGGTGATAGTGAGCAGTATATTTAATTTGAACACCATATGAAGAGGCAAATTCCGAAAACTTTTCACTTTTGAATTGTGGTCCGTTGTATACCACCAGAGATTTTGGAACACCGAAAAGCACAAAGACATGATATTCTATTCTTTTTATAATATTTTCCGTAGTGGAAGTTCTAAGAGGAAAGAACAAAGGAAATATTGAAAAATAATCACACACTACCTACCAGTAAGAATTTGTAACCATGAAGTGATCTAGGTAATGGACCGACAATATCAGCCGAAATGAATTCCCACGGTTTATTAACATAATTCCCGGTAACTAACAAACCAGCAGGAGCCTTCTGAACAGTTTTAAATTTTTGACAAATGTAACATGATTTTATATATGCAGAAACATCTGAGTGCAATTTTTGCCCATGACATTTTGGTCAAATTTTTCCAACAGTTTTATTCAAACTTGAATGACCTGACCGAGTGTCATCATTATCTTTCTTCGATTATATTTCGGAACTACCAATTTCCAATACTCATTGTCATCATAGGTTAACAGTGGGTATTTGACTCTACAATATTTAAACAACATATTATCAGAAACCTTCCACTTCGGATAACTATCAGGTTCCATTTTGATGCGGGATATCATACCAGAATGCCATTTATCGAACAAATAATCGTCAACCCTTTTCTCATCTTTTTCAATGGAGGACGTTTGTATTAATGAAAGAGAATTTTCATTAACTGTCACATCAGTGTTATTCCTCCCGACAGATCTACTCAAAAAATCCGGAACAATATTTTCTTAACTAGGCCTATGAACTATTTCGAAGTCATACTGAGTGAGATCAACAGACCATCTTGCTAAACGACCTCGCGGATCTTTAAGATTGTGTAACCACAAAAGACCACTATGGTCAGTGACTACTGTTACTTTTGAACCTTCTATATAAGGTCTGAATTTTTCAAGGCTAAAAAAAACTGCAGGACATTCCAACTCTGTTGTCGTGAAAATTCTTTCATTTCGTGAAAGCGATCTACTAGCATAAGCTATTACTATATCCCCGTCAGGATATTTTTTAGTTAAAACATCACCCAAACCAAATCCGGAGGCATCGCATTGAACGACGAATGGCAAACCAAAATTAGGACAAGCTAGTATGGGAGAAGATATAAGTGCTTGTTTGATGAGTCGAAATGAATTTTCGCACTCTTCAGTCCATCTAAAGATAGAATCCTTTTTGAGAGAGAGCAGACATATGGGCAAAGTTTGGTATAGCTGACTATCCCCAATAAGCTACGGAGCTCTTTGACAGAATTTGGACGAGAAATTTTGGCTATAACTGAAATCTCTCAGGGTCGGGACAGGTGCTAAAGAAAATATTCCTCATGTCATTTGTACTTAAAGCAGAGGAGACTTAAATATACAGGGTATATATATATATATATTCTTATGAAAAAGAGAGCTAAAATAATACAATAAATGTTGAAACAAAAAGTACCTAAGCTGAGGTAAAAAAAGAACGGGGTATCATAACATTCTTTGTATGATACTATAGAATCATACGATACTATCAACACTACTATCATACGATACTATACAGCCAGGGGAAAAAACCTCAGCCGAAAAAACCTGCCTCCCCGTAAACAATACATACAGGGTGTTTCCTAAACATGCGGCAAAAATTCAGGGAGCTGTTACTTGGACTATTCTAAGAATATTTTGTCCTTTGATGTTTTTGGAAAAACCTCTTTGTTTCGAAGATACAGGGCGAACAACATTTTTCATATTTTTAAAATTGATAATAGTATAAATAAAAATGCGTACCGCCTGCTCGTTCCCCGGACTTAAACCCCTCAGATTATTTCCTATGGGGCCATCTAAAATCATTAGTTTATACCACTCCAGTAGAAAATGTGGAAGACTTGCGAAATCGGATCATTGCTGGGTGTAACTTAATAAGAAATGATCCTGGTGTTTTTGAAAGGGTTTGGCAGTCAATGAGGAGAAGATTGGATGCTTGTATGCTGGCTGGAGGTGGTCATTTTCAACAGTTTTTGTAGGTTAAGTTAAATTTTCATGTTATTTTTCATAATAAAATGTTATTATCTAAAATTTTGTTTGCCCTGTATCTTCGAAACAAAGAGGTTTTTCAAAAATCATCAAAGGACAAAATATTCTTAGAATAGTCCAAGGAACAGCCCCCTGAATTTTTGCCGCATGTTAAGGAAACACCCTGTATATCCAAATTTCTCTCGTCAATTTATGATTGAAATCAGCTATCATGTATTCTCCAAAATTCAATCTTCCCACACCTGTTCATTTGAAAAATAGCAGGAACAACCAAATTCTGTGCATTATGATCCGACACGTGTGGTTTTATTACAGTAGACTCACCCTTGTTGAAATTTTTGATCATATTATCGATATATGTAGCAGAGGTCTTAGTGACTCTCCTAGGCTCAAATATGATCGCTCTAGCTCCAAAACTTTTCACGATTGTTATCAAATCCCTTTTTGGTCTTGAGTCGGTTAGGAGATCGATATCGAAATCCCCAGCCAAGATGTAGTTAACATTTTCAGCGATGCATCTTTCCAAGATCAACTTAATACCCTCAAGAAACAAATTAACATAAGAGTCAGGTACGTTTGGCATATAAATACAAAAAACGAGTCATTTGGCGTTTAAAGAATTGATTTGTACACATGTCATCTCAAGAACCCTATCAACTATATATTCATCAAAGTCTTTACGTACTTTCCAAGAGATATTGTTCTTACAGTAAATTGCACATCCTCCATGCTCTCCAAGGTTTCTACAATAACGAGAAGCCAATTCATACCCCTGAATCTGGTATAGATCTAACTGTTCATAATTTTTCCAATGCTCTGATAATGCTAGAATGTCTGGATCTTGGTCAACGACAAATTTCTGTAATGCTGGGAATGATGAACCCATTGATTGAATATTTTGATGGATCACGGTGATAAGTTTTTCGTGATATTTAGAATAGATAAAGTTGACAGGTCCTTGCTCCTGCGCCTGAAAGAATTTTTAAAATCGAATTCTCTTATAACTGTTCCTTCAGGCCAAAATTCTCCACTTGCAACAGATTTTACAATATTATCAGGCACTCCTACAGAAAAAGCGGAATTTAGACCCTTTGTATTTAATTTCTTGACTTCGATCGATGTGATATCCACAAATTCTGAGAGGTAATCTTTAATATCCTCAGGTGAGACCTCTTGACCCTGATTTCGACCCAGGTAAAGCCATTTACGACGCAGTGCACCTTTAATCTTTGCTCTAGCCTCGATTTGTTTCGTCCCCTGCGACAAAATATTGGGTTTCCTTTTTGAAATCCGTTTTGAAACCGTTTCCCATGCGGAGTTTTTAGTAACATTTGAAGATGCTTCCTCGAAGAAAGTATTAGTGTTATCCTCTCTAGATTTCTCAGTTTTTTGACGTAACCCTGTTGAGTATTCCTCCCTGCTCATATTGGAAATATCAGAATTTGATGATTTGTTTACTTCCCGTTTTCTAGTTGTCAATGTCAAAATGTTTACTTCTGGCGGTCTTTCTGTTTCCGTTTTGACGTCAGAAATCGCCCACATTTCGTCTTTCTTAGATGTCATACTGGTGACTTCTGTGAGTTTTTCTGTTTCTGCGTTAACGCCAGAATGTTGGCCTTCAAATGATTTGCTTGTGCCTGGATATTTACCTTTTTTGTATTTGTTATTCGGATTTTTTTCTCAAATAAGAAATTTTTTCACGTAGAAGTGCATGTTATGTTCTTCTCTTTAATTGAGAATTTGATTAAATTCTCTAAAGAAATCTTGCTAATAAATTGCTGGATATATTCTCCTCTCTGTTGCCAGAATAAAAATTGAAAGATATTTAAGCGACGTCGTAATTCTAGAAAGAATATTCGTACAAAAAAAACTATAAACATATTAAAAATATAATTTGTTCGAAATCAGCTACTCGCTGAGGGGGATATATATACTGCTCGAACAAACTCTGCCTATGAACTACTGCGCCAAAAAATTAAATTAGAGTAACAATTTCTTCTTTTGTTAGTTAACGACATGCCTCTCAATATGTATAACTCTGAGAATATCCACCAGCTTAATACCAAGTACAGTTTTTCCTGCATATTTGCTGATGATATTTCATATCAGTTGTGATTCAAGATGAAAAAAGTGGTTCAAATGAATATAACTAATCTACACACGATCAAACCTTGAAATAATTCAAAACAACAAGAAGATTTTTTTCAGGAAATGAAAACAGAAAATCACAGAGAATACCAGGAAATCAGCCGTTGCAAATCATCTTATTTTTCTTATAGAATAAGGACGTCATCGGCGGAACAGATCATTTCGATTTCGCCCAGTGTGGGTGCATATCCTCCTATCGCACCCTCGGCTTGTTCTATCATTTCGTCCATTATTTGATTGAAAGGTTGGGGGCTTAAAGAGTTTCCTTGTCAAATTCCTGTTTGTGTTTTTATTAACTAATATGTGGATAGATGTACCGTGGTTGAGTTGTCTTATATCTATCATAGTTTGCGACAGAGGTTCCTGTTTAAGAATGTCAACTACGTCACTTAGTATTACCTTATCGAATGCTTTGGTGAGGGCTATAATAAATCACATAATTGCGGGCTTTCCATATTCTATAGTTGTTGTAGTTCTTCTGATATTTACACTTATAAACGTTTCTATGATCTGTGCGAAGAGATTAACGACTGAGCTGAGTTACGCCTCTAGTTTTCTAGGGACTTCTTGTCCCCTCTCTTGAAAATGGAAACGGTTATACTCTTTTTTCAGTCTTTTCAAGGAAACTGAATCACAGGTTCTCCCAGAAGCCAAAGAGAGATATGGTATGGTCCCTAATGATGAAGTGGCCACTACAATCTCTTCGAGTAAAATTAATAATGCTGATAATAATTGATATACTATAGAAGCGTTGAGCATTCATTAGAAAGAACTCTAAATTTTTTCTTTTTGTATTCGATATTTTTCTTGAGGTTTTCGCATTTCTAAACCGTTTCAGAGTTTAACTAATACTAATCAAATGTATTGGAAGTACCACAAAAGTTGTTAGATATTAGAATTAAGTCAAATGATTCAGCATGAAAAATGATATCTCTTCGAAGAATTCCAAAGATGCTTTAAAATAATTTTTATAATTAGTATATTTTTTCTCATTGGAACAATTTAAGCTGTAGAATTTTCTTGAAAGTTCTTCATTAGTTTTGCACAAAGTACCCGTTTTTAATAGAATGAGTCGGAGACTATCACAATTTTCCTAGTTTCTTGCCGGCTCAACGTGAGGTTATTGCTTATTACTGTCAAGACTATTGAGGAGTAGTTTCCTGACAATTTTTCAAATCTACTCAGTTTCTAGGTTGTGCATATTAAGTTTCACAAAATTAAATAGTGTCAAAAATGGTTTCAGCGTTCACAATCGTACCAAGTCAGGCATATTCAATTCAGAATTAACGGTAACTTATGATCTGAGAAATGACTTCATCCGAAACACAAACCAGCAGAACGGTCGACTATCTTCACCTAACTTTCCTCGTTCATCATCCAACTAACGTCATATCGGACGGACATAAAATTAAGACTAGAGCATTCGATCTTTAATCTCACATTCTGTTAAACTCTTGAAGCCTCAATCGATCATTTTAATTCCGCATGGTGAAAACGAAATATAATTCCATTCAATCAGATTTCATTCTTCCAATACCTGGTAAATTGTTTACGTGCTCACGGTCGATTTCAGGGTTCGGCAAGGTAATCGAAATTCTCAGCAGGAGTTGTGGAAGGTATAAAGTGGAATGAGAGTGTGTCGGTAAAACATCAGATCAAAAGGTGAATTTTATGTTACTCTAAAGGTACACTAAAAAAAATGATCGAATAATGAAGAATGCAAATTAGTCAGTGACAAAAATGCATATATTTCAGATATTTGGAATTTCGTCAATAAGGTCCCATAGAAGATAGTTCTGAGAATTGTTCGTTTCGATAAAGAAAAAAGTGGGATGATATTGGATTTTGCATCATTGTCGAGTCATATAAATATCATTTTCTCATTCGATTTAGGTATGAGAAACGTCGATAAATCATAGGCACTGGCTATGTGACATTGACACGCTTTAGGAAAACATAGGTACTTCATTCACCAATGTCACGTTGCAATGTATGATGATATAATAATAATAATAATAATAATAATAATAAATGAAACATGTACAAAAATACATAACATAATGTTAGACTAACCATGCCGAGGCGGAGTTTAGTCATAAGACTATTCTTACACTCGACCCCGTTTGGATGTCTTCACATGAGTACACAATGAGAAGAATAATACAATAGAATGAGTTAGATGATATCTGAGCAATACAGAAAAAAAAATACTATAAAATTATTTGTGAGAGAGATCATCATCTGACCTCTGAACTGTGAATAGCAGAGGCTGAAAACGCTACTACTATCTACACTATTTAAAAACTTAACCGCATTGTAAGAGAAACACCTCTGAAATTTAGCAGTACGATGTACAGGGTGATTCATTTATCTTGGTAACCCCAATTTTCTCGAAAACGTCCGAATATTTTTTGATTCTGTGAATGGGGTTTTGAACAAGTCAATGTCGACTTGAGATGAGCATAAAAATGTGCGGAATAAATAAAGGCGCCACGCGTCGCGGCGCTATCAAAAATTTTTCTTCCAGGGACATAACTTTTTTATCATGTACCTCGAAAGATAATTTCATTCTGAACTTTTTTTTCGGATATAATTTTTACCCATTTTGAACCGTCAGGGATCTGCAGCGTGTTTTACGTTAATTTTATTTCATAAATTTTTTTCTGTATTGTGGTAGAATGCCTTCATTTAGAGACATAGATATGATTTTGTGCCTTGAGTTCAAGAAGGCTAGTTTTGTTAACAATCTGCCTCCTCAAATGAGATTAAATATGTGGATACAAGATGGGGCTCCATGTCACAACGCTCCCATTGTGAAGAGATATTGATATCAAGAATTCCAAAATGAATGGACCCTTATATTTTGACCAAAGTAACTTATAATGATATGGGGAAATGATATAACTTATGTATTGATCATAATGGTAAGATGACCCAGATATGAGTTTGTTTTGTGAAATGACGGAGGTTTTGTAACAAACTATTTCTCTTTTATAATATTCATTGAATATTATATCATATAATAATGAAAATTCTTTTTGATAAGAAACGAAATATTTCGAATCATATGTTCTATATACCGGCCGTTATGATCCATGCATAAGTTATATCATTCTCCTTTTTCATTATAAGTTACTTTGGTCAGAATATAAGAGTATACTTGGGCACATGCATTTCTCATCTTCATTTTCGAATGGTCCAAGTTATTAGAATCAGTTTGGTATACCATATTTTTGAGGGGTATCCTTCAGAAAGTGATCCATGAACTTTAGGTCTGGCGATACCTGAGGGGTCCATTGCTACCTACCCATGTATTTTGGAATTCTCTCACAATGGGAGCGTTGGGACATGGAGCCCCATTTTGCTGTATCCACATATTTAAACTCATTTGAGGAGGCAGATGGTTTACAAAACTAGCGTTCTTGAACTCAAGGCACAAAATCATATATATATATATATATATATATATATATATATATTTAAATAGACATAATTTTGCCGTTCTTTCAATTTATGATTAAATTATTTCGGGTACTCGGCTAGGTGGGTAGATTGAAGTAACCAATCGTCAATCAATACATCTATATTTCGGACCAAATGCGGTCCTTCATCAGGATGCTACAATGGAACATATAAAAAGGAAATTTCTATGGGATTAACTGAATATCGTTATCTTTTATAACCTAGTCAAATGTAGGCTTATTCAGTTAATCCCATAGATATTTACTTTTTATATGTTCCATTGTAGCATCCTGATGAAGGACCGCATTTGGTCCGAAACATAGATGTATTGAGTGACGATTAGTTACTTCAATCTGCCCACCTAGCCGCGTACCCATATACAGGGTCTTTCACGAGGAACCTCACCCATATTTATACAGGAAACTACTGAACGTATTTTGATGAAATTCAGCACTTATAAGTATTTCACGATGCTGATGAAATCTAAAATATTTTCAAGGCATGAGCACCTCCGGTTTTTCCGGAAATGACGTCAACTTCCGTTTTTCAAATTAAAACACCATTTTTTTATTGCAGAAATAGATTCCTTAGAAAATTTCAAGTTATTTTGATGTAACATTTTTCAGTTTTGGTTGGAAAATACTCTCTGAGCGGGAAAATTCGAAAAAAAAATCGAAAATAGAACTCCGCTGAAACAAGAATAACTTCGAGGTTTTTGGATGAAAAATTTTCATTTTTGAGATTTTTCAAGATGTAAGATTGATGTATCCACTTTAAAAATCGAAATCGCGATTCATGATACTGGGGGTGAAAAAATCGCTTTCAAAGTTAGGGATGACAAAATCGTGAAAAATCAATTTTTTCAAATTAGAACCCCATTTTTTATGGCAGATATTGAATCTACGTTAAAAAATAATGTGAGTGTATGCATCACACCTTGCCCTAAAATGGATATTTTCTGAGTTATTCACAAAAAACTGTTTTTCGTCTTGAATTTTCAGCTATTTCTTTTCCCTTCACGCCAAAAAGATCAAATTTTCAGGAACTGTTATTTGAACCATGCTGTAGATTTTTCACCCCTTCTTGAAACCGACTTCAAGTTACTATTAGGAGAACCATGGCAAACTTTCGCAGTTATAACTAGAGAAGATGCTCAAAGTTTTTACCGTTAATTTCTAGACATTTATTTATACGTCTCAGGAATGCTTCGTGCGTTGCTCTTCTTATTTCATCGGGAGGAAGAGATCTGCAAAAGTGTTTAAAAACCAAATTGAGTTTCAAAACCATGAATCTAAAAATCTAAAGAAACCTGAACGCATTTCTGACTCGTTCTATGCAGTCCTCTTTATCAGTCAGGGGAGTTGAGTAGACAATATTTTTTATCCTACCCCAAACATATTAGTTTAAAGGAGTTAAATCGGGAGAACATGGTGGCCAAACATGTGGACCATTGTTTGCCAACCATCGATCTTCAAATAGCCTGTAGAGGATATTTGACACATTGAGTGAATTGTGTGCAGGCGCGCCATCTTGTTGAAACCATAAGTCATTATGGTTCTGTACTAGCGGCTCAATTATTTGAGTCAATATGTCAGAATATCTATCTCCTAAGGGAGAACATTCTTCAAAAAATGCGAACATGTGTAGTGTTCTATCTTACCAGTTAAAGTCCCATCATAAATGTGAACATCGAGAATTGCATTATTTTTGATGGCGCAAAAAACATTGAAACTCCAGGTCTCTTGAAAGATCCATTGTCTGAAGTGGTGGTTGTTCTCTTCATCCCAATAATGACTGTTATGCCTATTGAAAGAACCATTCTTTGTGAATTTAGATTCATCTGTCCAAATTATACAGTCCAAAAAGTTTTCATTCTCTTGAAATCGAATCATCATAGCTTCGCAAAACTCTGTTCTCCTGACGAAATCAGTTTCCTTCAAATGATGTACCCTATTGAATTTATATGGGTGCATTTTATGTTTTTTTAATATTCTCCTAACACTCGATTGAGATAATCCCAGATCAATCTCGGCATCTTGGAGAGAATTTTGAGGATTCACGCGAAAATATGCAAGAACTGTAATTTCGTTGTTCTCATCTTCTACTACACTTTTTTCTGTGTGTATAGTTTTCTAAACGAAAGATCCGACATTTCTCAAGTTTGTCATGGTTCTGTTAATGGTCTCTCTCGTTGGTCTGGGTCAGTCAGGAAACCTCTCAATGAACAGTCGAATCGTTCTATCTACAACTTTATTACATTCTCCATGAAGTAGAATGAGATTTAAATAATCTTCATTGGTAAAATTAGGCATAGTGATCGATTTTATAACTTAATACGAATTATCACCAAATTAATAGTAAACACAAAATGCTACTGAATGAAGAGGAATTTGGCAGATGTATTTAATGATATCTATCATTGAAAAAAAAGAATGTAAAACATGGTAAGTTTTTGCATATGGTTCATAAGGAATTATTTATTTATCACTGGAGAGAAAATCGATGGCCGATTAGTTGAAATAAAGAGGTTTCCGATACAAATTCAAATCAAAATTCGCCATCTATTTAGGAACAACCTGTAACTCTTGCATATTAGGGTAGTAAAATCTAAAACATGGTTTAAGTAACAGTTCCTGAAAATTTCATCTTTTTGGCGTGAAGGGAAAAAGAATAGCTGAAAATTCAGGACGAAAAACAGTTTTTTGTGAATAACTCAGAAAATATCCACTTTAGGGCAAGGGTGTGATGCATACACTCACATTATTTTTTAACGTAGATTCAACATCTGCCATAAAAAAATGGGGTTCTAATTTGAAAAAATTGATTTTTCACGATTTTGTCATCACTAACTTTTAAAGCGATTTTTTCACCCCCTGTATCATTAATCGCGATTTCGATTTTTAAAGTGGATACATCAATCTTACATCTTGAAAAATCCCAAAAATGAAAATTTTCCATCCAAAAACCTTGAAGTTATTCTTGTTTCAGCGGAGCTCTATTTTCGATTTTTTTTTCGAATTTTCCCGCTCAGAGAGAATTTTCCAATCAAAACTGAAAAATGTTACATCAAAATAACTTGAAATTTTCTAAGAAATCTATTTCTGCAATAAAAAAATGGTGTTCTGATTTGAAAAACGGAAGTTGACGTCATTTCCGGAAAAACCGAAGGTGCTCATGCCTTGAAAATATTTTAGATTTCATCAGCATCGTGAAATACTTATAAGTGCTGAATTTCATTAAAATACGTTTTGTAGTTTCCCGTATAAATATGGGTGAGGTTCCTCGTGAAAGACCCTGTATATATATATATATATATATATATATATATATATATATATATATAGCCCTCATCGACTGGTCTGTCACTTGAATCATAAGAAAAACACATGTTTTGCCTTCTTTCAGTCAGAGTGAACGATTGTAGTTCATCTTCCATTTTAATTTTTTCCTTACCTCAGTCAATTCTGCGATTTCCATGCTTTTTTCTTGTTATAGTCAATACGGCATCGTGGAAAAAAGCGTTAACGGAAAAAAATCAGAATAAATAATAATAATATAATATAATAAGGAAGGGCACGATATTTAAAGATGATCCTGAACTCATAACTGCGAGATCTCTACTTTCAACTAATATAGATGTTACTTTTTTTTTGACCTTTTTCTGACTAAGCCAAATAGCAGCCTCTCTAATCTGCAAGGAACAGATGAGAAGAAAACAAGAGGGTTGGAGAATAACGAGCATTGGCCTAAGAAATTCAATCAAAAATACGCTGCTAGTTACAAGAAACAGAAATGCAAAGAAAAAACGCGTTATAATTGCAGTCGTTGCTTAGTGGCACTGTGTCCCGAATGTTTTCGTGACTATAATTCTTGAGTTGAGTGAAATTTTTTTTTTCCTTAAAAAAAAATATACATCGGAGGGTTTCATGAATATCTTGATTTTATGGGAAAATTACATCAGAAGACTACTTGAGTTACATCAGTACCGTTGCTTGGCTACGAAAATTCATAAATAAAACTTTCACAAAAACGCAAAGACCTTCCTAAAAATATTTCAGTAGATATCTGACGTATTCAGATCACGGAAATTTCCTTAAAATTTCAATTATTTTTATGTATTTTGTATTCACTGTTACCAGTCATGATTGAATTCAATCACAAAGTTCTAACTTTTGAGTCAAACTCGAAAATTTCGTATATTTGTACGAACCGCTGCAAATGCTGCAAAAACCTCAGTGAGATTTTCAAATACATTCCTCTATTTATAAACCAAATTTATGTCAATCATTCAATGCAGATCATTGACATTCAATACACAATTATTTACACAATAATACACAATTAAGAACTTTTCATAATATTATAATATATTTGGATTCTTTGGTATGTTGAAAGCTATTTTATTATCGGAAACCCACTTGTCAATGAAATGTAGCATATGATATACAAATTTAAACGAATAAATTTTCAATACTCGGTGCCCACCTACGCTTCCAACTTCATTATTTCGATCATGGTGAGTTTGCTAATTTCCGACATCGACGACCCAAAACTTGATAGTTCTATTGGCACCTACTTAACATTGAAACTTTTCTGAGCACCTGAGTTTGTAGTTGCTCCGACTGAATTGCCAGCTTCAGTCCTCTTCAAGTTAGATTGAATTCCAATCTTGTGAATAGTGCTTATTTCAGTCGGGCATATTCATCCTGACAAGTGGGTAAACTGATTTCGTTTCGCTGGAACTCAACTCCTTCAATTTCCAGATGTATACAAAGACAAACTGTGTCATTACAGGCAAGTCGTCAATTCCTCTCGCCTTTGAAGCTCACAACAATTGTTTTGAATAATTCAATATTTGTTGACTTAGCGTGATTATTTCCCTATTCTTATATGACAACATTCTGTATGAATAGATTTATAAAGGTATGCCGAAATGATATGAGTATTCTGAATTTGATCACAGATGTTGCCGTATACAAACAAGCCTATCGAGATCACTTTAAATACAATCTGAACAAGGCACATTTATTATTTATCTTCGAGCAGTAAACTTAAATCTGTGACAAAAAACCGGACTGTTTGACAATAATTTATGGTGAAAAAAGAGAAATTTAGTCCTTCCTTCCCACAATCTTTATTTTGTGACGATTAGTTTCGAGACTTCTCTAAAATAGTCTCATTTTCAAGTCTACAGCTACGAAACAATTGTTTAAGTACACTGGTGTAAAAGTCATTTTATATAATAAAACGAAAAACAAACAACACTTACATACAAGCTACAGGGTAAAATATTTGAAAACGGCTATTGTCATATACGGTCTTCTCACTCAAATTAAGTGAAATAAAATGGCGTTTTACAAATTACAACCAAATTCAAAAAAACGTAGAAAACTAATAACAGAAGAAAAACAAGGCGACATCTAGAAACACAAACAGATGGGTGCTGCTGTTATCTGCAGAACGGGATAGTAATCTGCGATTGAAGACCGAAGAAATCTAATTTGATAAATAACAAGGATATAGATGCACCTGTCGATCGTAAGTAGTGGAGTCTACCGACTTTCTTGTAATTCTTGTGACGCGTTTTATATAGGGAGAACTTTCAGAAACTTCAAAACCCGCATAAAAGAACACCTAAGATGTCTCAATCCAAATTCAACAGGCTTCTCGTATTCTGCTAAACACCTCAGCGACACTGGTCATACATTCGACATGAACACTAATTTTACAACATTACATGTAGCGAAGAAGGGATCATTGTTAGACAATCTAGAAAATATGGAAATACTCAAAGCTTAAAAAAAATAATGACAATATTTTGAATGTTCAGATTGGTTATGACTACACACCTGTTTACCATTCATTGTTATGATTGATTCAAGACTTCTGGGGTGCCGGTTTGGTTGGTTAATTTTAATAGATTTCTCCGCTCTTCAATCACAGATTACTATCCCGTTCTGCAGATAACAGCAACACCTATCTGTTTGTGTTTCTAGACGTCGCCTTGTTTTTGTTCTGTTATTAGTTTTCTACACTTTTTTGAATTTGGTTGTAATTTGTAAAACGCCATTTTATTTCACTTAATTTGAGTGAGAAGACCGTATATGACAAAAACCGTTTTTAAATATTTTACCCTGTAGCTTGTATGTAAGTGTTGTTTGTTTTTCGTTTTATTATATATAATGACTTTTACACCAATGTACTTAAACAATTGTTCTGTAGCTTTAGACTTGAAAATGAGACTATTTTAGAAAAGTCTCGAAACAAGTCGTCACAAAATAAAGATTGTGGGAAGGAAGGACTAAATTTCTTTTTTTTCATGATGAGTCACCCACATTTACATGTCTTGTAAAATTCAGAGAGTTAACACGTATGTGGAAGTAGCTCCTCAGAAAACTAGTTTTTTCAGTGCAAATACTTATATTTACGCTATCAATTTTCTTAAGTGCTAATATTGTGCATTCAAGGTAGGAAATTTTCATGTGAAAACCACCATTTGGATTATTTTCCGGCTTATTTTTTAATTGTTTTTTTCCTAAGAATTCATTTCACCTTTGTTTATATTTAATACGCACCTCGATTGCGTCGATCACCCCACCATTCCCACCTCTGCGTTGAATGTCGAATACCGATACCTGAGACAATCAGTCCTCATTCTCACTTATCTCAGTACTCCTAATAACTCGGAGTGGGACGGTTAGCGCATGAATACAGGAGATATTCGCCTTGTTGCGTGATTTTACGTTCTTCAGTCACTGTACTACAGATTCTCTCCTTCCCCAATTTCCCATTCCTTACCTTTGTTGCTTACCTTTTCTCTTCCGTGGCCCACCCTATCTGTATATGAGCCTCTCTTATCGGCCCAAGAGAGTGAATTTCTGTAACCTCCTATCCCCTTCCTGAAATAATTATCTGCTGTTTTCACTTCACACAGCTAAAATGGCCAAGTGTCATGTTTGAGCGAAGCAAATTTCCTCTACTCGCTGTTTGAGATGCTCTGGGTGTAAAAATTCTTTCCACTTAGACTGTATCAACTTATCGCCTGAGGATCTGAACTTGGTTGATGCGAATTGGGTGTGTGGTTACTGTAAGATGGAGAGCCGATCTCTTCGCAGTAAGTCCTCTTCTTTGTCGGTGCAGGTCGATTCCCGACAGCTCGCGTTGACTCCTATGAGTCCTGATCAGTTCAATATGATCATGGCAAAACTAGGTGATATGTGCAACGATATATCCACCATCAAAACGAACCTTCGAACGCTTCAGACCGATGTTACAGAGTGTAAAGCTATCCTAGAAATGCATACATCTGATACACTTCGTCACAACTCCACTTTGGCCACCCATTCTGAAGCTATTGATCAGCATGACACAGCTATTGCCTCCTGCTCCTCCAAGATCGATTTCTTGACTGAAAGCCACAAGTCTCTCAAGGACGTTGTCGACTCCACTAATGAAAAACTGTCAAGATTCGAAACATCGACTGCCTCCGATGGTGTCAGTTCTAGTCCGGGCCTACAACCATCCGAACTACTTGACCGTCTTCGGAGGTCCTACAATGTATTGATTCGTGGTGTACCTGAGACCGATCTCAGCGAGGATTCTACTATCGTCTCGAGGATACTTGATTGTGTGGCTCCTGATGCAAATTCACAAAGAGTTTCGGTTATGAGAATTGGCAAACCATCTAACAATCGTCCTCGAATTTTAAAAATTTCATTTACCAACCCTGTGATTGTTACCAGGCTTCTCAGGAATAAGATAATGATGAGGAATAAACCGGAATGGCGAAATTTCAGCATTTCGGATGATAAGATACCTACTCAAGTCAGGGAGTTGAGCACATTACGTAAGGAGCTCAAACGCAGGATAAACGCAGGAGAAACTGATATTATTGACATCAAATATCGTTCCGGAACTCCTACCATCACTAAAATATCAGTTTCTAAACAGCCAAAAAACTAAATACGCTTTGTGAGTGGTCTATCTTCTACACGAATGCACAGTCTTTGTCCTCCAAATATAATGAACTGGTAGCCTACGTTGGATCCTATCATCCGACGTTCATTCTAGTAGCTGAATCCTGGCTCCATCCTGGAATTCCGGACTGCTTGGTAGTATTACCAGGCTATTCCATCTTTAGACATGACAGCACAACTACGATTGGTCATGGTGGTGTATGCATTTATGTAGCTGATAGCGTTTGCGCATCTTTCACTCTTCAGCCTTCGGAGCTCGATCTGCCAGGAATTGATTGTTTGTTTATTCATCTTTGCAATGGAGGATCCTGCTGTTTCACTATTGGTTGCATCTACCGACCTCGCCCTGGTCCATCCAATTCTCAACTTGCTGGTCTTCTTGGCAGTCTTTCTGTGAGCAAACGAAGTCTATACATAGCAGGTGACTTCAACATGCCCGAAGTAGATTGGCCTTTATCGTCAAAAGTTTATAACACCGCCTCCGCTATTCTTGTTGACAACATTCGCGAAAACAATTTCACTCAATTAGTTGAGTTTCCGACCCGCTATCGCAATCTACAATCTCCTTCACTTCTTGACTTGGTACTGGTCAACGATCCTGACATTGTTCCGAGCATCGATCAACATCCACCTCTGGGTAAATCAGACCATATTATCCTTTCTTCTAAGTTGCAGCTCATTTTTCCTTCCACTAATGAGAAAATCTTGAAAACTATGAAAACAACTAACTACCGTCAGCTTAATAATTTAGTAGAAGTAATTGACTGGGTATCTCTCCTGCAGCCGGAAGCTGACGTGGAACGCATGGGGAACATTTTCTCTGGAAAATTGCATGAGCTTATCAACACTTGTACATCGAGAACAAACATCACCTTCATTCCGACTAAACCGTGGATCAACTCAAATATCCTCCGGCTAATTCGTCATAAAAAATCCTTGTGGCAGCGCTATATTTATCGTAAAGATCAAAGAGACTATGATGCCCATAGAAGTTTCTCGAATTACCTTTCCTTCATAATTACTATAGCAAAAAAGGACAATGAACTTAAGCTAACACGGTCTAGTGATCGTAAGAGTTTCTTCAAATACATGAGGTCTACATTAAACACCAAGGTTGATACTCCATTGGTCTATGGTCGGAACAACAGACTATGCTCAGGTCCAGAAGAGTCTACAAACGTTTTGGCCTATTCTTTTTCGGAATCATTCACACTAGAATCTGGTCAGCCTCCCGCAATAATTTCGCCCGGTATATCCGCCGAACTCAGAGACGTAACATTCTCTCCGTCTATCGTGAGGGCCAAGCTTTCTACCTTGAATATACAGTCTGCTCCTGGAACTGACGGATTTTCTGCAAAACTGCTCAAGGATTGTGCCCGTTCCCTGGCGCTCCCCCTTTCACTAATCTTTAACCGCTCATTCGAGACTTCTTTCCTCCCTTCTTCTTGGCGAAGTGCACGTGTTACGCCTATTATCAAAAAGGGAGATAAGCGTTGTGCCGACAACTACCGCCTCATCAGCTTAGTCCTGGTCATTGCGAAGGTCTTTGAAAGGATCATTCTGGATGAAGTTATCCACTCCTCGCTTGCTCGAGGCATAATTCCTGATTGTCAACATGGCTTTCTCCCGGGGCGCTCTGTCATCACAAACCTCCTTGAAAGCGTCAACTCCTGGTCGTCGTCCCTTGACAAAGGAAACCCGGTTGATGTCATCTACCTTGACTTCTCTCGAGCCTTTGACCGTGTGCCTTATAGACGTCTCATCTTCAAGCTTGATCATGTCGGGATTCGTGGCTGCCTCCTCTCGTGGATAGAGGCATTTCTTTCGCATCGTTCCCTCCAGGTTCGTGTTGGAGATGTTCTCTCTTAGCCGACAGCCGTTTTGAGTGGAGTACCTCAGGGCTCGGTATTAGGCCCGGTTCTGTTTCTTCTTTTCGTTTCTAACTTGCCAAGACATGTCAGATCCCACTGTTCGCAGTTCGCCGATGACACCAAGATATTTAGCCCCGTCGGTGCCTCCTCTAGTGTAAGGACTGGCAGCTGCCGCTCAACGGTGAGAAGTGCGTCGTTCTTCACATGGGTGCCCGCAATCCGCGCCGGAGGTACTTTCTCAATGAATGTGTCATCCCTGTATCCAGCAGCCATTGTGACTTGGGTGTTATAATGAGGGATAATCTGAGTTGGTCCGATCATATTCTCCATGCGGTAGGCAAGGCCAAGAGATCCTCATTTCTGATTCAGAAAGCATTTGGCAGGTGTGACCCCCTAACGTGCGCGGCTCTTTTTCGAAAGTATGTGCGGCCTATCATAGAGTTCGCTGGCCCTGTTTGGCATCCGACGTTGTGCCGCGATTTATCTTTACTGGAAGGTCTTCAGCGTCGTGCATCGCGTTTACCATACGGTATCTCACGCCCGTCATATAGTGAAAGACTTTCCATGATGAACCTACCTTCTTTTGTGGACCGCAGGACACGTGGCGACCTTATAATAACTTTCAGAGCTCTGAAGGATATGTTTGGTGTTAGTCTGCGCAACTTGTTCACGTTGAATACCGACAGCCGTTTGCGTGGTCATGCTTTTAAGCTCCGCAAGGAGGACTTCAAGACAGTGCAAAGACAACACTTTTTGACGAACCGCGTATTCGGGGTATGGAATGCTTTACCTTCTGTTGTGGTTGAGTCAGTGTCGGTGAACTCATTCAAAAACAGTTATGACAGTTGGCGTCTACACCGGTGTGAACCTACCAGACCAAATCCACCAGACCGTTTGTTGGAAACGCCCGAACGCGGTGTCCAGTGGCGTACGGATATGCAGTAAGATGAATGGTGTAACACGGCTGATTCGCATAAATAATGAACAAGGGATGTCAAACTTTATTGAATTTCTATTAAAAAAAGACTTCTACAGGAAACGAGGGTTGATTTTAACGGAGCTATTTCGCAAAGATATGAAATATCAGTGATCCACTATATAGGGAATATTTCGTTGGATCATTACATTATCACTACAATAACACTCGGCATGAGGAATTGTTATTTAGAAGTAAATATTGCCTGGAAATTTCGTTCCCTTGCAAAGGAATCCAGGGGTGAAATTTCATCCCCTATTTTGAAAAATTCGATATCTCGGAAAATACTGAACGAGCACAATTAAACTCGGTACGTAGTACTGTTATATGGATTCGAACATGTGGTGAAAATTCCGTCCACTTGCAGAGCGAGCCAGGGGGTGAAATTACATTAATTGTGCTCCGTTGAGTATTTTCTGAGATATCGAATTTTTCAAAATAGGGGATGAAATTTCACCCCCTGGCTCCCTCTGCAAGTGGACAAAATTTTCACCACATTTTCGAATCCATATAACAGTACTATGTACCGAGTTTAATTGTGCTCCGTTGAGTATTTTCCGAGATATCGAATTTTTCAAAATAGGGGATGAAATTTCACCCCCTGGCTCCCTCTGCAAGTGAACAAAATTTTCACCACATATTCGAATCCATATAACAGTACTACGTACCGAGTTTAATTGTGCTCCGTTGAGTATTTTCCGAGATATCGAATTTTTCAAAATGGGGGATGTAATTTCACTCCCTGGCTCCCTCTGCAAGTGGACAAAATTTTCATCAAATGTTCGAATCGATATAATAGTCACACCTACCGAGTTTAATTGTGATCCGTTTAGTATTTTCCGAGATATCGAATTTTTCAAAATAGGGGATGTAATTTCACCCCCTGGTTCCCCCTGCAAGTGGACAAAATGTTCATCAAATGTTCGAATCGATATAATAGTCACACCTACCGAGTTTAATTGTGCTCCGTTGAGTATTTTTTGAGATATCGAATTTTTCGAAATAGGGGATGAAATTTCACCCCCTGGCTCCCTCTGCGAGTGGACAAAATTTTCACCACATGTTCGAATCCATATAACAGTACTACGTACCGAGTTTAATTGTGCTCCGTTGAGTATTTTCCGAGATATCGAATTTTTCAAAATGGGGGATGTAATTTCACTCCCTGGCTCCCTCTGCAAGTGGACAAAATTTTCATCAAATGTTCGAATCGATATAATAGTCACACCTACCGAGTTTAATTGTGATCCGTTTAGTATTTTCCGAGATATCGAATTTTTCAAAATAGGGGATGTAATTTCACCCCCTGGCTCCCTCTGCAAGTGGACGGAATTTTCACCACATGTTCGAATCCATATAACAGTACTACGTACCGAGTTTAATTGTGCTCCGTTCAGTATTTTCCGAGATATCGAATTTTTCAAAATAGGGGATGAAATTTCACCCCCTGGATCCCTTTGCAAGGGAACGAAATTTCCAGGCAATATTAACATCAAAATAACAATTCCGCATGCCGAGTGTCATTATGCTCTCGTCGGATATTTTCCGTGATAATGTAATGATCCAACGAAATATTCCCTATATAGCGGATCACTGATATTTCATATCTTTGCGAAATAGCTCCGTTAAAATCAACCCTCGTTTCCTGTAGAAGTCTTTTTTTAATAGAAATTCAATAAATTTTGACATCCCTTGTTCATTATTTATGCGAATCAGCCGTGTTACACCATTCATCTTACTGCATATCCGTACGCCACTGGACACCGCGTTCGGGCGTTTCCGACAAACGGTCTGATGGATTTGGTCTGGTAGGTTCACACCGGTGGCGTCTACGTGGATGAGTGGAGTTACTTTTCACTTGGTGGATTTTTGGGGATCTTTGACTTGTTTTAAGCACTTCTACTACTCTTATTTACTTTATTACCCTTTGGTTTTTTTTTGTGTTTATATAATTTGTTCATTGAGTTTATAGGCACTGCCTAAACTCTCATCATTGTTATAATAAAAATAATAATAATAATTTATCTTCCAATTTATTTTAATAATTTATGGTTTCACAACATCTTATGAATGCACCAGAGCCCAATTGAGCAAAAATCACTCAGTTGGATGTTGGTAGTCGGCACATGTTACCCTTTATCGAACAAAAATGGGCGTTCCGCTGTCCGTTCTACTTGAACTTCTTAGCAATAGCATTTTTGATTTTAATAAGAATAATAGACGAATTCGATGTGATAGAGGAACATAATTATTGTAAAAAATAAACTAATTGGAGGCATTCTCAATTTGGTGAGGGGAGAGTTATATGATACCGCCTATAATCAGGAAATCGTTAAATATTGTAAGAAACAAAATTCAGTCATGTGGAAGTTATTTATTTAGGAACGCATACTGTTCAACAAAAACTTCCAAAATACGAACCAAAAGTAATTATTCTCACACAAGGGGGGCGGAATTATAAAACTTCATATTTTTTTTTTACAACTTCAAAACTATATGGAGGAACGTATCCTGACAGTACACAAGCATTAAAAATGTATAGTTTCAAAGTATCACAATATAAATTCGGGCATTTCGGTCGTGAATTATTTCTCGAGGTTTCGCCAGTTAGAGTGTCGGGCATCTTCAGGAGTTATATTTCAGTTCACACTGAGCTGTGCTGCCTGAAGGAACAGGATACATTGAACGATGGCCGCGAAAGCCTCAACCAATTCAAATATAGTTTAACTAATCCCTTTCGGAAGGTACACGAAAAAATTATAAGGATTGACGAAAAATATACTACAGCGCATGCTATCTCCTTCGTCATGATTACGGCGCACGAGGAAGGGTAAAGGCATTTCCGACTTCGATGTATACGCCCTGCATCACAGAACTACACTTCATCCATCGAGAGGCGATAGCGCTACAAACCAACAAGGAGGTGCCAAATTCATCAGAACCGGGTGTGATGTTCAATGTTTCAGATTTCAGATTTTCTGAAGAGTTATGTTTCCATGTTAACCATACGCTAGATAGGTAAATCAGATTTCTGTTCAGTCGATAAATATCTTTCGTGGTGATTGCCCATATCGGAGCGTTCAATGGAACATATTGCGAGTTATAGTTTTACAAATAATGTCGAGTTCTACAGATTCTGCCCAAGAATTTACTACATAAAAGCGGTCAAAATAACGTGCATTTAGTAGTACGGAAAAAAGCAATATTAATAATATTTATACATCGACAATGGAATCATACAAACTTATACATCCCCTGGTCCTAAGGGTTGGGGGTGAAAGTTTCAAATTCAAGAATTTTTCCGTTGTTTGTGTATTGAAGCTAGCTTATATATCAAATTTCAACTTGATAGGACATCGGGAAGTACCCTTAAGGCTTTTGTGATCATCAGTGAGTGACTGACGAAATCGGGGGTTTTTAGATGTCTATAAAATCTGAAGTGGAGCTTTGCACTTAAATCTTTGCACTTTTGATGAGTTCACTACTAGCATTGTATCCTGAAAATTTTGTTCATCTACTATATCCCAAACTCAAATTATGAGTGTTCAGAAATACGACGAAACACTTCGATAAATATAGGTAGTGCCCTGGCGCCGCGCTTCGCTAGGCTCGTGTTGGCGGGGGCACTACCGTGCCACCAGATTATAGTCGACTTTGTAAGTACATACATTGAATCAAAAACAACCAATAATTTTAAAATATATATTCATAAATAAATCACATAATTGTGGTACCTAATACAGATCTGGAGAAGGCGGAGAAAGCACTAAACGGGAGCCAATGAAAATATTCATAACCTTGCAGGCGTACATTTAGTTGTTTACTGCCAGTATCAGTTCTGGCTGGATATACTTTAGTGGATAATTTTTGAATCACGCTGAAGTACGGAATTATCAACCGATCGTTATTATCCAAATCTCCCCCATTTGAATGAAAAGTACAAGACTTCATACTTAAAGTATATTCATTTCCGTTATGGAAGAAAAGTTGGGCATTACGGCATACTGGCATTGTCGTTTCGAAATTAACATTTCTAAACGAGTGATTTTGTATATTATATGAATGGAGTGGACATAATTTCTGAATTTTTGATTTCTCATAGCTACCGATAAAAATGTCCTAGAAAATGGCTTGGGACGATCTGCAATACCGAACTCTTTGGGATGGATGAGTACTAAAATAGGACTATCACAATATACAATCGATTGTGTCAATATCGCGAGGGCATCGACGAGCTGGATCGATTCGCTAGATTATGATGATATAAATGTATGTATGCATAGCCCCCTGCCTTCCGCGGTTCTTGTCCTCACTACATCAGTCGTTTTCATAATATTTCATTCTTCCTAGTCCCAGACCTTTACGCTCCACATCCTCCTTCTCTGGACTTTTCACCAAGAAAAGGTTTGCTGAATATCCCAACCAGGTCTCATTTTTCATGAAAATCAGGGTGGTGGCAGTTGCTTTCAGCGTGGTTGACGGGGGTGCCGCCGTATGAGAAGAAAAATACCTACTTATATTTGAGCGACCCTAACCTCAGTTCTTCATTCTAACAATACTCTTCCGTAACCACTTCTAGCACTTATTTGGACTTATCAAGAGAAGCCAATACACTAAACTGGGAGCTCAAGCATACACAAAATATGAATATGAAAATAAAAGAAAATAATAAAGAAATAACTGACTAGAAGACACCACGCAAACATATCAGAGAAAATATATGACCCCCTTGGAACTCATCACTTTAAGCTCGGCTGTAGTCGGTGCTCAAATCAAACCTCACAAAGTAGTTTTTGATGAAAAATTGATCCGTGATCCGTGATTATTTGAATGTTGAGATACGTTGAGATCTTGATCAAATTTATACGGTGATAGTGACGACATAAGTGTCGTCAGGAGTTTGCATCGAACGTACCATTGGGGAATAACTAGAAATGTAATGAATTCATGTAAATACCAAGCTATCAACGAGGAGGTTTTTTGCACTGTTGGCAGCGGGCTTTGAACGAATCCACCAACAACTGTTGGAATTTTTTGGTTCACGGTCGCGAAAAGAATTGGTCGTTCCCATTCACTCAGAGAAAATTATATTAGGGCCCTGATTTGGGGCCACTGCTAAAAACTCATTGAGTGAAAGAGGATGTAAAGAGTTATTTTTAGCAAGTGATTATTCGATTGGATGTCACTGCTCTGCAATAACATCACACCTACATGATTCAAATATCGAAGTTTTTTATGAATATTTTGTCTTTGAGGTATATGAGTTACTGATGATGCAAAATGGAGCTGAAACCGGTATATCTCTCATCTCGACAAAATCTAATATTATTTCTCCAATCTCATGACGCAAGATGGCGACGATGTCGAAGTCACAATTTGTAAGCGAATTGAATAAATGGAAAAAAGATTAACTTATTGAATACATAATCAATAAGAAAGTACCAATTGGTGCTAAAACCATTGGAGGTTCATGTGCAGCACTAGATTTGGAAAATTCTGAAATCTTTGAGGAATCTGAGGTAGATGGAAAATGTTGTTACAAATAGTGTCAAAAGAATGAGATCGAAAATGTCAATACTCGTAAATCAATAGGATTAATGGAAAAGATTCAACATCAAATGAAAAAGCGTTTGGACGAACAGGAATTGTTAATAAGTAACCTTAGTAGAGAAAGTGGTAATAAATCGAATCATGCATCAATGCAGCATAAAAGTGAGGTTAACAAAAACAGAACACTGGAGATTACAAAGAAAGCGGATAACATTGGTAACACAGTTGACTGCGGCAGTGTACATGCTCTTCTGAGTAGGCCCGATCTCGCACCGGCCGATGGAACTACTTCTGCTTTTCAACCAGGAGCGGCGATGGGAGGGTTTCAGAACGCGAATAATTACGCAGAGGTGTTGAAAAAGGGAAGAATGCATAAAGAAAAAAAGGAAGAATAGTGAATGGGAAAGCAAAAATGGGAAGTGAGGACAATTTTAGAGGAGCGAACAGAAAAGCTTGGTTTTACGTTGGTAGAGCCTCGAATGACACTAATACTGAAAAGTTGAATAACTACCTACTTTCTTTGTTTCCAGGCCAACATTTTGAGATGGAGGAGTTACAGAAACATGGAAAAAATATGAGTCAAGCTTGGATGTGATTATTCATTGTTAAATAAGATAAATGATCCTGAAACATGGCCAGAAAATAATATCGTTCGACCTTTTCGATTTTTTCAAGCCACCAAGACAGTATCAGAAGATAAATTGTAGAGTTTTCACTATCATGAATTATAATATAAAGTCTCTGCGGTATAAAGTTAATCAGTTGAACTAACAAGTCGATGAAAGTGATGTGGACTTGATGTGTTTGACTGAAACTGGGTTACATAACGATCAATTAGGTTACATTCAGTTAAATAACTTTAATGTTGTAGCACAATACTGCAGACATCCTTATGGACACGAGGGTGTATTGTAAGCAACTAAGGATATCTATAAAGCAAACCCTGTTGAAATATTGAAGAACGTGGCTGTTGAAAAGGAAGCGGAATTTTCAGGTGTATACTTGAGTAATATAAACTCAGTTATACTTGGAGTGTATAGGTCACCATTGGGTTCGGTTGACGTATTTATTGAGCGATTATTCTTCAGAAAACTTTAATGAGAAAACATTAATAGTAGCAGGGGACTTTAACATCAATTTCTTGGTAGATTCTAAAGTATGGCGAGCTGTGACTGATCTATTCAAATCTTTTGGCTTGGAACGAAGTTTCCACGAGGCATCAAAGAATAGTGACAAAACTGGAAAATGTATAGACAATATATTTTTGAATATAAACTACCATCATAATTTAACATCTGAGCTACATATGTCAGATCATCTTGCACAATTTCTGAGTAATTCTGTTTCAGATAATTTATTTGAAAAGAAACCATTGACACCAAAGGAGAATATTCTGTTGAGACATGAGTTAGCTCAAATTACTTGGAAAGATTTAATTGAACAACATGTTGAAAAGGCATATTCTAATTTCCATGAATGCTTAATTCACATATTAGATGGGTCGATGCCTTTGGTGGAAAAGCAATTCGAAAAAAGATACAACAAAAAAACTGTTTTGGAAGACTGGAGAGATCAAAGAAATGAATACTTTGGACGCACTGGATAGAATTGCTGAAGTAAGAAAGGATGCAATATCCATATCGATTTATAAGTCATACAAAAAAAAATATTCACAAGAAATAAATAGGGTCATAAAGAAAAAGAATGGAGAATATGTCCACAGAGCAGAAAATGAACAAAAAGTTTTTTGGAAGATTATCAAAAATAATATTTCGCAAGGATTAAGGGAGGATATGGTCTCGAGGTTGGATGCTGATACATTGAATTCTTATTTCGCTAGTGTAAGCAAAAAAATAAGTGAAGAGATGACATTGCTAAACAGCAAAATCCAAGAAATGGGAGTACCGATAGTGAAATATCTTTTTTTTTTAGTGTACTGCGAAGGAGGTAAAACAGATAATACTATCCATGGAACCTAAACGAGCAGTAGATATTTATAATATGAGTGTAGAAATATTGAAAAACTTCAGTGAAGATCTAAGTCACTCAATTTCTGTTCTAATTAACCCTTAACTAGTATGGTGATTCAAATTTACTTTCAGGGTATGGTAGGGTCAATTTTGACCCTGTGTATTTTTTTTTCAAATTCAGAAAAATATATTTTTTTCTGTATGAAGAATTTCTCTTTGGTAATCAAACTACGGAGTGAAAATGTATTTATTGTATTCCAAACATGCAGAATGAATGAATTATAAATTTCTCAGAAACTTTAGAAAAATATTATAATATATCTCTGAGAAAAAAACAATTACAAAAATAATGAATTTTTACTCGAATCTTGCTTTGGGATGAGTTTCTTCGAAGGTATATGGCTGTAAAATGTGAAAAAACGAAACCAGAAAAATTCTAACAAAAATGTTTTTCACGGTACTTACTATTTCCTTATATGTTCATATTGATCACAATTTTGGCACAGTGTTCTGACCGAACATTGATTGTTGCAGACAATTTTTTTCACATTTAGCACATTAATTGAAATATTTAATATCGAAGAAAGTATCAAATATCTTTATCAGAGGAGACTGGAATTGGCCTTGAATGACATAGAAGAAGACGATGATATTGAACTAGAATACGATAATATTAAAAATATCATCAAGAGAGCAGCTGGAGAAGCATTGGGAGAAAAGAGTACAACAAGAAAATATGGTCAGCCTATATGGCTCACAGAAGAAGTGAAAGCAGTGATAGAAGAGAAGAAAAATCACTATCAAAGATGGCTATCTAACCAATCAGATGACAACTGGCGCGAATATAAGAACAAAAACAGAGAAGTAAGACGGATCATCAAGCATGAAAAGGAACAATTGTGGGGACGTAAGTGCAGTGAGGTGGAGAGTTTGATAGGAGGATCCAGAAGCAGCGAAATATGGCGTATGATTAGACGGATGAAAACAAACCGTTCAGATCACATATCCCATAAAATACCAGTGGACAGATGGAAACAATTCTATGAGGAATTGCTCGTGGAAAACAGAGTCGAACATCAACAAGACACCAGGTATGACCATGAAGTACATAATAGTATAATCTTGTCGAGTCAAGAAGTTGAGGAGAATTTAAAATCAATGAAAAATGGCAGATCACCTGGGCCAGGAAATATACCTGCTGAACTTCTTAAATATGGGGGAAATGGTCTGATTTGCCGTCTCACAAATCTTTTTAATCATTGTTGTCAGATGTGTAAATTACCAAAGGAAATCAAGGTTTCCCACATTGTGCCATTGTTCAAGAAGGGCGATAGAAACAACCCTGGGTGCTATAGAGGTCTTAGTGTCAATGGATCAATCAGTCGGCTCTTTGGAAGAATCCTGCATAATAGACTCAGAAATAATATTGGTCATACAATTGGTGAAGATCAGAGTGGATTCATTCCAGGACGATCCTGTAATGATAATTTATTTGTTCTTCAGCAAATAATGGAAAAGAAAATATCGGTTGATCAGGAGGTGCACCTTGCATTTGTTGACCTGGAGAAGGCCTATGACTCCATCCCTAGGGCCCGTTTGTGGGAGGCTCTTAATGTTCTCAATACTGACGGGTCTCTTGTCTCTATGATTCAGGAATTTTATAAAGAAAATATATCTCGTGTCAGAATTGGAAGAGAGCTGTCGGAGCCGATACTAACAACTAAAGGCTTAAGGCAAGGATGTAGTCTATCACCGCTTTTATTCAATGCCTATGTTGAAGTAGCTCTTAAACGTTGGAAGCGAAATTGTCAAGGCATGGGAATTCCAATTGGAAACGAACATCTTTTCTCGTTGAACTTCGCAGATGATCAGGTGGTGCTGGCACAAGACTCTTTCGATTTAGAATTCATGCTGAAGAGACTCCACAATGAATATGAAAACTGGGGTTTACATGTAAGTTTAGAAAAAACAGAATATCTAGCTGTGAACACCGAAGCAAGATTTCAAGTTCTAATTAGTGATGAAGTTCCTATCAAACAGGTGGATAGTTTTAAGTATCTTGGAGTTACAGTGACCAAAGACGGCATAGGAAGAGAAGAAATAAGAAAGAGAATAAGAAATGGCAAAAGGATTATAGGATGCCTGAATAGTCTATGGTGGGACAAACATATTTCCCATAAGACTAAAAAACGAATTGGCCAAGCTTTTGTAGAGTCAACGCTTCGTTATGGCGCTGAACACTGGGTTATGGGTGCTGATATGAAGCGCAGTGTGTTAGCAGTAGAGATGGATTATTTGCGAAGAAGTGCTGGTATATCAAGACTGGAGAGGAGAACCAACTTTGAAATAAGGCAAATCATGAAAGCTGATGACACGGTGTTAGATAGAGTTGAGAGACAAGGTTTGAGTTGGTTTGGACATGTTATAAGAATGCCTGAAGATCGATGGCCAAAAAGATTATTTGAGTGGACTCCTGTTGGCCGCAGAAGGAGGGGCAGACCAAGAAGATCTTGGATAGGGTTCATGAAGGAAATAATGACAGCTCGGAACTTACGACAGGAAGATGCATGGGATAGGGAGGTCTGGAAGAGGGAAACGGGAAGACGGCACTTAGCTGTACCTTAGGCTATAACATTGTATAATTTTTTATTATATTGTGTTGTAGTTTATATCCCGTAATATATATATATATATAATATCGTTGTAAGGATTTAAAAACACCTAACTTCGTTTTGGAGTCTAATAGAATCTTCGATTGGTTCCACTGACCCCAAGCCTGCTGTCACGGTTTTATGCCAGACGCTAACAAAAAAATTACTAGCGTATATTGGTCATATCAATACACTAGGAAAATAGCTGCAAGGGGGAGGAACTAGAATCACTCCGTATCTGGCTATGGTACAATTTCATTTGAGTAGGGTCAATTTTGACCCCGCCATACCAGTTAAGGGTTAATAAATGCTTTCAGGAAGGATATTTTCGAAATGAATTGAAGATAGCAAGAGTTATTCCTATCTATAAGGGTAAAGGAGATAAGAACGATAGCAATAATTACAGGCCTATTGCCATACTACCATGCATATCGAAGATCTTTGGGACTGCAATCAAAAAGAGAATGTTGAAATGGATGGAAAAGAAAGATATTTTAAACCAAAGTCAGCATGGATACAGTAAAGGTAGAAACACCACTACTGCTTTAATGGAAGCGATAAAAATATGTCATGGAAGCTATGGATAAGGCAGAGTGTGTAGAAATGATATATTTTGATTTAAGCAAGGCCTCTGATGTAGTTTCACATCAGATTTTGTTTCAGAAGCTAAAACTGTATGGTTTCAAAGGAACCGTTCTCAAGTCGCTACAGTCATTTTTAGAAAAAAGACAACCAATAGTCAAGTGGAATGGTAGGACATCTGAAGAAAAAGAGAATTGTTATTGAGTACCTCAGGGGTCGGTCTTCAACACTGTGATAGTTTGTGTTCATTTTGTGATGACACTTCAATAATTGTTAGGTGGAAGAGATCAGAAGATCATGAAAAAAGGGTAAATGTTGCTATGATGGAGGTTGCGGACTGGTTTCGATCAAACTCCATGAAGCTGAATATAAAAAACAGTAAAATTTAGATTTGGGAGCAGAGAAAATTATAGTAGTGATATTTTTTTGGGAGTAATTTTAGACAGTAGACTTGGTTCTCACATGTGGATCATGTTTGCGGTAAGTTATCTAGATTAATATATCTTTTGAAGAGGCTGGTAACATGTGGTACTCCTGAAATGACTAGATATCCATATTTCGCAAGTTTCCAAAGTATATTGTTATATGGGATTTTACTATGGGGTGGTGCATCAGATGCTTCCAGAATTTTTATTCTTCAAAAAAGGGCAATTCGCATCATGTACGGGCTAAAAATGAGAAAATCATGCTGACTTGAGTACGTAAAGAACAGGATAGTAACTGTACCGTCACTCTATATGAAGGAATGTTTAAAATACACCTATCGACACGAGAGCAAAATGACCAGTAATGGATTCTATAATCCTTTCGATACCAGATACAAGAACGATCTGATTATACCGTTGCATGAAAAGAAAAGCACCCAAAAGTTCTCGACCTATTGGGGAATGAAAATGTTTAATAAGTTACCATCTGAAGAGTTACCTGAAAAAGCATTTAAGAAAAGAATTCATGAAATGTTAGTGAGTCATTCCTTTTATTCAATAGAAGAATTTTTAGTTTCAAAGCTTTTTAGTATATCTGTGAATTGACAAACCATGTAATTTTTTGATGGCAATAAATTCATTATCATTATTATTATTATTTTTTTTTTCTTTTTTTCTTTTTCTTTTTTTTTACTCAGCAAAGTGGTAATATTATACTGAAGCGGGAAGCAATCGCATCAACGCTTCATTCGTGGTTCAATACCTGACGAACGATTGAGCACGTCGAAAGGACGACCGATTTCTGCATTGTAGCTATTATCCTCTCAGGGAAGGGTAGCTGCAACTTCTCCAGTGCGCTCTTCAGCTTCAGATTTCGGTCCACTAGGCCGTTGCACGTGATTACAACTGGCAGAACCATGACCCGACCCAGGCAGTAAACAGAACTCAACTCCTGAGAAAGTGCTTGGTACTTCAAAATTTTATCATTCCTAGAACCTCGCAAATTTTCATCCAGTGGTATTGTGATGTCTATTATATATGCCTGTGGAGTTTGTTTATTATTATTTGTTTATTATTATTATTATCGGGATATTTATCAACGACTCAATCATGTGTGAGTACCCTTCGGACAGTTCTACATGTTCCTAATATTGCGGCTTTCTGGGTGGTGAGTATCCAATTTTCTGTTCTCTTTATTTTTATCTTAATCAATTCATCTTTCAGGTGGCGCTCGACAAGACCATTTCATGATATTACCAGTGGATTATTATTATTATTATTATTATTATTATTATTATTATTATTATTATTATTATTATTATTATTATTATTATTATTATTATTATTATTATTATTATTATTATTATTATTATTATTATTATTATTATTATTATTATTATTATTATTATTTTTATTTTTATTATCATAATTATTATTATTATTATTATTTCACAATTCATTTGGAGGTGATGATATAAACCAGGTTGTTGAACACACCAACGATTTAATCTCTAGCCATTATTCGTCTAATCGTTGAGCAAGTAGATAGAATCACTGCTTTTTGCATGAGGCTGATTACTTTCAGGTGTTCCCTTACTCCTATCATTTTCAGAGCCCAGAGAGATTCTTTGCCTATGAGGCCGTTAGCAGATACAATTACTGGTACAATATTAACCCTTGCGAGACTATGGAATTTTTTAATTTCATCTGCCAAATCGAGCTATTTGCTCATCTTTTCCTGTCTTGCCTTTCTCACATTCTCGTCAAGGGGTATAGAGACGTCTATATTCAGGGCTGTGTTCTCCTTCTTATTCAGGACCAAAATATCGGGCTTATCATGTCTGATTGCTCTGTCAGTTATTATTCCCATATCCCAGTAAACCTTGGCTCTCTCGTTTTCTAGAGAATCCACTGCTTTGTAGCTATAGAATGGTTCAATTTCTTTCACAAGTTCTTCGTTCTTGCAGATTTCTTAGTTTAGAATTCCTGCCACTTTGTTGTGTCTGTCTAGATAGTCTCTTGGCGCAAGATAAGTAAAGGCTGATGTGAGGTGTTGTATTGTTATCAATGTAGAGTTGCAAAGTCGGCATTTATCATTTACTACTTCCTGTCTCAATACATGCTTACGGTAGCCCCTAGTGGAAATAACTTGATCCTGGATCGCGTGGATGAATCCTTCGGTCTCCGGCATGAGATATCCCTGTCTGAGGTAAGTAGTTGACAGCTGAGTGTCCACATCTTGGCTGTTGAGTGCGTTAGCATATCTTCCATGTATTATTATTATTATTATTATTATTATTATTATTATTATTATTATTATTATTATTATTATTATTATTATTATTATCTTCCGCAATTCTCATGCTTAGGTGTTTGCATGAGTAAAGGTAATGAGGGTTTTCGCAAACTCATTCCTTGTTGACGTTTTTTATTGCTTTATTATTTTCCTCACAATCCTACATGTTTCCATTACCGTTGATTTCTGCATTTCTGTTATCAAATGTGCAGGCCAGTCGTTTTTTTTCAATTCTTTCGGCAGCTCCGATGGTATGAGTCCTGTGACCGAAATGACAATGGGTAGTATATAAACCTTTTACATCTTCCATTATTATTATTATTATAATTTTTTTTTCTCCTTTTTTGAGGGTTTGTTTCTACAGATGAATCACGGATCAATAAAGACCAAGTGAAATCATCTGGAACTTCATCCTATCACGGACCGCACAATGGCTGCCGTCTGCAAGATTACAGCCTTCTGCAGTTGAACGTAAGTATTCTCCGGTACGTTTAACTTCGACAAATTGCTTTTCAGTGTCTTGGGAATGATGCCAACGCCAGAGATAATCAGTGGTACGATATCTACACTCTGCATGCCCCATATTTGTCGAATTTCTTGTGCTAGGATTTCGTACTTGAGGAGTTTTTCTTCATACTTTTGTTGCAGATTGTGAGCACTGGGCACAGCAATATCGATGAGGTAAGTCTTCTTTTTCCTTCTGTCTACCAATGTTATATCGGGTCTGTTATGCTGTACGGTCCTGTTGGTAAGGATTGTCTTGTCCCAATAGATCTTAAACTGTACATTTTCTTTGACAGCATTTGGCTCGTATTTATAGTAAGGTGTCTCATCGGCTTCCATGCCACACATTTTCAGTAACTCTAAATATACTATTTTGGCAACTTGGTTATGCCTCTCAATGTACTTGGTTTTCGCCAGTTTTGTGCATCCTGATATAATGTGATATATTGTCTCGGTTTTCTCTGCACACAGTCTACACTGGTCACTCTGTATATTCTCCTTTAAGATATACTTACTATAGTTCCTCGTTTTGACAACTTGATTTTGGATAGCTATCATTGATCCTTCTGTTTCTGGGTTTAAATACCCTTGTGTGAGCCATCTAACAGATGCCGGTTTATCTACATATGGTTCGTCTAAAGCTCTACAGAATCTACCGTGCAGTTGTTTGGATTTCCACTCACTTAGCAGCTTCTGTTGGTTGCATGCATATGTATGTCCTCTTTCGTTCTTTAGGTCCAGTGGCGTCAACTTGTTGTCAGCTTGAATAATGGTATGGTGCAACAAACCATATTATTATTATTATTATATGATAAGAGATTCTGAGCCTGGAAAATTGTATTAATTTCGATTGTTACTATTTTGAATTAATCTTTGTTTCAAAAAAGCTGTTTAGACCAGGAAAAACATCCAGGTAGCTGGCAGAGCAACTAATGTGTCTGCTTTCAACGGCATTAAACTGTTACATGGACCTTTACATGCAAATTTTGATTCGATATACATGTAACAAAAAAAAATCGTTTTGGTCTATGATGCTGTTAGTTGTGATTGCTGCCGCTGGTCAAGTCCAGAACATGGCGGGTCCATGGGTGGTTGATAGATTAGTGGCTCCAAACAGCTAGGATATCTTCTCTCCTAAATAAAACTGGAGTGAACAAAATGGACAATGTTACGTGACAACCCTGTTATAAATCAATTTTACAAGCAGGAATTTTCTGATTGTCTATTTAGAATGCAGCTTCAAGAATATATGTATCGTAGGGTTCGGTCCTTGAGCCCCTTTTGTTTCTACTATTTATTCACAATCTTCCTGTTGATCTGCGGAACATTTTCTCCAACTTGGTAGCTTTTGAAGCTATCTCGATTATCTTGAGGATTTATATAATAAGTCTGTTCGCCGATGATGCCTCTGTGGCAATTGCATCATCATATTTTGAGAAGCTGCAGGGGTTATCAGAGCTTCTCTTACAGAGCTTTATAACTTGGTGTCATAATTATAACTTGATGATAAATATTGAGTAAACTGACTGCAGGTATCTATTTCACCATGAAGCAGAATGATCGTACACTTGTTATTCGTTATCTGGATGATGGTATCTTATCTGAAGAAACTTCCAAATTTCTTGGTATTTGTCTTGACAACCACTTGAACTGGTCGGAGCATGTGGAATACTCATGTGGTAGGTTGAACAGTACTTATTATGCTATGAGTAAGGTGAGGAATTCATTCCCCAAAGAATCACTCATTTGGATGTGAGGAAACTCTTCTGATTCTGTTAGGGCTTTCATAGGGCCAGACGTATTTTACGTATGACTTCGAACGTAACATCAGTCCTATAGACCTTCATTTGTTGGATATGGAGTCTCAACATTGTTCGGTATTTTGATTCTTAAATGTCTTTTATATGTCAAAGAAAATGGAAAATATTTAATGAAATTGTCTAGTTTTCATGCTTAAAATACAAAAACATTTCACATCCCTAAACACAAATCCACCAAGTTCAAGATGTCACCAAAACCGGTGTCGCAAAACCAGTCTATAAAGGCTTATAATCATTTGCCAAATAGAATTTGATCACCCAGTTGTATGGTGTTCAAGAAATTAGTTAAAAACTTATTGTTAGAAAAATGTTTTTACCTATAGAGTGAAGGATTACTTTGATAATTGCACTATTGAATATTTGCATTTTGTTTCTTTTTTATTGTGACTTATACTTTACATGAACATGTCCTAAAGGAGCATTAAATATTAGTATTTTTATTATAGAATTTTGCTTGGGTAAGCTCTGTGATAAATATCCCTATCAAATCTAAATTTTCTTAGATTGGTAATTGTACCACGAAAATAGATGGCGTTGAAGCTCATTGTGGGAGTGCTCTATTTAACCTCTATTGAGTTAGTTCATGGTATGCGCTGAATCTTACTTCGAAACATAGCATGGATCGAATCACAGCCTTTTCATTGAACTCTTGATAAGAGTGAATAGAAATAAACTATCAATAAAATGTTCTGCTTCAATCGTAGAATCCTAGCTCCTTACCTCTTTTCTCTTCATCGCGAACCTGTTTATTCGGCATTTTTTGTCAAATTTTCAATTAATTTCATCAGAGAAATAAATTTCCATTCTCATCCATCTTAACGAATTGACTTATTCTTCAATGAATAATTAGTTCCAATGCGAAAACATGTAGCTTTCCAAATCTTCAAATTTGATCGAAACAATCTTGAGATTACATTACATTTCACCCATGCCTTCTCCTGTTTTCATTGTCATTTCTAAGTAACGTTGTCGCAGAAACGGGACTGAAGTTTACTCTGTGTAACAAGATACTCACTACCAGTTGTTGTTTCACGATCAGAATATTGGAGAAAACATTATATACGCTACAATATGGAGAGTGATTATCTCCTTAGTTTCAAGAGAATACTCGTGGGATCGGGTAATCTTTGTTACCCGAAGCTGTCTGAACAAACAACTGAGCAGTAGAATGTTATGGGGGTTGAAGGAAGGACCGTATCAGATTCGTTCTCTTTTCAGCGTGATCTGAGTAGGAATATTAAACTAGATTTGATATACCTCGATTAAATAATAAAATGAGTTCTTACAAGGAATTGCTCATTGGATGGGATTTTTTAAGAATATTCAATTCTCGGTTTCTCTACATTCTTAAGGGTTATTTGCTCCTCATGAACGATTATCCTCAGCTCACTTCTACAGCCCGAATTATTTGCCAAAATACGGCAATAGCGGATAAAGCAACTCGATAATATATGAACTCTGCCGACATTCTAGAGCAACACATTCCGTTAAAAAACATCGTTTGAAATGCCTACGTGAAAATACTGAACATATGACAAATTTGTAATTGAAAACTTATTAGTTTTTTCCCCTTTTGCCTCAACAACACTCAGCGGCAGCAGGAAACATAGAAGTGAGCAGGAAAACGGGTATGAAAATGGAATCACTTCACTTCTGCTCTTGCAGCTAATAATAACGGTGTCGTAGGCGCCCTAAATTGGCGGTTTTTCGTGCGGCAGTCAAAGAATCTACAGTACGGGAGGCACTATGCAGTAAATGACTACATTCTACCAAGCTCCTGTACCTCTTCTCGTGAAGGGAATCGCCAAATCGTAGTTGTTTCGATATTTATTATTGTCAAAAATCTCAACTCAGAAGGCAGATTGAAGCCAAGAGAATAAAATTGGGTTCTTGGAAGATATGAAGTGAAAATGAAAAGTAAAGATACAAAATACTTAATATGCCATTGCCCCAGTCGCCATTACCGAAACTTGTTCACGAAAGAAATGATGGAACATATAGTGAATGCTCACAGCCTTCGTTTTGGGAAGTGTGAGTAGCAGTTTAGGTGGCTGAATATAATTAAGGAGGCTCTACTCTTTCACCGAGTAAAGAGAAAATTCTTGAAAACAAATTCAGACCTCACAGAATATGTCGGGAACAAAACCGTATTCAGATATTATTACCCTCAAGAGAATACATATATTAGACAGCATAATTTTATTTCCATCCATTATATTTTCTCTCATTTCGTTTTAATATAAGTCATAATTGTATTTGAATTGAGAGGAAATTTTAATATATGTGCGAGGAATATGTTCTTCTGTAGATATTGCTCACAATTAAAAATTCAAAAATACCACAGATGCAAAGTAGATAAGTTTTTTGTTTAATGGACCAAAATAGTATATTCTAAAACAAGTTGCAGAATGAGCTCCTATTCCAACACGAATGCGAAGTTCGAAAACGAGCGACGAAGGAGCGAGTTTTCGATAGCATGAGTGTTGGAATTGCCTTCTGCAACGAGTATTAGACGGTATTTTCTCTATTTGAGTAAATTTTTGTGAAATACTCTCGAAATTCAAATGAAAATTCTGATTAGTGACTTTTGTATTGTATCTTGGCAGTTGGTGTGACATACGAAATTTGACAGATCACGGAATTTGAATTGATTTGATTCGAAACTTGATTCGATCGGAGGTCAGTACTGACAATCATAAAACGAAAAATAGAACTGAAAACAATGCTGTAATGAGTTTCATTACAGCACTACTTTTAGTACTGTAATGAACTCATTACGATACTGAAATAGAGAAATATTATTAAAATATTGGATAGGTACATAACTATAGGTAAATATTAATATGCTCAAAATCTGACTTTTCATGATTTAACTTCGGAAAACATATGAACGAATTCGGACTATTTGTCTATGTCACTGCTTTTTCGATGGAGCTTGACATATTTGACTATGGGCCTTGTTCCAAGAAGAAGGGAAGATAAGTAAAGTTTATATGTTTCAGTTCTGAATTAATCGAAATTCGAACTGTCGCTTTCTATTTAAGTGCAATTGAATCACAAAGACATACTCCCGGATATACTTTATTGCAAGATCTGCAGCTCTTTCCTTTGAATTGTCAATGATTATAGTTTGACATTAGAAAAACTGAAGTTGTCTACTAGGTACTTCGTTCAAAGCAACAAATCTTTTCTAAATTTGTATTATTATTTAAGCAAAAATAGTATTCTGTTTCAATTGCAAATTGATTTGCATCATCAGTTTTTCAAAACTTTCAGTGAAAATGTGAAAAAGTTTTCCTCTTAAGCTTCCAAATCTTTCTATATTCCAAGTATTATTAACGAGTCCTTATCAGATCATTTCTTATTCCAGAAGGAGAAGAGGATTGATGGCCTCTGTTGTGGGTTTCAATGTTATCCTAGTAATTAAAGAAATTATTCACAATTTAAATGGCCGATTATTTCAGATGTACATCTCAGGGAATTCTAAAATGTGGAATTGATTCAACTTTCAATAAGAGTAGATAAAGTCCCTACTCATTCTTATTTTTCTATTGACTTAAATAGCTCATAATTAATCACAACATCAATTTGTAATTCCTTCATTGATCGTTATATAACTTTCTCTATCACTGATCAAATTCTCTTGACGAGATAACACACGTGATTCAAATTTTATCAATCATATATTAGTTGCAAAAAAAATGTGGAAATTTTCCTTGCTTGGTATTGACTCGAATCGAGTTTTGTTTTTCCTACTTCTTCACTATCTGGGGAACTTCAATGAAAATGGGTACAATTGACAGGTGAAGATAATTCGGTAGTACCTATATACACAGTTTTCTTTTTTTGGTATTGGTGACTTTGTGACTCAGTGCTTTATTACGTGATCGGGATAACTTTTTTTGGTGTCAATCTGAAAAAAATTGAAGGCTAGTTGATTTCTTCATATTTTAAAACATAGAATATTTTTCAACCCTTTGAAACACGTTCGATTTTCATTGTTAACCAAAAACAACGTGTTTTCTGTCTTAAACCACAATGTTCCAATAGGTTGAACCTAGGGTTTTCCGAACGTTGGAAGGACCAAAATTGTATATTATATAAATTTTTTTCTCAAACCGATTTTTCGATAGAAATGAATATTAACTGATCTGATTAACATTGAAAAACTGGATTAAACGATGAAAATAGTTTCTTGTTTTAATTGATGAGCTGGTCTAACTTGAAGGTTTTTTTCATTTCTTACATTTTTTCAATTAAACAAACTTCACCTGAAGAGAATAAAAATTTACAGCATGAGTCAATTCTTCATGAAATCAGATTTATCATTCATTCTAATTTCTAACAAATGAATTATGTAGTCGGAAAAAATGAAATTTTATTTTGCTATCATTACCTCTCACATCCCGATCGTAATACAATAATTAGGTACTCAATTCGCAATGTGTAACGTTTTGATGAATCTATTTTATACTATGACCTTTTCCTCTCCCTCGATATGGCACCGCTCGGGAAATGAGCATTTCAGAGCAGTAGTATGTCATCTTATATGTCACTCACTTATGAACAATTTCTTCTGCGGGTAGTTCAGCAGAGCAATATAAAAATGGGTTCTCACCTGAAAAAAAAAATAATCTTAGTTTGTTTTTCCGAAAATTCAGGAAAGGTGGAATTTTCATGCAAAAAACTCCAAGTTATCAACATTGGTATGAACCCTTCTATGAAAAAATATTAAGGGTTATTCAAACAGATTAAACAGAAAAAATTGTATTACGTTCAAAAAACAAAAGTTGCTATCATTTCCGGGGAAAAATTCATTTCTCGGTAACAATATTTTGGCAGGCTTTGGTTCGAGTTTTTGTTGGCGTCACATACAGCTCCTTACTGGGAAGGTGGCCTCCTTTCATACCCTCAAGACCTCAAACGCATAATTGTATTCGATACCACGGCCTAATTTGGCATTCCATGTATATGATTTGAGGTTGCAATATGTTACTCGTATAATCGTAAATTAGAAACATTTTTTTGAAATCTTATGATCAGAGCTTATGAGACTAGCTTAAAAGAGTACAAAATTTTGCTATTTTATCGATTGTATTATTGCAAATTTAAGGAAGACCTGAGGAAAGGGTTGACACATCAAAATGTGAAGAAATATTAAATGACAATTTGAAGAACAGATTTCCGGTAAATTGAATTACTCATTTTGAATTTCCATAATCAAGACAATCCAGTGCTAGCTGAGGATATATTTCGTCCCATCTTGCAAAGTTTTTCTCCGAAGAGACGTCTACTTGATTTACGTTGAATATAAACTTCATCCTCGAGGTAAAATAAAATGAAAGTTTTATTTCAGACTACCTATTACTCCCTTGTGGGATCATTTAGCTGCAGACTAGAACGCTTTACTTCAAATGCCAATTTGAATATTTCTTTTCTGTCCAAGAATAAGAAAAATAACAACTAAATATAAAAATACAGGATGTCACAATTATCAGAAACCTTTAGACGTTTCTGGAGAACGAAAATTAATTTTTTTGGCAATTCCTCAGGAATTTTCGGGTTTTCGAACGTATTATTGTTTCGGTTGCCTTCTGCAACGAGTATTAGACGATATTTTATTTTATTCAAATTTTGTGAATTCACATTATACCTTCTGAAAACTTTTGCATTGTATCTTGGCAATTAGTGTGACTATAAGGAAAATTGACAGATTACGGAATTTGAATTGACGTGTGTCGAAAATTGAAAGGATCGAGAGTGTTGACAATCACAAAATGAAAAATATAAGTGAAAACTATGCTGCAATGTGTTCATTGTAGCACTGCTTTCAGTACCTATTGTAATGAACTCAATACGTCACTGAAATAAAGAAATTACTATCACAATTTTGGTTTGATTCATTGGTTTCATAGGGTTCTCATACGAACAAACTATTACACTCCGTTTCAAAACTATTGTTATCAGAGTAAGCTATGCAATTGCAGTCGTTGGATTTCTTTCTATCTCCTCTATTTCTGTTCTGTGAGTACGAAGTTATTCACTATAATACATTATAAGAGTAATTCTCATAACCTGTAAAGCAGCCGTATATCATCATTGCTCAAGAGTCCTTTGTACGATGATATTATTTCATCATTGTTGTATTGACGAACCCAGCTCCGATTGCAAAAAACAATTCAGCTTAGATGGCGAATGAAATATGCATAGGCACATTATTGCACTGGAGATCAAGCATGTAAATTCAGGATTGATGATAAAAATAGCATGAAATGCTTCAATATAAAATCCATCAGGCTTTCAAAGAAATCCAATGTGGAGATATCGTTCATTAAGACTTCAACGAATATCACTGAAAGTTGCTTCTCTATAATTACTCTTCAGCAATCTTTACATTGTTGATAATTTTTGTAAATTCGGCGAAATTCTGGATATTTTTTCTGTTTCAAGTATAAGGCTGAAGTAAGTTTACAGGCTGAATTGTTGAAACAAAAAGAAAATATTCGTTGACTAACTGTGAATTATTCGTTGTGAAATGCTATAATAGAAGCCTTTAGAGCAACAACGATATAAGACACAAATTCGCCGAATATGTATGCATATTCGACATTTACAGATGTATGAAACTATGGTATAAAACCTTTTATTTTTTATACATAAATTACGGAAAAAGTTCATAGGGTTTCTGTCATTCAGTTGTCAAAGCAATCCATTTATTTTTTCCATAGTATTTCAAGATTTGATTTGAACTTTAAAACGTGATTATCTGTGAATGTTAGTGTTGTCCTGTGTATCGTTGTTGCCTTAAGGCCCTTCAATTAATAGATCACTTTTTATTCATATTTATTAATACTGTCCATTTCCTGATACATTAAATAATACACCCAATGTTCATTCTGATTGAAATTCAGTTACTTTTTCGGCTGTTCAAAAAATATGTATTTGAAGGTCCTCATTCGTACCCTTTTACTTTCTTGCGTATAACACGTCACATTCAAGGAAGTAACCTGAAATACACCGGATATAACTTCATTTTCATGGCGTAACGTTTGTAGCCTAGTACCAGTCAATGTGCACGTCTACCATTTTCGTGTCGGCCTATGTACACGTTTCATTATAGTTATTTATGTACCAAGTACGTTATATAGATCATAACGCCCGGAGGGAAACATTCGGCCCGAGGGCCTCTGGCCCGAGGGATGAATGTTGCCCGATGGGCGTTATGATCTAATAACGCTCGTGGTGCATACATGATTTTATTTTTCACGAAGAAATTTTACAAATTTCATTACAATAAAAATCGAATGTTCCTATGATTCTCTTCCCATTTAACTTCTAGTTGTAACCATGACATTTGTTAATATTTCGAAGTTTGTTTTGCTGTCATCATATAAGTGAATGTCATTTCTGTTTTATTTGAGAAGAAATAATGGGAATGAATAGTAATTTACCAAATAATATAATTGAAAATGCAGTCAAAGCGACAAATAATCTATTACCGGAAAAATCTAGAACGATTTACTAAAAAGATTACGGAATATTTTATCAATGGAAGTTGAAAAATAAAATTATTTCCGTAGATGAGACCGTGTTATTGGCGTATTTTCAAGAATTGGTATGCTATTTTACTTTTCATTTTGTTTATGTGTTTAATTTTTTTTCATTTCAGCCTGAAATATTTTGTCCTGCGTCATTGTTGACGAAATATTCTATTTTGAAATCTACACTGATTATCAATGAAAATATCAATATTTCCCAACTCTCTCGGCTAGTAGCGTTCTTCAAAATGAAATCTAAAGGATATGTTCCGAAAAAATCGCTGTTTTGACAGCAGATCAAGTTCATACATTTATCAATGAAGCTCCTGATGAAATTTATCTATTACATAAAGTAGTGTTAATAATGGGTGTTTTTGGAGGACTAAGAAGAGATGAATTGGTAAAAATGTCTATTAAAGATATAGAAGATAAGAGTAGCTGTTTACTTGTTAAAATACCCGAAACTAAAACCGGTATATCAAAGGGATTCAGTATTGTAGAGGGAGAAAAAATAGGAGCTTTGGTGCTGTTCAGAAAATATATATCCTTAAGACCCAGTGGAGTGAAGAATCTCAGATTTTTCCTCACGTTCCGAAATGGTCGGTGCACCGTCCAACCTGTTGCCTAAAATACAATAGGAAGTGTGCCTTCGATGATTGCCAAATACCTAAAATTGGATAATGCCAAGGCATATACAGGACATTGTTTGAGACGGACCTCAGCAACTCTTTCAACTGAGGCCGGTGCATCGTATGAAACCTTAAAAATGCACAGAAGATGGAAGAATGCATCTGTGGCAGAAGGTTACATAGAGCAGAGCATTTTCTCCAAAAACAAAGTATCGACGATGATTGCGAATACGGGTACAGAGTCTAATGAATTTTCAGGTGGTTCTCTTGTGAGAGAAGTTCCAAGTAGTTGTAGTCAAGATTTCGCTACAGAGGTTTCGAAAAAATCTGAAGATTCACGAGTAATTAATTTTTCCGGGAAATTCGAAACTGCACATTTTATCTTAATTAGACTTTATTGTTGTTTGTTGAGTTGTCACTTGTGCCAAAATTCTGGGAAATAAATAATTTCATTTCAGCTTTTCCTTCTCGCACAACGAGAGGGCATCATGACCCATAACGCCCGCTAAAAAAGCCCTAGGGCGTTATGAGTGTATTTATAGCAACCGTTTCTGAGGTAAAATAAACAGATTATGTACAAGTGAAAAATAAAGTTTATTAATTATGCCTTCTTTCTTGATTATACCTGCTTACTATATTATTTCATTCGTCCAGATCTGTAGACTTAAAAAAAATTTCATGATTATGATATCTGGTTCCTTCAAGTGCTGGATTCCCCAATATAATCAGTGTTAGTTGAGTTCCCAATAATGGCGGAGTTTGAAATATTTTAACGTCCACACATTTCCTAATCTCAATCAGTCGTACGTCATCGTTTCCTTCACGGAATAATTTTTTTCCTAATTCAGTGTGAAATCCATTCATTCTGCCACATCTTGTAGAACAAAATCATGCGAGAATATCTCATTCTCATTCTGTATGAAAAAACATAGATACTTATTCTATTGAATTATGTAGATTGTAAAAAAAATATATTGCAGCACCCCATTTTCTATCAGCTGAACTGGGTATATGAAGACAGTACAATAACCGTGGAATACATAACAATAAATCTCTTATCCTTTCTAGTTATCCCAGATTTATCTGAACCCTCTGCAAGTTTGTTCAAAGTCGAAAAAGAAAGATATTCAAAGTTGTAGCAATGTAATTTGGATCCTTCCATAGCCGAATGGCCTGGAATGGAGATTCTATATAACAAACGAACACTCCAATATGTGGAATGTCGGAGACAGGGTCATTCCAGAGGAAAGTTTGTGAATAAGTAGACGGAAACGGGCTAAGGCGAACTTAAGGGGCAAATGGAAGGAAGTATAAGGGTTCATCACCTCCCCTACCATATTGAATTCGTACGCCGACATAATGATGGGGCTACTTTTTCGGGTGGATAGAATTCAGATTTCATTTTGATGTCGTCAGCTAGACCTTCGAAATGGGATTTTGTGCAGTTGGAAAGATAGCTAAGTGCTCGAATTCATTCCTGAAGTATTCAGAAGTATGTCCGAATATACTGAATCGGTATTTTCTGCTCTTGCGATTCATACCGAATGAGCAATCTATACACGGAGGCAGAAGGATGAAAAATACGTTCAACTGATTCAATTCCATATTTTTGCCTCCGCATAAAATTCAAGTCTTACCGATTCCGCCACCTGAATAGTCTAGTATGTGAATTATATGTGAAGGGTGAACATTCGTGTTGCAACAACTCAAATGTTTTCGAAATTAATCCTGATTGCCAGGTATATTTTGTAGAGCATCAAATAATAAATTCTGTCATGTGTCATGTCATTTCAATTCAACAAATATGGTTAATAGTCGCGTAGTAACAAGCAGGCATGTATAGTATTTCTCTATAAGAGTATCGTAATGAGTTCATTACAGTCCTGGAGGCAGAGCTGTAATGAACTCATAACAGCATTGTTTTCAGTTACATTTTTCGTTTTGTGGTTGTCAATACTGACCTTCGTTCCTGTCAAGTTTAAACTCAAATTTTAAATTCAAATTCCGTTATCTGTCAAATTTCGTATGTCACACCAACTGCCAAGATACAAATAGAAAAGTCACTGCTATGTATAATCTGAATTTTCATTTGAATTTGGAAAGTTTAAAAAAAATTATCGGAGCTGTCCCGGGCACTGAATAAAGTGCTTCGAGCAATAAGCACAGGGAAAAAAGGGCTCCTTAAACTCGAGCACTAAGCACCAATTTCCATAAAAGGCTCGCGATTACTGATCACTTCGTGAAACTCATTCAAAATTCCGAACACTAAGTCCGAAGCACTTTTTTAGAAAGAGTTGTATGTGAGAAATAAAAATTGTAGTCTGAAACAAAAACTCACACATACGAAAAATCTCAGAAAAACAATTTTCTCATATAAAGTTGTGCGAAATTTTGAAGGAGATTAACCTCTGTCGGAGAATTTTATTCTCTTTATTTTCATATTTTATCTCATTTAAGATGGCTTTCATCTCATTGTAGATAGCTCCCCAGCGCACTAAGCCCTCTATGTAAGAATGAAAAATATCGGGGTAGATTGATAGGCCGATCTTAGCATCTAGTTGCCACCTCGTTCACCTGATTTGAATCCCTTATATTTCTACAACCAAAGTGCAGTAGAGAATAGTGACAAAACAAATTGAAAATGTAGGTGAGCTTCGGGAGATAATTAGGGAAGAGGTGTAATACCGAACTATGTTGAAAATCTTTTGTGAATTTATTTAATCTCATAAGAAATTAAAGTGAATTTCTTCAAGAAGAACCTTTTTTTTTCTGTCCAATCTGATAGAGAATGTAGTTAGTGTTATAGCATTTAATGTGCTATTTTTGGAATTAACATGCCAAACGTATGTTGTAAAATTTTTTTCCAGTAGAGTCAGTTACAGATGACAAAATTTTAATTTCAAATATTCGGTTTGGCAAAAAGTGATGTAACATTGTCCATCTGGAACAATCAGCTCGAACTGAACATTTCAGATTACAGAAGGACTAATCAAGTCTCGAATCAATTTAATGTGAAAAAAGGAGAAAATTATGGCCACAGAAGGTGTGTATTTTATCGAATATCTGAAAATGCTTTATAATTTGAAAAATACAGGACTTAGAATTTTTCAAATATTTTTCTGATAACCACTATGACTCAGCCTGTTACCCGATTCCGGCTTGATGTCGACTTCCGGGACACCCTGTATAACTTTAGTAGGACCTCATTTATGATTCGCATCTTCTGTGTGGTGTCCCCACACCTTCTAGGGCAGTAAAAGAATCGAGAGTGTTCAGAATAAATTCTTTTCTCATATTTTTTTTCACAATGGGCCACTCTTGAATAAATTTCTTCACTTTGCAGACATGTAGAGTTGGAAGTAATGCTCTGCTATTCACCAGACTTTTTATGGAAATGTGGTCGACGACGGAGCTTCTCTCTCTTCGGTATTCACGGTCAATCCAGAAACATTAGGGAGTCTGTCTTGCTGAGAGTACCTAATTATCGGCTAAATTATACAAGGGCGTCGCCTTCTCCCAGAATTTCAAAAAGGGTATGTACATATATGTGTATTGGTGCTCAACTAAGCATCGTATTCTGCAGAAGAAATGTAAACATATGTTTTGATTTGAATTTAATTTTTGAAAGTTTGTATTTCAAGTTATTTTGTATTTTTTCTTCAATTTTGTGATGAGGTTACTGCCATGAATGAATAAATAAATCAATAATTATTTTAAAATACCACTGGTATACAGAGTGAGCTAATCGTGCTTCATTTGTTGATAATTTTTGTAACTTTTGTGCTACGAAAATGATTAAAATTTCGATAGTACTCAGGACATAAGCTGAAATTATTATGAACTATAGGTACCTACAGGATGGTTCACAAGTGGTGAAATAAGATATCACCTTGGTGATTCTTTTTGACGAAAGTAACTATTTTCGCCAAATTTTAGGGTAATAATGGCTTGAACCAGGAATTATATTTGTCATAATTGCATTTTTTTCTGTTGTTTTCCTGAAAAATTTTCAAATCTTCTACACTACTTTTCTTCATGAATGACCTTCAGAATATGTCAATGAATCATTCAATAAATGACATCCTAATCTCAACATTGACTACTTCGAATCAAAAATCGACGTATGCGTGCATTTTTTCGAAATAAGTTCAATACTCTTATTATATGGTTTATTCCGTTTTTAGAAGCCGACCCGTACTATAGGTTCGTTCCAGCATATGTCTTGTGTATGGTATTTTAATAGTCATAAGAACGCAAGTCTTCGATTGAGGTCAGCGATCGGATTCAGGGGTGAAGAATCATCTATTGAGTATGCATAAGTAGTGATAGGTACAAGTTGTCACCGTATGAAGAAATGTTGATGTCACCCCATTTCATAAAACATTACTTCAACAAATACAACAGCGTAAATACAAAAAAAAAACATTGAATAAATTCGTATCACTTGCTTATCCATATGTCTCCTACACTGGTCAATATAGAACATCAAATACTCCGAGTCTATCTTTGGAGTAGACTGATAACTAAGCGAGTTACATCATCTCCATGAAGAAGTATTCACTCAAGTTCTGATTATTCGGATCCATTGAATATTGTCTTCTGTCCTTTCAAAGCAACCCCCATGTTTTCATGCTATTATATAATGTCATGAATGTCAGCACGAAACAACCAATCAATGAAGATTTAGACGAGAGACGGTTCAAGTTGAGCCCCTGTGGGATCCAAATCTCAACAACTCAACAGCAAACTCAATGCACTTTCCTTCCCAATATACTGAATTCTATCATCCCACCCCTGACCCTAAGATGATTTTTCAATCTATCTGGACGTATATTATAATTTAGTTTGTCAAAGACTTTAATCAATTCCAAACACACCGCTAGATCTATTCCAAGCATGTCCGTTCCACTTGATATTTCTTACGTACTCCTCCTATTTAATTTATTATAAAAATTGTGGAAATACTGAGAACAGGTTGTTCTGAACAACATCTCAATCTGAAACGAATTTCACCCAGGAAACAGCGGTCTTTACAGCATAATGTAGATGGCTATCCCCTCTAAGTCAAGGCGCGCATTTGCGATTTCTTGTCGCGCGATTGAAAGAAATTCGAAAATGTTTCATGCGTTCACTTGCTACTAATGAATCGTAGTATTTTAACATGGATTTTTCTGAAGCCGCTTGCGTTGAAGCTTAACTATAACCAGCCTAATGATATTGACAATGGGACCTTATAAAGCCCCTCAAAAAAAAAATAATAATTCAAACTCTACAAAAAGAAGTTCGGACTTCGTCAGCAACTGAATTGCGATTGAATTGTTGCAAGTTCGACTCATTCTGATTTGGGCCAATAGCGTCGCTTCAGAAATACGACTGTTTAGTCACAGCGATCATTTAGTCGCATGTGCGAGCATTCCTATTTGAGCCTAGGGCCGTAGTCATAGTCGACTCTCAAGATAAGGGTCTAAGGGTAACTTCGGTAAGAGATACTCCGACATTTCTCACCTGAGTGAAGAATACATCTGGCAGCATCGGCAATTGCGCATAAAATTCAAAGGATCTCTTCCCACATAGGGTATCTGGACACATCATCTTTCGCACATACCTCTTAAAACTCCTGTTATCTTGATATCAATTAGAATTTGCAATGAAAATATGAACTTTCACAGCATTTATTTCATATTTCGAATATATTTTTATGTGAAAAACCAAATAAATATCAACATAACCAAAAAAAAAATAAACCGGAATGATAATAAAGAGTCTGTCACAATGCTTTGGAATAACCGTATACTCATGTGTATGGTCTATGACATGGCGTCAGCTACTTGCTGGCGACTCACACTCATCCTCAAGGGTGAAATATGAATACGGCCTTTGAGTATAAATATAACTAATACTCAATGATACGGCCCTAAGCCTAGGTGCGCACTTGCGATTTCTTGTCGTTCGACTGAATAATCGCAATCGCAAAGAAAGCAATTCGAAAATGATCCATGCGCGCACTTGCGACAAAGTTATTCCAACTTAATTCAGGGATTTTCTTGAAAAATACTCGCGTTATAGCTCAACTACAACGAGCCAAAAATTATACAAGAGGATCTTATTAAGTCCCCCCTGAAAAAAATTTCACATTCACACGAAGAAGTTTGTACTTCGAAAGCAGCTTGATCACAATTGAATTTTAGCATATTTGACTCATTTCCTTTCCGGATAATCGCGTCTCTTCAAAATGCAACTGATTAGTCGCAGCGACTATTTGGTCGCATGAGCGTGCATTCCCATTCAACTTTAGGGTACCCGAGCACATGCTATTTTCTGTCGCGCAATCATTCAGTCACAAAATTGAATCACATGAATTTAGATGGAAACTGCACGCACATGAGACTAAATAATCTCCTCGACTAAACAGTCGCATTTTTGAAGCCACGCGATATTCCAAAATCAGAATGAGTGAAACTCACGACAATTCAATCGCAATGCAGTTGCTGCCGAAGTCTGAACTTCTTTGTGTGAGTGTGAATTATTTTTTTTTGCGGGGGGGCTTTATTAGGTCCTGTTGTTAATATTATTTGGCTCGTGATAGTAGAGATAGAACGCGAGCGGTTTTCATGAAAATTCATGTTATTACTGTATATAGGTAGGGTATGAATTATTTTTCGTTTGGTGGGAGACTATATGAGGGAAAATCCATCTCAAAATACTGAATTCAGTTGCGATTTATTAGTCGCAACTCTATTAAGAATGTAGATGGTAGGGTACTTTATCTGGTATTTGCTTCGCGAGTAAATTTAAAGAATTTGAAAAAAAGTGATGTTCATTTAGTGTATCCTGATTCCTATCATCCACCTGTAGAATTTTATTTATTTTTTTACAAAATATGAGAACTCTCGAGAGGCGAAGTTTAGCCTACGGCTACTCTTACACTTAACCTTATATCGGTTGTTCAGATGTAAGTAAGTTGAAATCTCATGCCTCATCTTTCCTCAATTTCAAGGGTGGTGATTATGATAAACTCAATTCATTTTTTAATGGAAAGCGATGGGACGGCATTTTTGATGATGTTATGTCTATTGATCAAGCAACAGCTTCTTTTTATGAGGTTTTGGAGGATGGTACGCGTTTGTTTATTCCAAGGGTGGTAATAAAAAATAAAAAATTCCCGTCATTTATGTCTATTTCAACGGTGAATTGTATAAAACAAAAGAAACGGATGCATAAGAGGTGGAAAAAATTTGGAGAAAATTATTATTTGGATAAATTTAGATTTTTAAGAAAGGAAAGTAAAAAACTCATTTCGACTGATTATAAAGTTTATTTGAATAATGTTCAAGATGAAGTGAAAACTTGCCCTAAGAGCTTTTGGAAATACATTAAGAACATACATTCTTTATATTTCACACCAGAGATGGTCTTGAATAAAATGAATGCACTCGAGGTAAATAAAGGTGCGGGATTTGATGATTACTCATCATATTTCGTAAAAATTTGTAGTTTTAAGCTTATGTTATCCATTGTCAAAATTGTTTAATAAGTCCATTAAGATTGGTGAATTTCCGAATATGTGGAAAACTGCTCTGTTGATACCGATATATAAGAATTCAGGTGGTAGAACCTTAGTTGAAAACTATCGAGGAGTTAGCAAACTGTCTGTCTTCTGCAAATTGTTCGAAAGTATTGTTTTGGATAGTTTATTTCATAGTTTAAAATCTTCAATCATTGAGTGTCAGCATGGATTTTTTTCGGGACGGAGCATTGAAACGAATTTAATTTTGTATTCGGAGTTTATATCGAAAGCAATGGATAAAGGAGCACAAGTTGATTCACTGTACACCGATTTTAGTAAGGCGTTCGACAAAGTTAATCACAACCTCCTTCTGTCTTCTCTGGCTCGGGTTGGTGTGCACGGGGATTTATTAAGATGGTTTGCCTCTTATATATATAATAGAAGTCAATTAGTTTGTGTAAATGGATACAAGTCTGCGTCGTTTGTTGCTACCTCTGGAGTACTTCAGGGTTCGCATCTGGGTCCCTTGTTATTTTTAATATTTATTAATGATGTGATAGACTGTTTCAAATTTTCTAAAATCCTCATCTATGCTGATGACCTGAAAATATTTAAGGAGATATCGACGGTACTCGACTGCGCTGAACTGCAGAGGGACCTTGATGCTTTTGAACAATACTGCGAATTTAGGAAATTAAAGCTGAATATCAATAAATGTGCATGTATCTGTTTCACTAGAAAAACTTCAGTCATCGAGTTTCAATACTGTTTTAATGGTGAGGCAGTGCAACGGGTTAGTCAGGTGAAGGACTTGGGAGTCATATTTGATTCGAAAATGTCGTTCAACGCACATGTTGATTACGTAGTCAACACATGTAACAGGTCATTGGGGTTCTTCTGCAGGACTTGTAGAGACTTTGATGATGAGACTGCAATTAAGGCAGTGTATTATTCATTTGTTTTCAGTAAGTTAAACTTTGCTAGCGTTATATGGACTCCATTTTATAGTTGTAATAAACTAAGATTAGAAAGAGTACAGAACAGGTTTTTGAGATTTCTTCATTTTAAGTTGACCAGGGTTTATGTCACTGTAGGTATCAGTAATGTCCGTTCTCTCTACCATCTGCGGACATTGGAGCAGCGTAGAATTTTAACTGACCTAGTTTTTGTATACAAAATCATTACAGACTATTACAATTCTCCTGAGTTGTTATCACTGATTGGTTATCACATTCCTAAGAGGTGTACTAGAAGCAGGCAGTTGCTGGCTCATTCGAATTTTCGAACAAATATCGGCAAGAACTCCCCTATAACGAGAATGTGTGATCTTTCAATAAATATTGTGGTAGTTTTGACCCATTTTTTATAAGTTTGTTCTCATTTAGAAGAAGAGTCGAAGGAATTTTCTGTGAATGATAACTTTTGTTAGTTGAGTTAGTTTGAATATGATCGCATATCTTAAAGTTGATAGTGTATGTTAGTCAATAGTATAAGCTCCTATCTGTGCATGATTTGATATTCTTCAGACTGTTATTTCTTGTTATGTAATTTGTGGATATTGTTGTGGATTTTTTCCTGTTGATGTCCCTAATTTTGAATAAATAAATAAATAAATAAATATTCTTTATTGTTGAAACTGTTACTGGGTTCCACTGGTTTGTTTTCTTATTCTCTAAATAAATGAATATTCAATGAAAAAAATAAAAAATCTCCTTGATTGTTCATTTTCGTGGAAGTTCTGTTTTAATTTTGGTTCTTTCAGCTGAATTCAAATCGTGACTTCGATTTCGTTTGAGTGAAATGGAAGGTAGACCCATTTAAACCATTTCTCATGAACTTTCTCCCAATTATTATCAATGCTTCCGATTTATCACATCAAGACGGAGATATATGCCTGATTCGTTTTATAACTTTGTGAAATAATTGAACTCCCTTCCAGTATGAGAATAAACATTACTCCAATTGATAGGGCAAAAAAAGATTTTTCTAATTCTCTGTTCTCCACATTCATCTCACGAAAAATCAAGTGACAGAATGCTACACTCCCCCGTAGAGATCTAGATACGGGATTGTTTTTCGACATTAAATATTCTGAGATTTATGGTTTTCTTGGTAATTTGGTTTAAGGGATCTAAAAGAGATTTATGTAGGGGTTTGGTTGTTTCAATCCTTCTCCTATGAATCTTAAACATCCTGTACTTCCAGGATGCTGTAAAACGGATACCTATTATGTTTTGCTTCAATATCGATGAAAATTACGTAGGAGTCAAGGATATCCTGTGTTTGTTTTCCATTCATATGATGGGTGATCGCCTATGATATAATCATACACACATTTCAGTGAAATCGAAAATGATGATATGCGCAGATCAAGATAATGCTTGAAGTATTTTCTATAAAGCGAACCTTACACATCGGTAATAATTACATGACAAATATTGACATCTCCTGAGATGTTCACCTCATTCCACATATTAATGATAGCTCGACACCAGAACCGTCGCAAGCCGAACTGTCGCCCCAGGCAGTGACCCATTTTTCCGCCCCAAAAGGAGTCAACTTTGGAGAATGCGAAAATTAAATTAAATAAGATAACTGGAATTTGGATCTATTCATTCCAATATTTCAAGTTGAGCCGACGTTTCGAAGGGTTTTCCCTTCTTCTAAAAGGAAGGCTAAAAAGTACAATTCACAGGTCAAGGATGTTTACATTATAATACCTCGGATGGAAAATTGAAGAAAATATGAAAGACCATTCAAAATTGGTAGGGGAAACTGGGATATTCAGGTTTATTAATTTTGAATGGCATTATTTAAAAATGCCTTCGATATTTCATTTTCTGTGTTACTCGTCCTTGCAGTACCTGTTCAAGGTACTGGACAACTGCTTGTATTCGCGTAGGTTGAAGAGAAGAAGACAAAACATGTGTGATTGTGTGCGATCAGTACAATTATAACCTTCATTATCGCTATATCCCGAATCTCGTTATAATTTTTCAAGTGAATTCGAACTTCATATCATTTCGGAGGATGGAACAACAAAGAAGGATATTAGAAATAGAACACAGCAAGGTAGGAGGGCTATTCGCTTGTTGAACTCGTTACTGTGGTCAAGCAGCATGAAACTCAAGACAAAAATGACAATCTTCACGACAGTTGTAGAACCTATTTTAACTAACGGTTGTGAATGCTGGCAACTTCCAGAAAAAGAGAAAAAGATCATAGAGACAGTGGAGATGGACTTCTTGAGAAGATCTTGTAGAATTTCCAGAATGCTACATATTAGAAACGAAGAGATAAGAAGGAAAACTGGGCGAGTTATTACAACAGCAGAACGAGTGGAAACGAGACAATTAATATGGTATGGGCACGTTATGAGGATGGATGATACACGATGGCCGAGGAGGGTTTTGGAGTACATACCACAAAGCAGAAGAAGGAGAGGAAGACCAACAACCCAATGGAGAGAGGGAATTAGAAAGAGTATGAGAGATAGAGCGATTGATGAAGATGAATGGAATGATAGAGAGAAATGGCGAACGAAATGCGGGATGCGGCATAGGCTGTAGGACCCCCGCTTATATTATTATTAATTCGAACTTCAATTTGTTCATTTCATTATTGTGAACTTTCAAATATTTAGACACTCAGTGCACTTAAGAAAACCTCCATGGAGGGAAATTTAAGAAAATTAAGACGAATACACCGACCTTGAAGTCCATCAAGTTCAACAGTTGTCCCTTACGGTGATCAATTCCGATTTTGAATGGAGAGGTCCTTCCGTCCATTTTGATTATTAATTTTTATACCAGCGTTTCTTTCCAACAATTACATTGGTCCTTCGTGCCGAATATTTTTTTTACTTAAATTTTCTCAATATAATTAATTTTCATTTTTAAGTTTGGCCAAGATTTTCATATTTCAGTCAGCTGCAAAACCAGTTGCGAACGGTCAGCTGATTCAATTTCTCGGTCAAGGTCGACAACTTCGTCGGGAACATTTATTGTTTACTTCTTTTCACGATAAAATAATAATCGCTAAAATAGCGATTTGATTATTTCGATCAATAAAATATTCATCATTTATTCTTTCAGCATTATTATATTCATCTTGCATTTAATTCTTCTCATTTTATTTACAACAAATTTAATTTCTACTTTACAATTTTCAACTACAACAACAAAGTCGTCAAAGCAGACGGCTTTCATCCAGAAGTGAATGTCATAAGGAGGAGAGAGGAAATTTAAGGCGTCATCAACGTCGACGAATAAAACATGACAGTATCCAGGTCGAACAGAAAAAATCAAAAAGGAGCAGGCATCTGAATTGAAAAACTACATGAAAGTATTTACCATGTCCGGATATGATGAACAAAAAATCAGGGGTGATTTCTAGACCAAAAATAAATGGTACCTCTCCCCATAAAGTTTTTTTCGAAGACTGTTTATTAACGAAGTTACAAGGTGTTAAGGTTGAATATTTTTCCCTGTTTTTCTGCGTTTTGACGCGTTCATAATATTCCGACGAAATTTCGTATTTGTTTCTTTAACGTGATGAGCAAAACGAATTCGGGAACCATTCTCTCCCATTCAGTAGAGGACGCCACATACGGGCCTATACTTTTATTTGAATAGTCCTAACTTTTGTGTGCTAGACTTCATGCAAATTTTGAAAAAAAATTTCATACTCTGGACTTTTTTACACAAAATAGTATATTCTAAAACAAGTTGCAGAATGAGCTCCTATTCCAACACGAATGTGAAGTTCGAAAACGAGCGACGAAGGAGCGAGTTTTCGATAGCATGAGTGTTGGAATTGCCTTCTGCAACGAGTATTAGACGGTATTTTCTCTATTTCAGTCAATTTTTGTGAAAAACTCTCGAAATTCAAATGAAAATTCAGATAGTGACTTTTGTTTTGTATTTCGACAGTTGGTGTGATATACGAAATTTGACAGATCACGGAATTTGAATTGATTTGATTCGGAACTTGATGCGATCGGAGGTCAGTACTGACAATCATAAAACGAAAAATATAACTGAAAACAATGCTGTAATGAGTTTCATTACAGCACTACTTTTAGTACTGTAATGAACTCATTATGATACTGAAATAGAGAAAAGGTATTTTCGTTTTGTTTCGATAAATCCGAGGATAAATCTATCCGTTTTCGAGAAACCGAAGAATATGAAATCTTGTAAATTGATTATCAATAGGCTGAAGGATCCTTGGTCGATGGCCAATTTCATGGGCAATACAGAACTGTTAATAATGTTATCAATATTAAACATTGTTATACTCACATAATAATAATGATACAAAACGATAAATCGGTCATTCAGATTAGAGGTCCGAAGGGACCTGACGAAACATACAGCAAAAAACTGTAAATAAAATATAATTTGAACACCCTGTAATCATCTCTCTGATTCTTCGTTTGTTATAATTTGGTTCACTGTCCAGTTTTGAAATGATGTGATGTCAGGGCTGTCTTATAAACCTTTAAAATAGTTTCACATTGTATCTGTGCTGTTTCGAACGGTTACTCAAACATTGGCCGGTTTGACCAACTGAGCATCTATTGCAGTGAGGGGATTTAATATACTACTAGCTGACCCGGCAGACTTTGTACTGCCTCAAAAAAAGCAACTTTAATATTATATTATTATTATTAGAACTCTTCATTGCATAAAATTTATATAACAGGGTTATCAACAATGTGCAATAGGCGAGCATATCGCGAAGCGATGTCTTCCTGCCAACCTTAACACAATATGTATTTTATAACTCATATAGTAGTACATAATGTGAATTCTATATTTCTATGCAAACTTAAGAAAATTTTCACAAAAATAATAAACAAATAAATTACTCCTGATTGAAAATGGACGAGGAGAGGGTTATAATGGGAAGAGGGACAGGAAAAGAAAAGAGAGGAGTGATATATCTGAAGAACGGCCTCAAAATGAAATAAAATGAATGATTAAAACGCTGACTCACAGATTGGGATTCGCTCCGGCTAAAAACCTCTTAAGGTTATGCTTGAATGAATAGAGAGATGGCCTTTGGACAATTTCTGTTGGAACACTATTCCAGAACTGTGGAAACCTCACTGAAAAGCTATTGTGTGAAAAATTTGTAAGATGCGCAGGTATTCGCAAAGTGAGATTGCCAAGTGCCCTAGTTTGACGAACACTGTCTCCAAGAAGCCGTAAATTACAATGCAGATACGTAGGTTCCCGCGATCCTAGTACCTTATATCCCAAGAGCAGAGTATGAAAAATGCGACGCTGTTTGATAGTCAATAAATTCAGGTCTTGCTTGAACTGACTTACGTGATCGAACTTCCTCAAATTATAAATGAATTTAATACCCGCATTTTGCAAACGCTCGAGCTTGTTCAACTGATTCATTGTTAAACCCATACAAGCAACATCGGCATAGTCAAGTATAGGGAGCAATAATGACCCTGAGGTAAGAGTCGAAGAAGCTTCTGGAGTGCTCTGAAAATCCCAACAAGCGCAACCTGGCGAGAAGTATATCGAAGTCTATGGTATCAAAGGCCTTGCTAAAATCTAACAGTACCAAAGCTGTGAGCATTTTCTTATCCATTGCTCCACTGATGTCATCCGTGATCTTTGTGAGTGCTGTGGTAGTGCTGTATTTCTGACGAAATCCTGATTGATAGGTGTTGAAAAGGGAATGTTCACTCAGATATCTCAGAATTTGGGAGTGGATGAGCTTCTCAAAGATCTTAGAGAGCGTTGGGAGTATAGATATCGGCCGAAAATCCTGTGGATGGAAAGGATTTTGTTTCTTCGGTATCGGAATAATTTTGGCGCGCTTCCACGCAGTTGGGAAAGTATCAGTCTCAAGTGAAGAATTATAAATATGGGTAAGTACTGGAAGAATTTCGTTTACTATAGGTTTGAGTAGTAATATTCCGATACCATCACATCCAACTGATTTAGAATGGTACTTACTTCTTCAGCACTAACAGCCATGAGCGCGAACTTGACTCGGCCAGGCAGAGAACTCGAATTGAGCTTTTTCAATGTGGATTGCTTAACATTGTCAATTAGATCAATGTCAGGGGTAACGAAATGTCGGGCAAGGATGAAAGGATCCATATTAACAGATTGGGGGTTTATTTCTTTTCCTATATCAATTGTACGTAGGGTACGCCAAACCTTACCAGGTGGAGTGTTAATGAGATTTTTCTCGAAAAATTTTCTCTTCTCGCTTCTACATAAGTTGTTACACCTATTTCTCATGACACGATACAATTCCCTATTTGCATCATTTGGGTTTTTGACATAAAGAGCTTTCAGTCTATCCCTCTGCGTCATATTTCTTCTAATTTCGTCATTCTGCCAGGGACATGCCGCATGTCTCACTTTGATAACTTTCAGTGGAGCCAACCTGTCGTATAGTTCAAGGATTTTGGTATTAAAAATATTCACTTCATCGTCTAGAGAGCGTGTTCTATAGAGCGATTCCCAACATATATCCTTCGCCGCCTGAATTAAAATAGTTTGATTCACCCTCTTAAGATCACGAAACCTAATGACTCGAGGTTTAGGCTTTGGGCACTTGACTTTAAAAGCAGCATAAATAAGGTCGTGACGAGAAAATTGATAGGCATGTTGTTGTCCATTAACTACTACTTTGCTCTGTATAGACGTGATGAGTAAGTCCAGTAAAGCATTGGAATTGTGGATACTATGCGTAGGATTTCTATTCACGAGCCTTAGATTGTAAGATTCGAGCAAGTTGTTCATACGTTTAGAACGAGAAGTTTTCTGAATCATGCAGTTATTTAAATCCCCCATGATAATTATGTCTGAATAATCACCAACCATCCCATCCAGAACACATTCAAGCTCATCAAAATAACTATATGCCGGTGAGGAGTAGAGGACAACTACCAAAAGTTTTCTGTGGAAGTTAATCTCAACAAAAAGGTACTCAAGTTTTGCAGCCTGAGTTGAAGAAGATTGTGTAATTAGTTTGCAAGATAAGTTATCACGTATATAGATCGCAACCCCACCTCCACGACGCTGCTCCCTATCATTTCTCACCAATTTGTATCCCGGTAACCCGACAAACGATGACCTGATTGATTTCTTCAGCCAGGTTTCACTTATTAGTATAAGGTGATATTTACCTTGTCAGAAAGTGTTAACCAGGTCTTCGTGATGGGCAATCAGACTTTGGGCATTTTAATATGGCATACTAGTAAATTGTTTGAAGGTAAATTAGCCAAGTTGATACATTCACTGTCATCAGCAATAATATGTGAGGTATGGTCAGTGTCCACTAAGTTGCATATTTCTTCTTCAATATCTTCTAAAAGAATATCAAGGAATTGAGGAGGAGAGAGAGGAGAGTATTCAGGAGAATTCAAAGATGTCATGCACGAAATGAAAACACACAACCAAAAACGGAAAAAAAAATAAAGCAATAATACGAAGCAAGCCAAACGCTCCAAGCAAAATAATCAACAAAGCGGAAAAATGAAAAAAAAAATATATATATATATATTATATATATGAGTGCTTATCATCTGCTCACGTTCTTGCTTCTGGTACGGGTAGAGCGCTGTTTCTGTGAGGCTTGGGATCCCAAGTCATCTTCCACTGCTGTTGACTGTTCCAGGGCGGGTATTTGAGATGACGAAGAAATAACCATTCTTTTGTTCCCCACCAAAACATTGATACTACTATCTTGTGTCCACACTTTTCCCGGTCCAAATGCAATTCTACACCTTCTATACAGCTCTTGTCTACCCCGAGTGAGGAATTCGGTGATAAGAATCTTTGTTCCTTTCAACTTCTTTTTGGAATACCAAAATTGATTTTTGTACTTCTGTTTTGTGATAGTAACCAAAAGTGGCCTAGGATTTCCACTTGCCTTGTCTTTCTTCTTCCCCAATCTATAAACTTTCTCGATACATTCCTCGGAAGAGAAACTATCACTAAGATTCAGCTTTTCCACGACATCCTCCACCAACACTACAGGATCCTCGCTATCCCCCTCCACTATTCCATGTATCAGGATAGAACTTTTTCTGGTTTCGTTCTCTATCGCATCCATACGACTATCGATATTGGTGAAAAGATTTTTGATATGCAATAATGACGACGAAATGTTATTTTTGAAAGCCGTGAAATCGTTCAGCAGAGCTTCAAGAGATGCAGGTTTCTCTGGAGCACTTACAGCCAGTTGTAGTCTTCGATTGAAACTTTCGATAGATTTATTGAAATGCTCTTCGAGTCTACCAAATTCTGCCGCGAGATCCATAATGCAGAGAGTATATCCGATGAACGAAAATCTTCCGGGTTAAATCGATGCGAATCACAGAAACGACGATATCCGATGAACACTTACTCCCGACTGTTGTTAATGTTGTCAACTCGTATTCCAACAAACAATCTAAATCAAGAGCTGACTTTTTGATGTAAGAAGTCTACAACACTGTGGTCATGCAGATAATAATTAGGTTATTCCGCGTTTGAAGAAAATATATCAAGAAATTAACTTTATCATATATGACAGAATATTAAATATCCTCAACAATCAGAACGCGACAACCATAATAAACTATTATGGTATAATATCTTGAAAGTGGACATAAAATTGTTCTGTACAGTATGTGTTGCGCCAAACGTTGTCGTCTGTTAAATTTTTGAATGTTGGCCAAGAACTGTTCAGAATCATTAACTATCCCAGAAACTAAAGAGCGAAAGGGATCTGGAGGGGGAATGGCAATTGGCAATTAGATAAGCTAGCTGGCCCGGTAAACATTGTTCCGCCTTAGAGATGAATGAAGTTGTTTTTTTTTTTAATTAAATATATGAGGTGAAATACAAAAAAATACAAAAGTACAAAATATACAAAAACTTTAATTGCATTGAAATAGGTATGTACAGGGTGATTGTTTATAAATTACACAAAAGCTATCTCAGTTAATATTGGTAGTACACAAAAGTTCAAATGGGCAAATTTGCAGTATATTTTGTGGGCGTTCAGAATTCAGTACTAAAAATTGCATTAAGGCACCGTTAACCTAAAAATTCTATGTGAATTGTTGTTTTTCAAATGGCACACCCTGTATTTTATTTTCCTAATCGGTAGATTTCAAATATTTATATATACTTTATTGAGGTTTTTTTCGACAGTTTCTGAAAATTAGTGTTTTTTTTTGTCTAAATCTAAGGCAGCTGTAGAATGCCACTCGAGAATGCTGTGATTTATTTATATCGAAGTTTCATTTTATGGTCACCTGATAGTCTCTTCTTAACATCATTGGACCCTTTTTTATGGGGATATTTGAAATATGAAATGCCTGTCCTAAAAATTTTGAAGAAATTAAATTCAGAATAGAAGAAGAAATTCAGAACATCAATATATTCCATCAATGTTAAGGAAAATCTTCAAAAACTTTAAAAACAGATATCGATTCTGTCTAGAAGTAAATAGGTGTCATTTGAATCCTTAATTGAACTTTCAGTTAATAAATAAATAATATAAATATAATGTGTCATTATACGCGGTTACTTTGATATAACAAAATCACATCGTTCTCGTGGGGCATTCCACAACTGTCTTTGATTTAGAAGAAAATATCTATATTTATTGAGATACTCTCAATAAGGTGTATATCTTTGAAATCAGAAGAAAGAGCTCTACCGCTGTGAACCGGAGCGACATCTATTGGCGTTAGTCGCAAGAAAGAAAATTATTTTCTATTGTTTTGTTCAATTTTATCAAATTTTTTAGGGTTTTATAGTATTTTATGGTTACCCCGCCGTAGAAGAATCCAACAAAAAACTTTCATAAAAAAACACTTCATTCAATCTTGAGTTATGAATGGTGTAACCAACAATATGGCCGACTGAGTTTTATATATTAAGATGTTGGACTTGGATAAGTTGAGCGTTTCGTCCTTAATTCTTGCAGAGAATCTTTTTGTGGTATGCTCATTGTGAAAAACACAAGAGTCAAATTTTATGAAGATTGTATTGATTTCAGTTGACTGGAAGGGACCAAATGGAAAGATCTCTAGGTTTATTATGGTGATCTTTTTCTACATAAGACTATCTAGCAGACGTACAAGCTGACATGTAATTCCTTGTGGTTCTACTGTTTATATAATTCGGGTAATTGTTTTTAACTAAAATATCTTCAACTAATCTTTAATTCATCATAACTTAATGAGGTAGTTTTCCTTATTAAATTATTCTTGACGTTGAGTTTGTGTTTCATGAAATGATTACCAGTGGAATTCAGACATCTTCTGGAATTTATCAGTTTGTCATACAACTAAAAACATATTAAATATTGGGCTTTGGGGTCATCAAACGACAATCAATCGAACATTGGAAAAATATAATTGTTAACATTTTCGAATTTGACAAAAAAATCAAAAAAGTAATCAAGATAAATATGATGTAACACGCCCTTTTGACTTAAAGGACTGAAAAAGTTATTTTCATATCAAGTGCAGAAAGTTTTACTCGATTGCTTTCCCGAACTCCGCTCCGCGTCGTTCGGGCAACAGCAATCTCGTACGGGAAAGATACTTTCTGCACAAGATAGGACCATTATTTTTTCTACGACCCCACATTGAGAATATATATTTTATTTCAACATACAAAACATTCCATGAAAATCCATAATACACATGAATTCTACATGTCGTCACCATGGTACTCTCATCGTTGACGTTCGATGCATAGTGACATATCATAATTCAGTTTATTCTTTAGGGAAATTGTGCGGGAAAAACCCCTGCCAATACTTTCCCGCACTAGTACGGGAAAGTGACACTTTCTAAACTAAAATATGTACGGGAAAGTGGGTAAAAACGCACGGTCGTAGAAAAAATTAATTGCACTTCCTGAGCCTACCAAAAAATTTTTAAATTATTAGTTATAATTTACAATTTACTGTACTTTGTTTACGCTTATTTATTTGGAATCTAACTCAGCATACAGATCGGTTTATCTTTTCAATTACAGTTGCACAAAAATCCTAGGCATATGATGGGACTCCATTCTTCATGAGCATACATATTCTACATGTTCAGATTTGAAAAATTTAAGTTGATGAAAAATATCGCAAAAAAATAGAGAATTGAAACTTGTTCACTGATTCTTGCGTTTGCAAAGTAAGTTATTGGCTGAGGAAATATTAATTTTTTTTCATTCTCATGCGAAAACCTTATATAATAGAGTACATCTATTCAAATTGCGCCTTTCGGCTATAATTAGGGTGAATCAAACTGAAAAGTTTGATCACGAATTGGTTAAAAAATCGTTAATAGTATTCCCATGTTTTCCTCTCAGTTTTCCTATCTGATGAAATAAGATGACGATGATACCCAAATAAATTTTTCCTGTGAATATGATTATGCAAGGATCACGCGTTCTGATCGAAAAACGACCCGAAAATTTAGGGGTTGAAATTTCAACCTCAGGGCCCCATCGGAAGTAGAATTTTTTTGCGCTATTTGATGATGATACCCAAGTGAATTTTTCCTGTGAATATGATTATGCAAGGATCACGCTTTCTGATCGAAAAACGACCGAAAAGTTAAGGGTTGAAATTTCAACCCCAAAGCCCCATTGCAAGTCAATTTTTTTTTGCGCTATTTGATGATGATACTCAAATGAATTTTTCCTGTCAATATGATTATGCAAGGATTCCGCGTTCTGATCGAAACACGACCCGAAAATATAGGGGTTGAAATTTCAACACCAGAGCCCCATCGCAAGTCGAATTTTTTTTGCGCTATTTGATGATGATACCCAAGTGAATTTTTCCTGTGAATATGATTATGCAAGGATTCCGCGTTCTGATCGAAACACGACCCGAAAATTTAATGGTTGAAATTTCAACCCCAGAGCCCCATCGCAAGTCGAATTTTTTCTACGCTATCAGATGATGATACCTAAGTGAATATTTCCTGTGAATATGATTATGCAAGGATTCCGGGTTCTGATCGAAACACGACCCGAAAATTTAGGGGTTGAAATTTCAACCCCAGAGCCCCATCGCAAGTCAAACTTTTTTTGCGCTATTTGATGATGATACCCAAGTGAATTTTTTCTGTTAATCTGATCATGCAAGGATTCCGCGTTCTGATCGAAAAACGACCGGAAAAGTTAAGGGTTGAAATTTCAACACCAGAGCCCCATCGCAAGTCGAATTTTTTTTTGCACTTTTTGATGATGATACCCAAGTGAATTTTTTCTGTGAATATGATTATGCAAGGATTTCGGGTTCTGATCGAAACACGACCCGAAAATTTAGAGGTTGAAATTTCAACCCCAGATCCCCATCGCAAGTCGAATTTTTTTTGCGCTATTTGATGATGATACTCAAGTGAATTTTTCCTGTGAATATATAGGGGTTGAAATTTCAACCCCAGGGCCCCATCGCCAGTCAAATTTTTTTTTGCACTTTTTGATGATAATACCCAAGTGAATTTTTCCTGTGAATATGAATATGCAAGGATTTCGGGTTCTGATCGAAACACGACCCGAAAATTTAGAGGTTGAAATTTCAACCCCAGATCCCCATCGCAAGTCGAATTTTTTTTGCGCTATTTGATGATGATACCCAAGTGAATTTTTCCTGTGAATATAATAATGCAAGTATTCCGCGTTCTGATCGAAACACGACCCGAAAATATAGGGGTTGAAATTTCAACCCCAGGGCCCCATCGCAAGTCAAACTTTTTTTTCGCTATTTGATGATGATACCCAAGTGAATTTTTCCTATAAATATGATTATGCAAGGATTCCGGGTTCTGATCGAAACACGACCCGAAAATTTAGGGGCTGAAATTTCAACCCCAGAGCCCCATCGCAAGTCGAATTTTTTTTGCGCTATTTGATGATGATACCCAAGTGAATTTTTCCTGTGAATATGATTATGCAAGGATTCCGGGTTCTGATCGAAACACGACCCGAAAATTTAGGGGTTGAAATTTCAACCCCAGAGCCCCATCGCAAGTCGAATTTTGTTTGCGCTATTTGATGATGATACCCAAGTGAATTTTTCCTGTGAATATGATTATGCAAGGATTCCGGGTTCTGATCGAAACACGACCCGAAAATTTAGGGGTTGAAATTTCAACCCCAGAGCCCCATCGCAAGTCAAATTTTTTTGCTTTTTTCAAGTAGTATACGTCGTCAGGAATCTATCCCTCCAATCTGGTAATGCAAGGAGCTCGTCCTCATATCAACATCTTCAAGTTCTCGAGAAATTAATAAAACGAGTCCGGTGCGAAATATGAATGTTCATATCGACTTTTTTTGTCGTAAAATCGTCTATTTAAAATAAAATATACGCGTTGTACTCATAATTCCCCTATTAAATCAACTTAACTTCGAGTTCCTATGATAAAACAGAAGGGACACCGGACGCCACTGACTTGGGCGTTCAGGTGTTTCCGTAAATTTCGGCCGCTATCTTTGGCCGCTCTCTTCACACCGGTCGTCTCAACAACGTCGAAATTCAGGGCGTCCCCGAAAAACCCGATGAAAACCTTTTTCAAATTATAGAGAAAATTGATGCATATGTCGGTCATGACATCGACCCAACAACAGTTGACTATGCCCACAGAGTGCAGTTAAACAAAACTTCTGTAGAGAAGACAATTAGAAATATAGTTGTTCGCTTCATATCCCGAGGTGAAAGAGATAGATTTCTCATGGCAGCTAGGAACAAGCGTAAAAATATCAAAACTCCTACATAAGATGTCATTGGAAGACGTTTCAAATGAATTCTATGTTAGTGAACATTTAACTCTTAATAATAATATCCTCTACAAGGAAGTAAGAACCACTGCAAAAACTAAGGGCTATAAATATGTATGGATAAGAAACGGAACAATTTTCTGCAGAAAGACAGACATGTCAGGAGTATTCGTCGTGAGGAACTCTGATTACGTCAGCAGGATGTGATTTCGTGCCTTTCGACTGCAGTTACTAACCGAGAATTGTCATTTTTTATTTTTTTTTTTCTCTTTTATGGAAAAGTTAATTTTTGTGGGACAAAACGTTAACGGTTTACGCACTGAAACGGATGAGATTAAACTCAATAGTTTCAATATTGATGCCGATGTCTACCTGATCACCGAGACCAATCTAACGGGTGGAATATGTAGTTCTGAAATCTTCGATCTCGATAAATATAATGTCTTTCGTCGAGAGGACACATCTTGTTCCGATAAAAAGAAATCGGGTGGTGGCGTGTTCATCGCTGTGAAGAACTTCATTAAAGGTAGGATTCCTAAGCGACGACTCTAACGACTACAGCCGCGCGGCTACAGCCTCGCCACCGTGGCGGCTAGAGCCGCCACGGCTGTAGCCGACAGGGGCATTCCTATGCCGCGACTTGAGCAGTAGAGCTAGCAGTGTTGGACGTCCTGGCAGTCGCATCAGTTTTGAGTTATATGAAGAATATGTCATGAAGAAATCATACACACATATAGGAAACTATTCTCATTTGAGGCTAACATACACCCAACCCTGCATGAGACTCAGCCATGTCGTCGAATGTGATCGGATTACACCTTGTACACCTACAAAACTAATTTTTTGAATTGTGTTCCATATTATTCTATAACACACATGTGTTTTTTCAATGGAAAATTTATTTTAATTTGTTCTAATATCTTTGTATTTCAGATGTACAGGTTATCCCAAGTTGCTTGATTTTCGCTGTTTCTGGTACTTCTAGATTAGATAGGTAAAAACCTTGAAAAAAATCCTGGGCTTCGTGAAAACACCAGATGTGAAAACCGTTTCACTAAATCTTCATTTGTTTTGAGGATGTAAAGAATTTTGATATTTTATCGATTTCGAAATTGTGTCATAATTTTCCCATTCGCGGAAATATCTAAAAACGATCAAAACTCTTCAGAACCACTTTTTCACTGGGGTTGCACTGTACTCAATTTTAATCTCTTATTTTGTTTGTTTGATATGAGATGAAAAGAATGCGTCCGTATTTAAAATTAAAAATTTGTTTTTTCCACCCTTAGTACACGAGATAAAAAAAAATTGAATATAGTTCCTTATTTCCAGTGAAAAAGTGCCTCTAAAAAGTTTCAGGGAGGATTTCACAAAGCTTCAATCATTGTATATGTTATGGACCAAGTGATTAATTGGGCATTATGAAAAATGCCCGGGCAGTATGAATAATGCCCAATATGAGAGGGCAATGTGATAATAAGTATTGAAATAATCAAATTGCCCGGGCATTATTAATAATGCATATTTCATATCGGGCAGAGTGATTCAACCCTGGTTTTAATTCTCATAATTTTATTTTAAACATATGTTTAACAAAAAAGAGAACATTAATCACAAAATAGATAATATTTCCTCTTTTTAGATGATATAATTCTTAGAATCTTCAAACTTAACGAATGCGAAATTCGAAAGCATGAGTATTGGAATTGCCTTCTGCAACGAGTGTTAGACGATATTTTCTCTATTTCAGTCAAGTTTAATGAAATATTGTCGAAATTCAATGAACAATTGAGATTATACATCCTATTAACTTTTGTATTGTATCTTGGCAGTTGGTGTGACTGTTACGAAAACTGACACATTATGGGATTTGAATTTGATTTGCAGGTATTCTGATATAAATTCAAATTATGTCATATTGACAATCGACTTTTGTTGGAATCTGATTGGATCGAATGTCAATGTAGACAACCAAAAAACCAAAAATATAACTGAAAACAATGGTGTTATGGAGTTCATCACAGCACTGTTTTTAGAAGTGTAATGAACTTATTCTGAAGTAGAGAAATGAATTTTACTTTGAGCAAATAGTAAAACTTAGAGAAAACCTCAAATTTTATTGGAAACATATATGTAACAAAAAACAAAACAATAATCACAAAAAAAACATAGGGGAGAGCGGGGCTGAAAGTGCCGATTTTGACAAATTCTTATATAACTCAGATAAGAAAAGTACTATTTCTAAAAGAAGTAGTTCATCTTACGCCAAATTTAATCAATAACACGAATTCGTTTACAGATTTGACACAATTTCAATATTTTTCAAGAAAAGGTGATTTTTTTTATGCAAAGACGGGAAGGCACTACCAACCCCACTTTGGGGCGAGTTGTGCCGCAGCTGAGGTCGGTTGTGCCGTTAATAATTCTAGGTGTTTTACATGAATGAAAATAAATTAAGGATTTAAAAAACACAATTTTTATAATAATATATTGATTGCTAATACTTTTCACAAGTCAACATAACTTAAAATTTATTAATATATAACAAAAAGCAAAATAATAAAAAAACATAATATCTCTAGGTACAAATGTAGCTATTGCAAATATAAAATCACATTTCAGTCAACAACTTGTACTGTGTTTTTGAACAAATCATGGAATATATCAATCTTTCAGGACTACATTAAAAAAATAAAGAAAATTCCTCCTGAATTATGAAAAAAACAGTGTCTCTGGTCTCTTTGAGAAAACAAAACCCGTAATTCTATAGATGACTGATCAGAACAGCAATTTGGATATACAAATGCTGGGCTTTCTTCATCGTCAATACATTGTAAATGGGACCAATTCTTGCATTCTCTGCATCGAATCCATTTCTCTCTAGGGGCAGAGTTAGAATATGCGTCACAACATATGATGCAATACCAATCTTGTTCCTCATCAGAAGTGTCATCATCTTGCAAGACTCTTCTCTTAGCGGGGTTCTTAGTTGCTCTTTTTGTTTGTTTTCCTTGTGGTTTCCGTGGTTTTTCTCTTACCCTTCTTTTTAGTTCCACTCTCTTTTTTCTTTTTCATTAGCCTGTTCTTCGGCCAAAGCATCCTTCTCTGGAGTGTCCGTAAAAAAAGCTGTCTTTCTTTTACGTCCTGTATTGCGTCCAACTAATCGAGGAGGTGCTTTAGGCAGAGGTCTTATCAGCTCTGTTGAGGACACTATTGTATTTTCATCTCCGCCCATCCTCGATGACTGCATCAGCCGTTCTTTCAAGAAGATCTTGGGATGTTCCCCTTGGAGTTTTCCGCTTGTAGGTCCTCATTCTGTCAAAGACAACAAATACAGGATGAAGTATCATGGCAGAAAATATTTTATATCTTCCACAAGTGCTCGCATAACGCATAAACATAATACAGAAACAATGAAGCTTGCCGTGGGGTTGATTGTGCCGCGGCACAAGCAGCCCCCTATGAACGGCACATTTTACCCCGTTTATGCGAGTGTGATATTTTGCCCCTCATATAAATATCAAGGAGCTCTAAGCTTTAAAATCATACTGCATTACAAACTAGGATAAACGACAAACATTTTACTAAAATTTTTATAGTAAAAGGACAAAAAATGTGAGCTTGTGACCAAAAAGTATTGAAACAAAAATATTTACCTTTGTAGAGCTCGAATACCCACACATGCACTGACACCCCGTCTTTTCGGCAGACGGAATTAAACTGGCAGCCACGTGTGCCCGACTGTTTGGCATTACGTGACAAATTGCTATCGTATATCTATCTCTTTCTGTTTTCGAGATATTCGTTTCGGCACAATTTACCCCCGGCACTTTCAGCCCCGCTCTCCCCTATTCTTTCTCTTCCTAGATGATATCATTCTTAGAGATTTCAAACTCAAAATGACTTATACTTCAAAAAAATAGAAAAACACAAAATAAGTCCTAATTATTTATTGAAACAATCTCTGCTTACTTCGAGTTGCATAATTTTGCATTTGTTGGACTCACAGCCACCTTTACAACTATAACGACTTTATCCTTGTCCGCCACATTCAGATGACTAACTCAAAACCTCTCTCAGTGAAATCTCCTTCTATAGATGATCAATTTTTTCACACCATATTTTGTTCCTAATCTATAAAGACTAGCGGTGGTCATTTCCATTACTTTCTTTGTTTGTCTGTGATTATGTGTGTTAGTATATCATTTAAATGTTTATATTTCGAAATTTATGATTGTTATATTGTTATGCTATATATCTGTATATAATTGTAGCCTTGCTTGACATTCCCTGTAATTATTCGAGGGTCATTAATAAATTATTATTATCATTCTTCGCCCATACAGAAGTGTATTATCACATTGCCCAAACACGACTGGGCAATATTCATAATGTCAGGGCAATGTGATAAATAAGAAACTTCAAACCATAATTAATCACTTTGCCCGAAATGGTTTGTCATTATTCATAATGCCCGGGCATTATGAAAAATGCCCGGATTTATCACTTGGTCCACAACATATATACGATTAAAAAACCTTACCTAAATTCGAACCAATCGAATCACTCGCTTTGAAATTTCAATGAATCGCGATGTCTCAAATTAATTTGACGGTACAATCAAAGTTTTGTGAAACCGACCCTATATCTTTTTCAGATATTTTCGTTGATGAAAAGGTAATGGCATATTTTCGAAATAGATAGAATATCAAAATTTAGTTATATCTAAAAAATATGAAGATATCGTGAAACGGTTTCGACTAAAGGTGTTTTCACGAAAATCGAGCCCAGGACTCCTTTCAACGTTTTTATCTTTCTAGTCTAGAACTACCAAAAAAAGCGCAAATCAAGCAATTTAGGATAACCTAAAATATATTTATTTGAATCAAAAATATAGCATATATAACGGCGTGTTTAATCATTATCAATTGATTTGAAACAATGTGTAAGTGAGAATCAAATAAACTAGTTTAACGTCGTCCATTATTTCATGAGAATAAACACGAAAACTGTTAAAACAGATTTCCAGTCGTCGCGGCTGTTACGACTCGACTGCTCATAGAGGCAGTCCAGCCGCGCGTCTCGAGCCGCCTCATTAGGGCCGTCTCGATCGCGCGGCTCCAGTCGCGTCATAGGAATGGGTTTCGTTCATTTACATGGGAGGCAGTATGAGTCATAGTCGCGCGGCTGCAGCCGCGCAGCTGTAGTCGCTAGAGTCGTCGCTTAGGAATCCTACCTTTAAGCGGAAATAAATCGGCGGCTTCAAAGTGACGCCGAAGATCTATGGATTACTATCGGTAACAAGGACTCTCACAGTATGATCCATGTCTGCTGCGTTTACCTTCCCCCGCGAAACAATTTTGCGGTAGAATATTCCACCAAAAAACTCCAAGAAAACGCGGATGTGTTGTCGGGCGATAGGACCATAATCTATGGAGATTTCAACTTTCTCCATATAGAGTGGAATTCAAGTGAGTGTGAAAACTTTCTGGTGCCTACGAATCTTGATAATCTCAATGCCATTTTAATCGATCATCTTTGTTTCGCTGAGTTTTTCCAACATAATGATGTCAAAAATTGTGATAATAAAACCCTTGATCTGGTTTTCAGCAGGGAGTTCAGCTCATAAACTTGAATGCATGCGATCTTTTCTTGGTAAAGCCGAATTCATACCACCCTCCGATCGAGTTCTTTATTGGGAACCCAAGGGTTGACACATTGAGAAACTCTTACTTAACTTTTTACAATTTTAAAAAAGGAAACTATAATGATTTGAATGAATATCTCATCAATGTCGATTGGTGTAATGTTCTCGATGGTGGGTGTGTGAATCGGAGCATAGAAACATTTTATAATACATTGCTGAATGGAGTGAATTTATTCATTCCTAGGGAAGTTATAAAAAATACTCATTTTCCTTGTTACTTCTCAAAAGAAACAATATCCTTAGTCAAGCAAAAAAATTAATTTCATAACAAATTCAAAAGATTCGGTTATAGGTGTTATTACGAAAAATTCAGGATTTTGAGAAAAGAATGTAAAATACTTATTAAAGCAGATTAGCATTGAATCTGTTCAAGGGAATGTTAAGACTTGCCCAAAAACTTTCTGGAATATGTGAGAAATTGTAATAGGGAAGCCAACCTGCCCGATAAAATGTATTATGACGATGGGTCTGCTGATGGTGGCGAGGAAATAATCAATTTATTTGCCAAATTTTTCCGCAGCGTTTTCAGACCCTATCGACAGCTTCATGGTTGCAACAGTGGGGGTGTCGACGCTGCCACGGATGCTTTGGGTTCGGTTTATATTAGTTCTGAGATGGTTCTGAATGAAATAAAATCTCTCGATGCCGGTGTGGGGGCAGGCACTGATGGATATCCATCATATTTCATTAAGAACTGTTGCCTAAGTCTGAGCTATCCCCTTTCAATTCTGTACAACAAATCCATTCAATTCAGTACCTTTCCGGATTTGTGGAAAACTTTCCTTCTGGTACCAATTTACAAGGGTGCTGGACGTAGAGACTCTGTCAGGAATTATCCTGGAGTATGTAAATTGTCGATTTTTGCTATAATTTTCGAGAAAATCGTCCTTGATATGTTGATGCATCACTTGAAGTCGATAATTATACCAGAACAACATGGATTTTTTCCGAAACGATCCGTGGAAACTAATTAAGTTGTTTACACAAAATATATCACAAAAGCTTTAGATAATCGATCTCAAGTTGACTGTGTCTACACAGATTATAGTAAGGCTTTCGGCAGGGTTGACCACAATCTTCTGATTCAAAAACTTTCCAATGTAGGCATTCAAGGTAATCTGTTGAGATGGTTTGTATCATATTTGTACAATAGAACACAACTTGTTTCTATAAATGGTTACAAATCCTCCCCATTTGTCATAACATCAGGAGTGCCACAGGGATCCCATCTCGGACCTCTGCTATTTCTCATATTTTGAAACGATTTAAAGCATGTTTTCAAATATTGCCGCATACTGTTATATGCAGATGATGTGAAAATTTTTAAGCAAATATTGAATATTAGAGATTGTGTGAGGATGTAGATGGATCTGATGGCATTCTCAGACTACTGCTCTGGCAACAAATTAGAGTTGAACTTGGAGAAGTGTATGTTTATATCGTTCACGCGAAATACCTGCTCGAGCATTGGTTTCCAGTATTGCTTGAATAATGTGAGCATTCGTAGGGTGGACAGTGTCAGGGACTTAGGCGTAACTTTTGACACGAAGCTATCCTTTAGCCTTCATTGGGACCACCTCATATCGTAGTGCAATAGATCTCTAGGTTTCTTGTGTAGAATGTGTAAGAACTTCGATGATGAGGATGCCATAAAGTCACTATATTACGCTTTCATCCGTAGTAAGCTGAACTTTGCCAGTAGTGTTTGGAACCCAATGTATAACGTCCATAAATTAAGACTCGAGAGGCTCCAAAATAAGTTCGTCAGGATTCTTCATTTCAAGGTGTCAAACGTGTACGTAACTTTTGGCATAGGTAGGGTACGTTCCCAGCATAGGATCGAACTTCTCGAACATCGGAGAATAAAAAACGATATTATTTCTGCCTACAAAATCCTGAGAAGTTACGTCGATTCCCCAGAGCTGGTTGGAATGATCCCATTTCATGTCCCTTCGAGGCCAACTCGTAGTCGAGCCTTATTATTAGAAAGTACTTCCAACACCAATCTCGGTAGGAATTCACCTGTTCTCAGAATGTGTGAATCTTTTAATAAATACTGTGGAGGGGTCGACGTTTAAAAAATCTACTGGGAATATTTTTCAACTGTGTTAAATACATGAAAGGGGTAGAGGGTCATTGTTTTTGATTTTGTTATTGTAGTTGATCTGTTCATTGTTCACCATGTTTTTCAATTTCCAATAATAAAAATGTGGATCTTTTGTGGGAATTTTTCCTGTTTGTATTCCTATTTCCGAATAAATAAATAAATAAATAAATCAATCAATGTAAGCCGTGCTTTGAAGCCAGAACCTTTGTTTGATGTAGCCCCCAGAAAAATGATAAAATTCATTAGGATATTACTGTTTTACTGATGAACAGCGCGGGGATGCACAATAGATCCTTACGCAAAGATGTTTGCGAAGTCGGATGACGTTCTACTGCAATCTAATCTACTTAAAATATATCTGGAGGCAGATATTGAAACTACAAACGAAACCACGAAACCGCTTTTTTGGAGTGAATTTTGGCATGAAATCAGTACACAATGACCAATTCACTTCTCGATAGAGATATTTAGTGGAATTATTTTTACAAGAAGGTCGAATGAAAACCATCTCAGCCAGAGTGCATAAATAATTCATTTACTCCGTTTCGATGAAAAAAAAAAAAAGAATCTCTTCCTAACGGATAATCAGAATATTAACGTCAGCAGCAGCATATAAAAAAAAAGAATCCAAAACTGGCATGACTAAGTGTGCGATTTCAGTTAGCCTCATCGGGTTCAATGAATGCAAAATATTATCCTCGATCTGATCTCATCCAATATGAAACCAATTTTCTCTTCTGTGTTCTAGTGTACTGTTATTCCATAAAGATAGGTAGTCAAATTTCTATTCCGGTAATTCATTCGTACTGTACCGTTTTTTTCCTGACCTACAAATATCGACAAGCTTCAATGAATTTGAATTCTTGCCAGTTCACGTTCATCCATAGCGTTACGAAATGAAATGAAAAAATTGCTATAATATGATTTCGTTTCCTCCATTAAAACTCACATTATTGCGCCAACGCCGAAATTGTTTTCATCCCTAATAAATATCGGAAAACTGCCAGTGAATTTCCGTGCATCCAAGTAATATGAATCTCACAAAACCATTACCCACGAAACACAAACTGAGTTTCTTACCTTAGGCGATTTCAATGCACAAATCATCACAGTGAAAACCGAGTAATTTCCCTTTTCTATGCAACTCGCCTCATTCGTGTATCAGAAAAAAAAACTTTTGTTGTCGTATCTCATTATGTTATTCTCAAATATTTTATGCAGAAAATTGTAGAAATAACAATCTGCTGGATGTTGGAACAGTAGAAACAAGAAAGAAAGCATGCCAGCAAATTTCACAATCATTCACGTTTTGTAGAAAAAATTTTTTTTTCAGTCTACACAATTATACCTATCATGAAAATGAATCATTTCTGTACACTCATCTCCAAATCAGTTCTTACTGCTAATCTTAAATTTCCCTGATTCTGACACCAATACTTTGCCAAAGTGTTTCGAAAGAATCTCTCATTTGACGTATGTCCTGCGCAATTTCGTTGACAATCTAAGGTTATCGCACCTCAACTATACTAACGTACACTAGGGTGTAGTGAACATGGGGTAAAAAATGTTGTCTTCAAAATTGTTTCGCCTGCATGCAGAAAAGTGGTTTCACCCTAAGTAGTTTCAAAAAAAAGAGTTTTATAGGTCAAGTTTTTCTGGTGACACAAGAGAACTGAAAATAGGGATAGAACTATTTTTTGCTCTTGAACTTGTTTTACTTGAGATCAAGCCAGAGCTATCCCATCACGAGGAGGTGGCTGCAATTTTAGTTCCTTACGCCCAACCATCCTTAAAATATTCATAATTATTTGTAGATATCACCTGAAAAAAATCATATTTTGTTTCGAATATTTCGAAGGCAATGCTTGTCAAAAAACTACTTGGGCTCTTATCAACCCATCTCTTGCTTCAGACCCACATAGTTCAAACGATGCACTTTTATCATTTTAACGCAGCGTTCTATAGCTTTATAGTGACAGGAAAAAGTAGTATTTCGACCTTTTCAGGAAGATCTTTGATCATCTTTGTCAGATCTTCTGTTATATTTTTTTTTTCATTTAAAATTCACTTATCGAGCCTTGTTGGTCGACATCTTTTGCGTCATAATTTGATAAAACATATAGAATTGCTTGAAATGCAACCACAGGAAGTCTGGTAAAACGCAAATGAAACATTGCAGATCAAGTAAATGCAAGTTCTATTAACGAATTTGTTTTCTTTTTATTGCTACCTGTGAATCATCTTTCATTTTGGTTTTGATATTTGACTGATGATCGTTTCGATATACTGAAATATTCGTGTAGAAAGTTTATGAAGGGGTAGAAGCAATTGGAGCCTTTGTTCCCACAATTTTTCTGTATTTGGAACGTTGAGCTTTTTAATAGGTACTTTATCTACAGAACGAATAACCATTTCTAGATCATGTCGCTCATCTGAAGTTATACTTTCGATTCAAAACCTTCCCTTCACATAGAAATATATCTAGTATTCATGAACGTGAACGATTTGCTTTAGTAGTAACTAACCTGCCTCAACCTAATCAATCCTCACTTAGCCTACACTTGTCTTATTCAACCCAAATAAATAGTTTCAGGCTTTCAGGACCGGATATACTGACATTAAGAGAGTCTTCCGGGCTTATTGGCCGTGGTCTATTAGGTGAAATAATTCCTAACAGACCACGTGATATTTGATATGATGCAATAAATCGTGGTTTCGCTGAAAATATTTATTCAAGTACGCCAAATATTGTGAATTGATTGAATCATGTCTTGGAAGTTCAAGAAATACATACATACCTACATTTGTTTAAGTCGAAGCTTCAGGTTGAAAATGACAATTAGTCGCATACTCGTTAATTCAAACACATTTCCTTTCAGACACTTATGATACCTACTAGAGATGGTCCTTATAATTGTCACCCATGATCAAGCAAAGAAATGACAAGGCTTTATTGATCTGGAACCTGCGCAAGGAGCAGGAAAAAAATGAAGAAAAAAAAATTCTTTGCTTTTATGGAGGCCACACCGAGAACATTTTTGAAACGTGAAATATTTCAAATTAGTTATCATCGAAATGAATGCCAATTTCAATTCCCAGGCTAACAGATCTTTTTATCATGATATTGGAGAAATTATATAAGATTTTGTCACTGACGTGAAAGATATACCGGTTTCAGCCTTGTTTGGAATCATCGGTATCTTATACACTGTTTTGTAGTTTTTACTCATGACATCATATCTAATTGTTATAAATATCGAAATTTTTTTATAAAGATTTTGTCTCTGAGGTGTACAAGATAGTGACGGTTAACTCTTGGTTAAGGAAATTTTGTAGGTTAGGCGTTTCACGATCCAACGAAACGTTAACTTAACCAACACCGAAAGTGTGGGTAAACCTGAAGGTCATTCAAGAACCATAGAATCATGCATATGTATATACATATATATATATATATATATATATATATATATATATATATATATATAGACCGCCTCGGTGGCCTAGCGAGTGAGTAGCCTGCTTTGCACACGGAGGTAGTGGGTTCGACTCCCACGCGGTCAAGGGTGTTTGTGGTGGTCCATTGTTGATATTTCTGAGATTTAAAAAGAGTTTGTGATAATGATTTGAGCTGTGTAGATGGTCTAAGTAACCTAGCAAATTTAAAGGAACACGATATATATATATATATATATATATATATATATATATATATATATAATATATATATATATATATATATATATATATATATATATATATATATATATATATATATATATCTAAGGGTTACTTCCGAGACGAAATTTGATTTCATCATTTCTGGGTTCAATCGATCATATATAAGGTAAGCTTTCGAGAGATCTACGAAATATTGATATATTTTGAGTATTTTTAATTTTTTTTCGATTATTCGAAAAACCCTGTAGTTCCGGGACTTTTCAGTATATATTTGTATGTGGTCATTTTACATTTGTGCTTTTATTGTAAATTTGTCATATATAGTTGTCTTTCTCTAACGACAAAAAGAAACTCCTAAAATAATCACTTGTTCCGAGTTTATTTCGATTATTTGAAATCCGATAAACTATGGTCCCGAACATTTGTGGCCATATATTCGATATAGTGAAGTTACATTTGTTGTTCATAGATTCAATCGATCATATATAAGGTAAGCTTTCGAAAGATCTAAGAAATATTGATATTTTTTGAGTATTTTTCATTTTTTTTTCGATTATTCGAAAAACCCTGTAGTTCCGGGACTTTTCAGTATACATTTGTATGTGGTCATTTTAGATTCGTGCTTTTATTATAAATTTGTCATATATAGTTGTCTTTCTCTAACGACAAGAAGAAACTTCTAACATAATTACTTGTTCCGATTTTATTTCGATTATTTGAAATCCGATAAACTATGGTCCCGAACATTTGTGGCCATATATTCGATATAGTGAAGTTACATTTTTTGTTTATAGATTCAATCGATCATATATAAGGTAAGCTTTCGAAAGATCTACGAAATATTGATATTCTTCGAGTATTTTTCAGTTTTTTTCGATTATTCGAAAAACCCTGTAGTTCCGGGACTTTTCAGTATATATTTGTATGTGGTCATTTAACATTTGTGCTTTTGTTATGAATTTGTCATATATAGTTGTCTTTCTCTAACGAAAAAAAGAAACTCTTTAAATAATTACTTGTTCCGATTTTATTTCGATTAGTTGAAAGCCGATGAACTATGGTCCCCAACATTCGTGGCCATATATTCGATATAGTGAATTTACATTTGTTGTTTCTATATTCAATCGATTATATATAAGGTAAGCTTTCGAAAGATCTACGAAATATTGATATTTTTTGAGTATTTTTCTTTTTTTTTCGATTATTCGAAAAACCCTGTAGTTCCGGGACTTTTCAGTATACAGGGTGTTTCCTAAACATGCGGCAAAAATTCAGGGAGCTGTTACTTGGACTATTCTAAGAATATTTTGTCCTTTGATGTTTTTGGAAAAACCTCTTTGTTTCGAAGATACAGGGCGAACAACATTTTTCATATTTTTAAAATTGATAATAGTATAAATAAAAATGCGTACCGCACTGTGTTTACTAAATAGGTACAATTTATTTTTAAATGTGTTTGACAACTATAAAAAACGGCCAGTTTTTTTACTTAAAATTGATAAGTTCAGATGGTAAAGGAATACAGATTAAACACGGTTCTCATTTGAATTCGTTTTGTGATGTATTAGCAATTAACATTTTATCTTTCACTGTCAATGAGGAGAAGATTGGATGCTTGTATGCTGGCTGGAGGTGTTCATTTTCAACAGTTTTTGTAGGTTAAGTTAAATTTTCATGTAATTTTTCATAATAAAATGTTATTATCTAAAATTTTGTTTGCCCTGTATCTTCGAAACAAAGAGGTTTTTCAAAAATCATCAAAGGACAAAATATTCTTAGAATAGTCCAAGGAACAGCCCCCTGAATTTTTGCCGCATGTTAAGGAAACACCCTGTATATTGGTATGTGGTCATTTTACATTTGTGCTTTTATTGTAAATTCGTCATATATAGTTGTCTTTCTCTAACGACAAAAAGAAACTCTCAAAATAATTACTTCTTCCGATTTTATTTCGATTACTTGAAATCCGATAAACTATGGTCCCCAACATTTGTGGCCATATATTCGATATAGTGAATTTACATTTGTTGTTTATGGATTCAATCGATCATATACATATAAGGTAAGCTTTCGAAAGATCTACGAAATATTGATATTTTTTGAGTATTTTCCACTTTTTTTCGATTATTCGAAAAACCCTGTAGTTCCGGGACTTTTCAGTAAACATTTGTATGTGGTCATTTTACATTTGAGCTTTTGTTATGAATTTGTCATATATAGTTGTCTTTCTCTAACGAAAAAAAGAAACTCTTAAAATAATTACTTGTTCCGATTTTATTTCGATTATTTGAAAGCCGATAAACTATGGTCTATAACATTTATGACTATATATGCGATATAGTGAATTTAAATTTGTTGTTATAGATTCAATCGATCATTATAAGGTGTGTTCTCGGAATATTCACGAAACGTTGACATATCTTCACTATTTTTAATTTTTTTTCAAATATTCGAGAAACTTGATATTTCCGGGACATTCCAGTATATATTTTTATGTGGTCATTTTACATATATGTTTCGGGTGTTTATTTGTCATATATAAGTGTCTTTCTTCAAAAAAAAATTAAACTCTGAAAATAATTACTTGTTCCGATTTTATTTCGATTATTTGAAATCCGATAAATTCTGGTCCTCAACATTTGAGACCATATATTTGATTTTGTGATTTTACATCTGTAGCTTATAGATTCAATCCATCATATATGAGGTATGCTCTCAAAATATCTACGCAAAATTGATATATTTTCACAACTTTGAATTTTTTTGTCAATTATTCGGAAAACCCTCTATTTCCGAGAATTTTGGGGATATATTTTTATGTGACCTTTGTGTTTCGGAGTAATTCACAGTTCAAATTCTTCGTTACTTTTTTGATATTTTCGAAACCACATCACTGATCGATTCGAAATGATGGATTCAGCGAAATTAAAAATCTGATCGAAATCAAAATTGACATTCAGAACTGAGTCAGCGATGCACAAGTTTGTCCTGAAATTCGTCAGAATCGTACCATAAACAGTTTTTCAAAACAATAATGGTTTTATTGGTATTCTCAGAACGAACAAAATTTAATTTTTCAGGATAAATAGGGGAATTGAATATCTCATTCGAGTACGTAAGCGGGTGAAATCGGTTAAGAAGTCCCTTAGTTATTACCACTGGATTATATCCCTCATGTTTCTCGATATTTATAAAACTGCCTATCCGATCGACACGGAATTCAGTTTCTGAATATAAATCAGCGTTATGCACATGTAAGCAGAATTTCATAGAAATCGGATAATTAAATGATTGAAAAAATAATTTATGAGCACTAAGTATTTTTGAAACGAGTAATGGATTTCAAATCATCAAACTGGAAGAGCCATATTTCAATTTTCAACATCCTGATGATAAATTTTGGTATCATTTTATGCTTATAAACTCATTCTTATGGACAAAAGCTATTGGTCTCTCAATTCAGCCGGTTTAGTGGCTATAATGTTCCGTGAATGGCTAATCCACGATTTCCGTGTTGTGGTTAACGGTTCGAACCTCGGTTTTGTTACTTTTTCGAGAATTTTGTCCAAATATATGTATGGAATTGAAAGCTTTTATTGCGAAGTCGTTTATATTGGGTAAACGATCATTCAAATTTGAATATCCTGAGAGATATTTGCTCAATTTGTTCATTTATGAATTGAGTTTTTTTGCTCTAATCTATAGCCTACTTTAAAAATTACAAGTTTTCAAGTTGTTCCTTCGGGATGTAAAATTTTCGAGGTATGTTCAAAGCCTCAATCTATCTATTCAGTAATGCACTGAAGTTTTTTTTCCAGATTTCTTTTTTGTTTCACACTATTTACTGAATTATACAGGGTGTACCAAGTTCGACGGCCTATTAAGCGTTTCTGGAGAACTAGACTTATTTGAAATCTGAAAATTGGGATTATGATATTGTTTGACATTATCTACCGAGCTAAAATATTCTTGGAGCCTGAACACTTTCAGTTATACAGGGAGCGAAAAAAAAATTTTCCAAATTTTTTTTTCTGTTTTTTTTCTTTTTAAATTTGAGAGAGTATGCATTTCTGAATACATTCGTACTCAAATCGTTGCATTCGTCGAAATACTTTCAAAAATATCGAGAAAAACCTGAAGAAAAAGAGAGAAAAGAGTATTCGGTATTAAGTTTGTTATTCCTAATCTAGATACCTTAAGCACAAACCGTTCTCACATTTTTGAAGTCGAAGAATTTGGAAATATTGTACATTTCTAGAATTTTGAAAAACTCATCACAGGGTGTTCCAAATGTTGGGTCAAAAATTGGGATCAAGATTGGCCCATAACTTTCGTTTTTCAAATTAGAACCCTATTTTTTTAATATTGCGTTGGATTGTACAGAGAAAAATGATGATAATGTTTTAACATGTTGATGCTCCAAAAATTGATAATTCTTGAGTTATTTAGGATTTTCTGATTTTATGTCGTACGTTGCGTCAAATTCATTAAATCTGTTTCATATCAACTATGACCTTGGTCATAGAAGATATATTATTCCAATAACTCACTAGTGACACACCTTTTTCTTCAATTCATTCATCATTGTTGTCATGAAACAGATTTTATGAATTTGACGCAACATACGACATGGAATCAGAAAATACTAAATAACTCAAGAATTATTAATTTTATAATTATAAACATGATAGAACATTATCATCATTTTTCTTTGCAGAATCCAACGCAATCATAAAAAAATAGGGTTCTTATTTGAAAAACGAAAGTTATGGGCCAATCTTGATCACAATTTTTGACCGAACATTTGGAACACCCTGTGACGAGTTTTTCAAAATTCTAAATATGTAAAATATTTCTACTGTCTTCGACTACAAAAACGTAAATACGGATATCTAGATTAGAAATAGCAAACATTATAACGAATACCCCTATCTACCTTTTTTTGTTCAGTTTTTTTTATATTTCGGAAAGTATTTTGACGAATGCAACGATTCGAGTACGGATGTAAACAGATTAAATGAATTTGACGCTACATACCACATAAAATCAGAAAATCCTAAATAACTCAAGAATGATCAATTTTAGGAGCATAAACATGTTAGAACACTATCATCATTTTTCCTCATACAATCCAACGCAATCATAAAAAAATAGGGTTCTAATTTGAAAAACGAAAGTTATGGGCTAATCTTGATCCCAATTTTTGACCCAACATTTGGAACACCCTGTGATGAGTTTTTCAAAATTTCAAAAATGTACAATATTTCCACATTCTTCGACTTCAAACATGTGAAAACGGTTCGTGCTCAAGGTATCTAGATTACGAATAACAAACATAATACCGAATACTCTTTTCTCTCTTTTTCTTCAGGTTTTTCTCGATATTTTTGAAAGTATATTGACGAATGCAACGATTTGTGTACGAATGTATACAGAATTGCGTACTCTGTCAAATTCGAAAAGAAAAAAACAGAAAATAAAAAATTTGGAAAATTTTTTTTTCGCCCCCTGTATGAATAAAAGTGGTCAGGCTCCAAGAATATTTTAGCTCGGTAGATAATGTCAAACAATATCATAATCCTAATTTTCAGATTTCAAATAAGTCTAGTTCTCCAGAAACGCCTAATAGGCCGTCGAACTTGGTACACCCTGTATATCCCATCGTGTTGAAATTTCGTGTTCGAAAGTAATGATGATCCGCATGTCGTAATGATGATGAATATTCTGTCTTGAGTATATCAAGATAAGGCCATTTCAGTAGGTTTTTAATTTAATTTTTTCATCTAAACACATAATGAGTATTTAAAAGCTTGTGGAGATAATAACGTGGACCGGGTCACCAGATTCTCATTTTTCCTAACAGCTTGAATGAACACTCCCCTGTACATGAAATACCAAATTGCCGTTAATGTCATTTGATTCTGCATATGATTCTGCCATGATTTGAATATAATAACTCGAAGACTATCGAATTTCAAGGTAGTTTTCAAGTTTGATTATTTGCCATTATAACAATGATAATGATGTTTAATTCAAATCATGCTGATTTGATTCTCTGAAAACAGTTCATTTAATTTGGCGGATTACTGTATACTCAGAAATAATGCAGATCTAAGGCAGAATTCACATGATTTCTCTCAACTCGAAGGATGAATGTCTCGGAAATCATGATGACTCGTATATATTAATTATTTCGTCGCTGAGTCGATTGTTTTTTCATCAACTCTGTAATCTTGGAAAAAACGGTATTTTGCATATATTATTTTCTGCTTGTTCCATCAAGTACCTATCAGGAATATTCTTGAAACTTGAACCAAAATATTCCCATTGAAAGCTTAGAACTCGAGACATCATTAAAAGAAATATGTTATCCATATCCATAGTTGTTTTTCTCTATAAAATAATAGGTAACCTTTGTGAATATAGGTATACAGTTTTATCACCTCATGCATACTCTAGGGGGTGGCGAACGGTGCAATCGCCCGGGGCCTCGCCCTTGGTGGTGTTGCCTTGCGCAACAACCCGAGCAAATTTTGATATTTATTTAGATCCCTAGTTATTTATAAAGGTTTGAACATAAGGGTAAATTCGAAAAAAGTTAGTTAACCAATATATTCATTCAGAACAAAATTGGAGAAACCATTTTGTAGTTTTTGAATATTGCGCTTTGTTGGAACATACGAATAGGTAATTGAGGCACCAGATGTCCGATCCACCAGATCAGTAGGTAGGAAAGAATGCACACAACACAATTAGGGTGAAAATTATCCAAGTATTTAGGTACAATGTTTACTTATCCCAGATGTTGGAACCTCATAAAATATTTATAGCCCCGTTGACCGTTCTTTGGCGGTCCCTTTGAAATATTCGTTGAATTATCGTCTTATGAATGAATTCATTCCATTGTAGAGAATTACGGAAGGAGGAGAGCGAAATCTGTTTTTTTTCAAACCTAGTGATTAGGGACAAAAATATTGGGTTCAGTTTTGTTATATTCCATTTTTTCTGATGGAAAACTTCCATTGTTTTCGGTTCTTCATTTACATTTAGAGGTCATATTCACATTTTTCGAATAAATTGAAATTTTTCTTGTCATTGAATTGAGAAATTAATTCAATTCGTTAGTTTCTCAAGCCGTTCTCTTCAGTCTGGTTCTTGTAAGTATAAATTTGGATACCAACTATCCAATGAACTTATCCAATACATAATACTTCATTCAGCAGTATATCGGATACTCAAAAGATCCCAAGTTGCAAAACACTACCACGAACTGCTCTGAGCTTTAGGACTTGATACAACTGGAAATTCACGCCCTCAATCAAACTCATAATTAGTGGCTCCTGTATCGCTCGGACAATCCCATGAAAAGTCATATATGGTGGATTTTGCAGAGAAATTTTCGATAAAAAAATCGTGAAGAACCACTGTTTCCAATAGGAATATGCATACAAGATGGCACCATTTCTCAAGAAACTTTCTATTCTGTTCATCTGGATCATAAAAATAATATGTTTTATTTTTATGGTCTTCTCTTCGAAACCGAAATTTTTTTTTAAATTTGAGGACAAGAAAATTATTATGATGAGTGCCTATGTAATGATTGTATAGTTTATTTTTCGAAAGTAAATATTTTCCTGGGGGGGGGGTTAATTATCCCCATTACCCATTAAGAAAATATTAATTAACGGTGAAAAGCTTGTTAGGAGCTAGATGATTTATTCGCAAACAAAGGATGCTAAAAGGAGTTTTTCTAGACTTAAAATCATAAAAACATATTTAAGGAATTCGATGACACAAGATCGGCTTTCAGCCCTTGCTATTCTATCAATAGAAAATGATGTAGCTCATTCGATCGATTATTATACTTTGATTAAATATTTCAGTGATAGGAAAAGCCGCAAACATGAATTTTAAATTTATCATTTCTGTATTTGTTAATTTTGTAAATCTTCCAAAGTTATATTATATTTATATGTTATATTATTTTATTATATTTTAATTAAAACTCAACTTTTATATCTTTATAAAATATGACAATAACCTATACATAACAGCCGGACTTACTTTCGCATCACATACTTTTCACGAAGGAAAAAGGGCCTCGCGAAGACTTCCCGCCCGGGGCCTCGCAATGGCTAAGGCCGCCCCTACATGCATATGATGGAAATAATTTCTATTAAATTTCTTCCTATCTGTAGCGTGAATTTTAAAAAGAAAGAATAATTTCTTCGAAATAAAAAAAATTAAAATCCATACCATATTGAACCTATTAAATACAGAAGTATTATTTAGGCTATCACGATCAATTCTGATGAAATGTACACAACTACCAAATTAGAACTTTGCAGATAAACATCCAATTTCGAGAGAGCTGCAATTGTTAGATTCGGGAAATATCTTCGTCATGTTTAAGTACTGGGTTGTTATGGTATAGGAATCGTGTCCTTATTCCTGTACTAATATTTACACTCCTCTTCAGGTGAATGATCACCTCTGAATTGGAAAGTTTCGAAAAGATTTGTATAGGTACTTGTTTTTCGAAGGTTGAATTGTACTTGAATTTTCGATTACTCATCGAAGATAGACATTTATATTCATTTATATTCGCGTTTTCATTACCACGAGCATTTCCATATACAAATTCTGAGTATCTCGGATCAAAGAGATCAACGGCACATGGCTTATAGCAACTACAGTAGTAATGTCCGGTATTTTGTGTAGATTCGCGAAAAATTTTGTGAGGATGACACAAGTATATAATACAAAAAAAGTTTAATTGAAAAATACATGGTATGGCGATGTTGTTACAATATAACCTAGTTTTACCATAAAAATGAAAAATTACTGAAGTTAGGCCAGTAGGTTTTGTCCTCTTGATTCTTTAAGAAAAACGACAGATAATAATATAAAGTTGTTCTTCCTAGGGAATCAAGTCCAAAGGTCTTCTCAAGTGCCTATGATTTGTAAATCTATAGAATAGGGAATGGACTCACTGATGAATACGAGTAGTCCGAGTCGAAAACCATTCTATCAGGTCTTTTATCCATGAACATTCTGAAAATTGAAATTTCCTAGCCAGACAGAATTGTTTGACATCGTAACTTTCATCAGTGAGATCAACTAAGTCGCATATAATCACGCCGCCCTTCTTAAAATTCCATATCTAAACGAAAACAGACTGATGAGAATAAAACCATCATTGTTGGAAATTGTTGTTATTTTAAATATTTGTCATATGCGTTGTTATTCGTTTTATACTGTCGACCAAGGACAATCAGTTTATTCCTAAACCTCGCATTAATCGTGAGTTATTATAAGACAATAATTTAAGATCAATATAGCCCAAATATTGTTTTCAGTTTCCCCGAAGAGGGCTCAAACCAAGAGCCGAAAGCTAGGAATGTAAATCAATAAAGAGTTATACTTTATATGGATTTTGAAGTACAAACCTGATATATTAAACTTGATTAAATTCCAAGTTCGATAATTCCTTGTAGATTATTAATGAATACGATTAAACCAATGAATAGCTCTTGGGACAAATATGCATGAACGTTTTACCAATATGAACGAGTGAGTCAAAGGTTCTTATTTCAAATCATACAGCGGGATGAAAAAATTAAAAATTGAAAAAGTGAAAAGGAAACCAATAAATATTTTGAAAAATTTCGGGTGGATTCTAATGAATTAATTGAAATTTTGTTCGGAAGACTGATTTAAAAATTGAATAATGAATAACAAAGTTAATTCCATGAAAAAACTAATAAATCTTATTCTCTGTTCCAAATTCCTTACCTCATATCTGAACTAACTAAAAACTAAACAAGAACCAAACGTATTATCTTTCTTCGCAATTTCTGAACTGAAGTTTTGGATTTGATCTGTCTTCTCTCCTCTATCCTATCTCTCTCTATCTGGATTAAGTCAGGAGAACCAATCTATTGTCATTTGATTTGGATTCTATTAAATTCTTGTATACCGAACCAGCCCCTTTATTTGATCAGGATCAGTTTCCTTCTGGTGAACACTCGATTAAATTTTGATATATTTTACAATATTGATCCAACTTTTCATTTCATGAATTCACATTCATGTCGACTCTCTATTGAATATTTAACTTTTTTTTCCTCAGCATCGTAACGCTGAACCATTATGTATTGTTTTTAAATTTTTAATCATCATATTGTCCAATGTCCATGCTTGGGAAGAATAAACTTCTCCATAACAAAGCTATCTGTGGGTAATATTGTAATAAAAAATTAGTCTTTTCTCAATAATCCATATCTTGGTTCCTACTCCCAAACACCTGCTCATTAGAATCAAAATCTAAAACCCACCTAGCCCTTCACTAACTCTCAATAACTAATAAATTAATCTGAATTGGAAATATTTCTTTCAAACACGATTGAAATGTTTTTGTTATTTATACATTTACTTCATTTTCCATTTAAACATTCCATTTCGAAACAAAATTCATAACTCTACGAAATGAAAGACCATCAAGTTCCAAGACTCGATACTTCCAAGACTGCCAAAGATCATCTACTTCCAAGACTCGATACTTCCAAGACTGTCTTGAAACTAACCGTTGCATATAAAAATTTTCCAAGACCGTCTCGGAAATCCATAAAAGTCCCGGAAGTATCGAAAGTATATAAATAAATATCTCGGAAATAACCTTTAGACATATATATATATATATATATATATATATATATATATATATATATATATATATATATATATATATATATATATATATATATATAATTACATAATACACCCCCTGTATTCTGAAATACCCGATACATTGTAACTTCATTTGTTATTGAATATGTCCATATTAACTTTAGCTGACTAAGCACACGTGCCGCTTATCTAATGCTGAATACATCGTAAATACCGAAGGTATAAATAGGCACAAGAATAATTTGTCAGTCAAGAATAGTAGTAATTATTGTGAGACTAGTGTCTATTGTCCTCTATCAAAGTTCTTAATAAAGCTGTTTTTAAAAACGGTGTTTTTCCCTCAAACAACATAATTGGCGACGAGGATGGGATTGTGCCAGTCTTCTTGAAGTATCCAATCCAGAACTCCAGAAGTCTGCAGTTTCAACTGCCAAGGTACAACCGAACGAGAGAAAAACGGAGTCCGATCGACAGGGTAGCGCCATCGACGACCCCTAATACAAGAACGAGAGGGTGAGCAATATCACTGTCCTTACTCTATTTCTTCCCAGTTTTATATTGACCTGGTCCAAAGTCATTTCACTCTTTTCCCAAGTTTTGTGCGTAAAACTTGTACAGTTTTTTTGAAAGTTTTTCTGATATAAAAACTAAGTATTTCACTGAAATATTATTGTATAATTGATAATTAATCTACATATTTCAAAATAGGTGAAATAGATTCAGAAATATCAATCGCATTGAACGATTTGATAAATTCAATATCTGAGTTGAAAATAGAAGACACAAATATGGCAGACTTAACTTTTCCTAAAGAATTTGGAAATCTCCTACCGAAATTCGATGGAGACAGAACAAAATTGAATTCATTTTTAGCTGCATGTGACGATTATATCTCACAATTCCAGAATGCTGAAGCAATCGTAAAAACGTATTGTCTCAATCTAATAAAAAGTAAATTTGTTGGGAATGCAGAAGCAGAATTTCATACTTCCAATGTTCCAAATACATGGATCAGTATAAGAAATTTCCTAATAAATAAATTTGGTGACCATGCAAATCTAGATGTATTGAAAAATCAATTGCAATTCTTAAGAAAGAATCCCAAAGATGATATTTTGAACTTTATTGAAGAAATAAAAGCTTTAAAAATCAGAATAAATTACAGAATAGACGCAGATGTCATGAATGCGCAAATGAAAATTTTACATAAAGATTTAACTAACGATTTAGCGAAAAACGTATTAATAAGTAACAGTCCCTTTGAATTACAGACAACCCTGATTACTACACCTGACTTAACTTTCGATCAAGCCATACAAATTGTTGAGAACTATGTCTCACAAAAATCGCAAATAGAAATGATGCGGTCGTGGAGAAATCCGCCCACGAATAATTATAATATTAATAAATCGAAAACTAATCCCCCATTTAAAAATTCAAATAATGTTTCCCAGTATCAAAACAATCATTTCAGAACACCTCACTATTCCTACGATCCAAGACCAAATTTCAATCATCAATTCCCTTCGCAACCAATCCAATTTAAACAAAGAAATGTAAATACTCATTTTCCTACTGCGAGACAAGTTTTTAGTCCCACAAATAAATCAAATATGACGAATGTTTTCAAACCAAATCCCAATCAGAGAATTAATACTCCTCCAGAAAAAATGTCGGTCCAAACGAGAAATTATCCTCAGAAAAGAAGCAATTATTCAACTCAATTTAATCCAAATCCACAAAGAAATTTTAATAATTATCGAAATACGAACTATCATAATAATTCGAACAATGACTTCATTGTTGAAGAACTAACGAATGTTAATTCAAATGAACCAAGTAGAAATTTTCCAAAAGCAGGCCCAAGCAACGAATTGACCTAAATCAAACTTTTGATAACAAAAATCAATTACCCTTCATAGAATTCCAAAATCCCTATTGTAAGTTGTTAATTGATAGCGGATGTTCTGTTTGTCTTATTGATCCAAAATTTGCTTATAATAATTTTCCACATAATATTTTCGAGGAAAAAACCTCTTTAACAGCTTGTATGAAAACGGAAAACTCAAATGAAAAAGTATTATTACCAGTTTTTGATGAATTTCGCATTAATGATATGCATCCCTTCATTCTCTATAAATTCCATAAAAACTATGACGGTCTAATCGGAGCAGATTTCTTAAATAAATATGGACTTAGCTTAGATTTCAAGAATCAAATACTTTATAATGAATATTGTAGAATTCCTTTTCAATATCAAAAGGTGTGCCAAAATCCAGTAGATATTCCAGTGGATTTGTCCCATTTAGGCCCTAACATTAGAAATCAATTAATGAAAATTTTCCAAACTAATATTGATGCTCTCCAATTACCTGGTCAACCTTTGAATTTTTCAAATCAAATAAAGCATAAAATTAGGACAGTTGATGAAATACCTGTCCATTGTAAAATTTATAGATATCCTGAAATACATAGAGAAGAAGTGCAGAATCAAATCAAAGATATGCTTGAAAAAAAAATTATTAGGCCTAGTATTTCCCCATGGTCCTTTCCTGTAGTAATTGTTCCGAAAAAACGAGACTTATCTGGTAAAACCAAATGGCGAATGGCCATCGATTATAGAAAACTTAATGATAAAACTATTGATGATAAATACCCGTTACCACAAATAGATTCCATATTAGATAAATTGGGAAATAAAAAATATTTTACAACGCTTGACTTAGCATCTGGATTCCATCAGATCGAATTGGATCCAGAATCAATTGAAAAAAACGGCTTTTACTGTTGAAAACGGTCATTATGAATTTTTGCGAATGCCTTTCGGATTGAAGAATGCCCCAGCGACGTTTCAAAGATTAATGAATAATGTTTTGAGAAATTTTATTGGAAAATGTTGCTATATTTACATGGACGACATAATTATTTTTTCAGATACCATTGAACAACATCTAGCAGATATCCATAATATCTTAGAAACTTTTAAGAAAGACAATTTGAAAATACAATTAGATAAATGTCATTTTTTCAAAACAGAAATTGAATTCTTAGGTCACATTATTACACCAGAAGGAATAAAACCTAATCCAGATAAATTAGAAGCGGTTAACAATTTTCCTATTCCGAAAACTACTAAAGCAATTAAATCATTTCTTGGCCTTGTCGGATATTACAGAAAGTTCATTCCGAATTTTGCCAAAATAACGAAACCTTTAACCGTGTGTTTGAAAAAAAATGCTAAAATAAATATCGATGATCCTAAATATATTGAAGCATTCGAAATTTGTAAAAGAAGTCTTCTTAATTATCCGTTGTTGAGATTTCCAGACTTCAAAGAAAAATTCATTCTTACGACAGACGCATCTGGATTTGCCATAGGATCCGTTTTATCTCAAGGTGAATACCCATTGAATCACCCAGTTTGCTACGCGTCCCGAACCTTGAACTTGGCTGAAACGCGTTACAGCACAATCGAAAAAGAATTACTTGCAATTGTGTGGTCGTGCAAACACTTCCGGCCTTATTTGTACGGGAGAAAATTCACAATCTATACGGATCATAAGCCTTTAGTTTGGCTATTTTCACTTAAAGAACCAAATTCCCGCCTTATGCGATGGCGTATTTTGTTAGAAGAATTCGATTATGAAATCAAATACAAAAAAGGATCATCCAATAATGCAGATGCTTTAAGTAGAATAATTTTGGAAAAAGACAAAAGCTTCAAAGATTTTCTACGAGAAAATGAATACGGAAATATTGAAAATGTAAATTATATTGAAACCTTAAATGATGATTTATTCAATGCACCCAGAAATTTCGCATTAGCTCATTGTGTATCGGAAGATTTATTTATGAATAAAGGCATTGCACGAGATTTTAAAGATAAATTTGGAAATGTAAATGAATTGAAAGCGCAAAATAAAAAAGTTGGAGAAGTAGCATTTCTGAGACATAATAACCGAAATATTTATTATCTTATTACTAAAAAATTCCATTATGATAAACCAACGTATGAAAATGTTTTTAATTCTCTTTTATACTTGAAAAACTTAATGAAGTTAAATAATGAAACTCATCTAGCTATACCACGAATAGCATGTGGTCTAGATAAATTGAAATGGGATAAAATATACGATATGATTCAATACATTTTTGATGATTTAAATGTGAAAATAGTTATATATCACTGCAATGATGAAACTGAAAATAACAATTTGATAGATAATTCAAATGGTTTAAATAATAATTATGAAGATGATAATGTTGAATATAATAATATTAACTTACTAGACGTAAGAAATGATATTTATGATGATATTGATTATGAATTGAGTTCATTTGAAAATGAAGAGATAAATCCTATTGAAGATGATCTTATATCAATTATAAATAATGTAACAAATGAAGAATTAGATGAATGCCTAGAATTATTAGATCCAAGTGATAATGGAAATTATGATATTATTGATGATGAAGATAATAAGGATTCAAACAGAAAATCAGGAAATATAATTATTCACAGTGATGTTACAGTACATAGTAATATAGAAAATCCTATTTTAGAGATCCCTTATACAGAGAGAAGTCTTAATTCTTCCCAATCACAAATTATTTTCAAACAAGGATCCACCTATAATGTAGCAAAAATCAAATTATTTAATGATAAATTGAGATTCCGAGTAGTGATTAATTCTGTAGAAAAAGATTTATACAATTTCTTACATGAGTATGTTCGACCCAAGCATCCCTATACTATTTATTTTATGTCCCCAGAATTAGAACAACCCCTTATTCGAATTTTGCAAAACAAATTCGATTATAAGACTCTTGACTTGAAAATTTCCCGAATTCTTTTAGAAGACGTTGAAGATAAAGACGAACAACTTCTTAGAATTCAACAATATCATGAAACTAAAACTGTTCATCGTGGCTTACGAGAAAATTTAATTAGTCTCAAAAAGAAATATTATTGGCCTAACATGAACAAAGATGTTCAAAGTTATATTAATGCATGTGAAATTTGTCAGAAAAGTAAATATGAAAGAACACCTATTGAATTACAATTTAAGCCTAATCCTATTGGTTCGAAACCATTTACTCACATCTATTGTGATACAATTCGTTTTAATCAAAATTATTGTCTTAGCATTGTAGACTCATTTTCGAGACTAGGACAATGTTACCCACTCTTACAGAAAACAGGTACAGAGATTATTGACAAATTGTTAATTTATTTTAGTCATTACGGTGTCCCAATCAAAATAACATGCGACAATGGATTAGAATTTAAAAACAGTATCGTACAAGATTTCTGTAAAACTCATAAAATAGAAATTCACTATATAACTAATTATAATCCGAATTCAAATGCATTAGTAGAACGTTTTCATTCGACATTAATCGAGCAATTAAGAACCATTGGAACAACTAACACATTTCAAAATAGAATTTCCCAGGCCCTATTGAGCTATAATAACTCAAATCACTCGAGTCTAGATATGACCCCAATGCAAATAATCAAAGCAGATTTAAACTATTCTCTTCCAATTGAAATAAGTCATAATGAAAAAGTGGAAAATTATATTCAAAATTATCGGGAAAACTTGAATGAAATATCAAAACACTTAGAGTCAAAGAATTTGAAAAATGTAAACCGTCTAGAAAAAATTAATGAAAAACGTAAAGCCGAGAAAGATCATCCCTTAAATAAAAATCCTACTTATATCAAAACCCCCATTACAAGAAAACTTGATCCTGTTTATAAAAAGATAGAGGCTCGCGAAATAGATACGCATAGAATTCAAGATTCCAAAAATAAACACGTCTATCATAAGAGAATTTTAAGACAAAGAAAGAAATAATATCATTTTGTTTCAGATCGAAAATGGATCTTTTTAAGAAATCATTAGTTTTGTGCATCATAATGAATTGCAACTATTCTATGGAAATTATACCAGTAGAAAATAATGTATTACCAATATATCTTGGAAAGGCATATGTTAATGATAGAAATTTACAATTTATTTATCATATCGATTTGAACATAATAGCAGATCTAGTGATGAAATATCAAAAAGAAATAAGTAAATTTTCAAATTTTCAATTGGGATTCGCCCAAACGGCCAACTATAAATATTTGAAACATTCAAATGATATAAATTTTAATACTTTGGAGGAATTATTGAATGAAAAAATTAGGATCAAAAGAGGATTGATTAATATAGGAGGAAAAATTTCTAAGATTCTATTTGGAACACTGGATTCGGATGATGAAGAATTGTATAAGAATTACTTCGATAGTATTTCCAAAAATGAGGATGTTCTGATGAGAAACCAAAAGAAAATTGCAAATATCGTTAATGAACTCAAAAATAAATACATTGATAAATTTAATAAAATGTGGGAAAACTTTAAATTACTTCAAAATATACCTTTACTACAAGAAGTACAGCAAATGCATTTATTTACTTTTCAACTCAGAGAGATCAAAAATACCCTTGATGAAATTCAAACAGCAGTAAGCTTCGCAAGGTTACATCTATTACATGAGTCGATTTTACCTTATTCCAAATTTTCAGAATTAATAAAAAATAATACTATTATACCTTTACACCATTTGAAAGACTATTATCAATTATGTCATACCAAAGTTGTATTTAAAAATCGAATATTACTATTTCTTATATCGATTCCTTTAGTGAATTTGAAAAGCTTCAATCTGTACAAGTTACATTATTTACCACAAAATAATTTAACCATTCCTTATTCCGATCCTTACTGGCTCACTCAAGAAGAAATCCTAAAATGGTCAACACAACGATGTTATCCTGTAGAAGAAGACTTTCTCTGTAATCAAGATTCTCTGACAGAAGCACCAAACTGCATCAAAAATCTTTTGAAAAATCAAAAAGAAGACTGTCCCAAATCAAGAAGCATCGATCCTCCCGATATTAAATTGTTAGAAGATGGAAATGTATTGTCGATTCATAATTCGAAATTAATGGAAATATGCCAACATCAAATCAAACATCATTTCACTCCTCCAATTGCGATTATCAAAACCAAATGTACGTTGAGCAACGACAAGAAAGAGATTACCCCGACTACTTCAACGGAAGAAGAAAAATTTATTATTTTACCAAAAATGGAGCCGTTATTCCACAATGAATCCCTAGAAGAAACCAACAAGAAGGAAGACACCCCAGATATAGAATTGGAAGAAATCCACCACTGGAGTCCACAACCTTCAAGATTTTTATTTTATTTGATCATTGCATTATTAATTTTTATTACTTGCTTATTATTATTTTATTATTTTAGAAAAGGGTTCTCCAAAGCTACACCTACAAAAGGTGATACCTTTGACTTAGGCGGGGAGGAATTACATAATACACCCCCTGTATTCTGAAATACCCGATACATTGTAACTTCATTTGTTATTGAATATGTCCATATTAACTTTAGCTGACTAAGCACACGTGCCGCTTATCTAATGCTGAATACATCGTAAATACCGAAGGTATAAATAGGCACAAGAATAATTTGTCAGTCAAGAATAGTAGTAATTATTGTGAGACTAGTGTCTATTGTCCTCTATCAAAGTTCTTAATAAAGCTGTTTTTAAAAACGGTGTTTTTCCCTCAAACAACATAATTATATATATATATATACAGGGTGTTTCCTAAACATGCGGCAAAAATTCAGGGAGCTGTTACTCGGACTATTCTAAGAATATTTTGTCCTTTGATGTTTTTGGAAAAACCTCTTTGTTTCGAAGATACAGGGCGAACAACATTTTTCATATTTTTAAAATTGATAATAGTATAAATAAAAAATGCGTACCGCCTGCTCGTTCCCCGGACTTAAACCCCTTAGATTATTTCCTATGGGGCCATCTAAAATCATTAGTCTATACCACTCCAGTAGAAAATGTGGAAGACTTGCGAAATCGGATCATTGCTGGGTGTAACTTAATAAGAAATGATCCTGGTGTTTTTGAAAGGGTTCGGCAGTCAATGAGGAGAAGATTGGATGCTTGTATGCTGGCTGGAGGTGGTCATTTTCAACAGTTTTTGTAGGTTAAGTTAAATTTTCATGTAATTTTTCATAATAAAATGTTATTATCTAAAATTTTGTTTGCCCTGTATCTTCGAAACAAAGAGGTTTTTCAAAAATCATCAAAAGACAAAATATTCTTAGAATAGTCCAAGGAACAGCCCCCTGAATTTTTGCCGCATGTTAAGGAAACACCCTGTATATATATATATAATTACATAATATGGCCCCATATTAATTAGATACATTGTTTATCTGTTTACCATTGATTCCATATATTACTATGTTGTATTTTGCAGACTAAGCAATGAACACCTGCAGTCAATACGCAGGAAGAATGAGATAAGAGAATGTTATAAATATCTGTTGATGACAATTTCTAGTCAGTTAATTAATCGATCTAGTAGCTCTACCAAGTATTAACGTTGTATTGTATTGAATAAAGTAAAGTAGTTTTTTTTTAAAAACGAAGTCTTCCTCCCGAAAAACATAATTGGCGACGAGGTCTGGGATTGTGCCGGTTTTGTTAAATTCTGTGAGTTCCTGAAGAAGAAGAGGTCCATCCAGTCTACAACACCGTCGGTTTCAACCGTTCAGCACAAGAAGAACTAGGTGAAGAAGACAGAAGCCCGATCACCCGAGTAGCGCCCCGTGACGGTTTCAAATTCAACAAGACAACGTGGTGAGCAATCCTCTAATTACTCCCAGTTTACCTAATCTGGCCCAAAATTAGTCAACCTTTTCCCCAAGTTTTGAGCGTAAAACTTGTATAAAGTTTTCTCTAGGTTTCTTCCAAAAACCGATTTATAAAGTTTTCTCTAGGTTTCTTATTTCAAAAACCGATTTATAAAGTTTTCTCTAGGTTTCTTATTTCAAAAACCGATTTATAAAGTTTTCCCTAGGTTTCTTATTTCAAAAAACCGATTACAATAGTTTTTCCTAGGTTTCTTAAGAAAAAACCGACAACTTGATTGAAATAATAATTGATATAATTGATAATTGATATAATTACATAATAATTGATATAACTGATTGAATACGTGAAATATTAAAATAATTCAATATTACGTCGATTAAACAATTTAGAGGTCGTAAGAATAAAACAAACAAAATGGCAGTAGATTTGTCGCTAGCTGAAAAGTTTGGTATGCTGTTACCTAAATTTTCTGGTGTTGAGAACGAGTTGCATTCGTTCATAAAAAGTGTTGATGATTATCTAGCGATGTTCGTAAACGAAAATATTATGGTAAAAAATTATTGCTTCGCAGTGGTCAAATCAAAACTAATAGATAGAGCCCTAGCAGAAGTAGCAACGTCTGACATTCCGAATAATTGGGATGTTCTCAAAAATTTCTTGTATACAAAATTTGGTGATCAAATTAACCTTGACGTTTTGATACACCAATTGCAATTCTTAAACAAAAAGCCCAATGAGGATATAATACTATTTATAGACCGAATAATTTCTTTGAAAATAAGAATAAATTATAGGATAGATGCAGATAGAATGCCAGATCCAGAAAAAGCGATTTATAAGAATAATATTTTGAAAATTTGTAAAACTGTTCTAATATCAAACGCACCTATGGAGCTAAGAACATATTTAATAACGAAAAATGAATTTTCTTTTGATGACACAGTAAATGCAACAAAAGACTATATGTGCAATTTAGCCCAATACGAATTAATTGATAGAAGTAGAAAAAATAAAAATTTCGCTCAGAATCATTCAAAACATGTTCCAATAAATTATAGTTATACTTTACAAAATAGATCAAATCACGCATTTAATAATTACGGCGAAGTACCTAGATTTCCTTCGCAGCCAGTTCAATTTACTCAGAGAAATAATAATTTTAAACCTAATCATTCAAGTAATGTTTTTAAACCAAATTCGAATCAAAGAATTACTACCCCTCCAGAGAAAATGTCAATTCAGACTAGGAATTATCCCCAGAAACGTTCAAATTACTCAACGCAATATAATCCAAATCCTCAACGTAACTTTTATCATAATAATGCTCATAATAATTATTAGAACAGAAATCAACATAATAATCCCAATTTTTACTTTGAAGAATTAACGCATTTAGATACGAGAAAACAGAGAAATGAAAATCAATTCAATTATTGTAAACCTTCAACGTCAAAAAACCACAACCATAATAGTCGAAATTTTCGCGAAGTTACCCAAGAAGACGCATTGACTTAAATTATAATATTAATCATTCTAATCAATTGCCCTTTATTGAATTCAAATATCCAAGATGTAAACTTTTAATAGATAGTGGCAGTTCAGTATGTTTGATAGATCCGAAATTTGCTTATAATAATTTCTATGATAATATTTTTCAAGAAGAAACAACGTTAACTGCATGCATGAAGCAGAATACTTCAAATGAAAAGGTATTACTTCCTTTATTTTCAGAATTCCGTATGAATGATAGTCACCCTTTTGTACTTTATAAATTTCATAATAATTACGATGGCATTATAGGAGCCGATTTTCTTAATAAATACGGTTTGACATTCGATTATAAAAACCAAGTATTGATGAATAAATATTGTAGAATTCCATTCAAATATGGAAAAATTTCGATTGAAAATAATTGTTTAATTCAGAAAGTATCACAGCTTGAACAGGAAAAATATGAGCTTTTCAAAAACTTTGCAAATAATTTGCAGGAAATTGATAAAATCGATAAAGCAAATGAAGACTTGAAAACTGAAAATGAACAATTGAAATCTAAACTTTTTATGATTGAGATGTCTAATAAAGAACTTGAAAAAATGATTGAATTGAACTCTAAAGCAAGTTATGAAATGGAAAAAGAAATTTCAAATTTGAAAAAATCAATAAACGTAATGAATAGGGAAAAACCAAGTTCACAGAAATCCTATTTTAGAATGAATAAAGCAAATAATTACAATGAGCAAGTAAAATCAGAATCTGATAGGTTGAATGATGAAAATACGATTATAAATAAAGACTTCGCATATTTTAATGACATTACGTATGAAAACTTTACGAAACTATATGAAACAAATAATATTCCCGATTGTCATAATATTGAAGAAAAACAAGGTAATTTATTTAAAGCCCCTAATAAATATTCGTTAGCCCATTGCGTATCAGAAGATTTCCATATGAGTAGAGGCATTGCCCGAGATTTCAAGAGAAAATTTGGAAATATAGATGAATTAAAATCGCAAAATAAAAAAGTAGTAGAAGTAGCTATTATTCAAAATAAAAACCGTGTTATTTACTATTTGATAGCCAAGAAATTTTATTATGATAAACCTACATACGAAAATGTATTTAATTCCCTTTTATATTTAAGAAAACTTATGGAGTCAAGAAATGAAACTCATTTAGCTTTACCGCGTATAGCATGCGGATTAGATGAATTAAAATGGCCTATTATTTTGGATATGATAAAGTATATTTTTGCAAGATGCAAAGTGAAAATAATTATTTATTATTTATCGCCACTGCATACTGAAGTAAATAAAGAATTTATAGATTTTAATGGGATACTGCCGGTCTTCTTAAAAGTGAACGAAAAACATAATTGTCGACGAGGTAATAATATAAATTATAATAAAATTGATGATATTGTTTATGATGAAATGAATGAAGAATTTATAGATTTTAATGCAATCGAAGATAATGAGTCAGTTTTTAATAATGTAACAGACGACGAATTAGATGAATGTTTAAATCTTTTAACTGAGCCTAATGCAGAATTGCCAGTTTTAAATGATGAAGATTTAACTGAATTACAATCAGGAAACATAATTGTCCATAGCGATATAACAGTTCACAGTAATACTGAAAATCCAATTTTGGAACTCCCTTACACTGAAAGAAGTATTAATGCTTATCCATTACAAATTATTTTGAAGATAGGTACAAGTTATAATGTGACGAAAGTGAAACTGTTCGGAGATAAACTACGTTTTAGAGTCTCCATTAATTCGATTGATAGAGATATTTTCCGATTTATTAAAGAATACGTTCAACCTCAAAAATCATATACTATATATTTTGTCTCTGAAGAATTAGAAAAACCCTTTATACGAATTTTACAAAATAATTTCAATTATAAAACCCTACAATTTAAAATTTCTAGAATATTCGTGGAAGATGTCGAAGATAAAGACGAACAATTATTACGAATTCAGCAATATCATGAAACCAAAACTATTCATCGCGGATTGAGAGAAAATTTAACAAGTTTGAGACGTAAATATTATTGGCCGAATATGAATAAAGACGTACAGAATTATATTAACTCGTGTGAGATATGCCAGAAAAATAAATATGAAAGAACACCTATTGAATTACAATTCAAGCCTAATCCTATTGGTTCGAAACCATTTACTCACATCTATTGTGATACAATTCGTTTTAATCAAAATTATTGTCTTAGCATTGTAGACTCATTTTCGAGACTAGGACAATGTTACCCGCTCTTACAGAAAACAGGTACAGAGATTATTGACAAATTGTTAATTTATTTCAGTCATTACGGTGTTCCAATCAAAATAACATGCGACAATGGATTAGAATTTAAAAATAGTGTCGTACAAGATTTCTGTAAAACTCATAAAATAGAAATTCACTATATAACTAATTATAATCCGAATTCAAATGCATTAGTAGAACGTTTTCATTCGACCTTAATCGAGCAATTAAGAACCATTGGAACAACTAACACATTTCAAAATAGAATTTCTCAGGCCCTATTGAGCTATAATAACTCAAATCACTCGAGTCTAGATATGACTCCAATGCAAATAATCAAAGCGGATTTAAACTATTCTCTTCCAATTGAAATAAGTCATAATGAAAGAGTAGAAAATTATATTCAAAATTATCGAGAAAACTTGAATGAAATATCAAAACACTTAGAGTCAAAGAATCTGAAAAATGTAAACCGTTTAGAAAAAATTAATGAAAAACGTAAAGCTGAGAAAGATCACCCCTTAAATAAAAATCCTACTTATATCAAAACTCCCATTACTAGGAAACTCGACCCAGTGTATAAAGAGATAGATGCTCGCGAGATAGATTCTCACAGAATAAAGGATTGTAAGAATAAACACATTTATCATAAGAAAATCGTGAAACAGAGGAAGAAATAATATCATTTTGTTTCAGATTCAAGATGAAACACTTCGTTTTCCTTCTTATAATACTAAAGATAATTATAATAACCAGTATTAAAATTACTCCCTTGGAAAATAATATACTCCCCATTTTACTTGGAAAAGCGTATATAACAAAGAAAAATATACAACTGATTTATCATATTGATTTGAAACAAGTCGAGGATCTTATTTTAAAGTATCAGAAAGAAATTGATAATTTGAAAAGTAAAGAATTATTGGGATTCACACAAACGCCGCATTATGAATATTTAAAACATTCGAATACAATTAATATTAGAACTTTAGAAGAACTTCTTAATGAAAAAATACGAGTTAAAAGAGGACTTATTAATATTGGAGGTGAAATTTCAAAGATTTTATTTGGAACGTTTCAGACGATGAAGAACTTTATAAAAATTATTTTGAAAGTATAGCAAGAAACGAGGACACACTTATGAGGAATCAAAGACAGATTGCTACTGTAATTAACGATTTGAAAAATAAGTATATTGATAAATTTCGACAATTTGCAGATAATTATAAATTATTACGAACAATACCGCAATTGAGACATATTGAACACATGCATCTCCTCACATTTGAAATTAAGGATATTAAAAGCATATTAGATGAAATCCAAACAGCAGTGAGCTTTGCTAGATTACATATTCTACATGAATCTATTTTGCCATATACAAAATTCGAAGAATTAATTAAAAATGACACTATTATTCCAATGAATCATTTAAAAGATTATTATCAGTTATGTCATACGAAAGTAATGTTTAAAGAGAAAGTTTTATTATTTCTTATATCAATTCCGACCGTTTATGAAGAAAATTTTAATCTATACAAGTTTTACTATATCCCTCAGAAGAACTTAACCCTTCCTTATACCAATCCTTATATGCTCACTCAACAAGAAGAATTGAAATGGTCAACCAGTGAATGTCATGCAGTCGAAGAAGATTTCCTTTGCGATCAAGACTCCTTAACAAAACCTCCAGAATGTATGAATACTGTATTGAAGACACATTTAGAAAATTGTCCCAGGAAAAAAGTTATATCTTTATCAAATTTGAAAACCTTAGAAGATGGAAGCATCCTTTCGATAAATAATATGGAGATTCAAGAAAAATGTCCTCAGCAAACAAAATATTACTTCACTTCACCGATGGCGATAATCCAATCGAAATGTATTATAAGTAATTTCCAAAAAGAGATATTCCCAACTTTGATTAAAAATGAAGAAAAATACATAATTCTACCCAAGACGGCGATAATCCCAAGAAACCAATCCCAAGAAGAGGAAAAAGAAGAATTCCAGGAAGAAGATATTCCAGATGTCAAATTAGAAGATATACAACGATGGAAACCTAATACAACATCAACATTTATGATTATTTTAGGAATATTTATGTTTTTAATTATTTTGTACTTTTTATTGAAATATTTTGAAAAATGTAAAGCTACACCTAATCAAGGTGATACCTTTATCCAAAGGGGGGAGGAATTACATAATATGGCCCCATATTAATTAGATACATTGTTTATCTGTTTACCATTGATTCCATATATTACTATGTTGTATTTTGCAGACTAAGCAATGAACACCTGCAGTCAATACGCAGGAAGAATGAGATAAGAGAATGTTATAAATATCTGTTGATGACAATTTCTAGTCAGTTAATTAATCGATCTAGTAGCTCTACCAAGTATTAACGTTGTATTGTATTGAATAAAGTAAAGTAGTTTTTTTTTTAAAACGAAGTCTTCCTCCCGAAAAACATAATATATATATATATATATATATATATATATATATATAACCTAAAATGTTTGTCTGATTCGAAAATTATTGTTTTGAAGAAATTGATTTCATTTGTTGACAATGTTAACATGGATTTGATTTCAACGCTTTTAGCAGTGGTGAAGAGGAATGTCGTAGACCTGAAGTGATGCGTCTTAGATCAATTTTTTTTCGAAATTAACGACGATTATGATTTTTCTTTAAAGATTCATATTATCGAAAATGCTGCATTTTATTATTATTTATTCAGCGTATGTTGAATATTCTAAACCAAATAGAATATTGGATAGCTCGTCCAACCAGATGGTAATTAAAATGCCAGGTTTCCGAGGTGCATGGGTGCTATTGACTGCACACATAAAAATTCAATTGCCAGGTGATCAAGCCGAACTATTCAGGAACCATCAACAGTTTTTTCCTTGAATGTGCAAACTGTAGCTGACGCATCTCTGAAAATTACAAACATTGATGCAAAATGGCCAGGTTCAGCACATGATATTTTTCAGAATTCTACGCTGTACGGATCATTTGAAAGAAGGGATTTTCCGCACAGTGATTTATATAATCACACCTTCAGCTAATACAAGAAAACCTTCTGAAGTCTCATTCAACAAATCAGACATTTGTACAAGAAATCTCGTTGAGAGAAAGATTGTGTAAGAACGTCGCTTTCTAGCCCTTGTCATGGGAATGCATGTAATATTAGATACAGCTCAGGCTATGTTAGTGGCTACACTAATTCTTCATAATACAGCATATTGTAGAATTCACTAGTAATATTAATCTTTTAAAATTTCCTGATCAAAGGCAAAATGCAAGTACCTCTACTCCAGATACCTCCATTAACATGTATTTTAATAGATTGTAAATTAGAGAAATAATTGATCTTATGTATACATGTACAATAAACAAACTGAGGAAATATTAATTTGAATAAAATTTGAAAATTAATTTCATTAAACTTGTACATTTCAATCATTGATTTTAAAATTTTAATATTCCTTTGACGTCTTATATATTCGTTAATGCGTCCGACCCACCATTTAGATCAAAAGAACCATTATTTTCTACCAACTTAAGAAAATTTAAACAGAACCCATAGTTACGAAACCTCAATCGGTAAAATTATTGTAAAACGCCAGGTACGAGTTAACCTTCGATTGTCGGTAACCTAACCATAAAGGTTAACCTTCGATGGTAAAACCGGCCCTAAGTGTTTTTATTTGGTCGGTCCATCTTATCGGGGAACGTCCCATGGTCTCCGGCCTTCAACAATCAGCCTCTCCATACCGTCTTGTCTTCTCTCTGTGTCCGAAATATCGCATTATGGTTCTGTTAATGATTGTTAGTAATCGTGTTTGGATTTTTAGTTCCTGAAGAATTGAATGGTTCGTTCTATGAGTTGTCCATGGTATCCCAAGTATTTTTCGGTATACCCACATTTCTAAGGATTTGATTCGATTCACATCCGCTTTTTTTACTGTCCACGTTTCGCAGGCGTATGTTGCAATTGGGAATATGAGGGATTTGGCTAATTTAACCTTCAACTGGTATGGTTTCAGAGTATGGTAGGATCAATGTTGACCCTGTGTATTTTTTCTATCAAGAATATAGTCTTTTTCTACATATCTATAAATCGAACTAGAATTTTTACAAATGTAAATAATGCAACAACTTCATCTAATATAGATTATATTCTGATAAATGCTCATTCTACTTGTGTGCCAGTCAAGTTTTTTGATGGTCATATGAGTGAGATTATATTAAAGAAAATCCTGTAATGATAATAAATTCTGACTATAAATGTCCATTAGTAAGAATAGTGTCACCTAGAACATTGGACGACTTACTAAATTTAGTGTCAAGTGTCAGCTTTGATGACATATATTTATATTCAGATATTGATGATGGTTTCAATTGTTTTTATCAATTATTCGAATATTTCCTTGAAACCTCATGTCCACTGAGACACTCAAATAGTTTCGGTGATCGACTTAAACACTGGATTAATAATGACATCAGACAGGCTAGTAAGGAGTTAAAAAATATGTATTGGCTTAAAATTAACTTGAATACCCATATTTGGGATGAAATTTATAAAAGGGCGAAAAGTAATTTCAGACATCTTCTAAAGCAAACTCAATAAAACTTCTATCAGAATGTGCTTTATTCGTCTGAAAACAAGAGTAAAACAGTTTGGAATATTGTTGGATTAGAAACTGGAAAAAAAAACCTAATCATATAATTAAGATAAATTTTTATGCTAAATTATATTCTGAACCCATTGATATTGCTAACTTATTTTCAGAACACTTTGTTTCTATTGCTTATGTCAGCCTTAAAAAATACTACGGTACATCATTATCATTGAATTGTACTAAGTACTTCTTTTTTGTTTGAGAATACATTCTTTTTCTACCCAGTGTTTAAAGAAAAAATAGCAAGTGTCATAAATGCATTGAAAAATAAAAAAAAGTACAGGTGTCGATCATATCTCAATTAAAATTCTGAAAAAAATTGCTGAGCACCTGGCTCATTTAATAAATTTATCGGTAAGCACTGGAAAATTTCCCAGTCTTTTGAAAACAGCTTTAGTAATACCTGTTCTTATGAACAGGTCTTCTTATGAAGAATGATCCTTTTGATATTTCTTCTTATCGTTCTATTTCAATACTGAGTGTTTTATTCGTGTAGTATTCGAAAAATCATTTATGGTAGAATGATATCCTTCCTTTATCGTTTCAAAATTATCACTGATAGCCAACATGGCTTTAGAGAAGGCAGATCTACTCAAACTGCGGCATTCTCTTTCGTAAATTTCGTGTATAATAAATTAGATGAGGGCCTGTGTGTTGCGGGTATTTTTTTTGATCTGTCAAGAGCCTTCGATGTACTATCACGTGAATTCATACAGACTAAACTCTACAATATTGGTTTTCGCGGGGTGTTTCTCGATTGGGTTATATGTTTTCTGACTGATCGAAATATTTATATCAGAATTGATAACCAATGGTCAAAGAGATGTCAGATTGAACATGGTGTTTCGCAGGGCTCTGTGCTAGGACCACTACCATTCCTTCTGTTTATAAACGATTTACCTGTTCATATAAATCCTGATATTTTGGTCATATTTGTAGGTAATACATCTGCAGCGGTCTCAGCTCAGAGTTTTGGGAAACTGTCAAAAATTTGTAACTCCCTGTTATTGAGTTTTTTAGATTGGGGCAAGTTGAACAATTTAATTTTGAATTTAGAGAAGACCGAATGTATCCATTTCAATAATAAAAATGTCGATAGGAATCGTTTAGTCATAAGATGCATGAATCATCAGATTATGTTAAAAGAATCAGTCAAATTCTTGGGGGTTCATTTGGATAGGCTATTTGAGTCGACTTACCATGTTGAACATGTTTGCAAAAGATTGGCTAGTTCATATTATGCTATCAGTAGACTTAAAGAAGCATTACCCATTCAATCAATAAAACTGATCTACTATAGTTTAGTTTACAGCTGTTTGAATTATAATGTGATAATATGGGGTAATTCTGTTGATTCTAATAGAGTTTTCATTATGCAAAAGAGGATAATCAGATTGATGTTCAATTTGAAGCAACGTGATTCATGTAGACAATATTTCAAATCAAACGAAATATTGACACTTCCTTGTCTATATATTTTTCGTTGTTTAATTAATATGAGGGAAAATGTAGACTCTATGCCAAAATTATCTAGCTTTCACAATTATACAACGAGGAATATTGACACTTTAATCATTCCACCACATTCTACTGCAAAGTTTGAATCAGGACCTACATATAACTTTGTATAACCACTACACCTACCAAAAAGTGGTAAATCTTTGAATAAAATGAGTTCAAAACTATTGTGAAACGTTATTTAATAGCTAAGAGTTATTATAGTATTAAAGAATATTTGGAAGATGGAGATTTCGTTGGATGTTAATTGTGTTTAGTTTTTTGTTTTCTTATCAATTGCTGTAATTTTTTTATTCTGGTGAATATCTGACTTGTCTCATACATTTGTAAATGTCTAAGGGATTAAATAAATTATTATTATTATTATATTATTATTATTATTACATCAAGAATTTCTCTTTGATAATAAGACAACACAATGAAAATGAATTTATTGTATTCCAAACATGTAGAATGAATAAATAATAAATTTTTCAGATACTATATCTTTGAGAAGAAAAACTACGAAAATAATTGATTTTTACTCAAATCTCGCTTTGGGATTAGTTTCTTCGAAAGTATTTGACAGTTATATGTGAAAAAACGAAACCAGGAAAATTCTAACAAACATGTTTTATATGTTCATGTTGATCACAATTTTGGCACATTGTTTTGACCGAACATTGATTGTTGCAAACAATTTTTTTTTTACGAATGAAAAGAATGTGGTCTGCAGCGCAAGTATTTTTATTTTATTCGGTATAACGTTTTCGGCTGAACAGCCATCTTCAGTACCACTAAAACTGTAAACAAATTACAAATCAGTTTTAACATTCTGGGACCCCAGCATGTCAGTCACTTACTCGTCAAAGATGTGTTATTTCTATCATCTGAATGAAGCCGACACTGATTGAGTTCCCAGAAAGTCAAATTACACCTTAGGCGCAATAACAATTAAAAACATTCAAGAGGTGAAATAATGAGATTACTCGTCAAAACATAACCTATGTCAAACAGAACATAGAATGCGAAAAATTTAAGTCGGATTACTGGAGCAACAATGGGCGCATTCAGCAGAAAGAGCGGTTACAAAACAGTTTGCGTTACTGATAGGTACTGATAGCGGAAATCTGTTGACATCGGGCGCATTCAGCAGAAAAAGCGATAACAAACTGTCACAACTGTCAGCCACACAATAGGTTACCGAAAAGGAGCGCAAGTCAGTTACGTTACTAAAAATGGCGACCCCTACCCAACATGATACATAGATAGCAACGTTCAGCAGAAGATCATAGATATTTGGTAACAGTTTCGTAAGAGTTGTCTCTGCTGAATGCGCCGAATAAATGGGGGTGGCAAGATAGTATGTATGATTTGAGTACATGAGGCGATAAAATATAAGAATATATGAAATTAGCATTTGAGTTATATCAAAATGAAACATGTTGGAATGAGAACAGAAACGATCATGAGGAAACGTTGAGGGCACGGAGCCGAATAAGCGCGTACAAAAAATCATAATTATAATCTCTTGACAAGAGGGATGTAGGCTTTGTTCAGACTCAAGTATGTTTGTATGTCTAGGCAATTATCGTTCACGGCATCTCATTCTCGATGTGTATGTTTTCTAGGTAGTCCAACATCCTCCAATTCTTTGTGCTCGTCTGTAGCAGAATTCTTGAGTTTTCGTGTGGGCTGAAGGAATGTCCGGTGAACGAGATGTGGTGCCCGAAGGCAGATTTGTCTGGGTATCTCAAGTGCTCCTGTATTCTGGTCTTGAGTGGTCTGCAGGTTCAGACAGAAATCTACAATTTTTTTGTACATTCAGCACATGAATCAAAATGTTTTTTATCGTTCTATGGACATAAAAACATCTAGCTTCGTTTGAGAGTCTAATAGAATCTTCGGTACCATGACGTTAATGGTATGGCAGGGTCAAATTTGACCCCAAGCCCGGTGTCACGGTTTTATGCCAGACACTGACAAAAAATTACAAGAGTGAATAAGTCATATCAATACACTAAGAGAGGATCTTCGTTAGTTTTGTTTTTTCCGATTTAGCCATTTCGAATCGTCTTCAAATTTCGGTTCCACACCCTCCATACATTCCAATACATGAGGTAGATGACAGAGATTCAATACATAAGTGAGCTTCGTCTGTTAGAGGTCTTTGAATCCTTATAGGTATATCCACAGCTTTTTCACTCAGTTAAGAAACAAACTTCACCTTGAAAATACGAATTTTTTGAGGAAAGAGCAGTTGAAACCGAGGTTGAAACTAACCTGTTGAGGTTTGTTGGGTATCTGACTAGCAACCTCGACGCACGAAGGCAGGTTGATGCAAGACTTTCGACAAGGTTGAATTATCTGGTCTTTTGTATGAGCTTGCTGGGGTCGGTGTTCACGGTGCCTTGTTGCAGTGGTTCGTTTCTTACTTGGAGAATAGAATTCAGTTAGCTGGGGTTACTGGTTTCTATCCTGGACGATATAGTAGCATTTTGTGTTGTTTTTTCGATATGGAATGGAATGAATTTTAGAAATTTTAAATAGATTTTTTTAATGGAAAACATTTCATGAAATAGCTTCAATAAACTGGTAGGTCAAAAATAATAATCCAGTATCCGATACAATGAGTTCAGCGATAATATCTCCAGAGATTTCTGATGACATAAAGTAAACAAATATAGGGAAACCGTTCTCAACACGCTATATTGAAATCAGCTGTTCCCCTCCAACCTAAAAGTAGAATGTGGTTCGTTCACTTTATTGATTACTTAAACATCAATGTCCAATCAAGTACGTATGAAAATATACTTCAGCCTTCTATACTGAATCTTGTTATCATATTCATCATTACGTTTGAACATCGATAGTCGATAAAACATCCGCGACATTCAGGAGCTTTAACTGTTTTATGCAGTGAAATAATTTTTCAGGAACCTTCCTTAAATAATATTATGCATGTATCATACTGATACATGCATAATTATTCATCTAATCAAATCATAAATTGTCTGATTCCGCCCTCTGGAAGTGAGCTGGACAGTATACCTACTATTCAGAAAGTTGATAATACATATTACAGTGTTATGTTGTGATAACAAAATAATTAGATGACTTTGAAAAACTGGATGAAATTCAATTATGAAAATTGACAAGAGGTCTTTCTGACATTAGCTCTGTGAGTCTTAAATATTCTAATTTTTGCGCCACTCATTGAAGCCAGAATTGGAACTTTACTTCATATTAAATGGTATTGCACTGCTACTCCAAATGAAACCCCAGAATTTTATTATTAAAAAACTGTTTTTCGAGAAATTTCACGAAAATTTCCTCTCGAGTTCCTGATCAATGCAGGATGATCAAGAATAGTTTTCGATCATTTTTTTATTGAATTTCTCAGGATGAATATTCGTCAAACAGAAACGAAAAATTATATGATTTGATCAAGGTGAAAACTATTCGGAAAAATGTATTGTTGTTGGATCGAACCTCTTATTCTTCACCAGCGTAAAAAAGTAAGACTACATATAAGGTAGAATCAAGGCGTGTGTGAACGCCTTTTTTTTTATTTCCAAGTTTCTCTGAATGAAAGATTTGATTTCTTGAATACATACTCAACCCAGAATATTAAGTGCATTTCTGCTCTCTGATGATATCTTGATCTATTATGAAATTATACAAAAGAAAAAAATTTGAACGAAACAAAAAATTGATTGATTTGTTTGCTTCGTTGACGGAAATATTCAAATTGAAAGACCCCAACAAAATTGTTGATATTAAGAGTATCGTGTGATTTCCACAGCATATTTCAGAAAATATCTAAGCTGCAATGAAATTTTCCTTCTCTAAGAGCCAGAAGATTTTCACGTATTTATGCATCTCTAAAACCTTCTGTGTAAAACAGTTTCGGAAAGTACATTGAAATCAAGTAGGTACCTTGTGCATTTATTGAAATATCAAGCCATAATTCTTCTTCATTTCCTGCAGTGTAGGTTTGTAACAATTCATTGACTCGACTTCGAATAAATTTCTGATTGTTCTCTTGATTATGGACGACGAAAGCGTCCTTAATTGCTCAATTTTTGGAATACACTGAAACTTCTCTGGACGAGAAACTGAGAGACATTATTTTGCATCCTGCTTCTACTAAAATAAACGACTCCAACCGTCAACTCCTATCTTGAAGAGTGAATTGGGAATCAACTTCGTTACGAAGGGCGAACTTAAATTATTATGTCAAGTTTCTTCAAAATTGTTTGAATTACTCTAGTGAAATAGATTTCGGTCGTCAGATTTCGTGTCTTTCAGATTTTGAACAAGAACTCGTAATTAGATTCAGAATGAACTCTGAATATACTTTTTCCCGAATTATGCTCGAATTTATGCCAAGAAATAGAAAATTGAATTCTTATTTTTTTGTGTATGGATTCGGTTTTCATTCTTGGTTGTAGGTAGGACGATGAAGAAATTTATAGGTTGTATGGATATCCGTAGAAAATTAAAAACTGCTAGTCAATGAAGATTATACAATAAAAAGATATCGTAGATAGTTGAACTCTGAATATATTTTTCTCGAATTTATGTCAAGAAACGAGACTATTGAATTCCTTTTTTATTGTGTACGGATTCGATTTTCATTTTTGTTTGTTGGTTTGGTAGGGCGATAAAGAAATTTCTCTATTTCAGTATCGTAATGAGTTCATTACAGTACTAAAAGTAGTGCTGTAATGAAACTCATTACAGCATTGTTTTCAGTTATATTTTTCGTTTTGTGGTTGTCAGTACTGACCTCCGATACACTCAATTTTCGAATCAAATCAATTCAAATTTTGCAATCTGTCAAATTTCGTTAGTGACACCAACTGCCAAGATACAATATAAAAGTCACTGATGTGAATTTTTATTTGAATTTCGAGAGTTTTCACAAAACTTGACTGAAATAGAGAAAATATCGTCTAATACTCGTTGCAGAAGGCAATTCCAACACTCATGCTTTCGAAAACTCGCTCCTTCGTCGCTCGTTTTCGAATTTCGCATTCGTGTTGGAATAGGAGCTCATTCTGCAACTTGTTTTAGAATATACTATTATAAATTGTATGGGTATCAGTAAAAGAATAAAAGCTGCTTGTCGGACAATGAAAATTATACAATAAAACTTTGTAACGTTTAAATTCTCCATCAGATAATTTCGGGACATTCATAAATATCTTATGAATGGCGAGATTTCAGGTTATATGAGAAAAAATATTGAAAAAATCATATGTACTCAATCGTTAATCTGAGGACACAGGGTTACAGAGTGAGAAAGTTTGCAAATGACCCCAAGATGTGACGAACACCTTGAATAGCGACATTAAGAGAGTCTTCCGGGCTTATTGGCCGTGGTCTATTAGGAATTATTTCACCTAACGTTTCGCCCACAACTGCGGTAGGCATCTTCAGAGGATTCTTGGTCTTAGATTGTAACTCGACCGCTGAATTTCCGAAAGTGATGCTGGATTCGATCCGTTGGCCCCACTTATACCCTGATCATTGGCGGGAGAAGGTAGTGGGTTTACGCGCGCGATGTTGATTGGTCCATCGCTTCCACTTCGTTTTGGTTTGATTTTAGTCTTTTCCAACACCGGCAACCATGCGCTATGTACCAAAGGAGTTTCTTCCCTTCTGTTCATATTGTTCTTATGTTTATATATCTCAATGGCTTCCATGTTCATCCTAGGATAGAAACTTTTGATGTCTGAAATAGCTTCTGCCTTTGAGAAAACAATATTGTGTCCATCTGTCAGAGCATGTTCCGCTAGTGCGGATTTTTCTGTCTGATTGAGTCGACAGCATCGTTCATGCTCCTTAATTCTCGTATTGATACTTCGCTTCGTTGTACCAATGTAGACTTTGCCGCAGTCACAAGGTATCCTGTAAATACCGGGTTGAGAGAGTGGGTCGACTTTGTCTTTGGTAGTTCTGATCATTTGGCCAAGTTTTTGAGTTGGCTTATAGACAGTCTCTATATTGTGGCCCTTTAGTATTCTACCAATTCTATCGGTGACCTTGGGGATATATGGTAAGATAGCTCTTCCATTGGGGGTGAGTTGTGATGTGTTATCATCACGTGTGGAAAGTCTTGGTCTTATTGCCCTCTGAATTTCCTTAGCATTATATCCGTTAGCGACGAATGCATGCTGTAGATGTTCAAGTTCATCCTCCAGAAATTCCGGCTCGCACAATCGTCGGGCTCTATCTACGAGTGTTTTTATAACTCCTCGTTTCTGTTGAGGATGATGATTGGACTGCTTGTGTAGATATCTGTCAGTGTGGGTTGGTTTTCTATAAACCCTGTGTCCTAGCTTTCCATTAGGCTTTATAGTAACCAAGACGTCTAGAAAGGAAAGAGCACCATCCTCTTCAATTTCCATAGTGAATTGAATATTTGGGTGCCTACTGTTAAGATGGGATAGGAAAGCATCCAATTCTTCAAGTCCATGACTCCAGACGACAAAAGTATCATCCACATAACGTAGCCATGTGGACGGTCTCTTAGTTGCCGCTTCAATTGCACTTTGTTCGAATTTCTCCAGGAAGAAATTTGCAATTGCAGGACTTAGAGGGTTTCCCATGGCGCAGCCATCTATTTGCTCATAGAATTCGCCTTTCCACTGAAAATAGCTGGATGACAGGCAAAGTTCGAAGAGCTTTGTTATGTCATTCGGGAATAACTCAGACACGTAGTTAAGCGATTCCCTGATGGGAACTAGTGTGAACAAAGACACAACATCAAAACTAACGAGTCGGTCATTCGGTCCCAACTGAATGTTCTGCAGTTTTTCTACAAACTGGGTAGAGTCCTTGACGAAAGTGTCCGTGTTTCCCACATGAGGTCTCAACATAGTTGTTAAAACTTTGGCTAAGTCGTATGTTGGTGAATCGATGGTACTAACGATAGGTCTCAATGGGACATTATCCTTGTGAATTTTCGGAAGTCCGTATATACGCGTAGCCCTTGCTTCACTCTTACAAATCCTCTTTTTAAGTTCCTCATCGAGAGAAGAAACTTTTATAAGAACCTTTGCTTGTCTGAGCCTGGACGAGGTAGGATCTCTTTTAAGTTTCCTGTAGTTTGAGGGGTCTAACAACGCCCTCATTTTGGAATCATAGTCAGAGGTGTCCATCACTACCGTCGCGTTTCCTTTGTCAGCTGGAAGGATCACAATGGATGTATCTTCATTGAGACTCTTTATGGCTTGGTGTTCCCTGAAATTTATATTATTTTTTGGAGGTTTAGCCTTCCTGATGATTCTTGAGGCTTCAGTCCTCACTTCTTCAGCCGTAGCCTAAGGTAAGGATCGAATTGCTGCCTCAACATTGGCTATTATATTCTCTACAGGAATTTGTTTCGTTCGAATGGAGAAATTGTTTCCCTTTTCAAGGATGGATTTCTCCTCTTGTGTTAATGTCCTCTTGGACAAGTTAACAACAGTTTCTTTCCTGTTCGGAACTGAAGAAACAGATAATTCCTGCAACCGTGAGAATTTATTTTTGAGGCGTATAGTATTAGTGTACATTCGCCCCTCCATGGATTTCTGGGTTATGTTATCGACAGAAGTCCAGTCTGTTAGTGTTAAGGTTCCTACTAGATCATTCTGTATTTGTCCGATTTCCTCATCGATACTGACAAGTTTCTGTCGAGAATAACGGATCCTCTCCCTTAACAAAGCACACTCGGCTCGATGCTGTCGACTCAATCAGACAGAAAAATCCGCACTAGCGGAACATGCTCTGACAGATGGACACAATATTGTTTTCTCAAAAGCAGAAGCTATTTCAAACATCAAAAGTTTCTATCCTAGGATGAACATGGAAGCCATTGAGATATATAAACATAAGAACAATATGAACAGAAGGGAAGAAACTCCTTTGGTACATAGCGCATGGTTGCCGGTGTTGGAAAAGACTAAAATCAAACCAATACGAAGTGGAAGCGATGGACCAATCAACATCGCGCGCGTAAACCCACTACCTTCTCCCGCCAATGATCAGGGTATAAGTGGGGCCAACGGATCGAATCCAGCATCACTTTCGGAAATTCAGCGGTCGAGTTACAATCTAAGACCAAGAATCCTCTGAAGATGCCTACCGCAGTTGTGGGCTAAACGTTAGGTGAAATAATTCCTAATTGACCACGGCCAATAAGCCCGGAAGACTCTCTTAATGTCAATATATCCGGTCGTGAAAGCCTTGTATAGCTCTGATTAATTTGTACATTTATCTATATGTAATGTTGTTTTATCATGGCAAAAGTATTTTTGCGAAGGAGTGCATTGTGTTCGGTTGTGATTCTTTATTAATGCTCTTAAATGCCCAGGAAACTTCAGGGAAGGACAAAAAGAGGGGAGTATTATGTAACACAACAAAAGGTGTGTTTTTATTGAAGAGGTTCTAATTCATTACTTTTTTCTGTAGTTTAAAATAGCAACCGCGATATACATTTAAGAAATGTTTTTTGACGGGATATGAAGACTGTTAAAATGGATCGCTGTTTTGTAAATACAGATTAAATTATGATTAATAACTGTTTTGGTACTCCTGGAATTGAACTCCACAGTACCCAGTAATTATGATACTCGTACATCACAGAAACCTATCATATGAGATATGGGTGAAGCATTATGAAACATTTCAAACTAATTTTTCATGAACATACCGCAAATATTTCAATGATGAAATCTCCTCTCCTGTTAAGATTAAATATCCCAGAAATATTTCATATGAGATATAGGTCGAACATTTCAATGTAATGTGTTATAAATTTACCCCGAATGTTCAGATGAAACATCTCTTACTAGTTAAAATAAACTCGTATATCCCAAGAACATTTTATATGAGTTATAGATGTCACATTTCAGAGTGACTTCAATTTTTGTTTATAATGTCGTCATCTTTAGCAATTAAAATATTAACACAAATTGTATGAGTTGATGTGTTGTTCGAGAGTTTCCGTTTTCAGGTCAACGTCCAGTGACATCTCCTGTCGAGAAATTAGAGTATTTCGATTGGCTAAAGTCTTTTGAGTTTTCCAGTTACTAGCTATAGCAGCGGTTCCATAGTCAGATTTGGATGATCTTGATCTCCTAATCTGTCGTGATGTGTCGACTGTGTCGTAGCCCTAACACTTATATGCATGTCACTCAAATATTTCAAGTGAAATTGTGAAATATAGGTGAAGCAATTCTGAGTGATGTTTTATAAACAATCGTTTTGCATGTTCAAAAACCTACAAACATGTTATATATTTAAACATAATTATAGTTTCTAGAGGATGGATTTTCTTTTAATTAATACCGCTGAAATTCGTTCATTATGTTTTGTTCAACGATATGAATGATATACACACGTTTTTAAAATTGGTACCAAAAGACGTAGTTCAATGATTCGGAATTCTGATTAACTGGTTGTAGACACCGTGATATGAATAATTTAGGTTCGGAATAGGAATAGACATTTCTATGTCTTTGAGTACAGTTTTGTTTTGAGAAATTGAGATGTGGTTATGGTAGGTTTAGTATTTAATTTTATCATGAAGTTTGATTCAGTATTATATAAATATTGATATGAAGCTCAACTTTCCCACTCAAAGTCAAAGCATTCTGTATTTGTTTAATTCGAACTGAAACTCAAAATATTAATTCTGTAGGGCAATCAAGATCGAAGCACTAGTGGACAAAGTGCCTTCATGCAAGTCTGAGGTTCCGCAGAATTAGTACATCAGTATAGATAGGGGTAGGTATAAGTAGGAAGCACTTTTTATCATCATTGATAACCATGTCATCATTTAGATTTCAATATTCATAATGCTTTGAAAATTGTGCAAAGAGATAGAGGATCTTCATGAATGATTGTGATATTCAAGTTTTTTCTTCTGGTAGATTGTGATATTTTGCGGTTGTTTTCGATTTCGGTTGTTTGATGAAATATTTCTACGTCTATAAAATTTCGTATGTGAAGTCTGCATATGAACGAACAATCCAGAAACACATCAAAGCTCATTATGATGTTACAATCATTCAACCATTATGAGTTTATTCTGTTAAGAATTCTTGGATTCATTTTCGAAAAAACATATCTTACAGAACACCTTCCGAAGTTCCCAGGAGTAGCATATTCAAAAAAGCATTCTCATTCGGTTTGTGCGTCTGTCAGAATCGTATGCTACTGAATTAATGTTTTACTTTTGAAAATATGCAATCCATACGGACTTGAGTATTCCTCTGAAATGTTTTTGCAAAATTTAATTCAATGCCTTTTTGACATAAGATATTTGTGGGTGCATGTCCCACACGAGTCCTGGCAGAGTAACGTTCTCGGTACCATTATTTCACGAGCTCTAAAAAAATGCTATTAGAGCTTGATGAAAAGCAGTGTCCAGTCAACAATAATTTTCCACTTTGTTATAGGTTGCGAAAGGTTTCCTTATACAGGGTGGCCATTTGAAAATGAAACAGACGAGATTACAGAAGAAATAAATTTTTTCGATAGAAATGCTACGGACGCATAGCGCTTCAACCCTTGCTACTACAACCCTCACCCCCAATTTTTGAATAGTGAAGATGGGGTGAGTGATACCTCATTTGAAAGGTATTTTTATACTGATTTCAGCACAGTAATTGTTTTTTCATTTTATGCATTAGTTCTCGAAATACAGGGTGGCCATTTGAAAACGAAACAGACGAGATTACAGACGAAATCAATTTTTTCTATAGAAATGCTCGGACAGGTCGATTTCTGTTCTGTTCCACTTAAGATGTAGGTTACGGACGCATAGCGCTTCAACCTTTGCTACTACCACCAATTTTTGAATAATGAAGATGGGGTGAGTGATACCTCATTTGAAAGGTTTTTCACAAAAAAAACACTACAAGTGCCATGAAAACACCACTTCATTTTCAAATGCTTAGTCAAGAATATTTCGAGAACTAATGCATAAAATGAAAAAACAATTACTGTGCTGAAATCAGTATAAAAATACCTTTGAAATGAGGTATAACACACTCCATCTTCTCAATTCAAAAATTGGGGGTGAGGGTTGTAGTAGCGAGGGTTGAAGCGCTATGCGTCCGTATTCTACATCTTAAGTTGTCCCCCTCGAAACAGAAATCGACCTGTCCGAGCATTTCTATCGAAAAAATTTATTTCGTCTGTAATCTCGTCTGTTTCGTTTTCAAATGGCCACCCTGTATTCCGAGAACTAATGCAAAAAATGAAAAAACAATTACTGTGCTGAAATCAGTATAAAAATACCTTTGAAATGAGGTTTCACTCACCCCATCTTCCCTATTCAAAAATTGGGGGTGACTGTTGTAGTAGTAAGGGTTGAAACGCTATGCGTCCGTAACCTACATCTTAAGTTGTCCCACTCGAAACAGAAATCGACCTGTCCGAGCATTTCTATCGAAAAAATTTATTTCGTCTGTAATCTCGTCTGTTTCGTTTTCAAATGGCCACCCTGTATAATGCAATTCTGGCAGAGAATCGATATTCCAATTCATAATCAGCCCTTTGGTCTCCTATGTTTTTTTTAGTAACCACAGAAATTATTTGTTAAAAACTGAACGTTTCAGTCTTCTTAAAAGGTTCTCTTCTTTACGATTTGGCTTCACTTACAGGCAGAGCCTCAATCTACTTCGCGTAACAACTTTTATTTCTCCAATAATTGACAATACTCCCAAAAAACTCACTACTGTCAACTTGACTTTTCTAATAAATCAAAAACAACATAGCCGAATCCCAACACACTCCCACCTTGTGTCATTCATACAAAATTAATGACACAATCAATCTCCATATTATCTGTCAGGAACCCTCACGACAGGTTTTCAGTTTTTTTCTAAGTAGGTATTTCATAAACGAATCGTTAGATCCATCTAATCATCTTGACAACTTCGCTGAATTTCGAAAAATACTTGTAGTACCATACGAACTATTCAGGCACAGTCAATGGGGAAATAAAAGTTGATGGTATTTTAAGTAGATTGCGGCACTGCCTGAAAGGTACACCCATACTTCAAAGAAGGGAACTCTTTTAGAAGACTGAAGACAATCAGTTTTAACATTTGGCGACCGTGACAGGACCCTTCTATTACAAGTATGGAAAAAACCAGGAAAGCCTTAGCTCTACGCAGAACAGCTTTTATCAGGATTAATGAAAAGTTGAAGGAAGAATTCTCCAAAGAAAAATACGACATCTCAGAAATACATGGTGACATCAAAGTTTTGGATGAAAGAATGCTTCAATTGTCCGAACTGAATCAACTAATGATTGATCTGATGTTGGATTCAGATGTTGACGAAGCAACAATGAATGCAGAAATGGAATTAATGGATACGATGAGCTATCAATATCATAAGATGAAATTTAGATTTGACAAGTTAATATGTCAAGGAAGCGGCTCCATGAAACCAGAATCGAAAAAGAATTTGAAGGTCCCCAAACTTGAACTTAGACAGTTTATTGATGGTATTCAAATTCGTGAAGGAACTGAAGCACTACGGGAGCAAGAAGAGCTTGTTATGGAACATTTTCCAACAACATTCAAACCGAGATATGATGAGAGAAATGAAGTGTGCATACCTTTGATCGAAGGTCATCCCCTCTCATCTATTAATTTCGATTTTTCCGACTCTTCAACTGAGAAAGAAAATTGGGAAACATTGATTTGGAACACCGAAGAAATAATACATTTTTCTGAACCTATAGACTGGTATCATGCATCTGGTGGAATGAATGCAGTGGATCCCCCAACTCGAGATTGTTCTCTTCAATCACTAGCTGATGAAAGATGGTGGGAGGATCCTCCTAGGTGGTTATGTGATCCGATGTCCCAATGGTTTAGGCAGTATTTTGGCATTGATGAAGAGGAAATAAGCTACGAAAAAGTGAAAATTGAAGGGCTGAGCAGACTGCGAACAAAAATATCTGATAGATCTGATGCAGAGTATTTTAGTATGACATTCGTATTGCACACAAACTATGAAGTAAGGACACATTTGATTTTCGAAGAGCATATCAAGATTTGTCATGTTGGAGTAAAAGTTTTGATGAGTATTCTCAGAGAGAATAAGAAGACCTGTAAAGGTCCCTAGCGTAATATTAAATTTGATTGTGTCATTAATTATTGTTGTTTTAATGATACAAGGTGGGAGTGTGTTGGAATTCGACTACTTTGGTTTTTGATTTTTGATTTTACATGGAGGGATGTCTTAGATGAATATTCTGTTTTAAGTTTTCCCATGAGTGTCCAACCAAGTAATGTATAAACTGCTACCAGTCCGCATTCCAAATCTAGTTTACGCCCAGAAAAAAGTTTTACGGCTATGTCAGCACCAACCAAAACATCAATTGGCCCATCTACAATGTCAGTGATTTCCACTCCCATGTGTTTCAGTTCATCCAACCAGGGTCCCCCTTTCACTGAGCTTACCTCTCTACAAATCAATGCTTGATCCAAAACTTCGAAGTTGCAACAGTAAGACTACAGACACGAATTCTGAAGCATTTATGACTAATGGATTCATTTTGTGTTCCTCCAAAAAGTGAATGGACCAACTGTTCTTCTCGAACTGGAGAGTACCCCATCTCTTCTGCTATTTTTCTTGACACATATGACTTGTGGGATCCAGTATCAATAAGGAGTCTTACTCGACGACATCCTTTGTCCCCTCTCAGTTCTACAACCATGGTTTGCAAAAAAACTCCGGGAAAGGTATGGTTGGAAATATTGTGTTCATCAATTTCGAATTTCGTCTGCTTCACAGCTTTATCATAACTAGATGTTGACTTGATATCGTATCTCTGACACATAATAACACAATGTCTACCTTGACAGTTAGGACATTTTTCTCTTGAGCGACATCTTCGAGCTATATGACCAAATTTGGTGCACAGGTAACAACAAGCATTTTCTGATAGTTTTTGCTTTCTCTCAGCAAAACTGAGTTTCAACACTTCCTTACATTGATCAGTACTATGTGTGTTTTTACAAAACACACATCGTGGAACTTCTTTGTTGAACAATTCAGAAGCAGTAGGGACATAAGAACTACTACCTTTGCTCGTATCTTCAGGTTTTCGTCTGTCTTTAAAACTAGACACAGCAAGATGAATTCGATCTTCGTTTATGACTTCTTGTCTGAGAAAATTCATGAGAGCATCAAGACGTTTCCTCAAACTTGATTCTGATGAAAAGAACTTACTTCGATGCCATACTCGTATCAAATCTTCTCCTAGACATGATTCTACTAAGGGGTATAGCATCGCAGCGCAGGTGTCTGATTTTACGCCCAAACTCTCTAATGCTCTCAATTGCGATTCAATTTCGTCAAAAAAAGTCGATAGTTCATTCTTGTTATTAAGATTCATCAAAACTAGCTTGAGAAGTTCTCTGACATAAACTTCTATCAACAAATCTTCTCTTTCAAATCTTCGTTTCAAACTATCCACTGCTTTCACATAGTTACCTTTAGCAGCAAGGTAACTTTCTACAATTTGTCTTGCCCGAGAGCCTGGGGTCGTAGCTTGAATCAAATATTGCAGTTATCTTCCTCTTCTATATCAGAATCTTCATCAATTCTGCTGAATTGACTCCAAAATCCCAGCGAACTTCTTAATTCACCATCAAACTGTCTGAATTCCAGTTTGGGAATCTTCAATTTGCTTTTGGATTCTGACTTCTTGGAACTGCTTCCCTGAGATATCAAAGGTATGCACACTTCATTTCTTTCATCATATCTTGGTTTGAATGTTGTTGGAAAATGTTCCATAACAAGCTCTTCTTGACTTTTCCAATATCTCAAAAAACAACATAGCCGAATTCCAACATTATTATTAAATTCATTGTCAATCCTCAAATTGAATGTTTTTCTCCTAAAAAAATGAGTAATTCTGTTCAATTCATCTAACAAAATTCATTCATTCCACTCATTTCAATTCACGAAAATCAATTTGTTTAATCATGTGCGATAAAAAGTATTTCAATGTTCGTTGCAAGCTTTATTACTGTATGAGAAGTTAATTAGGATGCAAAGCCTCACTGAATTATTGAATGAATTGTATACAATGTAACAGCTCATTTCACAATTTTCAGTACAGGTTTTCATTCAAATTGTGAAATTGGTTGAAATTATGATTGAAGCCGCCAAATGTCCTGAATCTACTGCCGATGAGGGCGACACAATTGCACCGGAAGTATTGTTTCTGTGAAAATCGGTGAAAATATTCCTGAATTATCTCAATGATGTTAAAATATATTGCAATGAGATCCAATTAAAAAGGGAAAAAACATATTCCAATGTTTCACAGACATGTTTTTGAGAGATATTACTACTGAAACATCAATGTCATAGGGCATTCAGAATCTCATAGATTGTTCTGAAACATCTCTAGCACTATGAAATGTTTCAGCCTCGGTTTCAGCTATCTGACTCAGATACATGAATGTTTACTAGGTACCAAAATTGTTTTAAGCGATATATCTATTCCTAGACTTTGTTTCTCTTGTTCAGGTAATGTTTAATTATATATTTTTTGTCTTATGTTCAATACTATTTTCAAACAAACTGATTCAACAGCACTTTTGAACCTATGACTATAGACCCCAGGCACTGTCGCAATTAGTTAGTTTTTCAGAAAAGCACATGTCGGTTAAGTAACCATCGTACTTAGGTATGTGCAATTTTTTTATGTGGATAAATATATTAGGTTGAGTACCCAGACTACCTTATGTGGCGTTTTTTTTTGGGTCAGAGATACATATAATTATCTCTGCCGATGAGGAAATAAGATGGGCATGAAAAATAATGTTACACCTATATTCTGGTAAAAATAAAAACTGAAATAGTTACAGATATAAGTATGAATTTTTACATTTATTGTTGACCATAATAATATGAATTTTGGGAACAAACCATAGGTGTAATTGACCGTATTTTGGTATAATGAAATGAATTGAATTGAAAAGACTGAAGAACATAGAGACTCACGAATCATTGAATGAAAAAATGATATCTTTTTGCTGTACTAAGCTTCCGAATTCAATTTATTGCTTCATGGGGGTTTTGAAAGTGAGATTTTACAAATCTGTTGTTTCCATGAAACATAATATCTCGGTATATTCACTAACACTTAGATTCACATATATAAGAAGGTGATTAACTGCAAGGTACAATTTGAACATTTGTTAGTTTTCCATTCAATATTTTTGTTGGTCCATAAGACTAGGGTCTATCAATTTTCCTCAAAACAACCCAGTATTGATAGATGATACCTTTTTCGAAGTGATATTTTCAATCAGATATCTATGCACACAAAAAATGTGAACACTTGATCCTCTGAAATCTGAGACTTGAGTATCAACTTCTGATGAACCAAACCCTTTGAGAACGAAAATCTCATGAATCTACTTTCAAAATGACTCACACAACAGTCAAAAGAAGTTCAAATATCATTTTTTGTCGAAATATAGTTTTCAATTGATTCTTAGTGAAAAGAAAATTCTCCTTGAAGCAGCAAATGACAAAACAAGTCTTCAATCTGAGGAATTCTCCCACACAACATGGTACAATTTTGAGGTTGATTTGGATATATGCTCGTCAAAATGACGTTATAAGAATGGTTTAATTTTCATCTTGCAAGTGATTCATGATTCTTCATTAATCGTTTCTTTTGTTGAGTAACTTGTATCTGATTCGATGGTCGAGAACTCTGTCTATATTCCTATATATTATGGTATAGTTTCATATTCCACAATCCAATGATGCGGAAATTCTATATCCAATGAAGCCTCAAAACTTAGAAATTGCACCGTTCATCGTCATTTCTCATAGTATCTAAATATGCACCATAACATCATACCCGACTGAATTTCCGAAATGAAATATGGTTAAACATTGCAAACGCACCAGTTTGTGTTATCGATAAAGTAAGATTATCCGAAAATTGAAGGTGAACTATCCACCTTCGTGAATTTCCTGCAAATTTTTGAATATACACTTTAGAGGAAGGAAATAAATCGATTTACAGTTGCAGCAAAAGCTGATTTAAAATGTTTATTTCAATTGATATCTGCATCATCTACCTTGAAAACAGTCCACTGAAGAATGATATTGAAGCAGCACAAAGAGCAAAAGTCCAAGGGGTAAATGTGCCATCACAACTTCTTGTTCAAGTTCACTTCACTTAATTTTTCCCATCGATGAATTTTTGTGAGGAGTGATCCCAGAAAAATTCAAGTTTTCTTTTCACGAATTCAACGAGAGCCCTTTCTAAGAGCGAATAACAGCATTCAATTTCCAAGAAATTTTCGCACCGTTCCCTCTATTTATCTGAATTTATCAATAAAATTCAGACGAAAAATTCAATTATGATGTCGGGCAGCAGATTTCATTCGTAAGGTAAACAAGAGGGTACGCAGAACTTGCGTTTTCCGTGCAGACGAAAGCACCGAGAAAGCCAAATCCGAAACTGAATCTCCAACATGCATACTACTGTATTTCACTGAAATTCAGCCAGAAGCGCCCCAGCGCAAGCGCCATTATTGCCTTGCCACTGCTGCTGCGAAATTCGACAGCCGTTTTTCCTAATTTGCACCTTGTTCAACAAGAAATGGGAGATGATCATATTTGTTTTGAAGGGGTTAATTTATCGAGCAACATTGAGAGGCGCAACTGGTGACAAAAGGAGGTGTAAGCAGCGAAATTTTCCTTTTATCATGAAGATTTGGGAATGAAAGAAAATTACCGAAGCCGAATGCCTCGTATGATATTTGATTGCTTCGAATGAAGTCAACCGAAAAATCTAACGGTTTTACAGGACCTCACAGCCAACTAGACAAACCGGAATTATTGTAGATTTTTCCAGTGGTCATAGGTCACATGGTGAAATTCTAAAAATGACTGTAAACCAAAGATTATACAGTATAAACATAGGAAATGGCCATATATCAGTTATGTTAAAAACCGATTACGATTTTCCGTTGTTAGTAACTCTGAAAGTTCAGATGAAATGATTCTTATGACATTAAATATCGACTTTGTCGAACCTAGAAAATAACATCTTGTGTGACAAAACAAAAGTATTGACTAGAAAATTTCTACACAAGCCCAGAATTGAACTTGGACGTATTCAAAGGGCGGGATATCATCAGGCTAATCTTGAAGAGGAATTATCTGTACTGAGTGGACGTGGACAGAATTCCGGAATGCCTATTGATTGTTGTTTTAGAATACAGAACAACTGTGCCAAAAAAGCTGTCACTAAATATAAATCATTAAAAATAAAAAATTAAGAAACGGAAGTATTCAGCAAAAGATGGATTCTCATCGTTAAAGTCATAGGTATATAAGACGATAGGTTCATCATTAACTGATATTGTTTAGGTCTCACTTGGTATTTTGGTATTTTCCTCTACACCATTTAGCCTGCCATGAAAATTAATGGTTTCAACGAATAGAAAGTCTTTCAACATAGATAATATGCGCTCATAATGACTTGTAGAGCACAGGTCCAGACGGTCCACTTTTCAGAAAGTTATTCTGGCGAGTTTGATGAGTAGGAACTTCGGGTTGATAGGTTCGTTTGTGTCGTGCAGATTTAGGGGAGTACAAATCTTGACCATTTGGCATGGAAAATAAACTAATCTATAATAATGAAATTATTATTATCACCGAAACAGGTGATTCTTCAAATAGGAATGACCTGGTCATGCTGAATATCAAATATCATACAAAGCAAACTTAGTTTACGTGAATATAGGAATGGCTGAATAGCCACAAAACATAATCTGCTCTGTTCCGTCGGTTTATAACAGATAAATTCACACGATCTGTGTCAATCTCTCTTCACGTGTTACAGGGTATGAAATTCTGCTGGCAGTACCTGGTGCTAGTTGGTGTCCAGTGGAATCGGTTGAGTTGCTGTATGAAAAGTTTTCTGTTCCACCAGAGGAGCTTTTCTAAAAGAGTTTGTTTTTTATTTCTTCAGATTCATATTGATGTTCACAGAAAAATTTCGAGGTTCTGGAGGATTTCTCTTGAACCTGTTGCCTTCCCACCATATCTAATTTTTTTCCCAATGTAGCGTTATCGTTATATTAATGTATTATCAAGATAACTTAACTTTTAAAATATCAAGCATAATGTTAATCAGTTCAATATGTAATGTCAAAATCATTTTGTTACAAATCGCAATAACAGAATAAATGATGGGTTCATAGAATGATTTCAAAATGCAGATGCACCTGGATAAACACCAACTATGTCTCATCGTGAACTTTTCGATGCCATGTAGATGTCTTCTAAATAGTTTAACCAATATCAAACAGTTAATTTTACGTAATAATCGAAGTTTATTACACTTGTAGGTAGTATTTAATGCAATATCCCATTGAATTTGCGGGAGTCAATCATAATCTCTAAAATGTATAACCTATTCATTCATAAAATTTATAAAAAAATAATTGTCGTTCTCAGTATGAAAATGTCAGCAATATGCAACAAGATGTCGACATGTTCTCACTGTATAATGAAGTCGACAACTTTCATCTTTACAGATGATGTTGAACTATTTCCATATACAGGAAGAGAAAATCATAAGAATATGAATGTTAAATTCGAATGAGCTCCGAGTCTAGTAGAACAGTGAAAAACTCATAATCTCATTGCGATTCGATAACAAATAAGGGACTGAATGGCAAGTCTCGACAGAAGGGGGTGATCTCGCATCCGAACGTGAGATGTGATAGCTAGACGGTTTGAAAATAGTTTAGATTCGTGTGAATCGAACTGTTTACGGTAAAAGAAAAAATTCAAATCATAAAATGGTACTCCGGTGTTCAATCTATTGAGGAGACAATAAGTTTTTTCATTGTTGCCTTTGGAGATGGGCCGATACCTTCACGATCGGCTCTCCAACTATGTACCAAAATAGCAAGTAGGCCTTATCTTCTCAGAGATATGAAATTATCTGTTTATAATAGATTTGGCTACTGTTTGGCACAACAAGGTGGATTATTTGAACATTTGATTTAATTTTGTCTTGAATTTCACATGTTGTAGAATTTGTTTTTGTTTATTTTTTTTTTTTTTCATTGAATACATTTTTTTCAATTTCTTCTCTTAGAATAATAATAATATTTATTTATTTATTTAATAATATTTATTTATCCTTTCGACCACATATTTACAAGCATAACAAATAAATACATTCGGTATAGGATTGTCACGGTTTGAAAATTAATCGGTTCTTCAACCTCACCCTTTTCCCACCCTGTGCAGACGCCGCTGGAATTTGCAATCGAGTAACCTGATAATTCGCGATGTTTTTAAATACACATTCATATGTCGAATATCCCGATAATAATCAGATGGTTTAGCTTCGCTGTGAGATGAGCATATTCGTTTTTACCGGAGTATTTTCACAAGGAGTATAGCAGAAAATCAGATTGTTTTTCGAATATCGTTACCTTTTTCTTACCTGAAAGACAATTTGTAATCGACTTTGTCGGATTTATCTGCTACAAACCACAACAAGAAGCCACACAACATCCAGTGAGTTATTTAAGAATAGTGAATTTCATTAGCTAATCAAAATTCCATCAAAAATTTTAGGAGGCTGTTTGTTACGGTCGATTTGCACCTTTTTTATGAGATCCTGCTGTAAGTCACAACTGCACAGTGATTTTCGGAAGTATTGGGGAAATCGAGATCAAATTCTACGTTTCCTGAGCTCTTCAGAGACCGTAAGATCCAGGGACAACCGTGGACGATAGAACCCAGAGTTCATGAGGTCAGATCGTCACCATTTCTTTATATTTTCTTTTCATTTTTTTCTGAGAGAAAAAAATCGTATTTGGAGTACCAATAACACCGTATAAATTTCGAATCCCTCAGTTATTTCTATATTGACATAAGTATTATCTTGTAAAGTCTGAATGAAAACTGAGTGTAACGTTACACAAAGGTACCTTGATTTTTGTCTACTCTCCATTACTGATTTTATATATATATTTTTTGTTCACATTTCAACTTTCTCAATACCCTTTGCATATTTCGTAATTTCGAGCAAAGCGGAAACAAATTGTTAATATTATAAATTACGTGGCGCCCTGATTAAACATTAAATTCAAGGAATTTCTTTCGTTGTTCGACCCACCCCTACTCTCTGACTGAGGGGCACATTTTTTTTTTCTTTCAGTTATTATCAGGGGTTAAGATTAGACTTGATAAATTTCCTTAACCACCGTGATAGGATATGTCAGAATAAGAAGGAAAATAAAAAATACACACAAATATATAGCAAAATCGACAATATTTCAATATAAAATGTAATAAAAGTGAAGACTTAAATAATGTACACAATAAGAAATATGACAATAATATGAAAAATGAGCAAATAAATTATCAACAATTAAACTCAAAAAATTCATCGAACGTATAGAAGCAATCAGACAATAGGAACTGTTCAACAGCTCTACCAAACAAAAGAACACTATCAATACGTTTGAATTCTATGGGAAGAGAATTATAGAGTTTTATTCCCATATATCTCGACGATCTCTCATATACAGATGAACCATGGCGCGGAATTGCCAGATCAAGAAATTGTCTAGTCGCGTATTTATGATTATAATTTAAATGTAAAAAAGATTTTATGTTACTTTTGACATACTTAGTGGTTTCTAATATGAACTTACAAACCAGCGGCAATAGTTTAAATCTCTTAAATAAAGGCCTACAAGATACTCCACAAATAGATCTAACTGCCCTTTTCTGCAGTTTAAAAACCCTATCACTGTACGCTGATGATCCCCAAAACATTATACCATACATCAATCTGGATCGAAAATGGCTATGATAATAAGATAAACATATTTTTTCATTTGTTGAAGTCTTAAGCCTGAATAGAGCATAACATACAGACGACAAGTTTGAACAGAGACTATCAATATGTTGATGCCAATTAAGGTTGCTATCAATTTCGATACCTAAAAACCTTGCAACATTTACTTGTTCTATTGATCTACTATTCACCTTCAGTAATAAGCTCTTGTTGGTGTGATCAATGGTATTTTTCAAGGAGAACTTCATGAAAACGGTCTTACTGACATTCAAAAATAATCGATTCTTATCGAGCCACCCAGAGATTCCATTCAAATCAACGCGAGCATCAGACAATGCAACGCTCATGGATCTTCCCGAACTCAGCAACGTATTATCGTCGGCAAACATTACCAAATTCAGTGGACCACCGACGACATCAGGCAAATCATTCACAAACAGCAGGAACAGCAATGTATTTCAATTTCAATTTTTTCTTTTTCTAGAATTTATTTCAATTTCAAACCAGTTTTGGCGAAAAAAAAACCTGAACACTGGTATCCACAGGAAATTATTCATGTCATTCATTAAAGCAAATAAATTCTTAGAGTCAGAATGGAATAAACTTGTCGTATTCATTTGGAACAGATATGAAATCACCCATACCTCTATTGGAGTGTTACTGACTCGATTCAACACTCCGTGTACCATACGTTGTGCTCTACATCCCCACCCAACAAGATTTGTCGGCCCAATTGTTTATTCGATATCAATTTCCTCTCAGGTTTTGATTCTGCTACTGTTCTACTAGGATATGGCCCTGTTCGAATTTACTATAGAAACTCTGATTTTTCCAATTCTGTTTTCCTGAGCTGTATACATATAAATCATTTTTCGAAATTGTTAGTAAACATGCATGTGTAACACCGAACATTGAATGTTTTTGTACATAATTAATCTTTTACAATAAAACCAACAATAGCTGAATGGGATTACAATATTGACAACTATGTCTCGAATATGTCAAGCGATTTCAGGATCTACGGTATTCAGTTCTATAGCTATCTTCGAGAGGATTATCGTGGAAGCCAATTAGTCCCCGGGGATTGTTTTATTCGTAGTAAAAAATTTTTGACTATAAAAAAGCTATACTTGAATTTAATTAGTTCCTAACTCAATTAATATAATTCAGAAAAATGTATTACAGTATGTATTACATGTATAACAAAAATATTTTAAGTCTTTGGACAACAAGAAAATATAACATTCAGAGAGGAAAATATCAGATGCGATCTTTGTTTTCATATTGATACTGATGAGGTCGATTTAATGTCACTGAGGAGAATTTCGAACCACACTTTTGCTACAAGTTTTGTTTTAAGATTACCCTTATTTGCGTGTTTTGGTTTAGAAAAATGTATGTGAACATAATATACTATTGTGGAATGATGGAATATACAGAAAGAACAATATTTCTGCAACAAGATTCGTAGATCGAAATGTTTACAGTTACAGATAATTAATTTCAAAATAAGTACGGCAAACAAATACCTTCGTAATGAATTGAAAACGTATTACATTAATTTTCGCAGAGAAAATACAACAGAACTCTCATCAAGACAAGAAATACAATAGTTAAAACAAAAGGCATTTGGTGTGGAAACCTAGTCAGAAGTTAGATTGTGTTATATATCACAGCCAGAGCAGTGCTTTACGATGTGGCTTTGCAAAATACAGATTATTTAGGAACTTCAAGATACATCTTCTGCAGCCACGGATAATGAAATTCCTAGTTTGATCAGGGAAAATAATCTTCGGAGAACAACTATTACCCAGTATTTTAAGCAAGTAATAGCTAGAATGTAATTAATAACAACAGGTTATACAATTAATCATTCATTTTTTGTTTGTTGATATACAGAGAAAGCTCCCCTTACGGACAACTCCAATAAGAGGACATCTCTCATAAGCGGCCAATTTTGTGGGAACCAATGTTTCGTGTGTATTTTCCCTATAAGGTACATTCCAACAAGCGGACGCTCTCCTAACCGGACGCGGACACTATATTTTCATATATTTTTAACCCAAATCTCCTAAAACCGGACACTTAACTCTAATAAACGGACTGATTTTTTTTGTTTTTACACGTCCATTGTATCCGAGATTGTATCTGAAATCTCCTAAAAGCGGAAACGAAGCTCCAATAAACGGACTTAATAAAAACGACTTCCGTATCTCCGTAACTTGTCGATCACAATGTCCCTACTTCATAGAATAGAATAGAATAGAATTTATTCTTCATCAAAGTATTACATGAAACGTCACTGTGTAAAAATAAAACTCACAATCAATTAATTGTATATAACAGGTAAGTACAAAATAGAATTATTGCAGGTAATGTGATTCTTCCATATAATCTTTAATGCTGTAGTATGTAGCATTAAGTAAAATATTTATTATTTCTTTGTTAATTTTTTTCTGTTTCAGGTCTTTGAAATGATTCGGCAACTTGTTGTACATCTTAACTCCCCAGTAGTGGTAAGAATTCTGGGTTACCATTTTATTGCAGAGTGGGATTTCCAGAGCCATTCTATTTCTTGTGTTGATAGTGTGTTTGTCTCCACTTCTTATATACTCAGATCGGTTTGCATGAACCTGCTTCAAAACTTCATATATATAAATAGATGGAAGGGTAAGTATTCTCTCTTAAAGATAGGTCTGCATGAGTCTCCGGTTCTTATATTAAAAATTATTCTCAAGGCTCTTTTCTGGAGGATAAATACTCTACTCGCATCCGATGCCAACCCCCACGCCTGTATTCCATATGTCATCACACCATGGAAGTAAGCATAATACGCAATCTTAGCTGATTCTTGTGTAGTTAACAGCATGACTCTTCTTAGAGAATATAGTGCTTTCCACAATCGTTTGCAGGTCTGATCTATGTGTGCTGACCAGTTTAACCTGGAGTCTAAAACCAATCCAAGAAACTCCACCGAAGCAACATCCCTCATTAAACTAAAGGTGAGTTTCTTTGTTTTTTCTGCATTCAATTAAAGTTTATTGCTCAAAAACCAGTTTTCAATTTCCTGCATTCTGTCTTTTTTTTATACTGTAGTTCTTCATAGATTTTTCCTGTGATTATAGTAGATGTATCATCACAATACAGACATAAGTTATCTGATATAGATACTTTTATGTCATTCATGTATACCAGGAATAACAGAGGTCCCAAGATTGAACCTTGTGGTACACCGTGGGTCTAGACGGCCTCATGTGATCTCTGGTTGTTGATTATCACCAATTGTTTTCTATCTCGGAGATATGACCTGAGCAATGCATGAACATTTCCACGTAAACCATAGTACGACAGCTTTTCCAGTAAAATACCATGATCAATGCTATCAAACGCCTTGCTCAGGTCAAAACTACTCATAGATAACTTTTCATTTTCATTTAGGGCCTTCATGATTGTATTCAGAGCACTATGTATTGCCGTTGTAGTATTTCTGTTCTTTCTGCATCCGTGTTCGTATGCGCTGAATAATTCCCTTTTTTCTATAAACTCGACCAATCTATTTTTTAATGCCAACTCTATAATTTTAGATAATATAGGTAAAATGGCTATTGGTCGATAGTTATTACACTTTTCTTCATCTCCTTTTTTATGAATAGGTGTGATTTTGGCTACTTTCATTTCCTTCATAAGATCGCGAATTACCCTGCAAGTCAAAGCTTGCTTGCAGTTGATCGAATAAAGAGAAGGAGACCACGCACGAATGCATTCAGCAAGAATGGCGCCAAAGAAGAACGTACTTACTTTGAAAGAGAAATTGGAGGTTTTAAATGTACTTGAAAAAGACAAAATATCAGTTCGCGAGTTGGCTAAAAGGTTAGTAAGTTCATTTAAACAAATATACAAGTGTAGCAAAACTATTTTTATTTGTAGGTATGTTTCGCGTTCCCAATAATTTTATTAGCATTTTGAATTTTGTCATAGTCAATAATCAATAATGAATAAAAGCTCAAATAAAATGGTACATTGTTATATTTTCATAGAATACTCTTTATTTTACATAATTTTCTTGAATTTTGTTTTTTTGTCATAAATAAAATTATATGTCTTCACAAATGAATCTTTATTTATTGGCCTTTGAATCATCACCCAACTCTACCTTCAATGATTATCCCATATGAAGAGGGGTGGATATATGCATTCGACAAGCAAACTCTGATATTCTCAATTTGTTATTAGGTAAATAAAAATTTAAGTATAAATATATTATTCTATAGAACCAAGTAAACCACAATCAAAATCACTGTAGAGTTTATTAGTCGACAGTTGTCAATTTTGAAAGAAATACTTGAATAAAGAGTTTAGCTGAATGACGATTGTGTTCCTCTCGCATACGCTTAGTTTCCACTGGAATAACTCGGAATCTACAAGAGTTATTAAATTTTCATCATATGCGTACTATTAATTGATCAATAATAGCTGTTATATATGTATTTTGTTCTTTACTAATCAAAGGCATTTTACATAAACAAATTAGAAGTACCCAAACTTTTCGAAGAAACAGCAATATTTCATGGGACTATCCCTCAACCGGACATCTCCCATGACCGGACAAAAACTCTGGTCCCGTGAATGTCCGCTTGTGGGAGCTTTCACTGTATTTACTTTCGAAGTTTGAAAATCTGAGTTGTAACGTTGAAGTTCTATTGTTTTTAATCGGAGCACAACATATTACAATTGCACTTCAATTTTTTCAGTGATATGTCCAATTGCAATAACTCTTGTGTTCTCATTCATCAATTAAATTATTTTTTAATTGAAAGACCATTATTTTTTTTCAGTTAGAGACATCTGCGTCTTGAAGCTGATTGGAATTGGGATAGGAAAGTAAATATTTTCCTGGAGGGGGGGGGGCAAATTACCCCCATTACCCCCCGTATAGACCCGTTGCCAACAATGATAAAGGACGAAATTTCAATATCCTCCTCGGTAAAGTTTCTAGGGTTATATATCGACAAACACTTGAAATGGAATGATCATCTGGAGTACTTAACCAAGCGCTAAAATTCAGTCATTTATACAGTCAATGTTCTAAGAACGAAGGTTGATCTCGCAACGCTGAAATTAATTTATTTCGCAAATTTCCAATCTCTTCTTTCATATGGAATTATATTTTGGGGAAGCTGTCCGGGAGTGGAAGTTGTTTTTCTAAGACAGAAAGCTATGTTGAGGACTATGCTTCACCTGGGTTATAGAACATCATGCAGAGGACACTTCAGGATCCACAATATTCTAACACTACAAGGCCTGTTTATGTACAGAGTACTTTTATTCATGAACCAACATAGTAAATATTTTGAACATTTCAGAACAAGAAGCAACACAAGACACACACAACCATTTCTGTATCCACTACATTCCTTAACGTCAACAGAAAGATCACCACTCTACATGGGAATAAAACTATACAATGCATTACCCAAGGACTACCAGAGAATTAGCAATCCTTCAATTTTCAAGAAGAAACTGCATGCTTTATTGATAGATTGTGAACCATATTCAATGGAAGAATTTACAATATTTTGTAGAGCAACTATTCAATCATGATACGATCATATATTATAGTTTCATTTGTTTTTTGACGTATTCAATTTTGTTTCTTATGTGAAAATTTTTTGAATTAAACATTATTATTATTATTATTATTATTATTAGACGCCAGTGAGCACACACCAACCCATTTATTTGCTCATCGAATAGCAGCTTTGCATCCAGCACAACACCCAAATCTCTTACTATATCTTTGTGTTTCAAGGAAGTTCCAGAAACGGATAGTTAATCACAGATTTTTTTCGTGTGAATGAAACTACACAACACTCATCTGTGTGAAGGTTCAAACTGAACGCCTCACCGAACCGAACAAGGTTGTCCAGATCACTTTGGAGATCTAAGCAATCCTAAATTCTCTGAATCCGTGCAAATAATTTTAAGTCCTCCTCGAACAACAGGAACTTACACACCTTGAAACATTTATTAATGCTTTAAATATAGATTACAAATGAAAGTGGACCTAAATGTGAACCTTGAGGTACTCCAGAACTTGTGAAAGAAGATCTCGATCTACAACTCCCGATCTTGACTTACTGAGAACTTCCTGTAAGGTAGGACTCAAACTACTCCAACAATCTGCCTCCAATACCGACATTCTCGAGCTCATTCAGGAGGGTTTCAATGTTGATTCGGTCAAAAGCCTTACTAAGGTCCGTGTATATGGTATCTACTTGAATATCCTGATCAAAACTCTTCTGTACATATTCAATGAACAACCATGAAGAAGATACGCTTAATGAAACCAAATTGGGAACCACATATTGACGAGTTCAGCAAAAAACAGAATAGTGTGAATTATAGAATTAGAACATAAAAAAAAAATATTTTTATCCTAATTCATTGAAATTCATTTATTCAACGTGTTTTGTGGGTAAACTTGGATTTGGTATATTGTTCTGGGGTGGTGGAAGAGATCCTAATGTGAATAAAATATTCGTATGTCGGAGCCTTCATATGTCCAGTGTCTTGTTTTTATGTTCAAGTATGAACAAAAATGTTCTAGATCAGAATCGGGTCATTCTTAAAGTACCCGTAACATTAATTTGTATACACTGCCAATACCTGGATTGAGTGAATTAGGAAATTTTTAAAAGAGAGATGTTCAATTTTTTTTGTAAGAATTGAACGTTATAATTGGCAGAAATATTTTAAAATCAGGTATTAATTCTAAGTTCACTTATGTTAGTGAAGTTTTGTTGAGGTTTTTCAACCCACTATTCTATTGTAACTGTTTGAAATAAATTAGTTTTATTATTGTTATTATTATTATCACAATAAGTTATATACTTTCTCGATAAATATGTGGCTTATTAGGATAAAACAGTAAATAGTATGTTGTGTTGTACCTATATTGTATATTTTCATGCCTTCTGGATTTCTGTTGAATCCCGCAGATACTATTTAGAGCCTCTACGAGTTAGAAGGATGGGTGTGTTCTGTGTAAACTTCGTTAGTGTGTCCCAACGCCATCTTAGGCACAGCACTGTTAATTCTTTACCCAACAGTGAATTGTTCGGCGAGTTCTCATCAGTGACATTAAATCGACCTCATCAGTATCAATATGAAAACAAAGATCGCATCTGATATTTTACTCTCATGATGAACATAAATTATCGGATTTAAACGTGATGATCATCAACGTGACAACGTAGCAAAAATTGAATTCTGTGCATATTTTCAACAGAGGCACATTCAGCCAAGGTACTCAATTTATTTAATTTCTCAGAATTTTTTTTTCTTTCAATATGGAATTACTTGTAAACGGCGGGTTGTACAAGAAAATATCAAGAATACTTTTATAATCAACAATGAATAAATATTCTACGAAGACGAATAGGAAAAAATGGAAGATGAAAAAAGTGTTTCTTTTGGCCACAGGAATCTACGGTTAAAATATATGTACGAGAACAACATAAAGCAGCTGAATAATAACTCCGCTCCAGTTTTGGACGGCCTGACCACAACGCTTCTGAAAGCGTACGTTGCTTCTCTATCCACCCCATTGTGCATGATCTACACACGTTCTTTCGAATCGCGAAGATTACCTGCAGCATGGAAGAAAGCAATTATAACTCCAATTTTCAAAAAGGGGGATAAGCTTTCAGCCAATAATTATCGTCCTATCAGTCTGACTTCTGTTGCCTCGAAAGTGTGTGAGAGAATTGTGGTTGATCAGTTGAGGGACTTTCTCCTTGCTAACAGCAATCTGCCACCCTGCCAGCTTGGCTTTTTGCCGGGGAGATCTGTGTTAACGTGCTTATTGAAGTGTTTCGATAATTGGAGTAAAGCTGTCGATTCTGGTAAACCAGTAGATATAGTCTATCTTGATTTTTCCAAGGCCTTTGACCGGTTTCCACTTCGTCGACTCGCTCACAAGATGGAGCACTTAGGTATAAGAGATGATTTGCTTCATTGCAAATGGTGGATGTTGGTGAAATTTTTGTGTTAGGGATAGCTTAATCACATTTACGAAAAACTATATTCTGAAATTCACTTCCTTCGACAGAATGGTTTGCGCAATATAACTGAAAATTGATTTTTTTATGGATTTTCAACAGCCTGTATCTTTTCTACGAAGACGAATAGGAAAAAATGGAAGATGAAAAAAGTGTTTCTTTTGGCCACAGGAATCTACGGTTAAAATATATGTACAAGTCACCCTGTACTCACCCTGTACAATCATTACATAGGAACATTACATGATAATATCCTATATCCTGATTTATTTTACCCCCCAAAAAAAATTTCTAGCGACGCCTATGTGTGTGCTAGTAATAAGGTGCTTGGTGGATTATGCCACAATGCCGTCAATTCAATTGTGGTGAAGCAATTTTCGCGCTTTATTATGCCTTTGTCCATAGTAAGCGTAACTTTGCGTCTTCTGTATGGTGTCCTCAATATAATATCTATATCGCAAGATTGGAGAGGTTTCTTAGTTACAGGAGAGGATTCAAACCTCACACCTCATGATGCGGATAATTATGCTATTCGTTTAAAATAATTTCGTATGATCAGTTTGAAAGACAGAAGAAAAATAAATGATATCATCATTTTACTGTAATGTTTCTGTTAAATATCTGAGGAGACCCCCTGTGTTATATCTGACCACTTATCGAACCAATGTGTGAAGTTTTCACCGGTATGGAGAATATTGGAGTTGCAACACGCATGTAAATTATGTCGATTTGTTTTCGGGAGGCAGTTTAAATTCTTTCAAAGAGAAGGTTGAGGGTATATTCGCGTAAATATATAGATTTGGTTTCAATTCCTGTTTATCATTATAAACCTAATATTGTTAGAAATTGTAAGTGATTCATAATGTCTATAATTATGTTATCAGTGGCGCTTTTTTGGGTATTCACACCTGTAAGTGTTCTTTCTTGTAAGTCTTAGGTCGTTGATGAAAATATTGAACAACAGAGGACCCAATATACTTCCTTGAGAAATTGCTAGTTATACTTGGCCCACTTTCGACTTTACAATAAATACATCATTTCTGATAACAACTTGATGCGCAGTGGCGTAGCAGAGGGCCCCGCAGACCCCGCGGCGCGGGGGGCCCCGGTACTAAAGGGGCCCCCAAGCCGAATGAAAAGCTTTGAATGGGGCCCCACATTGAACTTGGTGATTTGCAATATTTTTTGATGATATAAAGAACAAAACCTGAACAATGAAGGTTTAAAAATTAGTCCCGAAAAAAAGGGAAATACACCTTAATTTTATTAAACATATAAGGTTTCAACTAATCTCATTCGACATATCACTCAATCACTATCTGTGGTACTCTTTTTACAAGAGTCTTTTAATTTCCGTCGCCAGATAATCGTTTCATTGGGGGCTCGGCGGCTTATCTGATGTTTCAGAAATGATTGTGAAAATTCTCCAATCAGGATATTTTTATGAAGAATGGAAAAATATTATAGAATTAATTTTTTTCCATTTCCAGTCTAGTAAAAGAAAGTGTTCGAATACGAAACCACGTTATGAGGTTTGTTCAGAGATAAAAGTCACTTTTTCAGATCCATTGGTTTCAGGGTTTCAATTTTATTGAAGGTTAGTTCTAGAATTAATTGCAGAGCTCATTTTTCCGTTGAGAAATGCCTCTCGTATCTTTCCAATTCGAAATTATTAAAGGCGCTTACTAGAAAATGGCAGTTATAATATCGAATCATTTTTCAGATATTAGAAGGTATGTTAGAGCGGAAAAAAAATTTTTGAGTAGAGCTCGCAGAAAAAAGCTCCAGAGAAAAAAAACACAGCATTTTGTAAGCAACGGAAAAATTTCTCATATTTAAATAAGCTAATTCCTGAGTCACAGTCCCTTATTCAGTAGGAATCACTCATAACTCTAAAATTTTTTGCAAGTATTCCAGTCCGGAAAGATCTCTTTCAAAGCTTAGGATAATCACGAATTCAATGTCGCAACCACTTCTATCAAACTAACTTGAGCCTACTCAGCATTGAACAAGAATTTTTGTCGAATAATTTTTCAAGTTGCATATCACATTGATTTCTTTCTAGTTATTTTCATATCGAAATCTACATTATTTTATTTAGATATTTTTTGTTATTTCATATAGGCATATAATATTTCTAACACTTCTTCTTAAGTATTTTTCTTTTGAAAAACTTTGAGAAAAACTTGTCATAAATAATATAGACCCAAGGAGGGGGCCCAGACAAAAATCTTGCGGGGGCCCCCGAATTTAACGCTACGCCACTGCGCCACTACGGTTTAATTGCTTCAGTTAAATTTCATAATTATTGCTATCGTGCTTTCGAAAGGTCCACAAATATACCAAGAGCCAATTCACGAGTTTCATGTGCATTTAGCACATTATTAGAATACTCAAAAATTGGAGTTTTCATATTTCTTCGTTTTATGAAACCATGTTTATTTTCGCTGAACATGTTACTCTCAGTGAAAAATTTCATGAATCTGCAGTACACAATTTTTTCGAAGATTTTTGAGAGATTTGCTTGCATACTAATCGATGTCTCTAATACTTTTCATAGTCTGGTAGCATCCATCTGTGAAAGAATGAATGGATTTCCTTTTTTGGGCAATAATTGCATTCGTATTCGAGTCAGGGTAGTTTTTTAAATATGTTATATTACATAACATACCTCTTTACTTGTCAGTAATATTCTGGATTTGCAGGTTTCACTTAACATGCCGATAGAAAATGACACCTAGGATATGATAACGCTTCCGGAACATACGAGCATCACCAGAGGTCCCTTTGTGCGGTACTACGATGAAATAGGAAAGTATCTATTTGGTATTTTCCAAATTAAGGTTCGAAGTGTTGTACGCGAACCACTTCTCTAGACATCTTGAATCTGCCTCAGCCTCCAATTTCACAAATTCCTATAAATCTGATTCACGAAACAGCGCTGTATCGTCTGCAAAACTGAGGACCCTACACTTAACTGTCGTGAGCAAAAACACGGTGCTCTATCGTCCACAGGTGCATGATTGCAACTGTTAGAAAAAATGCCTACCCTACCTACTACCGAATTAAACGGCCTCTTCTCGTCCCCGCATCTGTCGACCCGATAAGGAGGGAGTACCAGCCGTTTCAAAAACATCTGAGACCTGTGCCGGACCCTGAACAATGAACACTGTGCCGGGTTTTCTAGGTCTTCATTGATTATTGTAATATTATTGCGCAATTTCTTTATATCGAGACATTCATTAATAATATATATTTAATTTTTTTTTCTGTTGGGCTCAGTGCGTTTCGAATTTTGAATTATGTTTTTCTTCCTTTTTTCTTATTTGATTTTTCCTCAAAGTTTGAGTGGATAAACAGAGGTCTTACATCCATCCTATCACATTGTGAGTGTTGTTACTGATGATTTGGTGATGTATTTTCTAAAATTATTCAATGAATGTCTATTTATTATCATTATTATTATTAAATTTTTTATTTTTATTATTGATATCATTAATATACCGTTTTCGTTCTCATTCTGTCACATCAGTATCTGAATAGTTTAAGGCTTTCACGACCGGATATACTGGTATGCAAAGAGTCTTCGGGCTTATTGGCCGTGGTCCATTAGGAATAATTTCACCTAACGTTTCGCCTACAACTTCGGTAGGCATCTTCAGAGGATTCTCGGTCTAAGGTTGTACCTCGAACGCTGAATTTCTGACACTGGCGCGTTCGAACCGGAAACGTCATCTGCGCGCCGGTTTGTGGCGGGAAAAAGTGGCGCGTCTACGTGCGCGATGCTGATTGGCCCATCGCTCCCGCTTCGTGTCGGCTTGATCTTCGTTTTTTCTAAGGTGGGTAACCAGGCGCTATGCAAGAAAGGAGTCTCGTCTTTTCTATTTATGTTATTTTTGTGTTTATAAATTTCAATGGCTTCCATGTTCAGCCTGGGATAGTTACTTCTAATATTGGAAATAATCTCCGCTTTTGAGAAATCTATGTTGTGTCCATCTATTAGCGCATGTTCTGCTAGTGCGGATTTTTCTGTCTGATTCAGTCGACAGCACCGTTCGTGTTCCTTAATTATAGTATCAATACTCCGCTTTGTTGTGCCAATATAGACTTTGCCGCAGTCACAAGGTATTCTGTAAATACCAGCTTGTGAAAGTGGGTCAACTTTGTCTTTGGTTGTTTTGATCATTTGCCCAAGTTTTTGTGTCGGCTTATAAACAGTCTCGATGTTGTGCCTTTTCAGTATTTTACCAATTCTATCTGTGACCTTGGGGATGTATGGTAAGATGGCTCTTCCGTTAGGTGTAATTTGTGATGTGTTATCATCACGGGTGGAAGTTTTTGTTCTTATTGCCCTTTGAATTTCTTTGGTATTATAGCCATTGGCGATGAATGCATTCTGTAAATGTTCAAGTTCATCCTCCAGAAATTCCGGCTCGCATAATCGTCGGGCTCTTTCTACGAGTGTTTTGATAACTCCTCGTTTCTGTTTGGGGTGATGATTAGACTCCTTATGTAGATATCTGTCAGTGTGGGTTGGTTTTCTATAAACCCTGTGTCCTAGTTTCCCATTAGGCTTTCTAATTACCAAGACGTCTAGAAATGGTAGTGCGCCATCCTTTTCAACTTCTATTGTGAATTGAATATTTGGGTGCCTACTGTTGAGATGGGTTAAGAAAACTTGCAATTCTTCATCTCCGTGACCCCAAATGACGAAAGTGTCGTCTACATAACGTAGCCAGGTAGATGGTTTCTTCGATGTCGATTCGATGGCACTTTGTTCGAATTTTTTCATGAAGAAATTCGCAATTGCAGGACTTGGAGGGTTTCCCATGGCGACACCGTCTATTTGTTCATAGAACTCGCCTTTCCACTGAAAGTAGCTGGATGTTAGGCAAAGTTCGAAGAGCTTTGCTATGTCATTCGGGAATATCTCCGAAACGTAGCTTAGCGATTCTCTGATGGGAACTTATGTGAACAGAGACACAACATCAAAACTAACGAGTCGGTCATTTGTCCCAACTGGATGTTCTGCAGCTTTTCTACAAAGTGAGTAGAGTCCTTGACAAAGGTTTCCGTTAGGTGAAATTATTCCTTATGGACCACGGCCAATAAGCCCGGAAGACTCTTTTGCATACCAGTATATCCGGTCGTGAAAGCCTTAAACTATTCATTAAACGCCTCTACGGGGAGGTTACATACAATTCCATTCGACGATTGGACTTGTTGAAGAAGAGGAAAGCAGACCAACTTTGCACCCTCACGTTTCTGAAACGTTGTCGAGATACAAATGTCATTCCGAACTTCGTACGCTTCAGACGGCTTTTTGTCAGTGCTCAAGCACATAGAATATACAATCGCGCCGAATGCGCTTACTAAGGGAAAGGATTCGTTATTCCCGCCAAAAACTTGTCAATATCGACGAGAATATCAGGCTTTTAGAAAATAATCTAATAATGACCTTAACACCAGCAGACTGGACCTCTATCAGTAACATAACCCAGAAATCCATGGAGGGTCGAATGTTCAGTAATACTAAACGCCTCAAAAATAAATTCTCGCGCTTGCAGGAATCATCTGTTCCTTCAGTTCCGAACAGAAAAGAAACTATGATTAACTTGTCCAAGAGGACATTAAACACCGGAGGAGAAATCTGTCCTTGAAAAGGAAACAATTTCTCCATTCGAACAAAACAAATTCCGGTGGGGAATATAGCAATGTTGAGGCAGCAATTCGGTCTTTACCTGAGGCTACAGCTGAGGAAGTGAGGACTGAAGCCTCCAGAATTATCAGGAGGGATAAACCATCAAAAAGTAATATAAAT